>OY856331.1:7207500-8407500 GCA_963693445.1 Agonopterix heracliana
AAAGCTAACATTACATATTATTATTACTGTTGGCTGGGCTATTGCAAGCAAGGTTCGTTATGTAACACTGCGACCATCACTGATCGTTTGTGTTCGCCCCAAGCTCACCCATATTTTACACATACATCCGAACTAATTTTTTATTATTCTCGGGAATGCAGGTTTCCTTACGATGTTTTCCTTCACCACGCCGAGCTAGTGAAAATGTTAAATTCAACCGTACATAAATTCCGTAGAACTTAGTGGTACAGGCCAGGAATCGAACCGCCGCCTCTTGATTGAGTTGCTAGCTCTCTTCCGTATTACATAACATACCTAGGCTAATGAGACACGAACCACATTTCCTGCATACTCTGAACATAAAATTCTGATTTGTATGTGAAGCTTACCAACCCGCATTGGGCGCATGTGGTGGACTAACGCCAATTCACCCTCCCTGAGGTTAAGCCTGTGCCGTGCAGTGGGATGTATACAGGCTGATGATGATGATGAACACATTTGTAGTGTCATGCTCTGCCGCTACAAAATCATCAGCCCGACCTACCAGCTGCACTCTGCGCTGCTCCTGTGTAGTCATATTGTTGGTGTGAAGTGTGGGACTTGTGGTAAAGCCTGATGGTACCTACTGCCCCCCGGTCCAGACTACTAGTTCAAGTTCTACAGTTACAGCAAATCTTGGGACTGGAGCAGTATAGTCGGTGCACATAGTAACCTCGTACAAAACCCACAGGAAGTAATGTATTGTGGTCGCATGTTTGTGTCCCACCTCCTTTGATCAAAAATAATAAGCATATCATAAGCAGCATAAGCATAAGCATATGCTCACAACTATGTTCTCCGAGGGGGTTGTCAGAGATATTCAGAAAACTCAGAACACCCACGTTTCACTAGTAGCACTGATACTCTGGGCTCAACTGTACAATGAGTACCGTCAAATTTGGGGGTGGTGATGGGTGGGGTAAACTAAACGGAAAAAGTGCGGAACCCCCCCCCACCCTTTTTTTTTTGCCCCCCCTGCAGTCCAAAAATAGCTGGTACAATGCGTGGGAGGAACCCCATATCTAGCTCAGTCGGTCAGGTTAGCGAGTTGCTCCTCGCTAACCTGACCGACTGAGCTAGATATGTGACAAACATGTTAGGTTTGTTGCGAACACGCGCACGAGCCGAGCGAGCGGTACCGCGGCAGCGGCCGGGGCGTGTCAGAGCCGAATTGCTACTGTTTTTGGACTGCATGGGGGCAAAAAAAAGGGGGGTGTTCCACACTTTTTCCCTTTAGGGGGGCATGTGGGAACCCCCTTCCTATCCCCACCCCCAAATTCGACGGTACTCATTGTACAGTCCTTCCATTGAAGCATGCACTTTTCCTCACAATGTTTTCTTTCACTACTCAATACTTTATTGCGTTTCACAATGGTAGATATAGCAGTTGGTGTTGGTGTAATCTGAATATTCACCGAAGAGCCAGTGGAGTTACAAATCGAATCAGAAATAATATGGAGCAATAATTACGTTTCGCCGCTGCTCCACTGTTGCATATTCTGTTCTGACGGCTGCCCACCGGACCGGGAAATTCGCAGGTTGCTTAATTTATTATGTAAAAGTCATTTTAATTGATTTTAGCACGCAATGACCGATATTTCAATTATTACCAACAGAAAAATTCGTTGTGTTCTGTCAAATTGTCAAATTTTTTTTTTTAAGTTTATCCTTTCGGATAGGCTATGGGAACTAGCCCTTACTGCCTGGTCATTAGTGTCTTTTTTCTTTGTACTTAAACCTAACCTAACCTAACCTTAATACCTAACTCTTGAAATGCGAGGGTGGTACACACATTCCAATGGTCAGGGGAGTTTCACGCGAGAATCAATCCGAATCAAACGGGAGCGCCTTCTTTATTTCTCACTCTTACTATATTGCTCTCCATTAATGGCACGTTATCAAACTAATTCCACCACATTAACACAATAATAGCCACGAAAAACGAATTTAGTAAATTAAGAAACAAAGCCCGTCGGTTTCTTCACAATTCCTGTGCAAAACTCTCCTGATGACGATGGGATGATAGATGAACGATGAGGATGAAATTTTGGTCGATTTTGTAAGCACGCGCGTTGCCGCCAAAATCACCAGTACGATTTAACTTGCACCAAAACTTTTGTTCTTTCTTCGTATGTATTTGAGATTCCTGTTATGTTGGTCGATTTACGCAACTTTTTGGCACACAATCCGCACGAAATTATGTCACAAATATCACTAAAACCAGTTTTTCACGAATATCAAATACAACTTTGACCGAACAAATTTAATGGCGGGAAGCCAATCTCAAATTGTCAAGTCAAATCAAATAGTTTTTTTTTATATACCCATTCGGAAAGGCAATGGGAACTAGCCCTTACAGCCGTTTTCCTTCGTATTTTTCTTTGAATTTAATCTAAGCACGTGTCTTGTCAGTTTAATATATCAAGAGATGCACATAGCAAATTCGCTCTTGTTAAAAAAGGAGACCGCTACTTATTGCTGTCCTTATCGACGTATCCACTTTTTTGTATGTACTTCGGCCATCTGACTCCAAAATTAAAATTAAAGAGGGAAAAGATTACCATACCACCACCACCACCTAGAAGACCATACTAATCATTTTAATCGAAAAATCGAATCTTTACGCCTGACATGGTTGTATGGGCTCGATCCTTTGGCGTTCCAAAAAAAGGCAGGCATTTATATTGTTGAGTCTTATTAAAATGAGTGCATCGGTATTAATATTATTAAAGCCCGACCAGCAGTGAGATTTTTGAAAATCATACGAGCGGTTCGGCAGTAGAAAGATGCTTAGGCCGAGATTCAGAGACGATTTATTCCGTCTTAGCTCGAGCTAAGTACCATCATATTTCACTGAACTATATATTGTTCAGATTTATTCAGAGACGATTTATTTCGTCTTAGCTCGACCCATGCACCATCATATTTGTTCACTTGCACGACACTTTGTTACGCAAAACAACACCAATTTTACGAACCAAAACTCACTATAAACAATAAAAATTCGATGAAATATGAGGACTCCAAACGTCAACTACCAAATCCCGCCAAAAACTCCGTGATCTGTGATTCTGTGTAGTTTTTTTTTTTTTTTTTTTACTAACCTGGTTACAAGATCTTTAGGCTAAATCTTATTTTATTTCAATTTATCTTCTGTTTTCACGATAAAACGTTGGTGTTTGATATTTTGACGCTTCTTTGGAGTTTTTAGAGACAATCGAAAGACGCAGGAAACGCAGAGAAGTCCACAGGAAAGAGGTAAACCGACCGCTTTGCCGCGCTAAAATCACGGAACGCTTTTCCTGTTTACGACCCACACACCATCATATTTCACTGAACTGTATATTATTCACTTGCACGACACTTTGTTACGCAAAACAACACCTATTTTACGAACCAAAACTCACTATAAACAATAAAAATTCGATGAAATATGAGGACTCCAAACGTCAACTACCAAATCCCGCCAAAAACTCCTTGATCTGTGTAGTGTGCGCTGTCAGTGTTGCCAAGTGCCAGCCAGTCTGAATCGCCAAAAATCTCGGGCCAAGTAGCCTAAAGTACCCCATTCACAATAGTCCGTCTTGCAGTCCTACAGCAATATTGGACAGTGAATGGTGTTGTAGTCCTGCACTTCGATCAAAATAAAATGAATGGATAGGCCTTACGCGAACATTTCAAACCAGAAAAGTGAAGCAAAACAAATGAAATTTTTACTTGTCACTTGTATGAAAGTGCCCTAGATTTGACAGATAATGGCGCTAGTTTGTATGTACCAAGTGCACCAGTAGTTTGCTTCAACTTACCGCGCTTTAGGCCTATCCATTCATTTTATTTTGATCGAAGGTCCTGCAAGGCATCCGATGACCTTGTGTAGGATGCCGCTCGAGTCCTACCAGTCCTCAGATGAATGAATACAAGTAGATAACTTCTTGATGACGTCACACCGTACTACCCAAAACGTCATTCCGACTCCTAAAGACCTCTATCCATACTGCCAAATAAGAAAGGCACTTTTAGCTTTCTACGGTGGCAACATTATGAATCATATTCAATTTGGTCGCGTATCATTTGGTAGTGCGGTGATCGTGTGCGTCGGCCAGAAATTTGTAATCTTGAAAAGAAATTAATTTCCCATTGCTTAATTAACAACAATAACATAGTTTGGACTAATAGAAAGCACAAAAATCGCAAATGACCAATTCGATTTTGAGGTCATTAATTAGTGACGTGAAAACATTTAATCAATCGATAATATCTATGATTAATTTGTTCTTAACCCCTAGGGATTATATACATTACCTAGGTAAAGTGTGTAATGAACAATAATTAACAATATTTTATACATTGCCTGGACGCCCCAGGTATTCTATAGAAGCCTAGGTATTGTAGAGAATACCTGAATTATACAGATTGCCGGTAACATTTATCTGTCCTGTCTTAAACGACACGCATTTCCGTTGCCGGTTGGGGTAGGCAGAGATTATGGAGCGCTATTTACTGCGACCCAGACATACCTCTTCGACTCATTCACATCCATACATCTCTTCATCCATGCTCGTCGGTTTTGAGTAGTCCTCACCTCACCTTTTGTCAGACGCCACCGAATTGATCAGAGCACACCAGGAAGCTTGATAAGGTATTGTGAGTAGGCACACCAAGAGTACCTACATCTTACGAAGGCGCATTCTACTAAAATCTCTCTTTATTCTCGCTACCCCGTCTGCGTCTACTTTAAAAAAATCCTAAGTGTTAATCCAGAATATATTCTATCTGCTTGGTACCAAATTTAATCCAAATCCGTTCGGTCGTTTAATTAACGGCTGAATGCGTGATTAAAACTGTACTTTGCACATCCCTAGTCGCTAGCGTTTGACAGATGTTTGACAGATTGGGGCTGACGCTGCTTGGAATCGACATGTTGATAAAAATACTGCCATCTTGTTTTTTCACGCGTTAAGTTGTATTTGGGCAACCAAGATAGCATTACAATCGTAGGTTCTTGCTAATTAACTGGAGGCCTTGTACCAGTCCTACAAGCCCCGCCCACCGCTTGTCTATGGCATGCTGTGCTACAAGCAGGAGCGTGAAATGGAACGCGGGACTGCAGACCACCATTTTTTTAATTTTATTTGTTTACAACTAGGTTTACAATGGTCGACAACGACTTTTATCAGCTTGGTATCACAGGCTCAACTGCAATTCCTCTGACGAATAGCTATTTTTTTTTATATCATGATTGCTAGAACACCGACACTAGTGAGAAACGAAACGTAACGGAACTGATGGTAGGACGGCTTGCAGCGGGGCTAGTACACCAACCCGCGATAGCGTGATATAGCGCTATCACGCTTCCACTCTCTTTCTATTTGCACGCGACAGAACGAGACAGAAGACTAAATTTGACAGATGGATGTGTTAAATGTGGTTGGCGTACTAGCCCCGCAGGACAGTGTATGGGCTTGTAGTCCAGCATAGCTAGCATGCTGCAGTGATACAGCGCTATTACACCTTCGCTCTCTTTCTATTTGCGTGCGAACGAACGAGATAAATGACGTGATACAGCTGTATCACGTGTAGCATACTACGAGGGCTGCACGTCGGACTACATGGCTGGATAGTGAATGGAGCTGTCGGACGCCTGTGTATGGGCACATCCAGCCTACTATCCAGACTACTGTGAATGGGCTCCTTTACGAAAAGTTGCCAGATTTCCCAATTTTCATTCCTCTAAACGTTGCAACCGCCTCTAAGCGCTATATCACGCTATCGCGGGTTGGCGTACTAGCCCCGCTGCAAGCCGTCCTACCATCAGCACTGGTAGCATGCAACACGTGATACGGCTGTATCACGTCTTTTATATCGTTCGTTCGCACGCAAATAGAAAGAGAGCGAAGGTGTGATAGCGCTGTATCACTGCGGCATGCTAGCTGTGCTGTTCCGTTACGTTTCGTTTCTCACTAGTGTCGGTGTTCTAGCAATCATGATATAAAAAAAAATAGCTATTCGTCAGAGGAATTGCAGTTGAGCCTGTGATACCACGCTGATAAAAGTCGGTGTCGACCATTGTAAACCTAGTTGTAAACAAATAAAATTAAAAAAATGGTGGTCTGCAGTCCCGCGTTCCATTTCACGCTCCTGCTTGTAGCACAGCATGAGTTTTTGGCGGGATTTGGTAGTTGACGATTTCATCGAATTTTTATTGTTTATAGTGAGTTTTGGTTCGTAAAATTGGTGTTGTTTTGCGTAACAAAGTGTAGTGCAAATGAACAAAATTAAAATATGATGGTGCATGGGTCGTAAACAGGAAAAGCGTTCCGTGATTTTAGCGCGACAAAGCGGTCGGTTCACCTCTTTCCTGAGGACTTCTCTGATTTTCCTGCGTCTTTCGATTGTCTCCAAAAACTCCAAAGAACCATCGAAACGTCGAATACCAACGTTTTAATGTGAAAGCAGAAGATAATTGAAAATAAAAAAGATTTATAAAGGTCTAGTAACCAGGCTAGTAAATAAAAAATTAAAAAAAAAAATTGAAGATATAGCCGTATCACGTGCAACATGCTACGCCTTCTGTATTCTAGTTCTAGAAGAAAATAATGAAAACAGGAAGTTACAAATACACTTTAAATTATTGTACTTAAAATTTTTTTGTTTTTGCATGTTTTAGTTCAGTTTGTAATTTTTTACGATTTCCATTTCCTTGCATTGCAGTCTTTTTTTAAATCGATGCATACCGGTGGATTAATTTTGCTGTTTAAATGTTTTCCTAAAAACAATACAGAGAAACCATAAAAAGCAATCGAAAAAATATTTGTCGCAGTAAAGATGAGCAAAACCAAAAATATCACATGCGGGAGAATGACATGCGACAGTCAAAATTCGAGCTCGAGATTTTAGTACAATCTCCAGCTTGCTTCGCTTTGTATGAAAAATAAGAGACGACAAAGTCAGGGGGGGCCTAAATCTTTTAGTTTTCACTTATTTTTCTCCCGAGCCGCAGGGCCCCTTGGCTGCGCTGGGCCCATAGGCTGGTGCCTACTTTGCCTTTATGGTTAATCCAGCACTGCAAAAATGCATGTCACTGAGTTATACACGTCCGTTGACGAAATAAGTTAATATTGGTATCGATTCGGTTTAATCACTCCGTTTTCTGCTTACTTAAAAACACACATTCTTACTATTTTATTTGCATTTTTTATTATCTGCAAGGTCGCACGCCCTGAAAGACAACGGCTGTAAAGGCTAGTTCCCATTGCCTTTCCGAATGGGTACATAAAAAAAACTATTTGACAGACAGAACACAACGAATATTTCTGACATTTCTGTTAGAAATTGAAAAATCGAGCAATTCGAGCATAATCAAGGAAAAAAACCAAGAATGCTTCCAAGAAAGAAAGAAGTATGTATTTATTACATTTACGTATTTAACCATTTTTACCTGAAATGATCACTACTTTGGCATTAAAACTTGTTTCAGGGTTCGGAGTAAAAATCCGAGTTAAGAATGTGTGTGAACTACTTGGCTTGGCTTTTACATAATAAATTAAGCAAACGGCGAATTTCCCGGTCCGGTGGGCAGCCGTCAGAACAGAATATGGACCAGTGGGAGGCGGTGTGAAAACTGTGGAGCAGCGGCGAAACGTAATTATTGCGCCATATTATTTCTGATTCGATTTGTAACTCTACTGGCTTTTCGGTGAAGATTCAGAATACACCAACTGCTGTATCTACTATTGTGAAACGCAATAAAGTATTGAATATTGAAAGAAAACATCGTGAGGAAAAGTGCATGTTTAAATTTCGAGGCATGTATTGTACCCTCTGTCCATTATATGTGGCTAGGGTAGGGCTGCCGGGACATGTCCAGATTTCAAGCCTAATGTCCCCATGTCCCTGTCAGCAAGACATTCATCCCGGTTTGTGAATTATGACACGATCACCCATAGATTGTCCACAGGCTAAGCAAATTTTGCCACGGGTGGCGTGTATGTTGCTAGCTCTATCGTTATTAGTGTGATCAAACATGGTGATGCATTGACAGTGGCAGCTGTCAGTCCGTAGGTGATTCAATCCGTCACCGTGTATGCTTCTATGTGCGGTTTCACATAACTCCTTGCTTTGCAAATGATGGACTGACGACTGCCGCTCCATCAATGTGTCATTGTGTGTGAAACTTTGGTGCATTTGTTTTGTACAGATATGAGTTCTGGCTACAACCGATTCCTATTTTGAAGGTGGACTTGGGGGACCCCTACCCCCTACCCCCCTCCCTCCCTAAATTCGTGCCGCACGATACTAAACCCAACGTGGGTGTTCTGAGTTTTCTGAATATCTCTGACTACCCCCTTGGGGAACATAGTCGTGAGCATATGCTTATGCTTATGCTATGCTTATTATTTCTGATCAAAGGAGGTGGGACACAAACATGCGACCACATTACATTACTTCCTGTGGTTGTTGTACGAGGTTACTATGTGCACCGACTGTACCGCTCCAGCCCCACAATTTGCTATAACTGTAGAACTTGAACTAGAAGTCTGGTCCCGGCTGTGCGCCTTGTAGCTCAGGCTGATGATTTTTTAGCGGCAGAGCTTGTCACTACAAATGTGTTCATCATCATCATCAGCCTATATACAAGTCCCACTGCAGGGCACAGGCTTAACTTCAGGGAGGGTGTGTTGGCGTCAGTCCACCACATGCGCCCAATGCGGGCTGGCAGACTTCAAATATGCATCAGAATTTGATGTTCAGCGTATGCAAGAAATGTGGTTCGTGTCTCATTAGCCTAGGTATGTTATGTAATGTTAGCTTTAAATAGCATTTGAAAGCTGGAGCGAGCGAAGCAAGCTCAAAATTTCACACATGTTGATGTAAAAATGATTGTGGTGGTCTGATGGTGGCTTGGTCAGATCTAGTAGTAGAAATCCTAATTCAAAGGCAGTACTCGATTTGGATAGGCAAGTCGCTATGCAGTTTATGAGTATCATAACATCACAGATAGATGGAGCCACATAGTGATAGAATTGCAAAAAATAGCTTATCCTTTATATTTATATTTTATAATATGTATTATTAAGGCTTTGGTTCTTAATTTTCTAAATTCGTTTTTCGTGTCTATTATTGTGTTGTGTTAATAAGGTGTAATTCATTAAGAGGAAAGATTTAATTTTATGTTTGTTTGTTTGTTTTGATTATGCTCCGAAACTACTGGACCGTTCTGAATAACTTGCCTTGCTACCTGGAATGATTATCCCTGCTCAAGTTATGTTTCCTTGCTTTGGTACGTGTGTTCTGAGTCATGCCTTGCGCCCCAGAGTGTATATCCTTGCGCACGCGCCGTTTTTTGCACGCTATAAACTTCGCTTTGGGCCGACCATTTCCAGCTCGCGAGGCCTAAAGGCTTCGCCTGCGAGACAACGAGCCATGCAAGACCCACCGAGAGTACCGCGCGCACCGCGCACCGCGTTCTCTACGCCCGCCTGCCAGTACGTTCGGAGGAAGTACGTAAGAATTTACATGTTATTTTAACTCTTACAAAGTGTTTACTGTAATTTGTAACATAGTGCTGCCTATTATATTATGCTATAATATATGCTGTAGGTATACATGCACTTCATAGTAATTCAACATGTCTGTTCAACATGCTGTCATGTCTGTTCAACATGAGTGTTGCACTAGAAAGATGTGAAGCATGCAAGGTTATACAATCTCGTTTGTTCTACAAGGGACCTACACTCACACAGATGCACTAGCTCTTCCGACGTCAGGTTACCCTAACCTGACCTGTCGCCGTGTATACAAAAATGGTCCGTTCAAAAAGAAAAAACAAAAAAAAAGTCCGTAGAAAAAGTTCAAAATATATACGTTTGGACTTTGAACTATTAGAAGTTGAACGCTGTGAATCGAGCGAGAGGGTGAAGTATGTTGTTGTTGTTTCGTCTCACGGCACGCTGCGCCAAACCCAACCCCAGAGTTTCAGTTCCACTAGTGAAACGTGGGTGTTCTGAGTTTTCTGAATATCTCTGACTACCCCCTTGGGGAACATAGTCGTGAGCATATGCTTATGCTTATGCTATGCTTATTATTTCTGATCAAAGGAGGTGGGACACAAACATGCGACCACATTACATTACTTCCTGTGGTTGTTGTACGAGGTTACAATGTGCACCGACTGTACCGCTCCAGCCCCACAATTTGCTATAACTGTAGAACTTGAACTAGAAGTCTGGTCCCGGCTGTGCGCCTTGTAGCTCAGGCTGATGATTTTTTAGCGGCAGAGCTTGTCACTACAAATGTGTTCATCATCATCATCAGCCTATATATAAGTCCCACTGCAGGGCACAGGCTTAACTTCAGGGAGGGTGTGTTGGCGTCAGTCCACCACATGCGCCCAATGCGGGCTGGCAGACTTCAAATATGCATCAGAATTTGATGTTCAGCGTATGCAAGAAATGTGGTTCGTGTCTCATTAGCCTAGGTATGTTATGTAATGTTAGCTTTAAATAGCATTTGAAAGCTGGAGCGAGCGAAGCAAGCTCAAAATTTCACACATGTTGATGTAAAAATGATTGTGGTGGTCTGATGGTGGCTTGGTCAGATCTAGTAGTAGAAATCCTAATTCAAAGGCAGTACTCGATTTGGATAGGCAAGTCGCTATGCAGTTTATGAGTATCATAACATCACAGATAGATGGAGCCACATAGTGATAGAATTGCAAAAAATAGCTTATCCTTTATATTTATATTTTATAATATGTATTATTAAGGCTTTGGTTCTTAATTTTCTAAATTCGTTTTTCGTGTCTATTATTGTGTTGTGTTAATAAGGTGTAATTCATTAAGAGGAAAGATTTAATTTTATGTTTGTTTGTTTGTTTTGATTATGCTCCGAAACTACTGGACCGTTCTGAATAACTTGCCTTGCTACCTGGAATGATTATCCCTGCTCAAGTTATGTTTCCTTGCTTTGGTACGTGTGTTCTGAGTCATGCCTTGCGCCCCAGAGTGTATATCCTTGCGCACGCGCCGTTTTTTGCACGCTATAAACTTCGCTTTGGGCCGACCATTTCCAGCTCGCGAGGCCTAAAGGCTTCGCCTGCGAGACAACGAGCCATGCAAGACCCACCGAGAGTATCGCGCGCACCGCGCACCGCGTTCTCTACGCCCGCCCTGCCAGTACGTTCGGAGGAAGTACGTAAGAATTTACATGTTATTTTAACTCTTACAAAGTGTTTACTGTAATTTGTAACATAGTGCTGCCTATTATATTATGCTATAATATATGCTGTAGGTATACATGCACTTCATAGTAATTCAACATGTCTGAGTTACAAGGTTTTAAAACCAAGCGAAGCTCCTTTAAGGGTCACCTTGATGAAATTCAAGAACTATCTAGAGCCAGTAAAAGCAGCAGCCACTTTTGGTGATATTCAAATTAAAGAATTATGCATCAAATCTATCCTAGCTTGTTTTTAAGCCTGTAAGCATGGCCGCTTCAATCCACATCTATTGTATGCTTACAACTAAGCCATACTAAAGTGTAGTGTATCTTTATCGCTAAGCCGAGAGCCTAATCATCTAAAATCGACTAACACAAGCATATTGTGCATAGAAGTGCTAGGGCTTGTTTAAGCCCTAGGTTTCCCATCTGCTGCTTCATGCTAGCAACCTATACTCAATTCGGGTAATATTTACAATTGGGGCGCAGGAGTTGGAGGGTGGGAGTTGGGGGGGAGGAAGAGGGGGGGGAGGGGTATCCCCTGGTACCACTCCCCCCCCGCGGAGATGTATAGTTACCGAGATATATTAATTTAAAAATTGGTTGTGGGGTAGGGATTGGGTGGGAGGAGGGAGTGGGAGGGAGGAGGGAGTGGGTGGGGGGAGGGAGTGGGTGGGAGGGAATGGGTGGGGGGAGTGAGCGGGGGGAGGGGGCCGTGGGGGATTGGGGGGGGGGGATTTATATTTTCGGGTGGATTAGGTAAACAGTAGCAATTCGGTTCTGGCACTCGCCGGCCGCTACCGCGGCACCGCTCGCTCCGCTCGCTCGGCTCGTGCGCTGTGGTCGCAAGAAGCCTAACATGCTCGTCGCTTCGCTCCTCGCTAACCTAACCGTCTGAGTTGGAAAAGGGGGTTTCCCCATTCACTCCCGCCCCCATCCACTCCATCCCCCCACCCACTCCCCCCACCCACTCCCTCACCCCACCCACTCCCTCCCCCCACCTCGGTAACTACACATCTCCGCGGGGGGGGAGTGGTACCAGGAGGTACCCCTCCCCCCCCCTCTTCCTCCCCCCCGACTCCCACTCCCCTACTCCTGCGCCCCAATTCTAAAGCCAACCCCTCAATTCTTTCAAGCGCACTTTCTTGGTCGCACACACCTAATGCTTACAACATAACCAAGGCATCAGCTTCAAAATAGATTTGCCGACTGTTTTCAGTGCGTCTGCGAGTAACCAGCCTTCGAGATCCCAACGCTGCAATCAGCCGTGCACGAGTCTTTGACTGCTCGTCACGGCTCGCTGGGATTACACTGCGCTGCGTGGGACTTCTCGCTCATACTAGCTGTGGTAACGGCTTACTACACCACGGCTACGGTTTGAGATTTATTTAACCTGTAGGCCATCGCAACGACGTTTATATCATCGTATGGCCGCTCACACATAAACCTTTCTATGACGTTGAAGTCAAGTCAACAGTCATCTTCCGGAGTCGAGGTTCTAAATTAAGGTTTATTTCAATGATGATGAAGGTTTCTTTCTCTTTGGAATGTTCTACGAGTAAAGACCTTATAAAAATCAACGATGTATGAACCAATAGGAGCGAGCCAATGCAGTAATTCAAAAAATATGTTGACATCTTAAACCTTGTCGAACCGTCTATAATTTTTGATGTACAACTTCGTACACTTCAGTTAAAGTTAGGAAGATTGCGAGAGTTAATCGATATTTTAGATAATATTCAAACTAATATTGAACAGTCTTCATCTGATATCAATGATCAAGTTACCGAACGTGACCTAATTGAAAAACTTATTTTAAGTATATTGCGATAGTGCTGTGGAAAAGATCATTGAATCGGTGAACAATGGCCTATATCCAGCAGTGGTCGTCTATCGGCTGAGATGATTATGAAGATGGGATGCAGGATGAGGTCAGAGCAGGACCGGTCGTTGTGGCGATCCTCGGGGGAGGCCTATATCCAGCAGTGGACCTCCATGGTCTGAGATGATGATGATGATGATGATAATGATTATGCAGTCTTATGTGTGGACAGGCAGAGATCAGAGCAGGACCGGTCGTTGTGGCGATCCTCGGGGGAGGCCTATGTCCAGCAGTGGACCTCCATGGTCTGAGATGATGATGATGATGATGATGATGATGATGATGATGATGATAATGATTATGCAGTCTTGTGTGGATTTGCATCTAATAGAAAGTGAAGCAAATTTAATATGTCTCTATTCTCCCCTCCGGACGGAAAGCGTCAATTAACGTCCCGCTGCGCTAAACTAAGTTGTCGCTTTCCACCTCCGTCGAGGAGAAAAATAGTATACTTACCTCGGCTTTCCTGTCCTCGGTGTGTAATCTACTATTATCTTAATATCTTTGTTTTTCTTTGATTTTAGGGGAAAGTAACGCCGCGATTGCATTTGACTTGACAAGTATCTAAATATTTAGATACAACAAGGTGGACCAACGACCTGGTGAATGCGGTGGGAACCCGTTAAATGAGGGCAGCGTAGGACCGGTCGTTTTGGCGATCCTTGGGGGAGGCCTATGTCCAGCAGTGGACGTCCGTCGGCTGAGATTATGATGAATATGGCTACAAACAACGAGATGCACAATCAACACTCCAAAAACGATTTCATCAAGATGGTTTAGGGCCGTGTATGTTTGTTGCAGTTACATTACGCGACCACGCTATGATCAGTGTCATCGGATTCTTTTACCGTTCAGTGGCGCCCTCATCTCATTACAATATTAAAGATTATTTTCTCTATAACTCAAAATGAATAAATGCTATTACAACTTACTACAAAGCAATTTTTATGCAAAAATATAGGTTCTAAACATTCCACTTATAAGAATATTGAAAGAAATGTTACCTGTTTTTATTTTTTATTTTTGTAATAAAAAACCTTTAAGAGTATTGTATAAAAATATCTATTAGGCTTTTGGATTATGTTGGAGTAGCACTTTTATAATTTAGGTAGGCTTTCTTGGCAAGACGTCTTCAATATTGTGACGAGGGAGTCACTGAACTGTAAACGGACACTTACCTCGTATTTAAACAACGAAAATTTGGTGCTACTGCTAGGTAGTTATGTGGTTACTCGCTCCAGATCCACACACACATTGAATTTAGGTACTTTCATTCACTATTGTTAGTTCATTACATTGGATACCTTTTTATTAAACTAAGCATTGAAAAGGCGATTGTAACACCACTGGCTTTTCGGTGAAGGAAAACATCGTAAGGAAACCGGCATATGATTCAATTTCGAGGCATGCATTGTACCCACTGTCCATTATAATTGGCGACGGGCTCACCCCCCGTCACACTGGACAGAGTTTCGGTACTACTGGTGAAACGTGGATGTTCTGAGGTTTCAGAATATCTCCGACTACCCCCTCGGGGAATACAGTCGTGAGCATATGCTATGCTTATGTAAATTAAGCATCGGAACAAAAAAATATGTTGGTGTTTGTCTACATGGAGGCCAGTATAGATACCTATTTATAATTAGTCTAATTACCTAACAGCACTAACTGCCTCCGTGGTCTAATGGTAAGAGCATTGGGCTCTTGACACGGAGGTCGTGGGTTCGATTCCCACGGGGGGCACCTAGTGAAATGACACTTTGTGCGTTTTTCCCCAGTTGGTTAGGACATTGCAGGCTGAGTCACCTGATTGTCTGAAAAGAAAGATGATTCCGTGATTCGGATGGCACGTTAAGCTGTTGGTCCCGGCTACTATCACTGGTGGTAGTAGTCGTTACATAAAAACCACGTCAGAGGCCGTAAGGCGGTTTGAATAAACTCTGACACCAGGGCTTGCAGCCCACTCGATAAGAAGAAGACCTAGCAGCAGTTTTCATTAAAACAGAAAAAAAGTAGTAAGGCGTGTGCTATGGCTGGCTACACATAAGCGGGTCGGCACATTCCGTTCTATTTTTTTTTCTCTAGCAAATGAAAACGCGTTTGTTAGGAAAAAGCCGAACAGAATGTGCGGACCTTTAACGAATTTTAACCGTTTATATTGGCTGCTAGAATATTACCTCAACTCAAACGCAACTAATTGAATCTCATAGTAACAAGTTAAAAGCACTGCATTAATTTTTGCCTACTTATATTTTATTAACACAATTTTTGAGAGTAACGCGGTTAATAAATAAAAACGCGGTAGCTTATATTTTCTTCTATTGTAGCGTTGGTGGCGCGTTGCGGAGAGCTATGGAAACTCAATCCTGTGGTCCAGGAGTGCGATTTTTGAATCTCATTCGGTGAGCTCGGCAGTTGAAAATGTCAAAATTACTATGGAGGTATGCGTATTTCTTTCTACTGCTGATTTGACTTTCAAAAATCATACTTCAGGAGTGCTATTTTTAAAGCCAAATAAGCAGTAGAAAGATGCATATCTCCATAGATAATTTAACATTTTCAACTGCTGAGCTCACCGAATGAGATTCAAAAATCGCACTCTAGGTTCGAATACGTACAGATGACATGCTATGTACCTACCAATGAGCTTTTCCAACTAAAGTACGGTGAAGGAAAACCTCGTGAGGAAACCTGCATACACTGAAGAAGAAATTCCGATGTGAAATCAATCCGCATTGGGGCACGCATGGTGGACTTACGCCCATACTTATACAGTATGTAAAAAACCCATTTGGAGCCTTTAGGGGGTGCCTCAGACCATCAAACTGAACAACTTTCACTATGGAGCCTGAAATATTGAAAAAAAAAAACAGTTTCATACAAAACTGCAGTACCAACTCTACTTAAATGTATGGGACGACAGATTTTTTTTTCGCGATTTAGAAGTTTGCTCCGCCGTAGTGAAATTTTTCCAGTTTGATGGTCTGAAGCATCCCCTAAAGGGGCTCCAACAGGGGTTTTTTACACCCTGTTAGGCTGTGATGATGATGACTAGGTACTATTGTCACATTATAAATTGTATTTTACTCAATGTTTAAATAAATATAATTCAGAAAGGTATTGGTTTGTTTTTATTTAGGTATCAGTTTACAACAGATGGCGATAGATTCAACTAAGGTACCAGTATGGGTAGCATGCCACCGTGATACAGCGCTATCACACTTTCGTTCTCTTTCTATTTGCGCGCGAACGAACGAGATAAAAGACGTGATACAGCCGTATCACGTGTAGCATGCTACGGCTTCGGATGAAGGAAATGAATGGATTTGTTCCCGATTCGTCGTATTCCTGTTTCGTCGCATTCCCGATTCCTGATTTGAGGTCGAAATTACACAAGACAACACAACAGGAGGCAGAACACAACTTTTACTACGGGAGCACCGATAGGTAATAGCAAAAAGTCCGCTGTTTCATACAGTCGAGACGAGTAGCAGGACCGGTCGTTGTGGCGATCCTTGGGGGAGGCCTATGTCTAGCAGTGAACGTCCATCGGCTGTGATGATGATGATGATGATGATGAGACGAGTAGACATTGCAGTTTAGTGTGGAACAAGCAGCAGATATTTTTTTTGCTACGCTGATCGGTTTGCTCCCATAGTAAAAGTTGTTCAGTTTGATGGGTAGGGCAAGACACTAAACTAGATGGCGCTCGGGAGCATTATTCATGATTTAATCACATTTTATTTTATATCTCGTAATTGTGATGATTTCAATCAAAATTGTCAATTAAGCGCGCACTTAGTGTTTATGTTTTACTGATCTAGCTACAAGTTAAAGTAATTTTATTGTTCATACGAATTTGATATACATTTTAATTTTGATCAATTTCATACAAAACTTTGACGTTGAACATTCGTAGACGGTATTAACAAAAGTAATATTTTATATATGGAAAAATAGTTAAGAAAATCTAGATTGCGCTTCTCAAATAACATTTGCAATTTATAACATAATTACGAAGATATAAAATAAAATGTGATAAAATCAGGAATAATGCTCCCGAGCGCCATCTAGTTTAGTGTCTTGCCCTCTGCAACCCCCCTAAAGGATCCTAATGATATAAATATTTATATTCATAATCATACGCGGTCCGTCCGTCTGTCATACCTATAAAGGCACAGCCCTTCTTTTGTAGGCCCGATTAGCACTGTTGGTAATGAACCTGCCTGTTGTGTGAGGGTCGCGGGTTAGAATCCCGTAAGGAACAAATATTTGTATGACGAATATGAATATTTATACCAGAGTCATGGATGTAAGTATATTTTTAAAAAGGTAGTTATAAAGTCGAACTTAAGATTAATGATTATCTACACAGGTAGTAAGGACGTATGACTTTCAAAAAGAACTGAAACAATAGGTAAACTGGTGTGATGGTGGATAGAAATGGGTCCTAAGCAGGCACTACATGCTCAACGTGATAGGCCGAGAACGAGAGTGGATGCCCTTCATTGTTTTCGTGGCGTCGTGAACCGAAGTAATTTTCCTTGGAAGTTCTTGCTAATAATTCTCGCCGAGAAGTTCTCGCGAGAGTGTATTGCCTGCTTTAGAGAAACAAGTTCTCGGGAGAGTGTATTGCCTGCTTTAGAGAAAATATTACAATAACAAAGGTAGTTACTTAGCTGTAAAATCGAATTGGAGGATATCGACTATAATATAGTATATTATATTATACACAGGTGCCTAGATTCGATTTAGTAGTACCAGAGAAACTGATTCGATGACGTCAACGCCATCTATCGAATTCTATAAATATAAATTGGCTGCCAACTTTTAATCGATTACCAATGTAGTTAGGAAATCGAATTTGACTATGACGACTATACTCACAGGTAGCATAAATAGTAAACAATAAACTAGTATAGGTCTGATGTTGGCTAGATTCGATCTAGTAGGTAATTCTTGAAATAAACCGTCAACGCCATCTGCCGAGTTGTATAGAACTAAATTGGATGCAAACTTATTGTCGAAACAAACGTATAAAATCGAATTTGATGATAACGACGATACACACAGGTAACATAAATACTAAGCTATAAACTAGTATAGGTCTGCAGGTGGCTAGATTCGATCCAGTAATACTTGTCGTCAACGCCATCTACCGAACGGCTGCTAACTTTGTACCGATAAAAACTTTTTGTGAAGTTAGCAGCCGAAACTTAAAATTAATGATTTGATGCTGAAATTTAACATAGTTTGTTACCTAGTAGGTAGATACATAGACTACAGTTTGGTATAATGTGCTCATGCGGAATTTACCTACGTAGCAAATATAAAATAAGACAAAAATTCCATTTTTACCTATTAAAGTCGTATTTTTCGCTACAATACATATTGAAAACAACTACTTATTTTATAGGATCGTATATACAGTATACAGGTTGTAATAAAACCCCCTCGTTATATTTAAAAGGGGTGGTTGAGATAACAACTTTCACTTTGGAGACTACGTCAAAATAACAAATAAACAACCGGCCAAGAGCGTGTCGGATTCATTCATGGGCGAGTCCGACACACTTTTGGGGTAGCGTTCCGTTCCGTAGTCATTTCTCGAAAAGCTTAATCTAAATTAGCTTAGGTAACTTAAGAAATTTTCAAAAGCAATCATTAGCGCGATTTATTTTCGTTCAGCGCCATCTATCGATCTAACGGAGAACATAAAATTTTAATATTTAATTTGCAGGATTTTTCCGACACTGTTATAATTTTCATTGAATGTGCTTATAAACTAGTTAGTATAGATCTGATGGTGGCTAGATTCGATCTAAGTAGAAGGTAATTCTTTACATAAACACGTTCGATGACGTCAACGCCATCTGCCCAATCTTATAGAACTAAATTGGCTGCTAACTTTTAATCGATTACCAATGTAGTTAGGAAATCGAATTTGACTATGACGACTATACTCACATGTAGCATAAATACTAAACAATAAACTAGTATAGGTCTGATGTTGGCTAGATTCGATCTAGTAGTGTAATTCTTTAAATAAACACGTTCGATGGCGTCAACGCCACCTGCCTAATCGCATAGAACTAATTTGGCTGCGAACTTTTTGTCGAAACAAACGTATGAAATCGAATTTGATGATAACGACGATACACACAGGTACCATAAATACTAAGCAATAAACTAGTATAGGTCTGCAGGTGGCTAGATTCGATCCAGTAGTACTTGTCGTCAACGCCATCTACCGAACGGCTGCTAACTTTGTACCGATAAAAACTTTTTGTGAAGTTAGCAGCCGAAACTTAAAATTAATGATTTGATGCTGAAATTTTGTGTCCGTATAGCTAGCGTACACATGAAAGGGATCAGGCTAGGATTAGTGTCAAAAAATAGTGCCTAAATAGTGCCTAATTAGTACCTAGGTCAAATAAATAGTGCCTCTATACTTTACGAGAGATATCGATTTTTTTTACCTGGTACGCTAGCTTGACGTCAAGGTAGCGTACACATTTTCTGTGGCTAAAACAGCTCGCATTGCAGCAACGATTTTACACTCAAAAAATAGTGCTCAAATAGTGCCCTAGGGCATCCAAAATCTCATGAGGCTAGGTCTTCAGGGTCCGAAGATATTAATAAGTCTTTTGAATAAAACACGGAGCTGGCGTTGCGCTAGCGTACACACGAGTTCACACAATAGTTCTTACAGAAGGAGGCGTTTCTTTTTATAAAAACTATACCAAATAAATAGTGCCTGAAATAGTGCCTCTGCCAGTACTAATATTTTAAGTAAAAGTGTATTGAAACAATATAAATAATCAATGCAAAGTTCTACGTACTAGAATCTTCTATAAACTTAGTAAAATCTCATACCGAGAGATGGCGCGTTATTTTCATTCAAGCTAGTTTAGAGTTGGCTTATTAGTAATTAGGAGTTAATAGAGTTCATTTTTGTGTGTTATAAGCGATTTCACAGCATTGAACTGCCAATACATTTGTACGTAGAACTTTGCATTGATTGTTTATATTGTTTCACTACGCTTTTACTTGTAATATTGGTACTGGCAGAGGCACTATTTCAGGAACTATTTATTTGATGTAGTTTTTATAAAAATAAACGTCTCCTTCTGTAAGAACGTTTGAGTGAAATCGTGTGTACGCTAGCGCAACGCCAGTTCTTGTTTCATTCAAAAGACTTATTTATATCTCCGTTCCCTGAAGACCTAGCCTCATGAGATTTTGGATGCCCTAGGGCACTATTTGGGCACTATTTTTTGAGTGTAAAATCGTTGCTGTAATGCAAGCCATTTTTGCCACAGAAAATGTGTACGCTACCTTGACGTCAAGCTAGCGTACCAGGTAAAAAAAATCGATATCTCGTAAAGTACAGAGGAACTATTTATTTGACCTAGGTACTAATTAGGCACTATTTAGGCACTATTTTTTGAGACTTATCCCAGCCTGATCCCTTTCATGTGTACGCTAGCTATACGGACACGAAATTTTACATAGTTTCGTACCTAGTAGGTAGATACATAGACTACAGTTTGGTATAACGTACTCATGAGCAAATTACCTAAGTAGCAAATACAAAATAAACAAAAATCCATTTTTACTATTAAAGTCGTATTTTTTGCTACATACCTACCTACATATTGAAAACAACTATGAACTATTTATTTTATAGGATATCGCATGCAAGTGTAATAAAACACCCTAGTTATAAATTTAAAGGGGTGGTTGAGATCATCAAACCCAAGTGAACCACTTTCACTTTGGAGACAACGTCAAAATAAATAAACAACCGGCCAAGAGCGTGTCGGCCTCATGGGCGAGTCCGACACGCTCTTGGGGTAGCGTACCGTAGTCATTTCTAGAAAAGCTTGATCTATCTTAGCTTATGCAACTTATGGAATTTTCAAAAGCAAACAATAGCGCGATTTATTTTCGTTCAGCGCCATCTATCGATCTAACGGAGAACCTAAAATTTTAATATTTAATTTGCAGGATTTTTCCAACACTGATTGTGTTAAAGCGTTAGTTATAAAACAGTTCATTTTTAAATAGCTGTCTTTCTATCCGAGATTTCAAAGTTGGCTCCATAGTGAAAGTTGTTCGGTTTGATGCTCTTAACCATCACTTTAAACATTTCTTAGGTGTTTTGTTATATTCTTTATATACCGTAGAATACCGGACATCAATGAAACATAGTACTATGTCTCAAAGACGGCGATTTTGGTCGTTTCTTTACAGCAATTTTTGGAGGTCCCTCAATATTTTGAATGAATATAACGTGGTTACAAAATCGATTTCAGAGATTTTGATTGTACGTGTAGGCAGTATAAAGACTGAATAATAAAGTGGTATAGGTGTGATAGTGACTAGGTGAGATCTAGTAGTAGAAAAACTAATTAAACGAGGGTGACTTCAAACAGACCGGCCGCTGACATTTGATCGCTAAAAAAAGTAGTTGCGAAATCGAATTTGAATATGACAGTTATACACAC
Source organism: Agonopterix heracliana (assembly GCA_963693445.1). NCBI lineage: Eukaryota > Metazoa > Arthropoda > Insecta > Lepidoptera > Depressariidae > Agonopterix > Agonopterix heracliana. Next base: position 7,229,149 of record OY856331.1, read on the forward strand.
AGATAGAAGAAAGGTTAAACAACAGACTAGTATAGGTCTGATCTTGGCTAGATCAGATCTAGTTCCAGAAAAATGAATTCAACGAGGGTGACTACGAAAAAAATGGCCGCCAACTTTTGTGTCGCTAAAAAAGATAGTTATAAAATCGAATTCGAAGATAGCGACAATATATTCAGGTAGTATAAAGACTAGAGAATAAACTAGTATAGGTCTCATTGTGGCTAAATCAGACCTAGTAGTAAAAAAACTAAACTAAACGGCGGTGACTCCGGATTATTTCACCGCTAACTTTGGTCGATGAAAAAGGTGGTTATAAAATCGAATTCGATGATGTCAATTGTACAAACGGGTAGTATGAGGACTAAACAATACAGGGGTATAGGTGTGATAGTGGCTTGGTGCGATTTAGAATAGATAAGCGCACTTAAAAAAATACCATCTCAATTTGGTCGGGTAATATTGGCTGCTAAGTTTTGGCTGCTATCTTCACACCGGTGAATAAGAGTCAGGTGGGCCAATGTAAAGTCATTTTTTTTTCTGTATGCATATAAAAGTATGATAATAAATTTTTGAGTCCATCTTTGCATACGACGGTTTAAGAATATTAGTTTACAATAGTGTCGATTTTGTGAAATAAAGCCAGATATCTCTCCCTTATATTTTAAAAACAATAGAGCGATGCTAAGCTGCGAAAGCAAACTTAGGTCAAGGTTCAATCGTGTTAAGAAGGATTAAATAAACAATGGAGAAAATCTCTAGAATTGGATTTCCCTTTCAAATTCCAGAAGAAGCACATTTATCACAACGCTTTACATAATTTATTGCTGGCCTGGGAATATTTCGTGGCATTATTAACATTTTAATGGAGTAGCCTCTAAACAAGCTACCCTTTGTTTGTTTTGGAGTATCGATCTTAATTTTTGAAGTATTAAGATCGAAAATCGTTGGTAAGGCTGCTTTAATTTGATAACGTATGGCTTGTAAACTTAGGATATGAAATAAAGGATTAATAAGTTTTTATAGTGGTTGGCAGTTTTATGAAAACAGTCGAGCTATAGTATACTAGTGCTTTCCCGCGACTTCGTCCGCTCAAATTATATAGGGTCCAACTTAATATGCTGACACTTTTTTAAGAGGATGATCAGACCATAAAACTGAACAAATTTCTCTATGGGACCAACATCGAAATCGCGAAAAAAAAATCTACTGATCCATACAAAACTGCAAACCTACTCGAGCCAAATGTATGGGACAGCTGATTTTTTTTTCGCGATTTCGATGTTGGTCCCATAGAGAAAGTTGTTCAGTTTGATGGTCTGAACATCCCCTTAAAAAAGTGTCAGCATATTAAGAAGGACCCTGTATAGATAGGTACCAGATTTTAAGTCAGATCATAAGCTATCAAACAAAAAAGTTTCATCATAATCGGTTCAGTAGTTTTTGCGTGATGCGCGAACAAACAAACAAACAAACAAAGACACAAACAAACAGACAAACAGACAGACAAAATTTCTAAATAAGGTTGATTTCGAGTCAGGGATACCTAAAAAACATATCACAATCTTTTTTTTGTAAAAGTCTTCAATGTACAGACACACTTCAGTTACAGTTTTATAATAGTTTAGATTAATCACACAGTTGTAGCAAGGCTCACTTTTAGCAGACTGGAGAAAGAGTAACGTTGCTTTATATATTTTTATAATTTTTATGAAAGATGATGTAAGAAAAGAGTGTTGAAATTACGCCTAAAGGTAGCATTCCGATCCTAGGGACCGCGACCAGGCGACTAAGGCGATTATCACACTGCACCGCGCCCCGTCGCGTAGCACGGGGCCGCAGATTTTAACATTGTATGCAAATATGTCAATTTATATAGAAAACACGCGTGCGACAACACACTGCCGACGCGTCAACAGGCAGATTTTCGCCTCCGCGCCCCGCCCACCGCCGCGGACCGCGGTGGCAGTGGGAGAACCGCATAAGCGACCGGCTTACGGATCTACGCGACCAACGCGCGTGACCTCGGCACTGCCTCCGGAGCGACCGACTCAACTCGGTCGCCGGCCACGCGCGACTCTGTCGCTAGGATCGGAATGCTACATCCAGTGCTTCATATAAATTCTTACAGAGCAGTGGGTCGCGGTCGCTAGGAACGTAATTCTACAATAAGATAGATGAATGGAAGAAGATGACATTGCACCGACCCCGGAAATGATGATATTAACTTCTGATTTCTTTTTCAGGCCTTATCAGTAAGAGCTCTCCAAGAGTTGGTGACAGCCGCCGGATCTGAAACTGTAAGTTGACACTTAATATACATACTTAAATCTGTAAATTCAACTTTATTTACATTTTTATGTGAAACCTGTAAGATTAACTGACAACGTCACCTCTCCAAACTGTTACCTTTAAATAATTTTCAATTAAAAGTTTTATTTGTTAATTGTCCTAATATTTTATGATGTCCTACAAAGATTTTAAATGGCAAATCCGATGAATGTTAAACTACAGGCTTAGAGGTAATAGATAACGCAAGTTTGTCAAAACTTCTGAAACTATACATGCCACACATTATATTATTCCGTCTCATAAGGTCGTAGACCGGACCTTGGAACGACTTGGCACATGCATATTATATTCAACACGAAGAGACCTCTTTGAGAAATTTGTATCTAAATGCGAAGGGTTTCTCCAATAGTAGCCGATCTATGAAAGCACCATATTATATCAATAAAAACTTTCCCACACTAGCGACTTCCCTGTGATTTTATAGCTGTCAGCTACGAAATATTCGAGAAATAGCCAGTGTGAATCAAACAAACAAACAAAACAACTCAACACGATCAAATCAGCCCATATCAACCCACTGTTGGGCATAGGCCTTTTAATTGAACCCTCTTTTATAACGGAACTTTTAAAAAACTGAAATTTTACCATTTTTCACGGAACAGTGCTAATCTGATAAAATGCAAATCCTATGTCACTATGTCATCGGACCAATGTACTGCCTAGGAAAAACCAATAATTAAAATAAATCTGTTTTTGTTTCGTTATTTGTTGCATGAACATTACACAATCTTCACTAAGTTCATTTCGTCACACGAAGTCTATTCTATTCTATTTTTATTAAATGGCGTTTCCTTGTTAGATTTCGCCAGTGTCAAGTGTTGAAGATATATTTATTAGATATTGTACGGTAATAGGATATGGCGATATCAAAGCCCCGTTTTTAAACAAAAACACACACTCGAAACCGCCATAAAACGGCGGAGCCACGTGGCCAATTAAATCGCAAGCCGACACGTCTTTGTTACCCCCCTTAGCCACGCGACTCTCACATGAAGTCCATGCTCCTTACAAATTATATTTTATTATTTTGTAAATTCTACGACGCGACGTCATAAATGAAAAAATGCATATTCGATATTGTATACTTTTTCTTATGTTCTATCGACATTTTCTACGGATACAACTAATGGGCAAACATAATAATACGGATAACTTGCGCCGTCTATTCCCTTTAAGCCTGTTTTATAAACAAAATGTTTACTATTTGTTTTAACATGAACTTTTATGTCCTCTTGTGAATAATATACCCTCTTACGTATTGCTATCGTGTTTGAATTTTACAGGGCAAAGAAAACTTAGTGAGTATACAAGCATTGGGTAAAATTGCATGAGAGAACGTTTCATTTACTCGTTTTGTTCTGATTGGCGTAAAATATTCGAAAGTTTGACGAATTTCGCTGCAAAATTTTTTTGATACGAAATTAAAACGATACTTATCTAACAAAATTTTCTACGTTCAATTATCATGGAATGTTGTGTAGTCTACGCTTTTACTAACAAATTTTATTCTTATACTAATAATTTTGTCTAATTATGAAAACTTAGGTTTATGGTCAGTGTGAGCTATTCTACTAACTGAAAAGGCATATACATACAGGGTGTAAGGAAAAGTATCATTAACCTTTAAAACCACATACTCTATCCATCAAACCGAACAACTTTTAATATGGGAGCAAACAGATCGGAGCAAAAAAAAGAAATCTGCTGTTGCATACATTTGAGTGGAGTAGGTATTGGAGTTTAGTATGGGACAGCAGATTTTTTTCCTCTGATCGGTTTGCTCCTATAGTAAAAGTTGTTCAGTTTCATGGGTAGAGTATGTGGTTTTTAGGTTAATGATACTTTTCCTTACAACCTGTGTATTCGATATTACACAACGTTGTATTACATACGACTGTTACCGCAGACTTGCAAAGTTAAAGTGGTGATGGGCTGGACACTTGGCTAGAAGGGATGACGGTTGGGGGACCAAGGTAAGGCAAGTAGGGAGGTCAGTGGGCAGACCATTCATCTGTGCCACGAATGCGTTGGACAGACGACATTGTTAGGTTCACGGGTCAGAGATGGATCAGATTGGCTCCGTGAGGAGTGGTGTTATAAAACAGAGGCCTGTGCCCAGCAGTGGGTTGATTTGGGCTGATTTTATTGATAACCACAGAAAAAATACTAATATTAACTAGGACCCATCGATATCTTTGACACCTTTGATCGAAACAAGAATTGTTTAAACGTACGCGTCATGTCGCACGGTATATCGTATTTTTTGTTATAAAAGCTACTGTCACGCAGGTTGGGGTCAATGGCTTTTATACATATTTGTATGGCACACGCAATAAATTGTGTCCTGGACATGCTTTGAGTTGGTCATAGCCCTCTTCTTATCTTATTATTATGGGCTGGAAAGCCAGCAACACTTCAACCAAATGAGATCTTTGGATCACAACCCCATGACCCCTACATATTTATTTTCTTCACCCTTCAAAAACGTGGTCATAGCCCTTACAAAAGGTTGCGAGGTGAAGTCATGGCGGTTTTGTTTAAGATTTATCAACACCTAACACGATTACGAATAGCTCATGTTGAATATAAAGTTAAGGTGATAAATAAATTAAAATGTTAATATGATATTTGATTATAGTTGTTGCATTCTTGATTAAAATAGGATAAAAAATATATGTTTATGAAACTTATTTATCTGTGGAGAGAAGTTATTTAAACATTTACATACATATGTTTACCACAACCATTTTCCCTTTCGGGTAGTATGTTGTACGATGCAAGAATTAATTGCAGAGTTTTATATTAAAAAATTCTACATAATAATATTGCACGATTAAACTCATAAACTTAAAAATGCTTTGATTTAGTACCGACTGAAGCATTAACTATATAAATAATTCAATCATCTATCATTGACTGAGATTTTCATTGTTTCGTTGGCTTGATCCGAACTTGCTAAAATCGGTACTAATTTTAAAATATTTCCTTACTACATTTTGTGAGTAGATTAGGTTAACCAATTTAGGTCTGTAGTCAATCTATTTGGATAATTTATAGACATAAATGTATAGGTACCTAATTAAATAATAAAATGTTCTTCTGTAAATAGTAATTTAAAGATCTGTTTTAGATGTATCTAATAATTCAATCTTCTAAAGGACATCCTAAGTTTTGGTACCTATCTATGGTGTGTTGGACTCAGTCATATTTAGTGAAATATGCTGGCACTTCACATATCCTATTTGACAAATATCACACATGACACATACGCGTTTCCGGCGTCCGACGGTGTTTGAAGCACATAAAGGAGTGAAATAGGCAAAAATGCAACCAAAACATCCAGTGGGAACCACGTTTTATAGTTGTATTGCCTATTTTCACGTAGAAACGCGTATTTGTCATGTGTGATAATTGTCAAATAGGCCATGTGAAGTGCCTAGCATCACAGATATTCGTTTGAGGGCTAAAAATTCTGTCATTTTGGGAGCGTTCATTGTGTGTCGTTGTTTTTTAACATACAAGGTGTTTCATAAGTAAAAATAAATATTTAAAACTCTTAAGGGGGTTGTTTAGACCGTCAAGCTGAACAAATTTCTCTATGGGACCAATATCGAATACGCGAAAAAAAAACTGATATCCCATACATATTTTAACTCTATAGTCGATTTGTAGAGTATGATCAATAATTTTTTTTTTCGTGATTTCTATATTGGTCCCATAGTGAAAGTTGTTCAGTTTGATGGTCTAAACCAGCCCCTTAAATGTTTATTTGTATTTTTGTAACACCGATGTGACGGGATTGTTTAAATAAAAACTGGATCTTCGATCATTTGTTTATATTTAGTATTACAATAATTTCGCTAGCACATCTGTCGCCGTGCGCGTACAAAAACAGTCTACCCTCGGGTCGGGCTAATAGTCCCGCCCGCTAGAATGCTTCTCGAGATATTTAAAATACAACTATACTTATAACTTTGTTACTTTACGTTATACAAAAATAGATGGATAGATGTGAGTAGGTATAATATTCTAGACGTGTAGTGGTTGTGGAGGAAACGCTTGTAACATTCGGCCATCCTGCAGTCGCTGTGTCCCACTGCGATTCGGTTGTCTACTTCCTGGTTTGTACTGTAACAAAAATGAACGCAGTAAGGCTTCTTTTGTTGTAGATAAGTGAGTTTGTGGTTAAGGGGCTACCTCCTGGTTTTACCATGAAATTGGGTAACTTGTAACCATATTTTTATTAATTATCCATGACACTTTTTGAGCTGAAAAATAAACGGAACCATCTACACGATATGAGAAGTGATGTGGTTCTTCCAGAAATCGACTTTAATGAATAAAACCGAAGAAAAGGGAATCCAAAGTCACCCCTTTTTCCAGTTGCAACCATTTTACTCTTACATTTCTAATCGGAAGAAGATGAAAATGTACAATATTTTTCAAAACACAACTCAGAATGATGTGGCTTTCCTATTTTTTCGAAGAAAACGGCAAAGTTCTGACGAGCCACGCGCTCGTTCGCATGGATCAGCATGGAAAGTCGCGGTCCCGGGATGATACGCCTTAAGTGGTAACTTTGCTTGTGAGAACAAAGTCAAGACAGTGTTGTTTGCATAGGTACCTACACTTTGAATAACAAATTATTTATTTTCTCAAACTTGTAACTTATGGGGAGAGCTCGAAATTCTTTAGTTCTCGATGGGTAACCATTATATCGTTGTTTTTGTATGGTCTCGCTCAATAAGTACTAATTTGGTTTTGCTTTAAAATTTAATTTAGTTAGTATGTAATTATGTATTCCACACAGATCTAGATAGTCATGTCACACTCACACAGCATAGTTAAACTGGATATTTCGGTATTATTTCACACAGATCTAGATAGTCGTATCACACAGCATAGCTAAACTAGATACTTAGATATTATTTCAAAAGTATTGCACACAGATCTAGATAGTCGCATCACACAGCATAGCTAAACTAGATATTTAGATATTATTTCAAAAGTATTGCACACAGATCTAGTTAGCCGTACCTATCACACAGCATAGCTAAACTAGATATTTAGATATTATTTCAAAAGTATTGCACACAGATCTAGTTAGCCGTATCACACAGCATAGCTAAACTAGATATTTAGATATTATTTCAAAAGTATTGCACACAGATGTAGTTAGCCGTATCACACAGCATAGCTAAACTAGATATTTAGATATTATTTCAAAAGTATTGCACACAGATCTAGTTAGCCGTATCACACAGCATAGCTAAACTAGATATTTAGATATTATTTCAAAAGTATTGCACACAGATCTAGTTAGCAGTATCACACAGCATAGCTAAACTAGATATTTAGATATTATTTCAAAAGTATTGCACACAGATCTAGTTAGCCGTATCACACAGCATAGCTAAACTAGATATTGAGATATTATTTCAAAAGTATTGCACACAGATCTAGTTAGCCGTATCACACAGCATAGCTAAACTAGATATTACAATTTATTTCAAACTTCTCTAAATAATCATTATCCGTTATTTATTTCTCTTTTCCCATTCTCATTTCTCTAACTAATTAATATTTTCTGCTGATTTGTTATAATTTGGCCGTATGCTCGTTTGTTAATAGTTATTTTCTTGTTTCCATGTTGTTTAGGTATATTATGATTATTTTGTACCATAGCTTTTTTTATGTACCTAAAGTACTTAAGTACATTCTATTATTTTATAACACAACTAGTAACTAAGTAATACATTTTATTATAACTTAAGTCAATTTAGTTTCATCTTTGGATCAACTTTCTAACAAACACTATCGAATTCGTTGCCAGTATCAACATATAGGTATTATAAAAGTATCAGGATACAACAGGTTTAAATGAACGAAGTGATTTCCTTGTAACGACTGCGACTGTACTAAACTTTCGGTATCCTTTCATATCTTTTGTGCTGTTGATATGTAGCGATCAATTGAGCTATTAGTTTTGAATATTCTGTAAGGCCAGTATACAAGCTTCCCAGTATTTTTGTTACCTGAGCAAGTAATTGTATTTACCTACAATATCATTGCCTGAACACGTTCATTCCTTGATATAAATATCACCGCTCCATCAAACTAGATCACCTATTTATATTTCGTGCATTTCTTGTCTGTTATCCAATTTATTTGACCTATCGATTTTTAGATTTATATCTTTGTTGACTTTCTACGTTTCGCTTAGTTCATTTCTTTTTTTTCTTGTTCAGTGATACTAGAATTTGCAGAAGGGTAAACAAGTAAAGGTGAATTATCAAACTTATACATCATTTGAAAAAGATTGATACCAGTAAGTAACGGAATAGTGTTAGAAATAGTGTGGTGTCAATAATACTGGATATAACACCAATCAATTTATCATACCAAGTGCGCTCTCAATCGTAGTGTTTATAAGTCTATATATTATTGTTCGTTTCACAAGCTCTATACCTGACCATTAGAATAAAAGTACTCCACTGCGTTAAGCATAATTATGTTTAAATTGCATTTTAATATTTACTGATGAATGTTACGTACACCTAGATCAGAAATAATGCGCTGTGGATTGCCAAATTGTGATAACCATTCATTTAGATTGTGTTTTATTGTCTCAATAGAGCATATAACTCATCTGACTGCTTTAGGAATCGATTACATCCAGTGTATAACTATTTATTATTGTAACAGGCTCCATTTTGCTAGTTAGGTATAACTCAAACTCAAATCTCTTCCTAGTATTGTCTTATGTTATTATTTTTGTTAATCACATCGGGATTATTCGTAGGGTCAGTAGGTAATATCAAATAATTTATTTCAAATAATAAACAGATGGGCTGTTTGATACTGAAGTAAAATTCCACCTCGGCCTATCGGTGTTTAACTACTTACTTTAAGCTTTTGGATTGTTAATACTCAGAATTGGTTTTTTTTTTGTCAAACGCCTGTTCGTGTTCGGATCCCCACACCACAAGATACGCGAGTTGTCGATCTATTTCGGCAAAACTCATAATAAATTTACGGAAATAAAATAGTATGTGAAAACTATAAACGCTGCCTGCTGTGATATTTCGTGTCCTATTTAGGAAAGTAGGTACCTAGTTAGGTACTTTTTATAAATTTAGCTTTAGGTAATTTTAGTACTTCTATACTAATATTATAAACATCTCTAATAATCCTAGACCTTCGTTTATCTTATCTTATCACAGATGGAAAACTAATGTCGTACAAATTAGGTTGCTAGTTTAGATTTTAGCTTTTGGCTAGTACGTTAGCTAGACGGCTCGAACGAAGGGCATTTTTAGAACGTCGTGCTGACCGCAGTCGGTGTCACAAAAGCAGTCTTTGAAATCGAACCTTCAGACGTTTTCACTTATAATCGAATATTATTAAGTAGCTAGATCTGAAGCAGACAAATATTTTTTTGATAATTTATTTGTTTGATCGGAAATGTGTTGTAATGGGTCGCTCGATAATCGATGCAAAGTTGATAATTATAACCGTCCTAATCGTAAAATCGAAATCGTCCCTTCTTTGTAACTAAAACTAAAGGGCTAGCCTAGGTCTTATACTGTTCCTAGGTAACTACTCTGAACAAATATTTCCCGCACAATACCTGCTTCCTCTTCTTCAATGAAATAAGATCGTTAACTTTTTCCTTGACTATTACGTTTTCTATAAGCTATTTTCGATAAGATTTACAGTGGACTGCCGCCGTAGCATGTTGCGCGTAAAACGGCTATATAACGCTTTTTAGGGTTCCGAAGTCAACAAGGAACCGTTATAGTTATCTAATTCGTTCGCGTACAAATAGAAAGAGAGCGAAGGTGTGATAGCGCTTTATCACGCTGTCATGCTAGACATGATGGTTTGTCTGAACAAATTTTTATTTGATTTCAAAAATGTCACTGCATCCAAATTTTCAGCAAAAGTAGGTATATCTGTGTTTATTTAATAGGTCTAAAAGTTGTTTCAAGTGCTTTTCTTCTAAATGTCTTATCTGTAGAGTGAATAATTTGTTATTAGAATTTAGCATTAGAGCTACACTCATTTCTTTCAAGACTACTAAGCTAGCTACTGACTACTAAGATATTAATTTGTTTGTATACTTCTGCATGAGTATTTCATTTATCTACTGAACATTCTGAAATGATTGTATCTCTTAAATTTATGTTGGCGTTTAGATGACAAGATTGCTTCTGGAATACAGTAAGGAAACTTACCTAAAGCCAAGTGAGAAAAGTATAGGTACAGGTCAGCTTACTAGCACATAGGTATAGTTGGGTAATAGTGGTGTTTGATGTGGTATCTACACGTCAATTTCATGATAATTAGTTAAACAGAATAATCGTTTAGTTCTCTCGCCCTGATAAGTACAGAAAGACTGTTGTTAGAAAATCAGTCTCATGTAAACACATGGTGTCAAAAGCGCTATTAATTACATCATTTTGGTGTAGTTAACCGTTTGTGACGTTGACGGTGTAATTCAACTAATATTGGATTGGTTAACATTATATTTAACCTACACAATTATATCGAAGTATTTCTTTATCATCCGTATTTGTAACCTCAGCACTTTAGATTTATATAAATCTGCTACGGGTATGATTTCATAGGTCAAATAGGTATATAATTATATTGGCTCGTACTGTACCTCGATTGCCTGCTGTAGCTCCAGCGACGACGTCCCCGCAAACCCTGCAGTGCGCCAGCAGGCGGCGCCAGCAGCTGCATGACCCAGGCGTTGACAGCCCTGACATCTCGCACTCCGTAAGTCTCTGGATTGATGGCCCGTCCTCCGACAGTATAGTAGATTTTCGGCATTACATTAATTTCCGTGCTGCGTCGTCAGTTAGTTCCCGTTCTTCGATACTGTTGTTGTTTTATGATGTTTATTTGTTTGTATTCCTTGTATGTAGTAATTTTCTAGCGATAGACCATTGTAAAGTTGATCTGGAGTCTCACAATAAAATTCCTGGGCAGCATTTGGTCCAAACACTGGCAATATCCTTTCTTCTTCTCAATGAAGGTTGTATTTCATAGAATATATCTTTCTTCTGGCGTTTCAGCATATCGTCTAACTAAACGATCACTGTCGCTGCTTCCCGTAGTCAGGGTCTGCATTCCATGTTGCAACCTAACCTCTCCCAAGTTGATCGATGATGATGCAGTCATCGTCCGATATTTGTTGTCTTCTTGCCTGTATCAAATTTGAATAGTAATTCTGCGTCCATGTGAGTCACTTGATGCTTCTTGCAGTTCAGCTAATCATTTTGTAGTTCTGATATTTTTTTCACAAAAAAAATATTGATTTTCTCTTTTCTCAATCCATGAAAGTAGGGGCCCAGCATTTTCCGTAATCCCACTTCTGAGATGTGACGGGATTGTTTAAATAAAAACTGGATCTTCGATCATTTGTTTATATTTAGTATTACAATAATTTCGCTAGCACATCTGTCGCCGTGCGCGTACAAAAACAGTCTACCCTCGGGTCGGGCTAATAGTCCCGCCCGCTAGAATGCTTCTCGAGATATTTAAAATACAACTATACTTATAACTTTGTTACTTTACGTTATACAAAAATAGATGGATAGATGTGAGTAGGTATAATATTCTAGACGTGTAGTGGTTGTGGAGGAAACGCTTGTAACACCTTGTATAGGTGATCTCAGCCTTTGATAATTTCTTTTGAGTAGGTACCCATTCAGGGTTTAACAAAACACCCTAGTAATATTTAAAGGGGACAAACTGAACAACTTTCACTATGAAGCCAACATCGAGAAAAAATCAAAGAAAACTGTTGTGTAAAAGAAAAATGTTTTTTCGACGTTGTCTCAGTTGATGAGTCGAGTCGGTACTGCAGTTTTATATTCAACTAGTGTTTTGCCGCGACTTCGTCCGCACAAATTATATACCAGATTTTAAGTCTGATCATAAGCTATCAAACAAAAAAGTTTCATCAAAATCTGTTTAGTAGTTTTTGCGTGATGCGCGAACAAACAACACACAAACAAACAGACAGACAAAATTTCTAAAAAAGGTAGATTTCGAGTCGGGGATACCTAAAAACCATAATGTAATCTTTTTTTTGTTTGTAAATATCTTCAATGTACAGACACACTTCAGTTACAGTTTTATAATAGTTTAGATTAGACAACAGTTTTCTTTAATTTTTTCTCGATGTTGGCTCCACAGTGAAAGTGGTTCAGTTTGATCCCTTTAAATATTAATGGGTCTGTGTCTATTGTCTCTGCCTACCCCAGTAGTGGGACATAGGCGTGAGCATTTATGTTTGTATCTATTGTCATTACTAGGGTGTTTCGTTGAACCTTGTATGATATAGATATTTTTTGTAAGAAACTATTTGTATCTTGTCTATACTAATATTATAAAGAGGAAAGATTTGATTTTTTGTTTGTTTGTTTGTAATGAATAGGCTCCGAAACTTCTGAACCGATCTGAATAATTATTTCACCATTAGAATGCTGCATTATCCGTGATTAACATAGGCTATAAAAAACGACCAAGTGCGTGTCGGGAAGATTCTAAGGCGGTACGAAGTTCGCCGTGGTCCTATAGTATCTTATAAACACAAAGATTGAAAAAACTTTGTATCAGTATTACGGTTTATGTTGCACTTGACCGATAACTGGAAACCTAATAAGTAAAGACACGTAAAGGTTATGAACTTAAATTTTCCAGAATCATGCGCTCGATAATAATTTATTTAGCGGTCGAAAGTCTATCAGAATGGCATATAATATGACTGAGAACTATTCTTAGAAAATTCTTTGGAGTCCCATATAAGTAGTAGTTTATAAATTGTAGGTACATATTTAAAGTAGAATTGAATAATCCATAATTGTTACCTGTATCATTATTTCTCATTACTATTTCAGTTCTGTTTAACAGATTTTAAAAACAAATTTACTAAAAAAAATACAGTTGTCTATGTATTAACGTCATAATTTCTTCTGTTACAGGGTAAAGGTACCGGTTCTGGCCACAGAACGTTGCTCTACGGTAACGCTATACTTTTACGGCATCTCAACAGTGACATGGTGAGTTACCCTATTTGACCATCGAATGAATGAAAATTTTAAGTATTAACACACACAAACTAAAAACAATGAGATGAAAGGCTTAATTCACACGCAACACATTATTATGAACGTTCACGTAAAAGTGTTCGAGGCATAATCTGTGAGAGAAGTTTATTACGTAATAGCGATTCCTGATAGGAATTATGCGGGACTATTTTAAACTTACGTCAAGTCTTGTTATACATTTGCATTCTATGTATGTAGATTGACAACAAACAGGCTTGCCCGAAAAAAAAAAGAAAATTTAAAACATCAAACACAAAGAGAAGACAAAAACACAATGAATACAAAATATTTATTGGACGCAAGATTAAAACATTGTTTCATCAGTTTACAAGTAATAAAGGCGTCAGTAAAATAGATACAGTGGAATTCATGATCTCTCTACACAATATTTCATTTGAAATCGTCGACTTACAGAAAATACTGGACAGACCAAATTTTTTAATAATTTTTTGTCTTATTCCACCACAGGATATCTTCATGCAGGTCTACCTGATCATGTAGAGCTACCGACTGTGTACCTAGCCTATATTAAATTATGTCCCGAACTATTTCATAGCCGGGAAATATCGACGCTGGAAAGCGAAAACGCTGTAACCCACAAAAGGCAAACTTTACACCAGGCCCGAAAAACTTTTGCGATTTCAGAAAAAAATTCATAACTTCGTTAATGTTAGTCCCACATGTGCCATTTTTGGATAGAAAATATAATTTAAGATAAGCTATGATACGAATTTCCCCGATTCTGTTAAATGTTCCTGCTTTTAATTTTATTGTGGGTTACAGCATATGGACTTTTTTTTTCAACCCCAAAGAACGCTGTAACTGAAGTCGATTATTGTATGGATTTCATAAAATAATACTTTATTTTGGAAATCGAAATCGTTGTAACCCACTATTCTGTAATGTACCCAGTACCATAATATTGATGTAACAATATAACCTTTTTAATTTGTATAGTCATGTAATGGTTTAACCACAAGAACAGCGAAAAAATTTGCTAAATTGAAATGACGTAAATGTTAAGTCAAAAATGTTTACTGTGTTATTAAAAAGTAAAGACATCAGAAAGTAATTCAAAATATAATATTAGATTACAAAAAAGCACAAAAAGCTTAATTCTTTATATTCGAATAGTCGAAACTGGAATTAAGTGGAGCGCGGAAGTGTTCTCGATGATTTTTTTCTCAAGGAATTCATCTCAAGGTAGGATGCAAAATCTGATTGATTATTTATCATAATTGATAAATTATTATCACATATTTGGAGATGTATCAGTAATTAATAGATTCAACAATATTCTAAGTAACATTTTTTAAGGGAATGATAGAACCGTCGAACTGAACAACTTTCTCTATGGAACAAACCACAAAAACGCAAAAAAAACTGTTGTTTTATTCAAAAGTGCAGTCCTCCTAGATCTAAATGTATGGGACAGCTGTTTTTTTCGCGATTTTTATTTTGGAACCATATAGAAAGTTATTCAGTTTTATGGTCTGGTCATCCTCTTAAAAACTGTCAGCTGTCTGTAAGTTAGGTATACGAGGAACTCCGTAATATCAACTTCAAACATGAAAGAAAATCATTATTACAATGATAAAATTCTGCTTGAATTAAACATTTTCCAAGTTATCCTCTAAATCTGATGCAATTCACAATACCACTGAGAATGAGGCTACAAACCTGCTGAATATTACAAAGTAGGGAACAAAATTTACTCACGATCTCTCGAACGAGACTGGAGTTTAAGAGGAAGACACGTGAAGTGTTGAAGGTTTTCGATAATAATAAAATAAAATAAGTAACAAATGCAACGTCCAACACCTTGTCGACACCCCATAAAGGAGACGATGAGCAGATTTGGCAGTTCAGTAGCTTCGGAAAAGCCCAGAATCGTATAAGTGAGGAAGACTACGAGGGTCGAGAATTCTAGATACTTCTGGGCCGGATTTTCTAGCTGAAGTTTAAAATTACTATGGAAGTAAGTATAGGGTATAGGCGATACCTTCCAGGTGCTTCATACTACAATAATGGGCACAAGAAAAGTAGATAGGCTACGAATGACATGGCTCGCAAGCCTGAACAAACAGTAGACAGGCCGACCACCTTCAATGAAACGAACTTTCCAGTAATGAAGAGAAACCCGAAGAAGAAAAAAGTAAGTCTTACGATGCTGATATGGAGGAATCTCTGCTCCGATGGACGATGATGAACTTGGATAAAACGAAAGTCATGTTGAATTTTCATATCAACAACGAATTTCACTGAAAGTTGTACAAAAGTGTATCGCACAGGCAGCGGGCCATAGAATAGGCAGAAACAAATTCGACAAATAGGCTGGTAAAGCGCATTCAGTCGAGATGAGCTACTTTCGGGAAACTTCATTACATAATATTCTGTCTATCCGAATACCTAGAACGAAGAACTTATTCAACCTATCAATATTCACTTTTAGTATTTAAACGTGGACGAAAATAGTAGTAGTAGACGACGTAGAAACCCTTACGTTAACGTGATCTAACGTCTATAGATTCATAGTCGATTAGAGAGCGAGTGCGAGCGATCTTAACAGCAGCTGTAAAATAAGCAAGTTAATGTGGTGAAGTGTTGGTCATATCTGGCTATGAATCGACGGGGAGTCCGAGTTCTCAGACGGAGACAACGAAGATAGGCGTAAAGTGGTTGAGTATTATTTTCCCCTCCAGTCCAGTGGACCGAGAACCTGAGGCAACATTTAGATATGAAAGGGAGAGGATAAAGTTTTGTAGCGCATCTTGGGAGAGCATTATTGAACAGTGGGTGACGATGATGCGCTTTTCAGAACCCTGTATTTCATAAAAGGAATGATGCAATCCAGTTCCCTTTTATTTAAATAACGTAAAAAATAAGGGAACACATTTACTAATAAAAATGTCAAATAACAGTATCTAACAAGTAGACTTACCATTCAAACGAAACCAATTACGCGCCAAAAAATACGAACTACAAAAGTAAGACACCTTTTTGACGGCCATGGACTGATTTGGGACGCAGTAAATGGTAGGCTATAGCGGTTCGAGCGCCAAATCGATGGTGGTAAAAGCAATAAGTTTGTCGCGAATACTACATTTAAAAAAGCGTAAATTGATTTGATCTAGAAATAGAGATTTGAAATGAATGTTGTAACACGTCATGTAGCCATAATGTTGGTTACGTTAAAACGTAATAAGCCACATTCGTTGCTAACAATTGGACAACAAAATGTCATAAATGTGGTGCACTAAAATTTTTTGTCCCGCAAAAACGCTGTAACCCACATTGAATAGTATATCACGAACGATGTAACTAGCTTGTTGGTTTTTTCTACGGAACTCGATTTTGACGTAAATGCAAATCGGTAAAAATATAGAGTTTTTGTGCTATTTACAGCCTACCAAAATCTATGTCGACCAAAAATAACAGGCAATTTCAACGCTGTACAAAATTTTCTAAGGGCCGTAGAGCTATGGGACTCAGACCATTCGACGCAGAATTTTTTTCTGATTACGAATCTGCAATAAAAAAAATTTGACACTGGTGTCAGTAACAGCGTTTTCGCTTTCCAGCGTCGATATGTTGGACCACCGTATGGAATTTTTCATTATAGTTTTGGAGGCCCGACCGCTCTTACTAGCCCCTTCGCGATGCTATTCTATATCGTTGAAATGTACTAGTCGTAAACAGTATTTTGCAACATAGTTCTAAATCTTTTCACGCTGTTCTTTTATTAACTACAATAATAAAGGAAATAATCATAAAAAATACTTCTAATCTAAATACTCTCTAATCTAAAAAAAATCAGCTTGAAACCAAATTTCCGAAACGTTGAAGAAACAAGATTCCCGGCTTATGTACCATTCAATTTCTTGCCGTGGTTGTCGTAGAAAACAGCTGAAAAATTTCCTTTGAAATTGTGTTGTAATTTGTAAAAAAAAATGAAAAAAAAAGAACTAAAAAAATGAATGAATGTTGAATGATGATTGTTGTGAAATTAATTGTAACTTGTGACGTATAATATTAAATTCTAGGAGATAGCTTGTATCTTGAAGACGGATACACAGGCATAACAAATCCACGCAGACGATGTTGCGAGTAACAGCAAGTTAAATGTAAATTTATTTGCAGTACCTGGCATGCCTGTCGACGTCGTCGTCTCAGGACAAGCTGGCCTTCGACGTGGGTCTACAGGAGCACTCGCAGGGTGAAGCCTGCTGGTGGACTCTACATCCTGCCAGCAAACAGAGGTGAGAGAGAATAGCCATGAAACTAGCACCATCTAGTTATGGCACTATTGAAGTTTTATAATTAGGTAACATATTAATTACAGTTTTATAACTATGCAGTTTTAATTGTTATAAATATGTGTTCGTTCGGGGCCTGGGTAACAATTTTTTTTGGTATCTTTGGGGCATCCATCCACATTTAATGTGCGTCGGTGAGACCTGGTTAATATTGACACAGGGATTTATTATATTTTAATCACTTGGATGATTTTCTCTACTGTTAGTCAAACGACATCTACCAATGATCACCCATGTGATTAATATGAAAAAAAAATACTTAACCAGGTCCTACGGTCGATCTTCTTTGGGTATCGACCCACCTGGCTGCTGTATCACTTTTTTGTTGACTAATACTGTTTACTTGATTCATTAAAACCTGCTGCTCTAGTATGATTACTCTATTTGGGCGCGAATCGCTTTTTCCTATGCGCGACTTTCGCTCTCTGAAAAGAGCTTGAATAAGTCCACTACCATAGTGCAATTAAACTAGTGGTTACGCTCGGTAATCGTGCGTGGTTAGCCCGTTTGGGGGAAGGTGTCCCAGTACCGACTTACCTGCGCGCGGTACCGACTTTACCGGTGCCCCGCGCGCCCCCGCGCGCCACCGCGCGAGCATAGACCCGCCGCGACCGGTGAGCGCAACCACTATATTACAATTACGTTATGCCTCTTCTATGCAGCATAGGCGAGATACGCGAGAGTAGAGAAATTATGCTAGAGGGGCTGTGATCAATTATAAATAATATATTCCGTACAAAGTTTTAATATAATCGATACGTTACAGATCGGAGGGTGAGAAGGTCAGAGTGGGTGACGACTTGATCCTCGTGTCAGTAGCCACTGAGAGATACTTGGTAAGTTTGGTTAACTTATTGTTTGTCGATACCTTTGATAGTGATTCCTTCTGCGGTTTCCACATCGAATTATCTGCCTCTGATTTTGCTGACTCATTGTGTGAATTTTTTTGTAATTTGTCATTCATATTGTCCGATGTAATATGATTTATTTAAAATATGGACCAAAAAAGATATTCTCTTGGTTGTCGAGTGTCATCAATAGTAAAAATCTCACTCTATCTTTCTCTCGACATAAAAGCGAGGGTCTTTTGTTTCTTTTTATTATAATACATAGGTATTATTATCGAACGACAACGTAGTAGGTACTCTAAGGGGTAGCTAAATATATTTTTTCTGCTCTGCTGAACTCTGGTTTTGTTGTATGGTAAAAAAAGGCGTCAAATGTTTTTTTAATGTGTAAAAATCAGAGAGTGACTGAGGCATACAGGAAAAAGAGGACAAAATCATAAAGGTTTTTTATTTAACTGCGGAATCCTAAAAATATCGTAGTGTCAAATAGTAACATAATAATACATTGTGTACAAACTCTCACGATAACGCAAAAATTAGAGTTTGATCAATGCATACAGACAGAAGAATGGACGAAACTATAAGGGTTTTTAGTTCGACTAAAAATTACCTTAAAAATTACTAAAGTGTCGAATAGTACACAAACATCCGTCAATAACATGATCTCTTTTTTTACAGCACACGACAAAAGAGAACGAAGTGTCGATCGTGAACGCGTCGTTCCACGTCACGCACTGGTCCGTCCAGCCGTACGGCACCGGTATATCGCGTATGAAGTACGTGGGCTATGTCTTCGGAGGCGACGTGCTTCGCTTCTTCCACGGCGGCGACGAGTGTCTCACTATACCTAGCACTTGGAGCACCGAGGGTGGTTCTAAGTGAGTAACTAGTTTAATATCTTGTTGTTTTAATGGTCACACTGGACAGAGTTTCGGTGCTACTGGTGAACTGGTTCTGAGGTTTTTAGAATATCTCTGACTACCCCCTCGAAGAATATAGTCGTGAGCATATGATGTTTTAATGGTGAAGAGAACTTGACCAGTAGGTACAAAAAGTTAGTGGGATATAAGATAAATGTGGTAAGATTTTAAAAGAATGGCATTGAATTTTTTTACTTGTAAGCATAAATTATTTCTTCTGTCTTATGACAACTTTGGTTTAGGTTCTCTGCCTAATTTATATAGCATAGACATCGAGTAGATCTCCTACAGAGAAATAGCTTTGTACAAGCTCACGGTAGCAGCGTTAGACCACTACATGCGCAGCGATGACGAGAGCGAGCGGCAGCATCGCTGCGCATGTCGTTGTGTAGCGCCTCCGGCCGTGAGTTGGAACAAAGCAGTTTCTCTGTAGGACAATGATATTAATCTTCTGTAGGATATCTACTCGCTGGCCTATACCACAAAGAAAAAAAAACTTTTCAGATTATTTTCGTTTTTCTTCGATTATTTTTCAATCTGGAAGTCTGAATCTACAGGGTATAACAAAACAACCGAATATTATAGAAGGAGGTGGTTTAGACCATCAAACTGGACAACTTTCACTATGTAGCCATAATCGAGAAAAAATATAAATATCGGATTTCTGGTGTTGCCATTCATAAGAAAATATATTTCCTGCCCAGATACCTGCATTCAAACGAAACTTGTGGATGCTGCTGATATTGCTATCCAGAAGGCAAACTACTGCGCAGGAAAATTATAAGACGAGATGCCATTACACCGAAAGAAAAATCAAAGTAAACATTTGTTTTTTCCAACAGTATCGTGGTATACGAGGGCGGGTCCGTCATGTCTCAAGCTCGTTCGCTCTGGCGTCTTGAACTGGCGCGCACGAAGTGGGCGGGAGGCTTCATCAACTGGTACCACCCCATGAGGATCAGGCACATCACCACGGGCAGATATCTCGGCGTCAACGATCAGAATGAACTTTATTTGGTTAACAGGTAAGGTTCAAAATTGTTTATTAGGCTTTAACAATTCAATCTCTTATGGTTCGATTGTATCTACAAGGTGATTCAAAGTTTTCTTTAACGAAAGTCTAGCTTTATTGATGCGGCAAATAATTAGTACAATTTTATGTAGGTATACTTACATAGATTAAATGTTTGATTTGTGAAGAAATAAATTTATTTGGTTTTTCCTCTGATAATATTCCATTGTAGAAAGTTTATCCTCTATAAATTAATTTCTTCTATAATCTATCTAGCTACCTTATATCTTTATCTATCTAATAATCTATGTAAGTATACCTAAAGAAAATTGTACTAATTATTTGCCGTATCAAATTAATAGACACTTTAGATTCTAAATTAGAAATCATTGACTTCCAGTGATTCCAGTAGCATTTCTAAAGATTCGAAAATATTATCAGAGGAAAAACCTAAATCATTATTATTATATGGATCAGATCCATAGTCTATGCTTTGGGAAAAAATCGTAAGTTTATGTACCTATGTAAAAACCGAAACTTTAATTTGCCAACAGAGATGAAGCCACAACAGCATCCTGCGCATTCTGCCTGCGCCAGGAGAAGGACGACCAGAAGGTGGTGCTGGAAGACAAAGATCTCGAAGTGATCGGCGCACCCATCATCAAGTACGGTGACTCTACAGTCATCATGCAACATTCTGAGACCGCCCTGTGGGTCTCTTATAAGGTATTTGGCATAAGCAGATTTTCATTTCCATCTTTGGTATAATTCTTGGTTCCAAGACAAATTAGAGCCCTCCTCCGCTCGTTCGCGGGACTTCATTAACTTATGTTGTGACAGGTCGCCGCTGCACTCGTAGTATGCTACACGTGATACGGCTGTATCACGTCTTTTATCTCGTTCGTTCGTACGCAAATAGAAAGAGAGCTAAGATGTGATAGCGCTGTATCACTGCGGCATGCTAGCTATGCTGGTGATACTGGTTTACACAACTTCTATAAGATATTTAATCGACTTGCAATAAGGACATTTTTTTTAGGTACCTATGTAAGATTTTATTTATTTATTTTCGCCCATAATTACACAAATTCTGACATAAAAAACTAAGAATATTGGTAGGTATTTTAGCTAATATTGTAAAGGAAGACAGGACCAAACTCGAGAGAGCCCTTGTTTTGGAACACCTCGTCTGAGGCCTCTAATCTCGAAAGTAATACTATTTGTAACTATTACAACAGTCAGTAAGTGATTTTAGAAGCTTGAAAACTTACTTGCGTAAAAAATCATAAGCTCACAACCATGGAGTAAGAGGAGATGGCATATCGGCTTGTTTCTATAGAAAATTATGTCGCCGACAAAGGAGGTGAGGGACGGGTGAGGGGAGACAAAAAGCATTGGGGAGCGTGTAATTTCTCTATGATATACAACAATCGCAGTACAAACTAGATGACGACATGCCCAGTTGGTGGTTACTGTGCACACTTTGTTACACCATCTCTACCAAAAAGAGCGTGTAATTTCTCTATGCTCACAACTATGCACGATTCTTACGGAGATGATCAGACCGTTGAGAAAGTTGTTCAGTTTCATAAATAAGCCTGTCAGCATATTCAAAAGGACCCTGTATTCCCCAAGTTATCCCGTATTCAGAACATCCTCATTTCAATAGCAATACCCAAAATCTACACCGTCTTTTGCCACCACTGACTAAATATTTTCTCCGTCCCAGTCATACGAAACCAAGAAGAAAGGCTTGGGTAAAGTGGAAGAGAAGCAGGCTATACTGCACGAGGAAGGCAAGATGGACGACGGACTGGACTTCTCCAGGTCCCAGGAGGAAGAGTCGAGGACTGCCAGGGTCATCAGGAAGTGCTCCTCGTTGTTCACCAAGTTTATCAAGTAAGTTGAGATCATCTTGTTATTGGGGTGCCATTTCCTTAGACCATTATAACTATGGACCAGCGTCGCGTTAACATTCCCCTCAATATTAAGTAATCATGTGCATTTACATGCAATTTATACCTTATCACCAGTGATCGGAATGTCGGGGCATTTTTTGAGCATACAAGTAAGTTATCACTAAACGAGATAGCCTATTATTGCGGAACAATAACCTCAAAGTTCAGCGTTTGAGATTCACATGAGACTATTTTTAACAACCAAAATTGGTATCTAAAGTAAAAGAAAAATATCCAAAGTTGCAGATTTCATGCTACCTCATCTTCAGCAAAAAGTGACAGAACAATTTGTTAGTAGAATTACGTTACTTGTCCAAAGTTATATAGTATAAGGCCATTTCCGATTGGAGGTCGGCTATTAGGCTTTTCGGACTCTAGAGACTGAAGCCCAGAACAATGAGGTGGTGTTCATATCGGAACTATTCACAAAGATTGTTAAGTCAAAAAGTTTACATTTTCATTCATTGATATCATTATAATAACGTAAATTATGAAGAAATTAGATGCGTATGTGAAATCTACCATTTGGTATTGGGCACGTGCGGTGGTCTAATGTTTATACACCTTCCTTAAATAGGTATGTGCCCTGCAGTGGGACGTTTATAGGCTGATGATGATGAACGAAATCGGTATTAAGAGCTTTGGTGGTGCGTTGCAGAGAGGTATAGATGCTATCGTGAGGGTTCTGGTTCAAATCCGCACGCTTTAGGCATTACATTCTCTTCGAATAGATACCAACTGCTCTCAGAAAACGGTGAAGGAAACATGCTTACGCTGAAGAAGAAATTATGCGTATGTGATGTCTACGAATCCGCATTAGGCACTCGTAGTAGAGTAACGAATAAGAAGCACGGTTCTATCTACAGGGCTCTTGCCCAGTAGGCCTTGCATGCCTCCCCCGTCAAAACGATAAGAATCGAGATGAGCCTCCATCTTTGTTTTTTTACGCATGCCAAAAAGAGCGAGCATGACGTTCTTCTTGTTTTGTCGTGGGTGGCAAGCTAGCCGTGTAGCGTGGGACACATCATTCTATCGGTGGGGAAGCTCCATTGACGTAGAATACTATGGACGCTGGGTCTAGTACACAATTCTCAAAAAAAGTGTCCGAGACTAACCTAAACAAACCTAAGTACGTGTATAGTAATATAATCATTGAAAATGCTGAAATTATTTTTCAGTTTGCTTGCGTAGTTTTTACCCCATCGCGGCAAGGCGTGCACCGTCGACCGTTCAAACAAAGACTGTCGCGTAATTAGGTCTCTTTATAAGTTTTAAGTCTCTTTTGGTTCGGACACTTTTGAGTGCGGACCCTTCGTCCAGTAGAAGTCAATGGGAAGCGCAAAGATTCCAGTAGGTACTCGTAACAAAAGATGCCTGAATATTTCAGCTGACATTATAAACTTAACTTGTAAACTTCTTTCTCTTACAGTAAGCCAATACGGTAAAAGAACAGTTTAGTAATCTCAATCTCAAAATCATCTTAGTATCATTTATTGAGAAAAGTTACGTCACAACTTTTTGACGTAATTTTTTTTTGTAAATCTTCCATCGCTTCGTAGTATAGCCTATAACTATTGAATTCATTAAGATTTATAAAAAAAATACATTCTTTTATAGAAAATTACAGCCATGTCACACGGCGCCACATCAAGCTAGGCAAAACAAACATAAGCTGGCCGTGCGACATTATACATTACTCTACCTACGCGCGGCCAGCTTATTTTGGTTTTGCGTAGCTCTATGTGTCGCTGTGTGTACCATGGACATTTCAGCCTACTGCTATCTCAATATAGATAGTGTTGGAAAATAAAATTGGAAGTAAAATTTGTTTGGGAAAATTTCTGTAATCGATACAGTAGATAAAAATCTACGGTAATCGATTAACTTGTTAGAATTCGAGCAAAGCGCCCAGGCGCTTTCTCTCAAAATAAATTAGCTTTTGCTCATGATATCATTAGCACAGTCATGCAATGTTATAATATAAATCTACGTAAGATGAACCAAGATTAATCGAAATCCATCATAGTAGGATATTGATAACCTGCTTATCAAGCAACCCGATAACGACAAAGCACTCTGGAACTATATAAACTCCTGTAGGGCTAGTATACCATGCACGACAAAACGAGAAAGCTATCATACGCGCTCATTTCGTCATGCGTAAGGCTGCGTTTCCACCAGAGATGTGCGAGGTAGCGAGGCGGTGAGCGAGGAAAAAATGAGTGAGTGTTTCAATTTCCCAATGACGTGAGCGAGCTCACCGCCTCGCTACCTCCCACATCTCTGGTGGAAACGCAGCCTAAAGTAACAAAAGCAAAGGCACGTCTAGATTTTTCTCGCTTGCTCGAAGGCGGCATGCTAGGCGCCTTCTAAACGTTATTTATTTTTTATACATGATGTCTAATGATGTATATCATCTATTCATTTCTGAATAAAATGTCGAAATATGATGTTAATTTTTAAAATGCATCCGCAGTGGCCTTGAAACGTTGCAAGAGAACAGACGTCACTCGATGTTCTTCGCCTCGGTCAACCTCGCCGAGATGGTGATGTGCTTAGAGGACTTGATCAACTACTTCGCACAGCCTGATGAGGACATGGGTAAGATACATATTATGTACAGTACGACCAGGAAAGTAATTCCACTCGTCAATCTTCGTTCGCGCAGAGCAGATCCGAGTCTCCGTCAAAACCCGAACTCATTTAGTAACCAAAGGATGCACAGTCGGAAAGCAGCGAAAAGGGCGCGAAAACAATTTGCTGAATAGCGGTATTGAAGGTGGCACATCCTGTTTGGTAAATTTCGCGAGAAGAAATTGATTTATTTTAAGCCTTATGGCCTACGTCAAGACCTTACTATTCAATGTCAACTCTCAACATTCAGAAACTTCAGAGTCTTTTCTTAAACCAAACCTTGCCCGCAGAACACGAGGAGAAACAGAACAAGTTCCGAGCTCTCCGCAATAGGCAGGACCTGTTCCAAGAAGAGGGCATCCTCAACCTGATCCTAGAAGCCATAGACAAGATCAACGTGATCACGTCGCAAGGGTTCCTCGCCGGATTCTTGGCTGGCGACGAGTCTGGCCAGTGCTGGGAAATGATCTCCGGTTATTTGTACCAGCTTTTGGGTAAGTGAGGGTTGATCATTGACTGATGCATAAAGGACTTTGTTGAACCTGACACCTACTGAAATCTATACCCATGTTTCACATTTTAATGATTTTATTCTTATTTCTTTTGTGAAAAGTTTATATTTTAAGAGACTTATCACAAATGCTATTTTAGAGCGTGGGCGATGTCGCAACTGAACTGCAACGATATTGCAACTGGATGGCCCCAATGTTTAAGCACAAGCGTTGATCTCAGAAATATCGGGGCGACGTGTGATACGGCCTTAAGTTATAATAGGAAATATATAGGTTCCTTCTTAATATGCTGAAACTTTTTTAAGGGGACGATCAAACCATCACACTGAACAACATTTTCTTTGGGACCAACAGCGAAATCACGAAAAAAATATCAGCTGTGCCATACAAAACTGCAAACGTACTCGACCCAAATGTATGGGACAATATATTTTTTTGCGTGATTTCGGTTTTGGTCCAATAGAGAAAGTTGTTCAGTTTTATGGTCAGATCATCCCCTCAGAAAAGTGTCAACATATTAAGAAGGACCCTAAAGTAAGAAAAAATCCTTGGTACATGCCATGTCGTCTGCGAATTTGAACCAGGGACCCTCATGTTTGAGTATCCATATTTCTCCGCAACGCGCCACCAAGGCTCGATATAAAATTAAAAAAAAACTCATCTTTAATTTCTCAACCCAACAAATTCTTCTAAAACTTAAAACCAGTATGCACAATCTGTAATAACGGTAAAAGGTGGCTAAGTGCTATGGAGTCTCATCTTAGCCACCTTTTACTGTATCACGGCAGAATATTCGTCTAACCGTCACTTCTCCCCACAGCTGCCATAATAAAGGGTAACCACACGAACTGTGCCCAGTTCGCTAACTCGAACCGCCTCAACTGGCTGTTCTCGCGACTCGGCTCCCAGGCGTCGGGGGAGGGCACGGGAATGCTGGACGTACTGCATTGCGTGCTGATCGACTCGCCTGAAGCTCTGAATATGATGAGGGTGAGTGTTCCTCGGAATAGCCTTGAATATCAAAATATCGAGAAATATGTTTAGCAATCTGCAATATTTCAATAAGCCATGGTGTTTTACGGGCCAGTAGCCTCGCATCCCATACAGGGTTGCCCCCTGTTCGAGCCCAAGATCAGAACCGTGCTAATTAATCTTTAGAAAGTGATACACTCGTATGTTAGAACATACATACTTGCCGTTCTAAAACTATGTTACTGCGAAAGACAATCATAGTCAATAATCATGATTGTACATTATGTACAATCTCGAGGCGACGTTCTCAAGCTTTCACGCTGTTCAGAGCTTTTTCATAAATTCAGCAGTTTCACAATTGTACATAGTTTCCTCAAATGTTATTAGTACGACTCTGATCCAGGCTGAGATCGAACCACTGCCCCAATTTACGGAAGGTGAGGCCTCTTGCCACTAGACTACCACGACGCTTGAGATTTATTTCCTCTAAAACACCCTTTCTGTTGCCAGGATGAGCACATCAAAGTGATCATTTCGCTACTGGAGAAGCACGGACGAGATCCCAAAGTACTGGACGTACTGTGTTCTCTATGCGTCGGTAACGGAGTGGCGGTGCGTTCGTCACAGAACAACATATGCGACTATCTGCTTCCCGGCAAGAACCTTCTGCTGCAGACGCAGTTGGTCGACCATGTGTCTAGGTAAGTGTTTGTAAATGAAGAAGGAAGGATGTGATCCCAAAGTACTGGACGTACTGTGTTCTCTATGTGTCGGTAACGGAGTGGCGGTGCGTTCGTCACAGAACAACATATACGACTATCTGCTTCCTGGCAAGAACCTTCTATTGCAGACTCAGTTGGTCGACCATGTGTCTAGGTAAGTCTTTGTAAACGCATGTCAATGAAGAAGGAAGAATGAGATCCAAAGTACTGGTACGTCCAGTGACGTCCGTGGTAGTATGTCCAGTAATAATACAAATAATAATCTCGAAACAAGCAAAAGAAAACAAGCTCGAAAGGTAGCCACAGCTATATGGGCTCTTTCCAAAGGAAATATTTTACAAGAACCTCCCCAAACTGGGATACACTAGCTGATAATGGGTTTAAAAATATACTAATTGTATTGTCTTTGGATCTGCAACGTAGAGCTAATTTCTAAAGATATGCATAAGTTTACGCAGGCTTGACGTGAGCTGTGCTATGTGCAGTATGTATTTCAAGCCAAGATAACCCCCAGATCTAAACTATTATAAAACTGTAACTGAAGTGTGTCTGTAAATTGAATATATTTACAAAAAAAAGATTACAATATGGTTTTTAGGTATCCCTGACTCTAAATCAACCTTTTTTAGAAATTTTGTCTGTCTGTTTGTCTGTTTGTTTGTTTGTTTATTTGTTCGCGCATCACGCAAAAACTACTGAACCGATTTTGATGACACTTTTTTTTGTTTGATAGCTTATGATCTGACTTAAAATCTGGTATATAATTTGTGCGGACGAAGTCGCGGGTAAATACTGGTATTTTATATTAGTCACTCTTTCCTGCCTGGGGAAGTTAGAATTCTGTCCAGTGAAGGCTGAGAATTTTTATAAAATATAAGATTCTGATTATGATTATTTGTCAATCTAAAATAAAACATAAATTCCACAGCGTCCGCCCGAACATCTTCGTGGGCCGCGTGGAGGGATCAGCTGTGTATCAGAAGTGGTACTTCGAGGTGACGATGGATCATATTGAGAAGACCACCCATATGATGCCACATCTTCGCATCGGTTGGGCCAATACTGCTGGGTAAGCATCTATACAGGGTGGACATTTAAATACGTTGCACGTTATATAGGGTGTTTTAGTTTAGACCATCATACTGAACCAGTTTTACTATGGAGCCAGCATCGAAGAATCGAAAAAAACACACCTTTCACCGCGTGTAAGGCAATCTGTTCTCCAGGTATAGAGTATAGACAATGCCACAGAACATTACAAGAGGGGTTAGAAATGCAAAGTATGCGTGGAACGTTGCGCCACAGGTTATGCAATGATTTGCATAACACCATAAGGCGCGCGGCGTGGTGCGAGCCAGAGGGCATGAGTAATTGTAGCAGCGTGAGCGGGAAGACAAATGGCGACAGCCGTCTCCGAGCAAAAGCGCTACTTTGCATTTCCAATCCCTCTTATAATGTTCTAATTATAGCTAATTGATTGCAGTTACGTCCCTTACCCCGGCGGCGGTGAGAGATGGGGCGGTAACGGCGTGGGAGACGACCTGTACTCGTTCGGCTTCGACGGCGCCTTCCTCTGGTCCGGCGGTCGGAAGACTCCCGTCAACCGCTCGCACCCTGACGAACCTTTCATTAGGAAGAGTAAGTTTTTAGCATGGAGGAGCGAAAGGAGCGGAGGTGTCGCAAAGTAATATTTCTATCTAAGTGTCGCCAAAATTCAGGGACGGGAGACAAGACGGGTGCGCAGAATCCGCCCCTAAAACCGAATCCAGGAACTTTGTTTCCAGCGCACTTTGTTTCCTTGCCCTACCCACACCCACTACCCACGCTGCGATTATCAGTACGCGGTCGCAACTCGAGAACTCTTCGGCCCCTTCGGACAACTTTTCTGCGAGCAATGTGCCCCGCCCATGGTCACTTTTAGTTCAGAAATTCTTTGGACTATGTCGATAAATCAAAATTCATTCATTCATTCATTCAAATTCATTTTAAATTCAATCTCGCACAAACTCCGAGCATAGCCCTGTCCATTCAGCCATCATTCAGCATTTCATGAAAATATACTCCTCTAATTCCTCTAATATACTCAATCTTAATCATGTCCAAAGAATAAGCTTGCAAAGCGTTTGAATCTTTCAAAAACATTTATGAATTTGACTAAACTTTGTTTCAGGTGACGTAATCGGCTGCGCTCTAGACTTGACAGTGCCAATAATAAACTTTATGTTCAACGGTGTAAGAGTGACAGGGTCCTTCACTAACTTCAACTTGGAGGGGATGTTCTTCCCCGCTATCAGCTGCTCCAGTAAATTGAGGTGATTGGGAAATTTGTTTTTATTTAGCCTGTTTAGTGTTGAGCAAAGGCCACTGCTGAGCAAAGGCCTCCCCTCTTCTCCTCCAATCATCCCTATGCAATGCAATCTCTGGCAAACCCTTTAGGAAGACATCCAAGTCATCGCCAGAGCCTTCTCCTGGGCCTTCCACGACGTCGGCAACCATCTTGTGGAACCCATTCTATGGCCATCTTGATCGAAACTGTATTATTTAAAAGTTACATACATATTCTCACGCATGTCTCCCACTGGGGTAGGCAGAGACAACCGAACGCCCCTTGCTACGATCCTGACAACGTCTGCTTATAAAACTACTCGATACTCTATGTTTGATAAAATGGACTTCGTACAAATTGAAACTTTTGGCCATAAAAGTACTCAATACAACACATACCGTGGACGACCAAATTTTTTTGCCCGAGGAACCCCCAAGGGGGAAAATGGTGTGTGTGGCAATAAGAAGTTTATTTTATGTAGGGGGTTCCTCGGGCAAAAAAAATTGGTCGTGGTACCCCATGGGGGACTAGGCTGGGGGACCACGGGCAAGTCCCGACACATACATACATCAACTCACCTTTTGCCCAGAGGGGCCTACGAGAGTAGGCAGATACTATGGTTCTCCATTTTGGACGGTGCTGACACACCTCTCTTGCTTCCTTAATACTCAATGTATGATGGTAAAAGTATAAATACACGCTGTTAATTTGATAATTACCCTCTTCCAGTTGTCGTTTCCTCCTCGGCGGTGAACATGGTCGTCTTCGCTACGCGGCGCCCGAGGGCTATTCCCCGCTAGTGGAGTCTCTGCTGCCTCAACAGATTCTAGCTCTAGAACCATGCTTCTACTTCGGTAACCTAGCCAAGCGAGCTTTAGCCGGACCGCCTTTAGTACAGGACGATACGGCGTTCGTTCCGACACCCGTCGACACTGTGGCGGTAAGTTATACTATCTATATTCTTCTTCATTATCCTGCTGAACAGATACTAGCTCTAGAACCGTGCTTCTACTTCGGTAACCTGGCCAAGAGAGCGTTAGCCGGACCGCCATTAGTACAAGAGGATACGGCGTTCGTTCCTACACCGGTCGACACTGTGCTGTGGCGGTAAGTTATACTATCTACATTCTTCTTCATTGGTCTGCTGAATACATACTAGGTCTAGAACCGTGCTTCTACTTCGGTAACTTGGCTAAGCGAGCGTTAGCCGG
Organism: Agonopterix heracliana; assembly: GCA_963693445.1. Taxonomy (NCBI): domain Eukaryota; kingdom Metazoa; phylum Arthropoda; class Insecta; order Lepidoptera; family Depressariidae; genus Agonopterix; species Agonopterix heracliana. The sequence continues at coordinate 7,260,052 of OY856331.1, forward strand.
ACCGCCATTAGTACAAGAGGATACGGCGTTCGTTCCTACACCGGTCGACACTGTGGCGGTAAGTCTATCTACATTCTTCTACATCAAAAAATCTGCTGTCCCATACTAAACTGCCGCCACCGGCATGCTGTATGGGAAATTTGAGTCGTGTAGGCAGTACTGTAGTGTAGTCGTGTACTGCCTACACGACTCAAATGTCCCATACATTAATAATGATATCAATTTCACCCTGTATAAGCCTGAAAATCACTGTAGAGGAAATCTTAGAAGTACCTTCAATATCTCGCTCGACTCCTTTGGGAAGAAATTCGCATGTAAAATCTACAAACGCATCGGTGCCTCAAATGTTAAAAACTCGTTAATTAGTGATATTCTGTTATATTCCAGATTACGCTACCATCGTACGTGGAATCAATCAGAGACAAGCTGGCCGAGAATATACACGAAATGTGGGCTATGAACAAGGTACATTAAAATTTGTGTTTTCATTTTATGAGCTTTATGAACGAGATGTAGGAATCGTTTTACGGGATAAGAGGTCATGTACCTATCTACAGGGTCCTTCTTAATATGCTGTCAGTATTTTAAGGGGATGACCAGACCATCATACTGAACAACTGTCTCTATGGGACCAACATCAAAATCGCGAAAAAAAATCTGATTTCATCAAAGAGTCATTTCAAATTAGTTGGCGAAACTGAACCAGGTTACTTGTTAATGATAACAGATTGCATTATCAATGTTTATTATTGGCATTGATGATACAAATGATATGATTGATGATAACAAAATTATTATTATCGTGTGTAAGGTGGTCATTCATTACCCCGCAATTGTACTTAGTAACAGATACAAAATGCGTTTCTTAAGTTTCGCCAACTAATTAAATTTAACCTTCTATCCTTCTATACATTTGGCTCGAATAAGTTTACCGTTTTTAATGGAACAGTTGATGTTTTTTTTCGCGATTTCTATGGTGGTGCCACAGAGAAAGTTGTTCATTTTGAGGCATGTATTGTATTTGGCCCACTTTTTATTAAAAGTGGCGACGGGCTCGCTCCCCGTCACACTGGACAGAGTTTCGGTACTCCTAGTGATACGTTTATGTTGGAGTTTTCAGAATATCTCTGACTATCCACTTGGAGGAAAATATAGTCGTGAGCATATTATTATGTTTATGCATGCAATTTTCAGTAACCTTACATTCTAATTATACTTCCAAAATATTTTGTTTTGTAGATCGAGGCAGGATGGATGTACGGAGACCAACGGGAAGATCTTCACAAGATCCACCCGTGCTTGGTCCCCTTCGAGCGTCTGCCGGCTGCTGAGAAGCGATACGACATACAGTTGGCCGTGCAAACTCTCAAGTAAGTGTGTTGTACTGTAGATAGAGGCGGGTTGGATTTACGGAGACCAACGGGAAGATCTTCACAAGATCCACCCTTGCTTGGTCCCCTTCGAGCGTCTGCCGGCCGCTGAGAAGCGATACGACATACAGTTGGCCGTGCAAACTCTCAAGAAAGTGTCGATTCATAATTTACTTATTAATTAGGGATAGTTGCAGGTAGCGCCACCGGAATACATTGTACCTAAACGAACTAGCTGTCAAAGAAAGAGGTAAATTTGTACAGTTGCTCTGTATTCGTCTGCCGTAGGCACTCCAGTTAATGTATCTATTACCTTTAATGTATACGTTAAAGTTAAACATAAAAAATGTTTGCTAGGTATTTTAATTTATTTCTCTAAAATTCGTCCTGTGGTGCTAGTGCAGGGTTGCGGTAGGAGCCTACTGTAAGAATAAGAATAAGAACCATTTATTTGTGAAACATGAGTATTCATTACAGTAGATGTCAGGTTTTACCAAGTCCTTCATGTTTAGCCTTTCGGCATACAAATTACAATTACTGTAGGGAGGAATGCCCCTATAACTAATACATAGGTTAGGTATAGGATGAAAGTAATAAATTTACTTACTTACTTACAAATATATCACAACGGCAGACGAAAAAAAAAAGTGTGAATACAAGTGGACTGAGAGTATGAACGATGGTGGTTGCGATCCACTACGCAAATTAACACCTATTTTTTTTGGTCTTAACAATAATGTAAGCCTTTCTATTCCAGGACGATCCTAGCTCTCGGGTACTACATCAGTCTGGACAAGCCACCGGCGCGTATACGTAACGTGCGACTTCCTAACGAGCCATTTATGCAGGTTAATATTTTAATCTACACACATTAATCCATATCGATTGGCTATCTAATATTCGATATACGAGCATCAACCACGGATTTCAATGAACTTCTTTAAAAATTCCGTATATAGTACCATCAAATCTTTTCAAAATACTTTCTTCGTTAGATCCATTGTCCAGATTATGTTGTATGTGTTTAGACGCTGATTCGGGGATCCTATTATACTTACTAAAAAAGGAATCTTTCAATTTTAGTATAAAACAAAACTCTAAAACTATGTTCATTGCTAATTAAAAGGGCCTAATGTGTCCTTTAAAAAATTGACAATCAGCAAAATCAGATCTTTGTATTCGCAGTCGAATGGCTACAAGCCAGCACCGTTAGATTTGAGTGCTGTCACCCTAACACCGAAGATGGACGAGTTGGTCGACCAGTTGGCCGAGAACACGCACAACCTGTGGGCCAGAGAGCGGATACAACAGGGCTGGACTTACGGTCTAAACGAGGTAAGTTCGTACATACATACATATTGTCCCACTGGGGTAGGCAGAGGCAACGGAATGCCACCTGCTACGATCCTGACGAACCTCTTTAGCTACCTCAAAATTCATTAGTCCTTTCATGCATGCTCGTCGGTTTCGGGTAGATATGACCTGGCCTGAAGCACATCGCCAATTTGGTCAGTATCATGTACGTCTGCCGTCTCCTTCCAACATTTCCTCTTATGCTTGCCTTATAGATTGCACTCGTAAATCTACTCTCATCTACCGTTAAGAAGTACCTGACATCTTCCGGAATCTTTTAAGTGAATTGGGAAGAGCTTACCTCTGCAAGCTCCCGAGAATGGAGAAAGAAAACAAGAGATGGTCAGACTACTCATGGAAAAGCCTGGTTCACGCACTTGGCAGAGAAACGTGACAGGAGGCATAATGCTGTCACAATTCCGCCGTCATTAGACGGTTCTTGCGGACAAATGTGCCGCTCTCGTATAGGACTGTATAGCCATGAGCAAAAGTGCTTCTCCTACATCATTGCTTAAATGATCTGTAACAGACAACTTGTGCGGAGCGGCGATGTCTACAGAAGAAAGAAGATTGAAGAGCCAAGATCCGATTCCTGTGACTCTCACACTTAGTATCTGTGGTATTATTAGGTGTGAGGGTCACAGCAAGTCGTGTTTTGGTCACACAACTATATATATACATCGGTGAAGATTGAAGATCATCGCTCTAATTGTTCACACAGAATAGCTTTTACTGTTTATGTTTTCGGCTGAATACATGTCTTTTATTTATTTATACACACGGCAACATGTCCAGCTATTACAAACATAAAGCTGGCCGCGCGTAGGATGCATAACGTATAACGTCGCGCGGCCAGCTTTTCTTGGTTATGTATTGGTTTATGTGTCGCCGTGTGTTACCTATTTATAGATTCTACTGTCCTATTGGTTTTTTCTTGTATGAATTGTTTGTGCCCCCGCGATTACCAATTTAAATATGACCCATTTCTGTTACACCCTGCATTATAAAGCTTCAATTTCGAGGCATGTATTGTGTGCACTGTTTGGGCACTGTTCGTGAAATGAGGATAATTATTATCCTTTTAACCGACTGCACCAGAAGGCGGGTAATGTTTTAAAATAAACCTTTATAAATTGCCAGGACTCTGACATGCATCGCTCGCCGCATCTGGTCCCGTACCCGAAAGTCGACGACGCCATCAAGAAAGCGAACCGAGACACCGCTTCAGAAACAGTCAGAACGTTGCTGGTGTATGGCTACAATCTGGACCCGCCTACTGGAGAACAACATGAAGGTATTTAGATTGTGATGCAAAGACACTCGTTGGAGCTAACCTAACCAAACCGAGACACGGCTTCAGAGACAGTCAGAACGTTGCTCGTGTATGGGTACAACCTGGACCCCCCTGCTGGAGAACAACGTGAAGGTATTTAGATTTTGATGCAATGATGCTCGTTGGCGCTGACCTGACCTAACCTAACCGAGACACCGCTTCAGAAACAGTCAGAACGTTGCTAGTGTACGCCTAATGGAGAACAACATAAAGGTATTTAGATTTTGACATAATGACACTCGTTGGAGCTAACCTAACCGGGACACCGCATCAGATGTCTTATTATCTACCTCACTTATTATAAAGCAATGGTAAAACTACATTCTGTACCAAAGTATAGTGCAAATTCCATCATTGCTCCCCTTCGGCCGCGTACGAAACCAGAGGTTCGTAACCAGTTACGATAGAAGAAAAAATCATCTTTATACGATACTTAGTTACGAGACCCTGATGAAGGGATTTTTCATTCATTATTCGAGGTTTGAAGATGGCCCAGGATGCTTCGGACAAATCACTAGCATGCCACACACGACAAAGGGACAAAACGAGAAATCCACCATGCGCGCTCGCTTTGGCATGCATAAGTAATAAATGCAGAGGCACATCTCGATTTTTCTCGTTTTATCGGGGGTGGCATATGCTAGGCTCTCTGGCGTTTAACAAGTTACTCGGGGATGTTCTCTTGATGCATCCAAGTAAATAACTAATTGCAATTTTACAGCGCTACTGCTAGAGGCGTCGAAGCTAAAACAGGCAGAATTCAGGACCTACAGAGCTGAGAAGAACTATGCTGTCAGCTCTGGAAAGTGGTACTTTGAGTTTGAGATACTCACCGCAGGACCTATGAGGGTAAGCAGATACTTTTAATTTGAATTTATGCCTTTTCACGTTGATAACAAATGAACGCATATCCTATCGGAGGTTGGTCGCTTAGATCAAAATAAAATTAATGGATAGGCCTAAAGCGCGGTAAGTTGAAGCACACTACTGGTGCACTTGTTCCATACAAACTAGCGCCATTATCTGTCAAATCTAGGGCACTTGCATACAAATTTGAAGTAAACCTTTCATTTGTTTTGCCTCATTTTTCTGGTTTGAAATGTTCGCGTAAGGCCTATCCTTTGATTTTATTTTGATCTAAGGTTGGTCGGGTTGGCTATCATTTGAAAAAAAATGTATACTGAAAAATGGGAGATTTTTTTTTTGTAAAGCTAGCCATTTCGCGAATTAGGCATTTTCAGAATTGGCCATTTCGCGAATTTGGCCTTTACCGAATTAGGCATTTCACGAATTAAGCCTTTCCGACTCGGTAGCCATTTCGCGAATGATTCAGCTACTCGGACCAGACTGCAGCCATGCACAGTGAAGCTTTTTCTACGTAAAATTTCCCCTGCAGAATAATCTAATTAAGTTCTTCTGGGTTTTGATCCCTAAGCCGTTCGAGTTAAACATCTTACTAGAAAAGGCGCATTTCTCCGCGCCGAAAGCGCAGGAGTCTGAATTTGTATGAAAAATTCTACTAAAACAGAGTTTGGCTCGTCCAGAGCTGGCAAATGTTTGTTAAGTTGAACACGAGGTCGGGCAATCGCAAGCGAGACTGCTTCTGGAAAAATCTAAAAGCTCCGCTACGTAGAGCCGACCGTTTCAAACGGACTCCCTGCGAAGTTGTGCGCCTAACGTAGGGGATGCTACTTGTTTACTAATACCATTGAGGGGATTGCCCTATTCCACTTCAAGTTTGAACACTAAATTTGTGCTAACAGGTGGGCTGGGCACACGCTGATATGGCGCCGGGAATGATGCTCGGCCAAGACGAAAACTCGTGGGCATTCGACGGATACAATGTAAGTTTTATTATTATTTTAAGTGTTAAGAAATTACTAGAGAGTCAGATTTAGGATGCATTTTCGCGAGTTACGAAATTTTATATTGTAACGGGTTTTAATGCGTTTGAAATTATTCCTACATTTACATTCTCGGTCGGTCAAAAGCTCCTAAAAAACATAAATAATTATAGCAAGATTAACATTTAGCATTTTTTTATTGTACGAACTCCAGATGATTCCTGCTAAAATATCGGGAATCCGAATAACGTTGTATCAACCCTTTGCAATATTCAACTTTAAGGTTTAGGATGTATTCGAAAAGTTAATGGTAAAATTGATACTAGAGAAGGAAAATGTTTACTGAAGAAAGGATGGATGCTAGTTTTTCCTTCTTATCCTCTATCTTCTTTAATTCTACAGACAGTTAGAGTAATCCCCGGGGTCACTGAACTTCATCTGTTGTTGTCTGAAGAATATTCCTATTCAAAATATTTTTTTTTTATTTTGTGTCGGGAATATTACCAAGGAGAGAAAATTCCCGAGGACAAAATTATTAATAATATTTTCTGAAATTTTATCAGTGAACGAATAATTATAACTTGTTGGGAATACACCTAGATCGTTCTAGGAATACACCCAAAGAATCGTCCTAAGAAATATTGGGAATTCTCCCTAAGATTATTGGGAATACTCCCAAGGAAGATTGGGAAGTCTCCCAAAGATTATTGAAAATATTCCCAAAGAATAATAGGAATATTCCCATAGAAAAATAGGAATATTCCCCAGACGGGCACATCGCTGGGTGGGAAGTAGTGTGCTAAAGCAGCTTTCAAACCTGGCTAAACATTGAAATAGAGTGGGGCAATGCCCTTAGTTCAACTGTGTGAAGTATAGTGAGATAGGTGGTGATGTGACAGTGCATCAAAATGCACGGCGGATCGAGCGACATGTTCGGCATGCAGTTTAAGATCGGCGACATCGTCGGCTGTTTCTTGGACGTATCCGACCTTACTATTAGTGAGTGAAAGGGGAGGGAGCGATGCTGTGCTGATCTGATACTTTATTTGCATTTGTAAATTGTTTTTAAGCGTGATTAATTGATATGTTAGCTTTGAGCATTGCAAGGATTTGGGCTTATCTGGGAGCTGTTTGGAAAACTTTGTTTCTTAATTTTAGTTACAAACTGTACCTATTTTAACATCAGTGTCAATATATCGTAAAAATTGGGATCTTTGTATAATTTGATTGGCCACATTGGCCTCAATTTTCCTACTTAATTAGGAAAAAATTACCTGAATTGAAATACCGCTAGAACAAAAAGGTTATCTTATGCAATAGATACCTCAATGTTCTCACCCATGCGAGTAATTCCTTAAATTACGAAAAAGGACATATTTTACACTGTCTTTGTCTAGTTACAAAGTATCAGAATAGCACCGTATTGCGTATATGTATTTGTGGTTAACTCGTGGTAACAAAATATTTTACTAAAGTATCCTTCTGAGTTACTTCTTGATAATAATAGGTATATATTTACTGTGGTTTGTTCCCTTCTAGATTACCTCTTAGTTATGTGATGGAAGCATTTAGATTAGAGCTATATGTTTAGTTTAGAATAGGGATTCAGAACCCAGTTGTTAAGAACATATTTGGCAAATATACTTTTCAGTTTAACCAATAATACATCTATCGTGATACCAGAAAACGTTTTCAGAATTTTCGGATTGTCATTTTAAGGACTAATTCGGATTGGTGTCATAGAAATTTAAAAAACCACAACCTTATTTTAATTTTCTGTTATATTCTCTGATTAATGTATATTTGGTATGAAATATCTATTTGTCAATGTTATAATCCTTTTTGTTGTACAACCGGTTGCCATTAGAATTAGCTTATTTTATTTTGGTCAATTAATATCATTCATAAGGGTCAGCGTACAATGAACAGCTAAATGCTCGAGCAATTTTATTGATAAATTGATAATGAAATACTCTGACCCTAAACCGGATTTTTAACGATGTAACTACGGATTCGTAATAAACATGATGACTGTCATATTATAATAATGTCGTCTTAAATCCGACATGGCCGACAGTACCGTAGTTGAATTGTCTGAATATTGCCTTTGTTGATACAGCTTATAAATCTTATAATACAAATTGACCAACTTAATAATAAGTTTAGCAACCCGGCAAAGTTAAAAAGGGTCCCAACCTACCACAGTGTATGTAACAAAAGTCTACAATAGCAATTTTACCGACTTTTCAAGGAGGAAAAAGTGTACAGCGGTAACACAGAGTCGTTCGGCAAGCAATGGGCAGTCGGTGACGTGGTCGGCGTCTTCCTTGACCTGATTGATAAGACGATAAGTAAATACAAAGGAATAGTGTTCAAATTACGCTGGCATACATTTTTAGATTCATTGGCAGAAACATTGAGTGGTATAAAAACGTTTTCAATAATCAATATCTTTCGTTTTGATTTTTTGGTAAATCATGGGGTTAAATTTTATTTCAAATGCTAGACGTCATCCTAATCTGTCAGATATAAAGGCTATAATCATATACATTCATTTTAGATTATTTAAGAACAGTTTTAATGAGGTGGAACCATTGGGTGGAACCTACATAATGTTATATCACATTCAAATAGAAAAGTTTTAAAATATGATGAATTTACCTGAAAAGGTACGTGGTGCCTTAGATCAAAGTAAAATTTATGGATAGGCCACTTACACCATTACACGAACATTTCAAACCAGAAAAATAAGGCAAAACAAATTAATGGTATATTTCAATGCAATTTGTACCTATGCAATTGCCCTAGATTTGACAGATAATTGTGCTAGTTTGTATGGACCAATTGCCCTAGATGTGTGCTTCAACTTAACGCGCTTTAGGCCTATCCACTAATTTTATTTTGATCTAAGCGTGGTGCTCGGGCTGAGATTTTGGCTATCCTTATATAATAGTACTCGGGTTTTTGTGATGAAGTTAAAGGTTATTTTAGTGTTTAAATCTTTTAACTTTCCCATTCGAATACCTACATATTGTATCTTTTAAATCATTATAAAACAGCATACCTTGATGTTTCTGCCATGTTCAGCCAAATTCAAAATTGGACAGCCTTTCGATTTGGCTTGCTTACAAGCTAAGCTTTAGAAATTCAAAATTAATCAGACAAATCTAACGCCACCGCATTGCTTTGCTTCATCTTGGAAAGCAGTTTTTTACCGCACTATTACTACGTTCCGATTGGAATACTTTTTATGTCTTGCTACTTTTTGTTTGACTGATTTTGTGTGAAAATTGACAGATGTATCTACATTTAAATTATTTATTAGATAAAGTCGTAACTACTGAGTACTTATATGATTTTTTAGATTACAAACATTTTATTTCTTCTAAATAAATAACAAAATTGTTATCCGTAAGTTTAAAATGATACGGAACGCCGCGATTATTGCTATTCTAAATTAAAAGTTTTTTATTGCAGTAACGTCACAACGAAGACCAAAAAAAATCTTTGGTCACAACCGTAATATAGTAGATTACACACCGAGGACAGGAAAGTAAGAAAGGTCTCAGATCTCATGTAATTGTTGACCTCGGCTTCGCCTCGGTGAACATGTGATCTGAGGCTTTCTTATTTACTGTCCGAGGTTAGTATACTATTTTTCTCCTCGACGGAGGTGGAAAGCGACAACTTCGTTTAGCGCAGCGGGACGACAATTGACGCTTTCCGTCCGGAGGGGAGAAAAAGACTTTAAACAAAATGACATACGAAAGAAGAGACTAACTATATCGTAAATCTGAGGCTCGCTTTTGTCATTCCTCCGAGGGTGAACTGAAGAACCATCTCAGTTTTGTAACTGGAATACCAGTTTACCAAACTAGATATATTTAACATGTCAATTGCATCATCAATTTTTAGTGATATTTACGAGCAATAGAGGAGCGTTGCTGAATTTGTGAAGGGTCGATCCAGAGAGGTACATGACACCCTGGGCCTCTCTGGATCAGGACAGGGAAGGGTCCCTGCCCAGAACTGTAGCTGGATACAGTATCCAGCAAACAACCTGGAAAATGGGCGGGGTTGATGGGTATGCGCAGTAACGCTTTCACCTACAAATTTTATTCTTTTTTTGTCTTGCTCAAGATGTTTGCCGGCCATTGTATTAGACAGTTGACAAATGAAACCCTGGATATGTAAAACAGATACGTTGACATTCCGTCAGTTACAACTCGGGGTCCTCTAGTCGCTGGTCCGATACTACAAACGCAAATAAAGTCCGTCAAACAAAAGTAATATCGACACTCATTTACATTAGAATAGAAACCTGAACATTTCACCATCGTTTGAAACGGCATGTCCAATAGGTTAGCAAAGTTCATTGTAGATAACATGATTTTATTACTCTACAGTACAATTCTTTTAGAATTTTAGGAAAAATCACACTTATGAGGCAGTGTATTAGGTCTAAAAGCTAACTAATAATACTGACGTCATTGTTACACGTTAATAATTATACTAATTCATCGCTTTTCCTTCCCCGTTGAGGTTTAGTGTTGCTAATTTATTAATGATTATTGTAAAGATGCTAGTGCCATAATAAAATCGTTGATTTGAGTCTTAAGGTGGTTTCCGTCCATACGAAACTTTGTTGTAGAGTTAGAAATTATTCATACAAAATTTCAAAGCATCTTCGTAATTATATTATAAATTGTAAATGGTATTTGATACGCGCAATCTAGATTTTTTAAGCTATTTTTCCATTATATAAAAAACATTACTTTCATTAATACCGTCTACGAGTGTTCTACGACAAAGTTTTGTCTGAAATTGACAACTCTGCAAACACCTTAAGTATTAATTGCAAGCTTAGTTGTGCCGCGTGGTGCAGGGTTTGAATATCATTGTGTCGTAAGAGATACTTTCAAGCATCGCGATCGTCAAAATCTCAGATGCCAGACAGACAGACTGACTGGTAGATTCCGCGTGATGCATGGTCAGTCAGAAATCCTTTTCAAAAACAGCCTTCTCCGTTTATTTGTCTATCGTATGTTTTTTGTACGCCATTAAATATTATTCTTTTGGTTTTAACGTAAACAATGCTTTAAAAAGCATTTTTTTACATGAGTCTACGACTTTTTTATGGCACTGGTTTTAGATTATCATTATGTTTTAATTGGACTTCGCTATTTATGAGATGTTTTTCTAAATCTCTTATTACTGATTAAATTAGTCAATCACTTTATTTGATTATTCAATTATGAATACCGTACATAATTTTTAATCAATGGCTATTAAAGATTTTGTTAAAAAGATTGTAACATAAAAAGAACCAACAATGTTTGCATAGTAGTTTAATCATAAATTGTTTTCTGATCGAACTGTAGGTCTACCATGAGTTTTCACTGTAGCTTTACTATTGTAGTTACGTTACCAATTTTGTATGACAAAAATTAGTTCTCAACGTAACCACTAGGAGCGCTGTACGAAATTCAATATAAAATTTGTGACGTTACTACAGTAGTAAATTACAGTGAAAACTCATGGTAGGCCTACTGACTTCACCTGTAGTTAGAGTACGAGTTTATAGCTTATCGTCGTCGTATCAAATACGTTCAACAAATAAAATAAATTAAAAAAAAACGTGAATATCTACGGCGGGCGCGACGCTGCAAACGCGTGTTCATAGAAAGCAGTGTGCATAAGCTCTTCGCAATCGCTATATATAAAATCGGCCAGAAGTGATCTGGTATAAATATCCACAGAAAATGAAATGTTTAGAAAAAGAAGTAAATGAAAAAAATTGATCCATTTACGCTTCAGCACTGGTAGCATGCAACACGTGATACGGCTGTATCACGTCTTTTATCTCATTCGTTCACGTGCGAATAGAAAGAGAGCGAAGGTGTGATAGCGCTTTATCACGGTGTCATGCTACTTATGCTGGTCTTCAAAAGAAGAAAAACTCAATCTACCTGAAAAACCTAGTGTCTTGAAGTTGGTAAAACGTTTTGTATTTGATACCATGTCGGTATAGCAAACTCGAAGTGCCTGTTCCTACACACTGCCTATCACAGAAATATGCATTCTATAACTAATATGTTCAAAACAGGTTTCTCTCTGAACGGAGAGCTACTGATGGATGCTCTCGGTGGAGAGACCACTTTCGCTGATGTGCAAGGTGACAACTTTGTGCCCGCTTGCACTTTGGGAGTCGGACAGAAAGCGAGGTAATACATGGTTCAATTAACACTCAGTTGCAGAAACGCTCATTAAAGTTAATCCTCCATTAAATATCTTGCTGTCACTTCTTGTCATGTACACGTAGTTTCTGCATGCTGACGGCTTTTTAAAGGGATGACTAAACCACCAATGGTTTAGTAGACCAACATCGAAATCGCGAAAAAAATCTGCTGTTCTATACATTTGAGTCGAATAGGATTGTAGTTTTGTACGGAACAGTTGATTTTTTTTTTCGTCGTTTCGACGTTTGGTCCCCTAGAGAACGTTGTTCAGTTTGATGGTCTGAACATCCCTTTAAGAAACGTCAGCATATTAAGAAGGATCCTATATTTAATATTGTATTCTACATATCACCACTTGATATTTCCAACCTGAAGTCCTAAATAATGCTGAAATTGAAACTTGCTGGACATTGAACACCCTGGACACTTTATAGAAACGCACTCACACTGACTAGAATTTTGGCAGGGCAAAAATGGTACGGTAGAATCTGTATACAGGATCCTGGCAAATAATTTCAAATGAAATGCAAAGGCATACGAACTAGGTGATTGGGGATCAATCTGTAGGTGATGCACCGATCATAGATTGATCGGACACCAACTACAGATAAAACACCCCTTTAAACCTGCTGCCGTGGGGAAGGGGGCAAAAAAGGCTGGCCGCGCTGTGTTGCCTCTTTGGATGGCGATGGCTTGTAATTTCGATCAGCCTAGAAGCTATCTTCCGGTCATCTGGACCCCATCTTATTCACTCCAAAAGGCTTCAATATATAGTTCTGACCGAGTACTGTATATTTGCACCTTTTAGAGTTTTCAGCAAAGGCCGCCGCTGCACCAGCTCCCATGGATGTCCTCAGTTCTTAGATTCTTTATTGTACACAAAATTATGAAAAATCTGTTCATTTTTTTCTACGTAGATTTTATACTAGTATTTTTTGTCACCCAGGTTGACTTACGGGCAAGACGTAAACACTCTGAAATACTTCACAACGTGCGGTCTACAAGAAGGCTACGAACCATTCTGCGTGTAAGTATAAACCTTGCTAAGTTCATCATAATCATCATCAGCCTATCATTGTCCTCTGCCGAACTGATATGCATCTTCCAAGGAGCGGGACATAACTCCTCGGCCTTTATCATCCAGCTGCTACAAGCTACCTGTCTTAGGTCATATTTTCAGTGAGCTGAAGGGCGTCTAGTTCAGCATATCTTCTTACAAGTCACGCATTAGTTAATCCGAACATGGAATGATGGATAGTAACATTTGAAGTCCCCTTCTACGTTAAAACCCTAGAAATTTCTCATAGATAGGGACTGTACTAAGTACTCAGTGTATCATTTCTTAAATGTTTTAACAATAAATGAGAAACAGCATGAGCTAAGAGTAAGAGCAGGCATATCGCGCGACGTGAATCTACAAAACAAAACACGACAGTACAAGTAGCAAACACATCGAGGCGTTTCGCACAAAAAGCTCGTTTTTAGACTTCTTCTTCTTTCGAGTAGATGGCATGTCGTTTTAAACTTTTCCAGCCCAGTGTTTTGCCACACGGATAGCATTATCGGCAGCGTCCATAAGCTCCGTTCGCGTGCAGGTGTCCGGGCAGGAAGTTCAAGAGGGGCCATAATCTGTGGAGCAACACCGCATTCACACCTGAGATCCGACCCGTCTATGTAACCCAACTTGAACAGGTTGTCTCTTCTCCGGCCGGCTTCGGTTCGGAGGCTATTGAGGCTCCTCCAAATCGGCCTGGGCAAATCCTGTCCTCGGTCAGGTCTTCTACAAGAGGAACCAACGGGTCAAGAAGTGTGTTGCTTTCCCGCCAGAGAACACTGTTTTTTGCCTAATGGATTGGCCCTCGGGCCTCTGGTATTTTTCCATTTCTGCCAACCAGTTCTATGACACTGGAAATTATGTGATGCAGAAGATTGATGGAGAGGAAACTGAATAAAACAAATATTTTCAGTAACATGAAGAGGGATGTCACCCACTGGTACACGAAGGATCAGCCAATCTTCGAGAACACTGACGAAATGATTGACACCAGGATTGACGTTGCGAGGATTCCAGCTGGATCTGGTAAGAGTCTGTTCTTATGTGTTAATCTAAACTATTAGAAGATATTTACAAAAAAAGATTACGATATGGTTTTTAGGTGTCCCTGACTCCAAAACAATGTTGTTTTTTTAATTTTTGTCCGTCCGTTTGATCGAGTGGTGGTGGTGGTGGTTTTGGCCGTGGTGGTCCAGTGGCGAGTAACCTTGCCTGCCGTGCAGGAGGCGATGGTTCGATCCCCGTCCAAGCCGACTCGTACCAATGAGTTTTTCGGAATTTATGTACGATTTGTAACACCACTGGCTTTTCGGTGAAGGAAAACATCGTGAGGAAACCTGCATGCTTCAATTTCGAGGCATGTATGTATTGTACCCACTGTCCATTAAAGTGGCGACGGGCTCACTCCCCGTCACACTGGACAGAGTTTCGGTACTACTAGTGAAACGTGGATGTTCTGAGATTTCAGAATATCTCTGACTACCCCCTCGGGGAATATAGTCGTGAGCATATGCTATGCTTATGCCGTTTGATCGAGCATCACGCAAAAACTACTGAACCGATTTTGATGAAATTGTTGTTTGTTTGATAGCTTATGATTTGACTTAAAATCCGGTGTATAATTTGTGTGGACGAAGTCGCGGGTAAAACCTCGTAAAGATATAAACTTAAACGCCATGCCGAATCGTAAGGCAATGCTACAAGCTTCAATTTTGGGTCCTTTACAATACGCGTCCATCGACATGCCTACTTACAACCTAAACATGTAATTTTTTTCAGAAACGCCACCCTGCATGAAGATCTCACATAATACGTTTGAAACTATGGAGAAGGCTAACTGGGAATTCCTTCGATTGTCACTGCCAGTTATTTGCCACGCCGAGTTCATCGAGTAAGTTTGTCTTATTATGTAGATACGCTAGATAACCTTATTAGTTAAAACCAGTGAGAGACACATGCTAGCTGCTCACAGCATGTAATCATCATCATGCACCATAAATCTGACTACGATCACCGACTGCACTGATGCAACTGAACCAAGCACCATTTTTTTTTAAAGATTTCGATGTTGGTGCCATAGTGAAAGTTGACCAGTTTGACGGTCTGATCATCCCCTTAAAAAAGAGTCAGCATATTATTAAGGACCCTGTTTATAGGGTCCAACTTAATATGCTGACACTTTTTTAAGAGAATGATAAGACCATCAAACTGAACAACTTTCTCTATGGGACCAACATCGAAATCGCGAAAAAAAAATCTGCTGTCCCATACAAAAGTGCAAACCTACTCGAGCCAAATGTATGGGACAGCAGATTTTTTTTTTCGCGATTTCATTGTTGGTCCCATAGAGAAAGTTGTTCAGTTTGATGGTCTGATCATCCCCTTAAAAAAGTGTCAGCATATTAAGAAGGACCCTGTATTGATGTAAGGCTAGTATTACAGAACGACACACAGGTGGAGATCTCTTTTTGAGTATAGATAGAAAAGGATGCAAATACATACAACGTATTCATGCATATCCTTGTCTATCTTTACTTAAAAAGAGATCTCCACTTGAGTGTCGTTCTGTAATACTAGCCTATGTCTTGAACGAAGTAAACGCAGAATATAAATGACCTCTCCATATTACAGTGAGCACGAGAAAGCCCGTCGATGGGTAGAGATAAAGAACCGCCAACAAATGCTACTGAAGGAGGCGACCGAAGCTCAGATGCCGGCGCACATCGACCAGATCATGCGCAGCGGGTTCACTATGAACGACATCAAAGGTTTGTTTGTAACTCTACACTATAACATGTCTTGTGTGAATGAGCATAGGGTGCTTTTTAAGACGTAATTTACTTTAGTTCAAAGGGCAGTATTTGAGTTACTCCCATAAGATTTATAACACTACTGGCTTTTCGGCGAAGGAAAACGTAGTGAGGAAACCTACTAATGCCGTACTTTCTATTAAAAGTGACGATGGGCTCACTATTTGTCACTCTGGAAGTCTGAGACCCGATTGCGCTAATTTAAAACATCTTAGTTCAAGTTCTATTCAACTATGCTAAATTCCGTATCGCGCTAAACTTGATTGATAGCCCAGGCGACTGTCATGAGACTCACGAGCTGTCAAATGATTAGCGTGATATCGAACATGTAAAAAGTTGTGATTCCGAAGCGATCCAATTACGTTTCAGTGGAGATTTATTAGCGTGATCGGTCTCCTGGACTGTGTTTCCAATGATAGAGAAACATCGATATATTAAGAATATCACTATTGTTCAGAAAATAATTACGTTCAGAGAATAATTCTTACTCTATACCTAGCAAAGCGCAGCTCAGAGCATTTTTCAAATGCCAAACCATTCTGGGGTTTGCTTGCGTTGAAATAACATTAATAAAGGGAAATTCAAGGCGTATCCAAACTTGTATGCTCAAAAAATGCCCCGTCCATTATATTTGACCGTGCTTTGATGCTCTAGAAGTCTAGAGCATCAGACCTCAGAAAGAATTAGAGATCAGAAAGTTGTGTTAATTGATTTTCGATATTATTTCAACGCAGGCAAAGTCGATAATGGTCTGACAGTGAAAAATGTTCTGCGCTTCGCTTCGCCAGGTGTGCACTGGCTCTGATTCTTTTACACGTTGTATAAATCTCTTAATGACCTTTATTGACCTATGCACTTGCCCCCTTTTTTATTAAACATTAGATATAGAAATCCAAGTGCTATCTACATGTCGCTTTTACTGGCTTTTTCAATCTTTGATTTATTACCCCCTTTTTTAATTAATTTATAGTCCTAGATGTTCGTTTTATTTTCGTTTTTGTCAGTTAAAGCCTGCCCAAAAATATAAAAAACCTGGATTGGGGGCGCTGCAATCGACATTCAGTGTTCCAAGTACAAAAATTAGTTCCAATGATTTTCCGCAACATGGCGAGGTTTTTTATATTTCTGGTCGGGCTTAAATACATACTTATTTTATTAGAACGTTGAATAAAATTTTGAGACTGGCAAAGTCACAATACAAGAAACTGTCTCAGTCAATTTTAAAGACATACCGACGAAGACCCTATGTCCCTGTTGACTCCTCAGTTTATTGGTCGACTCATGCTCAGTTGCAGAAACGCTCATTAGAGTTAATCCTTCATTAAATCTCTTGCTAGCTTTTACTACGTCAACAAGATAAAAAGTGTAGCAAGAGATTTAATTGAGGATTAACTTTAATGAGCATTTCTGCAAGTGTCTGTATTTTTTTCTGCACGTTTTTATGGTGACAGTTTTAAAGGGATGATCAGAGTATCTATACTGCATTCCAAATAAGGACGAAAAGATATTCCGATTCCTGTGTAGCTTTCTGGCCAATTCTGATTAGCAAATATGATTTATTTATGAGAAAGACATACTATCCAACGTATCTTGGACGTTACTAAAGCTGTTCTAAGAATAAGTGAGAGGAAGTGTTTCTAATTTCTGTTTCTGTAATTCAAATTATTTGGAATGGAGTATAAGTGAACAACATTTTGTATATGGGACCAACGTCAAAAACACACAAAAAATCACCTGTTCCATGCAAAACTGCAATCCTACTCGACCAAAATGTTTGGGACAGTAGAATTTTTTTCTCGATTTCGATATTGGTCCCATAGATGTTTTAATTTTTCAGTTTCATGGTCTGATCATTGTCTTAAAAACCGTCAGCATATTAAGTTGGACCTTGTATATTTAGTCAGATGCAAAACAAAACTAAAACGAACACCAAAATCTATTAAACTACAAATTGTTTGACCCCACCACGCTTATTTGCCCCCTTTTTATTTGTCCCTCGCCCCCCAAGGTCTTCACTACGATGAGAATCAAGAAGACATGCCGTCGAGTTCGAAGGTCAAACGCCAGCCCTCCAGGCCACCCCGTAAGGGATCCATGACGCGAGGCGTCTCTATACAGAATTACAATTTACAACCAGGTTATTTTGATGGCGTTATTTTCATGTCATCTCATGATATGGCTTCGTTTGTGTTCGGATATGCTTTGTGATGCAACTAGGAGGTTCTGTGCTGACTTTTTAGTTAGGTTAGGTTCATTGACTTAAATACTATAGACTCCAGTCTCAATTTATTGTCTTAATTGTCACAATAACCCACACAAATCACGTACCTATGCATACTGTAGGGTGTGTAAACGTATGTTTACTGTCGGTTCTTTAGGAGCTCTTTTGGCTCTGCCATTTTTGGAGCATTGGTTGTTTATCTAGTTCTGTTATATATAAGATATCTATGGTTAGGTTAGTCTGTGTGGTGTCGGCTAAGAGTAGCACCATCCCATTTCCTCCCGTGGGTGTCGTAAAAGGCGACTAAGGGATCTACCGCAGGATGGGCAGCAGCATCCTCTGAGTACACACATTCAATCCAACTACGATCGCCAACCCGCCTGCCAAGCGTGGCAATTATGGCAAATCCCCCCATTTTTGGGGAGGTCTATGTCCAGCAGTGGACGTGTATCGGTTGATATGATGATGATGATGGTTAGGTTAGTGTATAATAGTTCTAGCTTATAATGTCTTGTGTCCTAGGGTCCTGTTTTAAAGAAGATTAGAAGACCCGTTAAACTAAACATACCTATATTCATCGAAAATACGAAAAAATCGACCGTTCCGTACAAAACTGCAAACCTACTCGACCGAAACTTGATGATCTGATCGTCCGCGTATGGAGAAGTTTGGTTGATTTGAAGAAAAATCTAAATGGCGACCAACGACTGTGCCAAAGATGTGGATATTTTATATTTGTTGTCTGATTCACAGTTATTTATTACACTCAGATATAAGACACACATAGTTATACTTAAAAACTTTTATAAACGAAGCCTAATTATTACAAAATACGTAACAAGAATCTCTGAGTTGCATCACATTGGCCGCTATTCGAATATAAACTAAGTCCAACTGATTGTATGTCGAATCTGTCTCTCTGGTGATTGTTTGCGGCAATGCATGATCTCGCTGTTTTAATCGTGTACGTTTGTATGTTTTTTATTATAACTCATACTCATAACCAGTGATCGGAATGTCGGGGCATTTTTTGAGCATACAAGTATGGATACGCCTTGAATTTCCCGGAAATATCCGGATTTAATAAATTTGGATAAAAATTTCACGGGATTTACTGGGATTACCTATTTACATGTCAAGAGACGTTTTTTTTAAATCAAGAGTATTAGCAGCGCATACTAGAAGCCGCGCCTTTGAAACACGCCGCCTGGTACTTTTGACCAGGGTTCGAAATTATCAAGTAACACTGCTATTATCATCGGGGTTTATAAGAAGAGAAAATCAATCAATTTCGATTGGTGCTTCGCTTTCTGATAATATTCCTGCTTCTATGCGGGGCGTAGATAAACTTCCTCACTCATACCACACTATACTTTCATTAGAAGGGATTTGTAAGCATTTCACTTGATACAATAATAAAAATTTGTTTCTGTTCACTTTCATGTCATTTAACAAAAGAAAATTCAGCGCTGCTGGAGTAACGAAGCTAACTCTTTGTTGTCAATTGATACTCAACCTTATTATTCTTGTCATACGGTGCTAATTAATTGATAGAACTGATGAGTGTAACCTAAGACCCTATGTCAATATAAGACTTTATTGTTGTACCATAAGAGGCCATCTTCTTGTTACACTAGTTTAATAACATATTTCCATATGCCTTGAAGAATGAAGTTGAATATTAAATGCGGTCGCTTCGCCTTTTGATTTGCTGATTTTAACAATCTTATATAGCTGATTATAAAGTATAATTTATCTTGACCAGGTCAAGTGAACGGCATGCACCGTTCGACCAGCGAGGCTGAGATGGCGAAGTATGAGTTGGGAGCCCAAAGCGTGGCTTCCGACGATAAGGAGAAGAAGCGTGGGCGGTCACCTTTCAAGTACGTAACTAATGCAATTCATCATCCGAAACGACATGTCACAGTTTAGGCAAACGGCCGCGTATTATCAGCACCTAGGTTCCTGTGGCAATCGATCTTGCAATTTCCTCCCAACAGTTGTGTTGTGTGATTCTCTTTTCCTTTTTGAGTTTCGTGCTGTGCTTGAAAAATGCTGCTGATAAATTGTGATAAGATAAATTGTATTTCAACACTAACATTCAAGTATTGCAAGAAAGTCGAGTGAGTCGGTGGCGCGTTGCGAAATGGAAACTCAATCTTGAGATCCGGGTTCAAATCCGCACGGACGACATGCAGTTGCATTGAGTTTTTATAACGTATGTACGTAATATCTACTGCTCTCAAACGGTGAAGGAAAACATCGTGAGGAAACCTGCATACGCATTGGGCACTCGTTGTAAGACCAAACGAACGGGCATTAGATAGCGCCTTTACACCCTCCTTGAAGGTAGGTATGTGCCCTGCAGTGGGATGTATGTAGGCTGGTGATAATGATGAAGCCCTAAACATAGGTCAAATACAACAACTAGAAGCGCAGTCTCATATAATAACATTTTATCTTTTTTTTTTTCGAATTGACATGTTTTCAGCAAGATGGGGCTGTAAGACAAAAGTGTCCACAGATTTTCGTTTAAGCACTTTGAATCTGCCAATTTTTGGAGCCCTAAAAGTACAAAAATCTATTCGGTCTCCAGATTCTTCAAAAGCAAACGCGGCGAAAGCGGTGACCGAAGCAAATCACGCAAATCTAAAACGCCAGACCCTTTCAGCGACACCGAAGTGTCGCCTGAAAGAGGTGCCGCCAGACGACCTCCTAACCCTCAGATAAGGGTATCTCAGGTATGCTATTTGAGTTGGAGACCTTTTGAGCTTTATCCACATTACAACGGAGCGTCGACGTTCGGGCGCAGCGAGAGCAATGTAAAATGTAATCTTCTTTAATACTGATAGAGAGTAAAATACGTTGACAGAGAAAGCTCCGACCAACTGTGCGACAAGGACAGAGCATCTTTTTTTTCTGCAACTCTATTGCTATTAAAATAGATATTATTTTGCATTGTTGCTGCTGCGCCCGTTGCTCCGCCCGTCCCAACGTGGTTTGGACCTTTAGGGCCTGTTTCACCACTTCTAAATAAGTTCTTGATAGCTTGATTTTTTGACATATTTTACATACTAAAGGCCTGTTTCACCACTTCTGGATAAGTTCTTGTTAGTAGCTTATCCGACAGATATTATGACATAATTTCATACAAAATATGTCAAACTATCTGTCGGATAAGCTAACAAGAACTTACCCAGAAGAGGTGAAACAGGCCCTAAATATGTCAAACGAGCTGTCAGATAAGCTATCAAGAACTTATACAAAAGTGGTAAAACATGCCCTTAAAGTATTAAGACCTAGATATACTTGCGTAATAGATGAATTGATTGTGTAAGCAAGAGGCTGGTTTTATATGGAACAATCAAAAAATTGCAAAAACTTAGCAACGCTTTAGAACGTGTCTGCTAGCATACAAAACCATGCATATTCCTTTACACATTTCATCTAGCAGTTACATTATTGAGATAAGATGATTGTAACTCTTACAAAATAATATGATTTTTTGTCTATTACGCTATTGTGTCTATGGTTCGGTTTTAAGTATTTTGCAAAGGAGTGGATTTTGGAGTGATTTTTACTATTTTGGATTTAAAGGTTTTGGTTTTGAAATAGTTTAGTTTTTGAGTGGAATTTTAGCCTACTTATATTTTTTTTTAGAATTCATCTTAGTTTTGTTGTTAATTTAGTACATCATTTACATTATCCCCACGGCTATAAATATAAAATATTACAAACACAGTCGTAAGTAATATATACTATGACGTGCTAACATATAATCGGGTTGGAATCGTGTAAATAAATAAATAAACGAGAAAAATGCCGTCGGGTTTGTTTTATGCCTGGTTTTGTGGACATTATTTATTTTTCTCCCCTCCGGACGCAAAGCGTCAATTGTCGTCCCGCTGCGCTAAACGATGCTGCTTTCCACCTCGGTTGAGGATAAAAATAGTATACTAAACTCGGACAGTAAATAAGAAAGCCTCAGGTCACAGGTCGAATTTTTTGTTATCAAAAAATAATATGAACTGAATATGCCGAACCGAATTTGTCCAACCGAGTATGCCGAACTTTATATGCCGACTCGAATATACGTACAGCATGTCATTTAGCTGATACCCGAGCTAGTTTTAGAGTGTATTTAATTTGAAATTGTTTTTGTTTTGATTTTGTTTTGTCCTAAAGGCGAGAGATAGATATAATACGCACGCAAGACCCAGCAAGCCCAATTTGTACGAGAATAACGCTGTGAACTTTGTAAGTGCTTAAAGTAGTTAACGTAACTTATGTACGATTCCAGTTTACTGTAACACCACTGGTTTTTCACTGGAGATGAGTGAAAAGGCAGTGGTCGTCTAGGTGGTAATTGATAGAAAGTTCAACTTATACCTATAGAAGGGGTAACTTCAGATCATCAAACTGACCAACTTTAACAACTTCCGCGATCTTAGTATTGAATCTAAAGGGTCAAATTGATATCATTAGCATCCTTTTAAACTAAGAGTCCACCCATCAAACTGAACAACTTTGACTATGGGAGCAAACCAGCTGTTGCATACATTTGAGACGAGTTGACATTGTAGTTTAGTATGGAACAGCAGATTTTTTTGCTCCGATCGGTTTGCTCCTATAGTAAAAGTTGTTCAGTTTGATGGGTAGACTCTTAGTTTAAAAGGATGCTAATGATATCAATTTCACCCTGTATAATACAAGTTGTTTCGTTTGAGGGTCTAAAGCACTCCCTTTAGTATTAACGTATTAGTATAAGTGGACATTGTTCTCTATTACTACTTAGACCTAAAAATCGTTTGGCTTAACTAATCCGCATGTTTTGGTGACGTAATCGGTCCATTCCCCCTTACACAACTGTTCATGGAATGTAGCATATCCGACAATCCAAACGCACAACTTAATCTGATCTGATCTGATCCGGAAAGATAAACAGGAGAGATCGACTACGCTAAGCTCGAATGATGAGAAGGAATCCCACAGACGCTGAAGACGAAATTCAGCCTATGTAAAGTCTAAAGTGGTGGACTAACGTCCATACACCCTCGCTTTGAGGGTAGGCCTGTGTCAAATAGCATATGTAGGCATAATTGAGGCTAATAAGGGTGACATCTTAAATCGATGGCACACCCTTGAGACTTCACTGTCACTTCATACAAATAGGCTCGCAGTGGCAAAAGGTAAGCACGTGCGATATACTGAATGAGTGAGAGAGCAAGTGACAGACAACTACAACATTGCCTACTGTCTTCCTCGAGGTAATTTGTGGGGTGCAGGCAGTGTCTGTACTCCGTACTGTATGCAGTACAGTCAACCCCAAAAGTAAATGATAACGAAAGTAACATTCAAAATTATTATCTACTAAATAGTACACACACTCCAGTAATTTTATTGTCAGCTTTAAATGAAGTTCATTCAACGTTCATTCAATGATCATGATGATACATCTACAGGGTGCAACAAAACACTCTAGTACCAGAGGAGGAGGAGGGAGGAGTTGTTAGAAACCGCACGTAAAGGCACACACGGTGACGGATTGACGCACCGTGTGTGCTTATACGTGCGGTTTCATAAAACTCCTTGCCCCACGAATGACGAACTGACGTCTGCTGCTCCGTCAATGCGTCATCGTGTGTGAAAGCGCTAAGTTCATTGACTTTTGCTGTTTGTACCATACTCTTTCTTACACTGCGATGCCTATTAATTGTATCTTCAGTATTTTGGGGAGTTATCCCCATCATCAGCAGCTGACATCTTAAATCAATGTTCTCAACATACAAATGTAACTTTCCAGACGAACCTAAACAACTTGACTCTGCCGACTCCCCTACAAGACCGTAAACAAATGACTACGAGCACACTCTCTGCCGCGGCCACTGAGACCGTCGGCAACGAAATATTCGACGCCGACTGTCTGAGACTCATCAACGAGTACTTCTATGGTGTCAGGTGAGGAATATACAGGGTGTTACATAAGTAAGAATAATTTTTTAAAACTCCTAAGGGGGTTGTTTAGACCGTCAAACTGAACAACTTTCTCTATGGGACCAACAACGAAATTGCGAAAAAAAAATTGTAGAGTATAGAACATAATTTTTTTTCTTCGCGATTTCGATATTGATCCCATAGTGAAAGTTGTTGAGTTTGATGTTCTAAACCACCCCTTAAATGTTTATTTGTAGTTTTGTAACACCTTGTATAAAGGCCTCCGCTCATTGCAGCGATTTTATCGATCGATAATATCGCTGCGATTTTGCGATAAATGTTTCCAGTACATTTTGTATGAGGACGCGCGCGATCCTACACTCTGCCGCGATATTATCGCAACTCTTTTGACTACATTCAGTGGTAGGGCGCATGCGTGACGCGAATCGCGGAATCGCTGCAGTGTGTAAGGTGTCGCGATATCGCTGTCGATACTATCGCTCGATAATATCGCTGCAATGTGCGGAGGCCTTCAGTGTTGGGGTAAGTTTCTCTATTGGTTACCTCGAACAGAATGGCACTTTAAAAGGTGAACTGCTGAAAGATGCATTCAACACAAAATATAGCCTCCAGTACAGTACAACCAAAACCCAAATCGTCTCTTTCCCATATTGACTGAAATTCAAATCGCTTAGTCCAAATCGATCAATTCTTAAAATGTCATAGTCTCAGAATGACGGAAATCCGAAATGCCTTAGTCCCAAATTGACTGAAGGTTAATGATGATAGTTTCAGTTAATATAGGAATTAGTGCATTTATGTCGCTTTGATTATTAGTTGGACGTTTGACAGGCAGTTATCTAGCACAGGTGAAAGAAAAGGTATTGGTCGTTTCGTATCAGAAGCTCATGGAACTAGTTGAAGAGAAACCCTTGACAAATACTTCAACGACAAGAGCGTAACGTTTTTCCAGCAGTGGACAGCTTGTCTTTCATTCTTCGGTGTACATAAACGTCTTTTTCCCAGAGTTACCCCTCTGGATCTCCAATTTGGGCGTTCTGACACACCTTTCTTGCTTCTCTACATTCCCTTTGATTTCGGCTACTTTTAACCTGGTTTTTTTTATGACATCCCTAATCTGGTCTAGGTACGTTCTCCTAGGTCTGCCTCTACCAATATTTCCTTCAACACTCGCCGTAAATTAAAATATTTGTAAATTGCAGAATATTCCCCGGTCAAGACCCGACGCACGTGTACATAGGATGGGTGACGACGCAGTACCACTTGCATTCCAAGGACTTCAACCAGAACAAAGTGATGAAGTCCTCCGTAATCATCACCGATGACTACGACAGAGTCGTCGAGAGGTCAGTTAATCTACTGTGATGTAGGTACTTGTAAAGAGCATCGGTTACGCTTTGCGGAGAGGTATGAACACACGATAATAAGGGTCCGGTTTTTAATCCGCACGGACGACATGCCATGTGCCAATGAGTCTTTCTAAGTTACTCACATAATACAAACTGTGAAGGAAAAAATCGTGAGGAAACCACGGACTTGAAAGAAATACGGACCGAATATTGCACTAAAAAGATGTGAAGCATGCAAGGTAATATAATCTCGTTTGTTCTACAAGGGACCTACACTCACACAGATGCACTTGCTCTAGGCGCAGATGCTACAACCCGTCACCTTATGTACCGCGTGACTATTGCCGCGTGGCGTTCTAAATTTAACTATGAAATATCGAATCAATAACCAGCCTTTTTGGGAAAACATACAACCTTCTACAGTAGGTGCTTAAAATACGTACGTAGGTATTCATAAAAGTCAAGTCTAACAATCCGCATTGTGCACGCATGACGGACAACGCCCTAACCATACAATCTCCCTGAGAGTAGGCCTGTACCCTGCAGTGGGACGTATAATAGATGATGACCCCTAGTATCGATCTATAGTATCTTGTCAATAAGTGTATGTAATGTAAATGTTTGCCAGCGTCGACCGTCAGTCCTGCTACGTGGTGAGGGCGGACGAGCTGTACAACGAGGTGATGGCCGAGGCGACCGCCAAGGGCGCCTCCCAGGGCATGTTCATCGGCTGCTCCGTCGACACCTCCACCGGCACCGTCTCCTTCACCTGCGAGGGCAAGGACACTAGTATTAAGTTTAAGGTAAGCCTACCCATCTTTCAGCATCTCTTTTTTACGTATATCCACAGAATACCCCCAATAGATACCGCATGATGAAAATGTCGTACAGGCCCGAAGTCACCATTATTGGCGGTAGGTGCGGGTAGCGGGGCACGAAACAATGCAACATGATTGGCCATTCAAGGTCGCACTATTCCGATCTCGCTCTATCCCGTTGCTTATATCAGTGCAAAATCATGGATGTCTGGTGCGTGTCGGCGGCCCTGTATGCGAAACGAAAAAAAAACAAAGTATTCGTATAATTTTTTTTTTTTTATTATTTGAAATTCTTTCAGACTTTAAAATCTGTTACTATTTATTTGCATTTGATATTCGTTTTATCTATTATTTACATGTAAAATCCCGACCATAAAATAAGCAATCTCGCCATTTCATGGAAAACATTGGAACTAATATTTGTACTTGGAACACTGACATTAAAGGTTATAATCAGCCCAAACCCAGTTTTTTCTATTTCTGGTCAAGCTTTAATTAGTGTATCAGCCAGCACATAGCTAATAATTGCTACTTTTGAATAGATTTACCTACCTTAACTTCCCATTACAGATGGAACCAGAAACCAAGCTCTTCCCGGCCATCTTCGTAGAGGCGACATCCAAAGAGATCCTACAGATCGAGCTCGGCAGATCAGCTACCAGCCTTCCCCTCAGCGCTGCAATCCTGCCCACTAGCGACAAACACGTCATTCCACAGTTCCCGCCGAGATTGAAGATACAGTGCTTGAAGCCACATCAGTGGGCTAGGGTATGTTCATCTTTGTTTTTAGCCATATTTTATATGAGCGGTAGTCCTAATCGAGTTTAATTATCGATATATCGTTTTTTACGATAGATCGACACACGCTATGATTCTGACACGCTTCTCTCGCCTTTTCGACACCCATAAGTCTCTTTTGTATACTCGTCGGTTTCGGGTACATTTTACTTAGCCCTTCTTCAGTAGGTACTTATTTGATTTGATCACCATACACCATTGACTTACCAACAACTGGACGTCGGGTCCGAGCTCAAAAGTGTCCGAGAACCAAACGAGCATCGAAACGTATAAAGTAAAACAATTACGCGACAGTCTTCGTTTGATCGACCGACTAAGCACCGGTGTTTATAATGCCGTGCCGCGATGAGGTAAAATCTCCGCAAGCAAAATGAAAAAAAAAATCCGCATTTTCAATGTTTTAGTGTGTTTATTATACTATACGTGACGATGATGATGCTACTCCTAGCCGATTTCGGCTACGGCGACTGCCTCTGATCCATTCGTTGTTGGCGCTCGTGCGTCCTAAAGTGGCTTATATAGCCGATTTTTTTTTAGAATGTACGCGAGCAAAGAGATCACGTCAGGACACCATGTATTTCAATTGCGTACACAGTTGTCGATTCGATGGTTTCTGTTGCTCACTAGCCGTGACATTATTTGTTTCAGGTTCCGAACCAATCGCTACAAGTGCACGCTCTGAAGTTGTCAGATATTAGAGGATGGTCGATGCTCTGCGAAGACGCCATCTCCATGCTGGCGTTACACATTCCGGGTAAGTTCTGTTATGTTTCTATTTTTAGCATATACGAGTAGGTGTGGTCACAGCCTTAGATAAAATAAAATTAATGGATATGCCCAAAGCGCGTTTAGCTGATGCACACAACTAGTAACAAGTACACTTGGTCCATACAAACTAGCATCTCGGTATACATAATATTTGAAGTAGGTATACCTGTCATTTGTTTTGATTTATTTTTTTGGTTTGAAATGTTCGCGTAAGGCCGATCCCTTAATTTTACTTTGATCTAAGGCAACAGCTATCAGGAAATTTATTTTTCACCTCACAAGCTCGGAAAGATTCTGTTTATCATTCGAAATCTGAGTGCAAAAGTGCATTTTATCCGCTAGCGTGGAAAGAGTTTTTGTAATTCCAATCTGTCTATTCAATATTTTTCTATACCGCCAGTCCACTGAAAATGCATTAATAACTATTTCATGTCACTGGCCAGCACGAAAAAAAAAAACTTTTCACTTTTTTTCCTCGCTGTTGTGAGGTGCAAAGTTGTGTGTTTCGCTCGGCTGCAAAGTTATTCTGCGTCTCGTACCTTTGAAACCTTCGCTATAAGCTCAGGATTATATTATTTGATCCACTCGCTTCGCTCGTGGTTCAATCCTAGGATCCTTCGCTTGCTCGGGTTTCAATACTAGTATTCGCGCCAAAAAGTAACTTTGCAGCCTAGCATAACAAATAACTATTGTAGCAAGGCTAACTCGTAATCATACGAGTATTTAAGGTTTCAACATGGTAGTAGCCAGCAAACAGCGGATGAGACTATTAAAGAACCGTTGTTAATGCCGTTGTGGTCCAGTGGCGAGTAACCTTGCTTGCCGTGCAAGAGGCGATGGTTCGATCCCCGGCCAGGCCGACTCGTAACAATGAGTTTTTCGGAATTTATGTACGATTTGTAACACCACTGGCTTTTCTGTGAAGAAAAACATCGTGAGGAAACCTACATGCTTCAATTTCGAGGCATGTATTGTACCCACTGTCCATTACAATTGGCGACGGGCTCACTCTCCGTCACACTGGACAGAGTTTCGGTACTACTAATGGCGTGAGAATAATAAAAATGCCTTTTCCTAGCAGTGGAATAACCGGGCTGAGGATAATGATGGAATGGTATATCATGCGGTTATAGATAGCTACATTGATTGTCTTCAGTTTCAGTTCAGTTCAGTTCAGTTTTTGTTGGATCGCACTAAGACATTCAATTGCATTTCAGAGGAGGACCGTTGTATTGACATTCTGGAGCTGATTGAGATGGATAAACTATTGAGTTTCCACTCTCATACGCTCACGTTGTATGCTGCGCTTTGTTACCAGAGTAATTATAGGTACGTTATTATACCATCTGCAATGTCACTAAGGCTGGATTCGACCAAACTTAGATTTATAGAAGGAACAATTGTACTTTTGTTGTTGTCTCCGAAATAACTTCATTTGTCTTCTACCATACTAACCCGTACTAAAAGAACGAATGTATAATCCACCTAAAGAAAGAGGTCAATGTATCCGTACTTATTGCAATGTATCTATACAGTTTTATTTTTGTTAGATTTCTTTTTTTTTTTCTTTTGTTTTAGTTAAGAACTTGACATTGACATTTCCTTAGTCTCGGTACAAGCTTTACACCGTCAAAATTGGCAGTGAAAAATGTACTCTCAACTTATTCATAGATTATGGTTGGTAAAACGCAAAACCGATTCGACCAAACGCGAGTAGTAGTTAGTAGTAGTTTTTTCTTAGTTTAAGTCGCCGTTTACTATAGAGTAAACAGATTTTGCGTTTTACCAACCCTAATCTAAATGAAATGTCAATGTCACATAATTAAAAAGATTGTAATAAAAAGAAACCTACCAAATTAAAACTGTATAACCTCATTGCAATAAGTACGGATACAACGACCTCTTTCTTTACGTGAATTATACATTCGTTCTTTTAGTACGGGGTGTGTAAACACCAAAAGTAAAATTGTTCCTTGTACAGTTACTCTTTTATAAATCTAAGTTTGGTCGAATTCGGCCTAAGAACCCAAAGAGGAAAACCTAATTATAGTGGGGAAGCTCTTAAGAATTCGCGCGCGATGCCGACGATAAGCCCGATAATGGATTGACATTGTTTGGGTTGGCTGTGGTTTACCTTATTGTAGTATAGTGAGGTAAAACGACAATGATTAGTACCCCGCACGATTGACCTCGAGGTCAATCGTCTATCCACTATTGTATGGAAACATTTCAAACGTTTCAACTGTAGTTAGAGCTCGGTGGCGCGTTGCGGAGAGGTATGGACTCTCAATCATTCGGTCCGGGTTCGAATCCGCACGGACAACATGCCATGTATCAATGAGTTTTTCTTACTTATGTACGTATTACCGACTGCTCTCAAACGGTGAAGGAAAACATCATGAGGAAGCCTGCATATGCAGAAGAAGACATTCTGATGCGTATGTGTAGTCTACAAATCCGCATTGGGCACGCGTGGTGGACTAACGCCCAAACACCCTCCTAGAGGGTAGGTCTGTGCCCTGCAGTGGGGCGTATATAGGTTGATGATGAACTGTAGTTGAGCGGCGTAACTTCTCTTTTTTAAAGTCTGCTATAAATTATTGGTTTGATAGTACTTAGAAATATACATACTTAGAAATATACATACTTAGAAATATACATACTTAGAAATATACATATGAGTAGAAGTTCATCAACACCACCGTATGCCTTCCAGAGTGTTCAGAAACATTTATATACAGCAACCAACATATTCTCTGTTGCTCTATGAAAACCACACATTTATGTATCTATATGGTATCAGATCTATAAAGGTCGCAGTAGCTATTCACTGACCAAGCCTTTACAACCAAATATATGTTGTAATATTATTTTTAGAGCTGCCCACGCTCTCTGCCAGCACGTGGATCAGAAACAGCTGTTGTACGCGATACAGTCGCAGTACATGTCGGGTCCGCTTCGACAAGGGTTCTACGATCTTCTGATCGCTCTTCATCTAGAGTCACACGCCACTACCATGTGAGTTGTTTGTTTGTTTGTGTGTATGACATGCCAGCTAATAGATCAGAAACAGCTGTTGTACGCGATACAGTCGCAGTACATGTCGGGTCCGCTTCGACAAGGGTTCTACGATCTTCTGATCGCTCTTCATCTAGAGTCACACGCCACTACCATGTAAGTTGTTTGTTTGTTTGTGTGTATGACATGCCAGCTGATAGATCAGAAACAGCTGTTGTACGCGATACAGTCGCAGTACATGTCGGGTCCGCTTCGACAAGGGTTCTACGATCTTCTGATCGCGCTTCATCTGGAGTCACACGCCACTACCATGTAAGTTGTTTGTTTGTTTGTGTGTATGACATGCCAGCTGATAGATCAGAAACAGCTGTTGTACGCGATACAGTCGCAGTACATGTCGGGTCCGCTTCGACAAGGGTTCTACGATCTTCTGATCGCGCTTCATCTGGAGTCACACGCCACTACCATGTAAGTTGTTTGTTTGTTTGTGTGTATGACATGCCAGCTGATAGATCAGAAACAGCTGCTATACGCGATACAGTCGCAGTACATGTCGGGTCCGCTTCGACAAGGGTTCTACGATCTTCTGATCGCGGTTCATCTGGAGTCACACGCCACTACCATGTAAGTTGTTTGTTGTTTCCATGCTCTGACACGATGGCTAAAAGAACGGAAGGGCTGATGCCCATGCCCATGCTCGCGGTGCAATTCTTCTTTCGATTCAATCATGCTGTAGTGTAAAGATTAGCCAGTGGGCAATGGTTGTATCGAGGCTGACTGCCCAGGGTGCGCCAGATGAACTCAGGTTTCGTCACTTGAAAAAGACATTAGGGACGTCCCCGGTATAAACTGACTCCATAGTCTAGTGTTCATTGGCATGTGTCTAGTTAATATTCATTTGTGTACATAATGGTTTATCCAAGAGAGTCTAAAATGTTATAGTCTAATAAAGAAAATTGTCATATCATTGTTCTGAACCCCCTTTATTTCATTCATCTGGCGATGTTGACTTGACGTATTGGTATCTGTCTATCTCCTTCCAATCATCACTACGATGTTATCACTATACGTCAAATCGTCAAACCTTTTGTCGCCTCGTTCGTTGGATGAAATGGCACGAACTACTTTTTTCTCCTATTTCGTTCTTCGATCAAAATAAAATGAATGGATAGGCCTAAAGCGCGGTAAGTTGAAGCAAACTACTGGTGCACTTGGTGTATACAAACTAGCGCCATTATCTGTCAAATCTAGGGCACTTGCATACAAATTTGAAGTAAACCTTTCATTTGTTTTGCCTCATTTTTCTGGTTTGAAATGTTCCCGTAATTCCTATCCATTCATTTTATTTTGATCTAAGATTTCGTTCCATTTTTGAGGAAAGGTCTCAGGCTTTTCCAGGCTTCTCTATCCCTAAACAATAAAACTAATAAGATGTTAAAATTACAGGGAGGTATGCAAGAACGAGTTCGTGATACCACTGGGCCCCGAGCTGAAGGCCTTGTACGAAGACCCGGAGATGGGCCACAGCTTGCGGTCCCTGCAGACCGAGAGCGTACGGCCCCAGATGAAAATGACCGATGTTGCGTGAGTGCCAGTTTGTAATTTACTAGTTTGCTCCCGACTTCGGCCGCACAAATTATATACCAGATTTTAAGACAAATCATAAGCTATCAAACAAAAAAAGTTTCATCAAAATCGGTTCAGTAGTTTTTGCGTGATGCTGTTGCAAACAAACAGTTAGGGATACCTAAAAACCATATCGTGATCTTTTTCTTGTAATCTTCATTGTACAGATACACTTCTGTTACAGTGTTATAATAGTTTAGATGTAGTTTTTTGTGCCACCGCGTTTCTTTATTAGATTTAAACTTTTGAAAAGTTTTTTGTAGTAAAAACTACATTGTAGAAGGGGATATAACTGCGAGCGTGCCCGAGTGCGCTACATAAAAACGAAACTTAATATTCAATATTAACCAATTAAAAACAATGCCGGGGTGGAACAGTTAGCATTTTTGCGCGGCGAATTTCCGTCCATGTGCGACTAGTTGCGGCCCGCCCTAATATGCGCTTACCTTAAAAGCGGTGGAAAGTTCTCTATCTGAGCGTTTGTGATATTATTTTGAATACAAAATTTAGAGTTTGAGTTTTTGAGTATAAGGAAAAAAGCTAACGAAACGAGCAGTCCTGTTCATATTTTAAGACCAGGAGGGCAATAGCGGTAAATAAATTGCAACTGAACCATGATTCGACCGCGTGCGAACCACAACTTTTAACACATTTCGGTATTGCGCAGGTATTTGACAGCCTTTAGAGCCGTTTTGACAGATTGCTCAGATGTTCAAGGCTGTGAGTCTCATAGTAAATAAGTCAAGTTTTGAGCGATACTGAATTCGGTATGTCAAGTTTTTTTTTGGAGGGCTGAATTGAAAACCATTTCGAGATAATTGTCTCAATAATCATATTTTCTATATCAGAGATTTTAAAATGAAAGGATTACATATATTTTTAATAAAATAACGTCGTTTTTCGGTCCGTGCAGTGACGTCACTGGCATACCTCTGAACTCCTTGGTAAACATAAAATCAACTTAAAATAACCGGCCATTAAGAAAAAAAAAAATACTTTCACAATGTCAGAATTTGACATTTGATGTTGCCGTATCTTTTTCCAGCCGTAGAAAGAGAATCAACTAGAAAAGGCATTAAAATAATAATAGTCACGAAAACGAGACAGCCTTATACGCTAATTAAACAGAGTGAACGCGACAAAATCCATGTCGTTTGTCCCTTTCTGCGTATGCGATATTTTTGTTTGCCACAGTTGAAATTGCATACAAAATCTTGCAACTGTGGCAAACAAAGGCGCGATTTCTCATACATTTTTGTCATATCTCTGTCCCTTTCGAGTATACGCTGTCAGGAAATCTATAGAATACTCAACCTACGTTTCCAGCATAGAGTTAGAAAGAGGAGGCAGGTTTTAATTTTTTTAAATACAGCTGTATGTAGTTTTTCTCCATGGAGTTCGAATTATTTTCTCTCCACCATTTTTGCACTTAGAGATTACAGATCAAAATAATTTAAAAATTAAATTTATATTGATAAACTCGATGAATCGCAATAAGAATGAAATAGGTATCTTAAAATTATGTCTTCTGTCCGTAAAAAATATAAAAATGATGACAAAAAAAAACTTGACATACCGAATTCAGCACAGTTGAATAGTAATTGGATTGCAATGTGATTAGAACTGAAATTTGATTAGGATTGAACTTGGATGTTATTAGCGTGATTGCTCTTCAGAATATAAAACAAAACTGTTTTATTTGCAGTGAATCAATAACAGACATCAGCAATCTCTACTCCCCATACTTCCCCCTGGAAGTAGTCCGCGAGTTCGTGATGCAAGCGTTGGCCGAAGCGGTCGAAACCAACCAGGTCCACAACAGGGACCCCGTCGGTGGCAGTAACGAGAATTTGTTCCTGTAAGTACCTACCTAGTACAGGGTGTAAAAAAATACCCTGGTAATAAGTATTTAAAGGGAGTTTAGACCATCAAACTGAACAACTTTCACTATGGATCCAACATCGAAATCGCATCGTAGGCAGAGACTAAGGATCTCCACTTTGGGCTGTCCTGAGAAACCTCCCTTGCTTCCTCAAGGTCCATAAATTTTTTCATACATTTCCGTCAATTTCGGCTACCGGAATCTGGAATTTCTTAATGACGTCCTGAAACTGGTCTAGGTAAACTCTGAAAGAAAATTCTTATAATGTGCCCATAGACTTAAACTCTAGCGATAGACTTGCCCTTCCATAGAAGCAACATGTTCCACTTGAATGAGGTGTACGCACCTGATCGATGTTCCCGAGTTCACTTCGTCACCATGGCAATGACAGACCGCATTGTGTCATTTTGTGTTGTTTTGTGTGACATGTTGTTTGTTTGAACGAGCTTGTCTATCGCTAGAGTAATATGTCTATGAATGTGCCCTTGATGAATAGATCAGTTGTTGATCGTTTCCTATATCGAAGCATCACGACTCACACGAGCGCTTTTGAGCGTAGCAGAGTGTTAAATATTGTTTTATTTGTTTCAGTCCACTAATCAAACTGGTAGACCGTCTCCTGCTGGTCGGCATGATGAGGGACGAAGATGTTGAGAAGCTTCTCATCATGACTAACCCTGAAACCTGGGATCCTACGTTCGATAAAGGTATAATTTTATTCCGCTCATAGTACTTATAGAGGTAATAATACCTTCATCCTATTAGGAAAATACAATCAAAACTGGATTGCAGCTCGAATCGCAGGCGAGGGCTGGAAACGAGCCGAGACTGTAATGACAAACGCTCACGCGTTTCATACGACGTTTTTCAAGACTTTCGAGGAAACCATGAAAAAGTTCGGACAAATGTTATTGAAAAAAGGCGCCCAGTTTTCTTTCTTTCCGCGCCGTGCGCCTGTGTTCGAATCATTCTTGCGCACGTTGGTATTACCGCACTAGTGCAGTAATGTAATGTAAAACGCGAGCGTGTTTTATAATGTGCATTATGAACTTAAAAGCGGAGCGATAAGAGCCACTTTACAAGCAAATGTGTTAAAAACTTAACTTAAATGCGTTACATACTTTATGGGGTACTTCAGACCATCAAACTGAACAACTTTTACTATGGGATCAACTTCGTAATCGAGAAAAAGAAGCTACTGTATCATACATTTTGGTCAAGTATTTAGGTATTGACATTTTCTATGGAACAGCTGTTTTACTTACAGTTTTTCAGTTTGATTTCTGAAGTACTCTGTTCAATATTGTAACACATTTAATTTTACACCCTGTATACTACCACAGTATTACTATTAGGCTTACAGTATGGCAACGCTCTTGATGGCGGGCGACGCCGCCACCGGTGTTAGTTTGTCATACGCAGTCAATCCCGACATCTTCACACAGATCTCAGGATTATCCGCGCCGCCTGCTTCCCCGCTAGGCCTCCTCCGTTGCTCTGCGCTAGTACCGTACTATAAGGACTAAATAGTTATACTGTGATACAACTCTTCTTCCACAGAGGGTAAAGACGAGCACAGAAAAGGTTTGCTACACATGAAGATGGCTGAAGGTGCCAAGCTGCAGATGTGCTACCTCTTACAGCATCTGAACGATATCCAGATGAGACACAGAGTGGAGTCCATCATTTCCTTCGCGCACGACTTCGTCGGCGATCTACAAACTGATCAGTTGAGGTTGGTGCATTCAATCAGCCCACATCAACCCACTGCTGGGCATAGGTCCCTTCTGTCTGCCCACTGACCTCCTGCCCTCCCTAGGCCACTGCATTCCGAAACTGCCTTGGCTGTCTTCCGGCCGTCTATACTCCATACCAAATTAGCAAAAGTAAAATTTAAAGCTTTTTAAGGGTTCCGTAGTCAAACAAGGAATCCTTATAATTTCGTCCATTCTGTCGATTTTTTTTCGACCCTTCCATACCGTACAAAGAAATGGGGGTTGGAAAGGAGTTTTTTTTATAAATTCCCCCCCCTCTCTATGTTCGTGTGAAGTATTGTAGGTACGCCCTATTTTTCTGTATATCTCGAGATACAAGCATGATAACGACAAGAGCTATTCAACGATACCTCACTTGATTTAGGTGGTCAAAATAAATATGTGTCTTCTTAATTACCTTAATTTCAGATTTTGGGTGACTATGATCTGTCTTCTCGCTAAAATTTCGATTCAATTGGTTAAAAAAGGAAAGAGTAATTGAGGTACAGACAAAATGGACGAAAGTATAAGGGCTCCTTGTTGTTCCTACGTAACCCTTAAAACCGCTAATGCTAAACCAGAAACCTTTACTGATGGTAAGAATGATATGAACATGGGTATCTAACGAACGGTTATAAATTGTAAATTTCAGACGTTATCAAGAGATCAAGCAGTCGGACCTGCCGAGTGCGGTCGCCGCTAAGAAGACCAGGGAGTTCCGGTGTCCACCCAGGGAACAGATGAACGCTATTCTCAGTTAGTATCTTACTCTGAGAACCGGCGCACATCTGGGAAGCGCAGCGCAGAGCTTTTTTCACTATCGACTTTGCTAGCGTTGAAATAAAATAAAATAATAACACAGTCAATATTATTTTAGTTAGACACCAAACGCTAAAAAGTAAAAAAAAAATTACACCTTTATTTGTCATGTTTGATTTCGTTTCATTAAAATGTTTGAATTGTTGGTAGATCCGAAAAATCATCAGATTTTTCTCAATTGTTTTTCTAAAAGTGGAAAAACATTGTAGTTTATCAACCAACTATTGGTGATTTGGGGACATTATTTGTGAAGTCGCGTCGCTTTTAATCACCCTAGATTTTTAGGTGATTTAAAGATACAACATTTTTTTCAAGTCGGGTCACCTAAAATTTACAGGTGACTCGGGGATACCAAAAACTGAACTGAAGGTCGAGTCGACATTAAACACCTGGGTGGTCATTTCGTCAGGTGATCATAGTACACAGATGAGTCGCCTATGATCAGGATCACCCGGGTGATGTCATCCAGGTGATTAAATTGGAATAAACCCATTCGTCAACAGGCTTCAAGCATCTAGAGGAATCAGAGGACAAAGATAACATTCCGTGTGGTGAAGACCTGATCGCTCGCATGAACGAGTTCCACGAGAGTCTGATGACGCACGTCTCCCTCTCCGCTCTCCAGGAGACTGACGCAGAGGTAATTAATGGTTTTCTAACTACAACCAATTGACAACATTTCATTTTAAGAAAGGTACCGAAATAATAAAACCATTTGGAGATTATGTGATTCAAAGCTTATATCAAAATTATCAGATTTTTCTATGCATTATTTCTCGAGTTATTTGAAAAATATAATATAGGTTGAATGACATTTTATTCCTTTGCCTGCTTGGCTTTTCTATTGTATTTGACAGTTTTTTTTAATGTTATTGAGGCCAAGGTATCTTGGCCATAAAGCCTAACTTTTCAGAAAATTAAAAAATAAATTAAAAATAGAAGTATCGGTCTAAAATAAAATCGGAAAAATATTTATCTCTTATTTTTTAACCTACTTTAATATTTTTCATTAAAAACAAGTGGTTAAAAAAATTTAATGGTAGCCCACCGTAAAACCATGTCATAGCAAACCATTTGGATTTATGTTTCAAAGATGCTTAATATTATATTCTCTTTGGTCAGTCATCTAAAATCACCATATTATGTAGCTTCGACTGCGTAATTGTTTTACATTACTGCTTAGTGATCGGGGACATTAAAAAGACTGGAATGTTAGCGGTAATGTATGAACTAGAGCAGTTGAAGCATAATAATTGTGAAATTAGAGACTTGTGCCATGTTTGGGCTTTGTTATTGTATGACGTGGTAAGTTCATGGGTATAGAACGTATAGTATAATCATGCATATCGTGGTTCCAGGACCCAATAAATGCAAAGGTATATCTTCAACTTAAACCCTTTATATCTGTTAACAGGAATCGGCAGAACCAACAACGAAGCCTGGTGCAATCGGCAAATTGTACAATATCATAAACACCGTTAAAGAGCTTGAAGAAGAACCCAAGGTATGATTTCCTTTGTGTGGTCTGCGAACCAAAAAGTCGGCGGCTTAGTGAACTATAATTAAGAAGTCTACAAGGCTTATCATAATAAGGGCCTGTTTCACCACTTCTGAATATGTTCTTGTTAGCTTATCCGACAGATATTTTGCCATTACTTCATACAAAATATGTCAAACTATCTGTCGGATAAGCTAACAAGAACTTACACAGAAGTGGTGAAACAGGCCCTAAGCCTTACAATACATTATAATGTATTGAAGACACAAATACGTGGATTCTATACTTAATTCCAAATAGCAACGACATTTTAAGGCTATTTTGAATGGCATAAACAGAGATTAAAAACACTTATTCTCACTCATTTTTAGAATAGATTTAGTAACGTCCAAGATTAATTATGTTGGATAGTATATCTTTCTGATGAGTAAATTATATTTGCTAATCAAAATTAGCCAGAGACGTAAATAGGAATCGGAATATTTGGAATATAGTTTGACATAGCGCCGCCGTGTTAGAACCAAAACCATTTATCTCAATTTACACCAAATGATTTCAAATGGATTTATCTCAATTTACACCAAATGATTTCAAAAGGAGAGGATGAGTGATAGCAGATGTACGAAAGAGATATATGGAGCTAAAACGAGTGGAAGTGTCGGTAGAGGGCGCCCTCGTAGGACGTATTCTGATCAAATCAGTTGCGTCCTACAAAAAGGGGAGGTGCGGAGTACTCGAAACCGACGGGCATGTATGAAGAGATGTATGGATGTGAATGAGGCAAAAGATGTATGTAAGGATCGTAGTAGATGGCGCGCTCTGGTCTCTGCCTACCCCAATGGGAAAGAGGCGTGACGTTATAGATAGATAGATAGATTTCAAATGTTCCACTTTTAATAATGATGAAACCGACTAAACGTTATGTCGCCTACCGCTTAGTCAGACATATTATAGATATTAGACAGATCATAGAGATGAAGATTAGGTAAAAGAGAAGTGGGTCGTCCGGCAGCCAGGTGGGTTGACGACATCTGGAAAAGTACAGGCAAGACCTGGATGCGACTGGCACAGGACCGAGAAGAATGGCAAAATATGGAGGAGGCTTATGCCCTGCAGTGGGTAGATACAGGCTGAAAATGATGAATGATGATAGAGATGAAGAGTGCTTAGTTAGTAGTGTTAGTTCACTAGAAAAACGGGAAATTTCAAATCGGCTGGGGTAACAATGTTTTTCTTTTCCAAAAAACAGCGACAATTGGTGTTTGCTCTAACATGTATTGGGCATGGTTGAAAAATGGAGTGCATCCACCAAAACAGGTTTTATACTTTCGCAGGCAATTGAAGAGCCAGTGAAGAAGACGCCTGAAGAGAAGTTCCGTAAAGTGCTGATTC
The DNA here is from genome assembly GCA_963693445.1 of Agonopterix heracliana. Classification (NCBI taxonomy): domain Eukaryota; kingdom Metazoa; phylum Arthropoda; class Insecta; order Lepidoptera; family Depressariidae; genus Agonopterix; species Agonopterix heracliana. Next base: position 7,299,953 of record OY856331.1, read on the forward strand.
AGACGATCGTGAGCTGGGCGGAGGAGTCGCAGATAGAAACGCCCAAACTTGTCAGGGAAATGTTCAGGTACGGTCACTTAGTTTTCAGAACATGCTGGTTTTTTTAGATCTGTTATACTCTGGTACCTTTCGACGTTTTTTTGTCTGAGTTTAATCTGGTTTTTATCACGTCAAACAACTTTATTCCCGTCGTCCCGTACTGTGACCCAAATTGGGTTTATTGTTTCCGTAAAATACTTAAGTTGTGGACGTCCAAGTCATTCACAAGAAAAGTACAAGCTATACCCGTAGCTGATCATTACCTCTAACCAGCCACAAGACAAGACTACCTAGAATGGAGCTTGTGTGCTACTAGCTAAGAAAAAGGAATGGAAAAGATACTGTCCGGCAATAGAATGAAATAGGCTTACCAAAAATCCTTTGAATCATCCCTTTACCCTTCGTCTACTTTACCATATCATGGACCATAAATGGATAAAATTTATAAGAAGAGGTAAGCGTGTGCGATTTTCAGCGAGTGCGAACGATACAGGAATACTTATGCCAACATTTTCAGCCATGCTACCAAGCGTGGCTGAGGTTAAGAGAATATTATTCCGAGAGCCAAAATGCGCGCTGCATACAAACGTACTATGGTGATATTTTCAATACTAACCAATTAAAGTCAATGAAATTTTGCAGAAACAATCTAGAAACAAATATCTATGCTTCTATGGAGTCAGATTTTCGTTAAAATATACAGTTTCAATACTAGGATTAATTTAAGATTTGTATGGAAATCTTTGAGGCACTGTAACTTGAAAACTATTCATTTTAACGAAAATCTGACTCTATACAAACATAGAAATTTGTTTCTAGACTGTTTCTGCAAAATTTCATTGACTTTAATTGGTTAGTATTGAAAATATCACCATAGTACGTTTGTATGGAGCGCGCTCCGAATAATATACCCTTAAAATTGGGGCCAGCAGGGTCCGTACCGTATGTATTACTATTTACTAGATACTCAATACTCATTAATGTGCTTTTACTTGCAGTCTCCTCGTCCGCCAATACGACGCGATAGGAGAACTTATTCGAGCCCTAGAGAAGACCTACGTCATCAACGCTAAGACTAAACTCGACGTAGCAGAGATGTGGGTCGGCCTCAGTCAGATCCGAGCGCTGCTGCCGGTACAGATGAGCCAGGAGGAGGAAGAGCTGATGAGGAAGAGGCTCTGGTAAGTGTCTATCTACTAGTTGAGGCAGATCTGATGCACAGTACAGACCAGTAGAGAAACATTGCCATGTTCTTGAAATTAATGCCTACTCTTGGTCAGAGCACTAGGGTTATCTCTCAGGCGGGTTTTGGCTTTCCAGTTCAAAAATATTTCGGTTGGTTGGTAGACCGTAGTTTGGCAGCCATCTTGGAAATGTAATTCTCGTGAACAGTAGAGTAAACTTTGTTCGTTATTGGAATTAAATTGTTAAAGCGATTAAATTTAATGTCGGAGTAAAAAACACGACACGTCTAATTGCACACAGTAAAAGACACTGCAACATTTCCGAGACCACGTTGGTGGCGCCATTTTTAAATTCAGATAGGTAGCACTTATGCTTACGGCGACGCGACCACTCAGCACTGTTACTTTTGCGCCCCGAAGTACTCTAGCGGGCCATGTACTTAGCGCTACACTCTACTAGTCGAGGCAGATCTTATGTAACTATCATGCTAATTAATGGAGGCAGTGGCCGAGATGGGTCGGCCTCAGTCCGATTCTATGTGGCCGAAGTAATAGGCTTTCGAAGTCGAGAAAGATCTTTGAGGTGCAGAAATATGATTGGCGTAAATCTGCGCAACGAAGATAACATGATTTTTTTAAGACAGAAGCCAAGACACAGTTTCTCTCCAGCTGTGCTTAGCTAGCGTAGTAATAAATAAAAACATTACCCATCCTTCAGAGGCAGTCGGGTAAAATAACATGCACCAGATAAGCAGGCATAACAGACGTGTAATATGTATTGATGTTATTTTTTCTTTCGCAGGAAACTAGTGAACAACCACACGTTCTTCCAGCATCCTGATTTGATCAGGTTAGTTCTGTAATAAATACGTTTTGGGGTTGCCAGAATTTGCTACGACTGCACTGCCGACTCGACTCGAGTCGATCGACTGCGGTGTTTTTGTGCAGTTGTATCAAGGATCGCCTTTAGTACAATGGATAACAACTCCTGTGTGACTGCGATGTCTTGGCGGCTACAGGCATGTACCTCGTGAGATATATCCATCTCCTATCAACACAAAAGATCCTATTTGGAAGCTTAACGCTTATCAAACTAAAATTAAGGGATGGGCCTTACGCGAACATTTGAAACCAGAAAAATGAGGCAAAACAAATGACAGGTATACTTCAAATATGTACCGAGATGACAGACAAGTGTGTTACTTTGTATGGACCAAGTGTACTAGTTGTATACATTAATTTTACTTTGATCTAAGGGTCGAAGTATGTTAAGTCTACCGATTCGCATTGTACACTAACACCCATACACCCTCCCTGAGGGTAGGCCTGTGCCCTGCAGTGAAACATATATAGGGTGTGATGATGATGATTATTCCTGCTGCGCTCGCCCGTCCTAATGTGTCAAGACCTTGATGGCTGATGATGATACATACGATTGTTGCAGAGTGCTCCGCTTGCACGAGAATGTGATGGCGGTGATGATGAACACGCTGGGCCGCCGTGCGCAGGCGCAGTCCGACGCGCAGCCCGCCTCCCCGCCCTCTGCCGAGGATAAGGAGAAGGTATATTAATACTTTAACTGCTGACGACCTTAGTCGTAGGTCAGCGACAAATGGGCCACAGTGCGCATGACTCAAACCTTGAGTCAGAATTGTATAGCAAACCACAGTGTTAGCACTGCGCGAGTATTATTGTTTTGAACTTAGCAGCAACAGTTTAAGGCCCTGTTTCGTGGTGGTCCAATAGCGAGTATCTTTGCCTGCCGTGCAGGAGGTACGAGTACTTCAAGAAAACAAATTATTCATACTTTTTGAAAAGAAGGAGTTCCAATTCAAAGTGCGATATCATTTAGAAAACTTGATTAAATGAGCCAACTTCTGAAATAACTTGCCAGGTTTGCGCCAGACATGTTTTATTCAGGATGTAGTCTCAAAGTTGCGAAGGAAAATTTTTCCTGCCGAAGTCTGACAGAAAATTGTGTTTTCTTTAAAAAGTTTGGCACTTGTCCTTTATTTATTGAATTAGGTCCACTGAAAAGATTATTCAAAATTGCGTAACAAGTATTACCATGAAAAATATACAAATTTGTATTAGCTTCATCTAAAAGCAAGACGCAGAGTGGAGATTTTTCACGATGCACAAAAAAAAAAAACTTAGGTTGGTATTTTTTTGTTATTTTTCCCTGAACTTATTGCCTATCTCCTGTTTTCGGCTGGACGCTGAGTTTTGGGACAACCTATTAGCATTTCTTTTTTCATTTATAATCGCAGGACACATCACACGAGATGGTAGTAGCTTGCTGCCGTTTCCTCTGCTACTTCTGCCGTACCGGCCGTCAGAACCAGAAGGCCATGTTCGACCACTTCGACTTCTTGCTGGAGAACTCTAACATCCTGCTGTCGAGACCTTCGCTAAGAGGCTCCACGCCGCTGGACGTCGCCTACTCCAGTCTCATGGAGAATACTGAGCTGGCCTTAGCTTTGAGGTTAGTATTAGCAACATAACTCACCTTGAGGATAGGTATGTGCCAAATCGTTCTAGACTGTGCCCCAGTAGTGGTCAGGACAGGCTGATCTTTGATGTCTTGCTGGCGTTTCCTCTACTTCTTCTGTACGGGCCGTCAGAACCGGAAGGCCATGTTTGACCACTTCGACTTCTTGCTGGATAACTCCCAACATCCTGCTGTCGAGGTCTTTGCTTCGCCTTGAGGATATGTATGTGCCCCAGTAGGTAATAATCACAGCAGGCTGACGATAATTGCTACTGGCTCTTTGGTGTCTTGCTGGCGTTTCCTCTACTTCTGCCTTACCGGCTGTCAGAATCATAAGGCCAAGTTTGACCGCTGGACGTCGCCTACGCCAGTCTCATGGAGAATACTGAGCTGGCCTTAGCTTTGAGGTTAGATTCTCACTTTCTTCCCATAAATATGGGGCTTTTGTCACCACTTCGCGCTATATCAGATGTCGTCTTGGGACACGTTATATCATCAGGAACCATATTCACCCATCTGGTGTTCGGTCGTCCTCTGAATTGATAATGTTGCAGTGCTGTGTTTCCGATATAGTCGGATGACTTTCGTTTATCGTGTCTGTATCGCGTGAAATTCTAGGATCCTATAATGGTCTCATTAGGGGATTATTTATTCGATTAAAGTTTTTAAATTGGATGTACCTTGATTATAACCAACAAAATTCTAGTGGAACATTTTAACGGGTTCCTTGCAAATTTTGTAATTATGTGTTTTTGTTCCTGATAAAATTTTAAATTAAAATTCACCGTATTTCTTACAGAGAACACTATCTAGAGAAGATAGCAGTATACCTCTCACGCTGTGGTCTACAAAGTAACTCTGAGCTGGTGGAGAAAGGCTACCCGGACCTGGGCTGGGACCCAGTAGAAGGTGAACGTTATCTCGACTTCCTGCGCTTCTGCGTCTGGGTAAGAGTTCTTGCTTCACGTGTTTAAAGCTTTATGGTAAGAGATAGACAGGGATATGCAGAGCTTACAGCTAACCTCCAGTAATGGAGAGGAAGAAGAAGAGGAGAGAACAATATTTTTGTATGGGTAGAGACAATGTTTTTGTATGGGTAGGTTGTTCATAATCATAATCATATAATTTATTGCATCATGTGGTTTTACATAAGGTATTAAAAATATGGTATAGCACTCACATAAACCCTGGAAGGGCACAGCAATATCTTAAAACTAATAAAAACAACACATAAAATCTAAAAACAAAAAATCTTAATAAACATTTGTATTCAAAGTATTCCTTTATGTTATAGAAACATTTATCGATCAAAAAGTCTTTTAAAGTTTTGTGGAACAGTGATGCCTTTTGTATATTTCTAATATATACAGAGAGTTTGTTAAGACAGTCTCGCTAAGACAGTCTGTCGATTTGCCGTTCTAATGTGGATAAAGCTTTTTATAATTTATAAAAATTCAAACGGAAACTATTACAACAAATCAATATAACATGTAAAGCCTGACCACAAATATAAAAAACTTGGTTTTGGGGCGCTGCAATCGGCTATAACCTTTAATGACAAGTGTTCCAAGCACAAAAATTAGTTCCAATGATTTTCCGCAACATGGCGAGGTTTTTATATTTCTGGTCGGGCTTTAACATGAGTTTTTGACGTAAAAAAGAAATCATAATTCAACGATCGACTTCGACGAATGAACTATGAATAGAATCATTCATAAGTTCCGTAAAAGATGATAATCTAATTATGAAATTATAGTTCACTCCTATTGTGAATTTAAAACTTTTTAATCCGCAGGTTAACGGTGAAAGCGTAGAAGAAAACGCCAACCTTGTAATCCGACTCCTCATCAGAAGACCAGAGTGCCTCGGACCCGCGCTCAGGGGCGAGGGGGAGGGCCTGCTCAAGGCCATCGTGGACGCCAACAAGATGAGCGAGAGGATCGCCGACAGGAGGAAGCTGAGGGAGATGGAAGAGGGGGGAGATAATACCGTGAGTGTTCACTAGATGCCGCCACTTATACGAACTGCTATTTAAGGTGGTTGCAGAGTTGTCAATTTCATACAAAACTTTGTCGTAGATGCTTTGATGGCTTTGAAATTTTGTATGAATAATTTCAATGCTTGATATCTTCATAATAATATTTGATACGCGCAATCTAGATTTTCAAAGCTATTTTTCCATATATAGGGTCCTTCTTAATATGCTGACACTTTTTTAAGGGAATGATCAGACCATCAAACTGAACAACTTCCTCTATGGGACCAACATCGAAATCGCGAAAAAAAAATCAGCCCCTCCATACAAAACTGCAAACCTACTCGAGCCAAATGTATGAGACAGCTGATATTTTTTTCGCGATTTCGATGTTGGTCCCATAGAGAAAGTTGTTCAGTTTGATGGTCTGATCATCCCCTTAAAAAAATGTCAGCATATTAAGTTGGACCCTGTATAAAACATTACTTTTATTAATACCGTCTATGAGTGTTCTACTACAAAGTTTTGTATGGATGGAAACCAGGCTTTTCGTTTTCTATAAGTACTAATGTTATAAAGAGGAAAGAATTTTTTGTTTGTTTATTTATTTGTATTGAATAGGCTCCGAAACTACTGGACCGATCTGAATAATTCTTTCACCGTGAGAATGCTACATAATCCGTGATTAACATAGGCTAAAAAACGGTGAAGTGTGTGTCGGGAAGATTCGAAGGTAGGCGGTACGAAGCCTACTATAAATGTGTGATGTATACAACTACAAAAAATACCTACCTAATAGTCGCAGAATTTCGTATCCTCTCATCTCTAGGTATTGAGATTAGTGTGTCCAAAATAAAACTAATCTTGTTCGGAAGTTCAAACATTTCATTTGTAGAATCCCAGATATAACAAAACTATGGTGTCCAATAAAAAAATGTAACGTAACAGTTCAGCCACCCACTGCCGGCGTCCGACGATGACGAGGACTATATAGACACCGGCGCGGCCATCCTCAACTTCTACTGCACTCTCGTCGATCTGCTCGGACGATGCGCGCCTGACGCCTCCGTTATTGCGCTCGTGAGTATATCTTCATAATTAAACAACTACAACAGTTCAGCCACCCACTGCCGGCGTCCGACGAGGATGAGGACTACATAGACACCGGCGTGGCCATCCTCAACTTCTACTGCACTGTGCACTCTTGTCGATCTGCTCGGACGATGCGCTCCTGACGCTTCTTTTATTGCGCTCGTCAGTATCTTGTTATAATCAAACAACTGTAACAGTTCATCCACTGCCGGTGTCCAACGAGGACTAAATAGATACAAGTGCGGCTATCCTCAAATTCTACTGCACTCTCGTCGATCTGCTCGGACGATGCGCGCCGGACGCCTCCGTTATTGCGCTCGTGAGTATATCTTCATAATTAAACAACTGTAACAGTTCAGCCACTGCTGGTGTCCGAAGAGGACGAGGATTACATAGACACCGGCGCGGCCATCCTCAACTTCTACTGCACTCTTGTCGATCTGCTCGGACGATGTGCGCCGGACGCTTCCGTTATTGCGCTCGTGAGTAGGTATCTCGTTAATTTTACCCAGTTGGATAAGGCGCGCCATTTTGTATGTATACGCAAATCATACTACAACCAAGTTCATATGTCTTCTTATATATGTTAATGTAAAGTAGAATTATTCAGATTATCATCGAATAAAATAAATATGTCACCTCTTGACTTTCAGCTGAATTGAAGCTCTTACACTGGGACTAAATTTGAAATCGTGAAAATAAAATTTGCTGTTCCATAAAAACGTCAATAGCTACTCTACCAAAATAAAACAGCAAATTTTTGTCGCTATTTTAAGTTGGTTCCGTATTAAAAGTGGTTCAGTTTGATGGTCTGAAGCAGTGTTAAAGTATGTAAAGCATTTTAGTTTAAATCTGTATATTTCGTGCTACGAGAACATTTTCTTGTTCCTAGAAATAATCGACACACACAGACTCGATCTTTATGCTTCAAAATTAATGTTTGCAGGGCAAGAACGAGTCGCTTCGAGCGCGCGCCATCCTGCGTTCCCTGGTGCCGTTGGAAGACTTGCAGGGTGTGCTCAGTCTTCGGTTCACTCTCAACAATCCCGCCATGGGAGAAGAACGACCCAAGTCGGGTGAGCGAACGTATTATATCAATAAACTACCTATTGAACACAGAATTCGGATAAAAAGTGTCCTTTTTCTGTCAAGCATAGATTGTTTTATAATGAATGGTGGAATAAAATTGAGCCTATGCCACACCCCGGGTACTCCATAAAATGATATCAAGATTCTTGAACAGTACAGTCAGCTTCAAAAAGATGTATACGTGGACAGAAGGTCATTACCCTTTGTTTGCCCAGTAATTATTGAAATGATTTATTTTTTTAAACAAAAATTCGCGCTCACGCACGCTCTGCTCTTGCTTACCTCTAAAACCGCCCCTGATGTGCGGGGGTGAGGTGCGGTATGTGAATTTATTGAGGGGCAGGGACTGCCTTTATTATGACTGTACAATACTACGCCCGAGGCAGCCGCTCGGGAAGTGTTTCGGTACTACTGGTGAAACGTGGATGTTCTGAGGTTTCAGTATATCTCTGAAACGAAGACGACGTCGACGTCTGAAGACGTGACAATTCCACACGAGAAGAAGAGGAGAAGTATATCTCTGACTACCCCCTCTGGGAATATAGTCGTGAGCATATGCTTATGCTATGTAATACTATAATTTTGTGTATACGCCCAGCAGTGGATAATGTGTACTGATTTGATTGATTCTTCTTCTTATCGAGTGGGCTGCAAAGCCCTGATGTCAGAGTTTATTCAAACCGCCTTACGGCCTCTGACGTGGTTTTTATGTAACGACTACTACCACCAGTGATAGTAGCCGGGACCAACAGCTTAACGTGCCATCCGAAGCACGGAATCATCTTTCTTTTCAGACAATCAGGTGACTCAGCCTGCAATGTCCTAACCAACTGGGGAAAAACGCACGAAGTGACATTTCACTAGGTGCCCCCCCGTGGGAATCGAACCCACGACCTCCGTGTCAAGAGCCCAATGCTCTAACCATTAGACCACGGAGGCAGTTATGAGTTTGATTGATATAATACAATTCCGCAGACATGCCGTCGGGTCTGATTCCCGGTCACAAGCAGAGCGTGGGCCTGTTCCTGGAGAGGGTGTACGGCATAGAGACGCAGGAGCTGTTCTACAGGATACTGGAGGAGGCCTTCCTGCCAGACTTGAGGGCCGCCACTATGTTGGATAGGGTAAGCTTGTCATTCTGTCAAAAAGTTTGTATGATACAGTTACTAAGTTTGTAGGATATTACTCTAGATTAAGCCATTCCGTGGCCGCACATGGAACAGCAATAGTTTGACTTTTGCATACTAAAAGACGGTTTGTTTAGCAAATATTCTATAGGATTGACAGCTTGCCAAACACAAAAACCAGCCACGGTGACCGAAACAAAAAATAATGTTTTGTCTTTTTTGTTTAGATTAGTTTTCACAATTAGCTATCTCGCTCTCGATTTCTTGGCTCCATCTTGTAGCGTAAGCGAAAAGTTTTAAATCTTTGGGCTTAGGACTTCTTCTCACCATTAAATGTGAAAGGGAACGGGCCATACTGTACTACTCTGCCCCTTTCGATTCCTTCGTCTGTATGGCTAAAGTATAAGGGCTCATCCGCACAGCGATTTTTATTCCCGCGAATGATGTGAATGTGATAACATAGGATGACTTTTGACAGGATCACAGGACACTTATTTCACGACAATAAGTACGAAAATTGTTTGTTGCATGCGTCTTCCTATGTGAAAGTAGGGCCTGGGAGGTCGATTTAGCGATAAACAGCATAGGAAGACGCGTGAAACAAACAATTTTCGTACTTAGTTTCTTAACATAAGAGTCTTGTCAGAAGTCATCCTATGTTATAACATTCACATCATCGCGCTAATAAAAAATCGCTGTGCGGACGAGCCCTAAGAAAAACTATGTCCTGCCCTATGTCCACCTAAAGAGCGTCAATAAAATGCCAAATGGAATGAGTGATCTCTTATTTATTTTAACTTCCATCTTGCCAACAGAACGACGGCTGTGAGTCAGACATGGCTCTGTCGATGAACCGTTACATCGGCAACTCGATCCTGCCTCTACTGATCAAACACGCCAACTTCTACAACGAGGCCGAGAATTACGCGAGCTTATTGGATGCTACTCTTCATACTGTTTACAGGTAAAATAATAAATGAAACTATCTAGTCACATTTAGGGCCTGTTTCACCACTTCTGAATAAGTTCTTGTTAGCTTATCCGACAGATATTTTGACATAATTTCATACAAAATATGTCAAACTATCTGTCGGATAAGCTAACAAGAACTTACCCAGAAGTGGTGAAACAGGCCCTAAAAGTTCCAGAATCTAGCCTGGACTTGTATTTTGATAACTAGACAACGATATGGAATACCATACATAGATACAAACATCCATGACTCGGGTACAAATATTCATATTCTCATACAAATGTTTGTCCCTTACGGGATTCGAACCCGCGACCCTCGGCACAGCCGGCAGGTTCACTACCGACTGAGCTACCGGGCCGTAATTTTTTCCAACCCCTCTTTCGTTGGTTTTATGGGTTGAATAAAATTGTTTTCTTCATAACTACTATATTTCTGTTTTTGGGTTACTGTTATCTGTCTTCATGCCGAGTTTCAGATTGCAAAAATGAGCGAGTTATTGAGGCGAGGCATAAAATAATAGTAAATAAATAACGCTCACTGGCACATACATTGTAATGATCCCAAACTAGCACTAAAGGCTTTTATTTTGGAAACCATACAACAACGGCACGAACATATGACATCCATGACCGAACCGGGATTCGAACCCAGGACCCTGGTTTGGCATACACGGACAGAATCCTCGTTTGAATACGGAACCCTAAAAACCGTAGTGTGTACATTTAAAAAAAGACCCTACATTTATTGTATAGCCGTGTGGTTTCGCCTGAGAATGCCACCAAACCACCTCATGTCTTCCAAGTATCGTATAAGGAATATAAGGGATACGTTTTTGTATTCACGTATCTTTTCCTGTCTACAGATTATCCAAGAACCGTATGTTGACTAAGGGGCAGCGTGAGGCGGTGTCGGACTTCCTGGTCGCGTTGACGTCGGCCATGCAGCCCGCCATGCTGCTCAAGTTGCTCAGGAAGCTTACCGTCGACGTGTCGAGGCTTTCCGAATACACTACTGTAGCTCTTAGGGTTAGTGGATACAAGATTCATTTTCCATTAAAATTTACTAACTTAGGGTTGAACTACACATGGCCTGCGGCGTGCGATCGCGTGCGATATCGCGTTCCGTCTATCGTATATGCCCTAGCAAATGACGTTCCTGAGTGACAGAAAAGGATGGAGCGACAGAAAAGTGCGATCACGTGCGGCCATGTGTAGTTCAACCCTAAAGCGTGAAACCCACTCAAGAGGTACGCGGAAGGGATAAGGAAGCGGTGTGGAATGGATACGTCACGCAAGAGGCATCGACGCGTCATCGAAGAGTAGGCGATGCGGTGAGGTGCTAGTCTAGGAATAATTACGGTTTGAGATTGCATCAAAGACACTTTAGTAAATTAATTGTGTTTGAACTAATATTACTGTTAGGAGGTCTGGCTCGCTCCGCACTTTAGGTATAATAATGTACCTACGCGGCCCGACGCCGAAGTTTCGAGGCCTAATTCAGTCGAGTGTCACGCTCTCATTGCATCGCACCTAACGACGACCTTGCCCTGTAGTCCTACCATGAGTTTTCACCGTACTTTACTACTGTAGTAACGTCACCAATTTTGTATTGAATTTCGTACAGCGCTCCTTGTGGCGTTGAGAACTAATTTCTGTCATACGAATTGGTGACGTAACTACAGTAGTAATGTACAGTGAAAACTCATGGTAGACCCTCTGTACTCGGAGTTTCGATTTTCAATTTATCATCTTCGACCAAAATATTATTTCAGTTGAAGTTTAACGCGACAGTTTCGGACCTAACTCCATTGTAATAGAGTTGAAATTGGACCGAAAACGTTCACGCATTAGTGAAGCAGAAATGAGCTAAGATCGTCCCATACAACAAAAATAAAAATAAAATATTTTCACCTAAACTACTCGATTTTTTATTTAGGCTTTAGGACAATGTTTCACTAGGATCGTAAGATCTACCGATTGACACAGTTAAAAATAGGTACAGTGAAAAAATATCCTTAGTCCCTCCAATTCGGTATGTCAAGTTTTTTTTGGTCTTCATTTTTATATTTTTTACGGATAGAAGACATAATTTTAAGACACCTATTTCATTTTTATTGCGATTCATCGAGTTTACCAAAATAAATTTAATTTTTAAATTATTTTGATCTGTAATCTCTAAGTGCAAAAATGGTGAAGAAAAAATAATTCGAACTCCATGGAGAAAAACTATCTACTGCTATATTAAAAAAAAATTAAACCTGCCTCCTCTTTCTAATTCTATGCTGGAAACAGATACGGCAACATCAAATGTCAAATTCAGACATTGTGAATGTATTTTTTTTTCTTAGATGGCCGGTTATTTTAAGTTGATTTTATGTTTACCAAGGAGTTCACAGGTATTCCAGTGACGTCACTGGACGTACCGAAAAACGACGTTACTTTATTGAAAATATCTGTAATCCTTTCATTTAAAAATCTCTGACATAGAAAATATGATTATTGAGACAATTATCTCGAAATGGTTTTCGATTCAGCCCTCCAAAAAAAAACTTGACATACCGAATTGCAGTTTCGACCCACTGTGCGTCGGTCGTAGCTACCACGATTTCTTCTTCAGTCGAGTTCGTCGTATGAAGTCAGATTTTCGATAAAATGTATCATAGTTTTAAAGTAACAGTGCCTAAAAGATTTCCATACAAATCTATAATTAATCCCAGCATTAAAACTGTATATTTAAACGAAAATCTGACTTCATACGAACATAGAGATTAGTTTCTAGATTGTTTCTGAAAAATTTCATTGACTTTAATTGGATAGTATTGAAAATATCACTAAACTACGTTTGTATGCAGCGCGGATACGAGAGCGCAACTCTCGGAATAAACTTCTCTTAAACGAAGCCATCGTGCAGAAAATCACCAAGTTTTCCATGTTTTTTCATACCTAAATGTAATGTTTTGTAAATGTCTTAATTATTCAAGACATTTTATTTTATTCTTTTACCTGCGGATGTTCTAACTGAGTTTTCAGATTATCTCTGACTACCCCTTCGAGGAATATAGTCGTGATCATATGCTATGCTATGCTAGGCTCCGTAAATTTCCCCGACTATAACGCATGCCGCAGGAGGCAAGCGTAGCGTAAGCGGTGAGGAAGGGATAAGCATCGGGCAAGCATCGGGCATCGACGCGGCGCCGCTTCCACGCCGCTTCGATGCCCGATGCGTATCCCTTCCTCACCGCTTACGCTACGCTTGCTTACCCCATACCTCACGAAATAGTCGGGGAAATCTACGGATTTTTGTATGGAGTAGGTTGAATTAATTGCACTTTAGGTTTTAATTTGGGATATAGTAGATACATAAATTGAAAAACATAGGTAAATTGAATAAACATAAACTGAAAAACATAAATTCTCAACAATCCCCGATTTTTTTATTGTGTTATTAATTTATTGAATATCATTTTTATCTATTTTCATATAACAGCTATTTTTGAGTTTAAGAGGATATTCCTGCCCGAGCGCGCTGCATACAAACGAAGTTTAATCCTATTTTCTATTAATTAAATTGATCGAACAACTTATAAACAGCTATTTTTGAATTTAAGAGGATATTCCTGCCATACAAACGAAGTTTGATCCTATTTTAAAAGTATTAAATAATCGAAGATCTTATCAATTATCTTATCAATATTAGCAATTTTCAGATTTAAGAGGATATTCCTGTCGTAACGACGCGTCGTTACGGTAGCGGACCCGGCCGCGTAGGTACATTTTTATACCTAAAGGCGGAGTAAGCCAGACCTCCTAACAGTAATATTAGTTCAAACACAATTTACTAAAGTGTCTTTGATGCAATCTCAACCCGTAATTATTCCTAGACTAGCACTTCACCGCATCGCCTACTCTTCGATGACGCGTCGATGCCTCTTGCGTGACGTATCCATTCCACACCGCTTCCTTATCCCTTCCGCGTACCTCTTGAGTGGGTTTCACGCCTAACGCTTCTTAATACAATAAGCTCGGTCGTGCGTTGCGGAGAGGTATGGACTCTCAATCGTGAGGTCCGGGTTGGAATCCGCACGGACAACATGCCACGTAACAATGAGTTTTTCTAACTTATGTACCTACCTATTACCGACTGCTCTCGAACGGTGAAGGAAAACATCGTGAGGAAACCTGCATATGCAGAAGAAGAAATTCTGATGCATATGTGAAGTCTACCAATCCGCATTGGGCACGCGTGGTGGACTGACGCCCAAACACCCTCCTAGAGGGTAGGCCTGTGCCCTGCAGTGGGACGTATACAGGCTGATGATGATGATGACTTCTTATTACACCGCCATCTGACGGAACTGTATGGGACCAGCTATTTAACGTGCCTTCTAAAGCACGGAGACACTCGAGATAAATTTTTTCTTTGATTAAATGTCAACTAGAAAGAACATTGAAAATTCTAGTTCTTAATCTATGCCTAAACCCTAGGAGCTGATTCCTGAAGTGCCTGCCCTGCCTTTTCTAGCTCTTAAGCTATAAAATATAAAATACCACTTAACCGGTCACCCATCCAAAGACTGACCGGACCTGACGTTGCTTAAGACGTAATAGCAGGTGGAAATACCTCGGAGGCATCTTTTATTTTTCATTTTACGACTAGATTTATACCATTTACCGAAACTAAAGTCATACCTCAGTATTTTTGGGTAGTTTATCTAGTGCAATCATAAACTGAATACACGATTGGAATTACTTCACTCGATAGAAAATCGTCACAAAGATGACGTATTTTCATGCATTTTTAAACATTATTCTCGTTTTAGAAGAACTTTAAATAGTTTCCGATTTTTTGCATTTTTACTCACATATTCACCATTAGTTTGAGTATAGTTACTAGTGAAATCATAAAAAAAATCTAGGAAAAGTACTTTGGTTAGTTATTTTTAATCGAAAATACGGCTCACGCACACACTTTTCGGAGCGCTGGGCAATCGCGTTTCTCATAGAAAATATTCGTCAGGACCTATGGCCCCTTAACTTTGGTTATCGTTTCCAATACCGAAGCTCCAATTAACCAACAAGCGCCTCACCTAAACTCTCTAATTTCCAGCTTCTAACTCTCCACTACGAGCGCTGCGCCAAATACTACGGCAGCACCGGCCCCGGGCAGGGCATCTATGGCGCGTCGTCGGACGAGGAGAAGAGGCTGACGATGATGCTCTTCTCCAACATCTTCGACTCGTTGAGCCAGATGGAGTACGAGCCTGAACTGTTCGGGAAGGCGCTACCTTGCCTTATTGCTATAGGTAAGACTGCAAATGTGTCTAGGGTACACATCAAGCAACGCAAAACCAAAATAAGCTGGCTGCGCGCAGGTAGAGTAATGTATAACGTCGCGCGGCCTGCGTATATTGGTTTTGCGTAGCTTGATGTGTCGTCGTGTGTACAAGCTTGACACAAAAAATTTATGAATAAAACACGTCAATAGTGAATTTAGTAAAATAAATGTTTAAGACAAATACCGCATTTTTAAGTATTACACTAATACAATACTATAAATTGCGAATTGTACAGAGTTGTACACTAATCGTTATTTGTTATGCTAGGCTGCAAAGTTTCTTTTTGGCGCGAGTACTTGTATTGAATCCTGAGCTTAGCGAAGGTTTCAATGGTACGAGACGCAGAATAACTTTGCAGCCGAGCGAAACACACAACTTTTCACCTCACAACAGCGAGGAAAAAAGTGAATTGCTAAAAAGAACATTTTAAAAAGTTTTTTTGTGCTGGCCAGAATAGTTATAAAGAGCCTACCGAGCCTATTGCGCTGCCCCCAATCTTATTTTTGTTATTTCGTACCAATTAAACAATTTTCCAAAAAACACGAATGTCACATTGTAGTCCTTGCTTATTTTCAATTTATCGGGTCACTGCAGATTTGTTTTTATAATGCTTGTAGTTAATATCTTTAAAACCGCCAAAAGTGGCCACTTTGATAATAGCTACAAGCATAAAACATAATATTCCGTAATGTTTCGATAAACTGAAAACCAATCAGGACTACAATGTGACATTTGTGTTTTTTGGAAATATTGTGTAATTGTTAAGAAATAAACAAAATACGATTGGGGGCAGCACAATAGGCTCGGTTCAGCCTTAAGCATTTTCAGTGGATTGGCGGTATAGAAAAATATTGAAAAGACAGATTCGAATTTCAAAAACTCTTTCCACGCTAGCGGATAAAATGCACTTTTGCACTCAGATTTCGAATGATAAACAGAATCTTTCCGAGCTTGTGAGGTGAAAAGAAATGTCTTCAAGCGAAAGCGTCAGTGTACTTTGTTATTGACCGGGAACCGCTAGATGGCGCTAGTAGTACATTAAATCGCGCTATCGTGTTGTTTCGATAAAAGGTACGTTTGTCATGAATTGCTTCAACAATTCGATTTGATGTAGAAATTCTACATAGTAATTTTTCACTGTTCCCATCTTTGTGATCGTGGAACTGCTTATAAAAGTAAAACTTTAACTTGCCGGCTTAGTTCAAAGTAAAATTAATGGAAGGCCTTACGCGAACATTTCCAACCGGAACAATGAGGCAAAACAAATGAATGGTATACTTCAAATTTTGTATGTACCAATTGCCCTAGTTGTGTGCTTCAACTTAACGCGCTTTGGCCTATGACGGCCTATCCATTAATTTTACTTTGATCTAAGCTTGCCGGTCCGGTAAGTAATTAAATCAGCCAGTCTAAAGGATTACTCACTCAATCACGCTATGCTTGCTTACCGTGCCGGGTCCGGTCCGAGCCAAGTCCGAACCGAGCGCCGGCGCTACCGGTAGGCTTGTGTAGTTCATGAACTAAAGAACTAATTCCCAGCACTGAACTAGAACGAACTATTCCTCAAACCCAACGGTCTTAGTTCATTTAGTTCATCGAACGAAAGTACGAGTAAAAGACGATAAGGGAGCCGGTAAGGGAATGAATTTTAACCGATCTAGTTCGAACGAACTACTAAGATAGCTTTCTCTCTTTCTATCCTATGAAAGAGGCCCAGGAGCGAGTGAAAGGGAGACGAGACGATAAGGGAACCGTTAAGGGAGCCGGTAAGGGAATGAATTGGACCCTGATCTAGTTCTAACGAACTACTAAGATAGCTTTCACTCCCTCTATCCTATGAAAGACGCCGAGGAGCGAGTGAGTGAGATAGTGCAAAGCACTCGCAGACTTTAGAATATTACGTTCCGTTGCCGACTCGTGTCGTGCCAATCAAGTCTTTTATAAAGTGAAAGGAATAAGGACAAATTTTGTTTGAATTTTTTTTAAATGTTGAACTTGCTGCTTTGCCGTTGTTTACCTATGTTTATTTTGACATACGGGAGTTCGAACTATAACTTACAAATAGTCTCTGAATCTCGGCCTGAAAGACCAAAATTGTCGTAAAAATGACTTTCTGTACTGTACTGAACTACTGAACTAATAGAACTAAAAAGACCGAACTAGTTCATTTGCACAAACAATCGAACTAGTTCGGAGCGCTCTTTTCAGTGACCGAGCAAGAACAACTCTAGCTACCGGCACATTTAACTTTTATAGGCAGTTCCACGATCACAAAGATGGGAACAATGAAAAATTACTACGTAGAATTTCTACATCAAATCGAATTACTGAGGCAATTCATGACACACGTACCTTTTATCGAAACAACACGATAGCGCGATTTAATGTACTACTAGCGCCATCTAGCGGCTCCCGGTGAATAACAAGGTACACTGACTGACTCTTTCGTAAGAATCAGACCGAAATAGATTGGTGTTTTCGCACTATACTCGTATTATAGTATAGTACCTAATTTGTTTTAAGAGTTTTTTTAATTGTGTAACTATCTTTTATAATTTTTTTTGTCTTCATGTTTATCGATAGCGTCAATCAGTTTTTGTTAAATGCTGCCAGATGGCGCTGGTAGTTATGGTTTTGTTTCACTTGCAAGATTCGTGTTCGGCCTTAGTTTAGTGAATAATATTCATCATCATTCATCAGTCTATACAGGGTCCAACTTAATATGCTGACACTTTTTTAAGGGGATGATCAGACCATCAAACTGAACAACTTTCTCTATGGGCCCAACATCGAAATCGCGAAAGAAAAATCAGCTGTCCCATACATTTGGCTCGAGTAGGTTTGCAGTTTTGTATGGAAGAGCAGATTTTTTTTCGCGCTTTCGATATGTGTACCATAGAGAAAGTTGTTCAGTTTGATGGTCTGATCATCCCCTTAAAAAAGTGTCAGCATATTAAGAAGGACCCTGTATAAGACTTAATGCAGGGCACAGGCCTACTACCCTCAGGGATGGTGTATGGGCGTTAGTATGCCACGCTTGCCCAATGCGGATTGGTAGACTTCACAATACACATCGGAATTTCTTCTTCAGCGTATGCAGATAGCAGGATATCCTCACGATATTTTCCTTCAACGTTTGAGAGCAAAGTAAGAAAAAAACTGATTGGTACACGGCCGTCCGTGCGGATTCAAACCCGGAGATCAAGACGGAGTTTCCATATCTCTCCGCAACGCGCCACCAACGCTCTAAATAATCTATCTATACTATTATTAAACTGTAATTGTTTGTTTGTATGTGCGATCATCACGCAAAAACTACTAAACCAATTTTGATGAAACTTTGTTTGTTTGATGGCTTATGATTTGACTTAAAATCTGGTATATAATTTGATGTGCGGACGAAGTCGCGGTTAAACTTTAGTATTCGATATATTTAAATCATTTTATTTATGTATACACATTTCTATGATACATATCTATTACATAATAACTAACATGTCGTTTTGTTGCAGGTTGCGCTTTGCCTCCCGACTACTCGCTTTCTAAGAACTACGAAGATGAGTTCTATGGCAAAGAAACACAGTCTTCAGGTGAGTTGTCTTCCTAATAAGCCGGTTATATTAAGGAAGCAACGAGCCTCAGCATATTAATTTGGACCCTATACTCAATGGGTTCTGCGAGCAATGTGCCCCGCCACTGCCACTTTAGTTTAGCAATTCTTTGGGCTATGTCAGCTACTCTGGAGGCCGATGTGGCTTGCTAGTTCTCGAGTGGCGACCGCGTGTTGGAAAGCGCAGCGTGGGTAGGCCCCACACGGTGGACCGACGACCTGGTGAAGGCGGCGGGAGCCTGTTGGATGAGGGCAGCGCAGGACCGGTCGTTGCGATCCTTAGGGGAGGCATATGTCCAGCAGTGGACGTACTACATCGGCTGAGATGATGATGATGATGATGGTGATATTCAATGGGCTCCTCCTACATAACAGGTGATACCTTATATACAACTATTAGTTCAAATTGTACATGACGTCATCGCAGGTGGTCCAGACAACCCTCAATACGACCCGCAGCCCATCAACACCTCCTCGGTGGCTCTCAACAACGACCTCAACACCATCGTGCAGAAGTTCTCCGAACATTACCACGACGCTTGGGCTTCCAGGTAACGCTTCTATTTATAGTATAAGAGATATGTGTACTTTTTGCAACCATCAGCAGCAAGGCTGATTCAGTGTTTATGGGGTGTAGAGCATTTCTGTGATGGGGATGGACTAGGTCTGCCTGCATAACGTCAGTCGGTTTAGGAGTTACAGACGTTTGAAGGTCAGTAAAAATTATCGATCAGCTGCAAGGCTGATCTTATGATATTATTGTTGTATGCACTGTAGCTATGTGAACAGTACAAAAACTGACATGGTTCATCGGTCGGTTTAGGAGTTACAGCCGTTCAAAGGTCCGACCTCTTTTAACATTATTACATCATCTCACTGTTAGCCCAGATTAGTAGTTAAGTACTTCTTAACAGATACATCACTTCCTTATAAAATGATATTATCGCTTTAATTCGGTATGTCAAGTTTTTTTTTGGAGGGCTGAATCGAAAACCATTTCGAGATAATTGTCTCAATATTCATATTTTCTATGTCAGAGATTTTAAAATGAAAGGATATAATTTTTAATAAAACAACGTCGTTTATCGGTCCGTCCAGTGACGTCACTGGAATACCTGTGAACTCCTTGGTAAACATAAAATCAACTTAAAATAACCGGCCATTAAGAAAAAAAATACATTCAAAATGTCAGAATTTGACATTTGATGTTGCCGTATCTGTTTCCAGCATAGAGTTAGAAAGATCATCACATCATAGCATCACCGTGGTTGTTCAACTTATTCATGGACAGCTGTTTGAGTGAACTGAAAGAAAGAGAGTGTGGTTTAAGGATGAATGGGTTGCTCGTCAAATGTTTGTTATATGCTGATGATCAAGTTTTACTTGCATCATCGGCAGACGACTTACAGGAGATGGTAACATGCATGAATGAGTCATTTATGAAGAAAGGAATGAAAGTGAATGTAAATAAGACGAAAGTTATGGTTCTCGAACGGGATGAAATAGTGACTGAATGTAAAATTATGATAGGAGATGAGAAAGTGGAACAGGTAGAAGAATTTGTATATTTGGGATGTATGTTTACCAGAGATGGTACGTGTGATGGGGACATAGAGAGGAGAGTGAAAGCGGGAAATAGGATTAATGGAGCGATGCACACATTCATGAAAAGTCATAATGTGTCCAAAAAGGCACGTTTGGCAGTTCACGACGGTGTGCTGACACCAACATTGATGTATGGCAGCGAATGTTGGGTATGGCAGAAGAGGAATGAATCAAGGATAAATTCTGTCGAAATGCGTTCATTGCGCAGTATGTGTGGTTTGACTTTGAATGATAGAATACGAAACAGTGTAATTAGAGAAAAATGTGGACTGAAAGAGGATATAGTGACAAGGATTGAAAAGGGAATGCTGAGATGGTGGTCATGTGGAAAGGATGAGTGATAGTAGAATAACGTATGAAATATATAAAGCAAGTGTGAATGGAAAAGTCGAAAGGGGTCGCCCTAGACGTACGTATGCAGACCAAATCGGCAGCATACTTAAGAAGGGCCAGATCAAATGTACCCGAAACCGACGAGCGTGTATGAAACGACTTATGACTGCGGAAGAGGCAAAAGAGGTATGTCAGGATCGTAGCCGATGGCGATCAATTGTCTCTGCCTACCCCAATGGGACACAGGCGTGAGTATATGTATGTATGTATGTATGTAGTTAGAAAGAGAAGGCAGGTTTTTAATTTTTTTAAATATAGCAGAAGGAGTTTTTCTCCGTGGAGTTCGAATTATTTTTTCTCCACCATTTTTGCACTTAGAGATTACAGATCAAAATAATAAAAAATTTAAATTTATATTGATAAACTCGATGAATCGCAATAAAAATGAAATAGGTGTCTTAAAATTATGTCTTCTATCAGTAAAAAATATAAAAATGAAGACCAAAAAAAACTTGACATACCGAATTTGCTAATGCCAGACGGTACGCCCAAACAAAGTATCTAATGGCGCTTGAGCTTGGTAGCTAGAACTGAAATTAAGGTAGGGTGGAAGGAGAAATCTAATACAGTTATTGAGACTTCGAATTCGAACTTAATCTATAACGGCCCGCGGGCCGCATGCTTGACATGCCTGGTCTAGATTTAATTAAAGCAAAAAACAGTAAAGCCCGACCAGAAATATAAAAAACCTCGCCATGTTGCGGAAAATCATTGGATCTAATTTTCGATTGCAGCGCCCCCAAATCAGGTTTATTATATTCCTGGTCATTTTAGAACGTTGAGTTTGAACTTAACTAACCTTACTTTTTACTCAAAACTGAGATTAAGCTTTGATTGTCGAATAATTATCCAATAATTAACACGATAATTATAAAAGAAGATAATTATTTTGATAATTTTGAAACCTGATTGTGTATTTCACTACCTGTGTGTTTTTAATTAAAGGAAAATCGAGAATAGTTGGGTGTACGCAGAGTCGTGGTCTGAAAGTCAGAAGGCTCACCCGCGTCTGAAGCCTTACAACATGCTCAACGACTACGTAAGTTATCATCATCATCACCATCATAAATACGCACCTTAAATTATACAGGGTGTAAGCTTACATACTTTAAACTGCAGTAGTCCACTTCTATGGCGTTGCTGTTTTAAATTCTTGCCACTAAAATATTATTCACAGAGTATTAAGAAGTGGATGTTCAAATTCTCACAAAGATGCCATTTTCCAAAAATATGTTAGATGTGACTTGTGCGTTTTTTTATATGTATCGACACAATGTTCGTTAAAAATTTGTTATTTCATATTGAGAAATAATGTAAAAAATACTAAAGAAATGAGCAACATTATCAAATTACCATTGGGTAGAATTTACGATCTTGGCAGCGCCAATTTCCGCTAAAATTTTAACCCGTTTTTCTCAATGCCATTTTTACACCTTTGGGGGTTGGATTTGAAAAATCCTTTTATAGATTCAAATAGCTTAACTTCATAACTTCCATGACTTTTAAGTTAGTAGTCTTTCTAGTTTTAGATATTTCATTTAGATTCAAGCATATTTGACACAGCTTGTCCGGGAATGTTACAAATTTGTGCCATCTCGGGCGATCGATTTGATAGTTCCCATCACCCACTTCAAACATAGCCAATACTAAATAATATTTCAATGTGAACAGGAGAAGGAGCGTTACAAGGAGCCGGTCCGGGAGTCCCTGAAGGCGCTCCTCGCCATCGGGTGGTCGGTCGAGCACTCAGAGGTCGACATACCCAGCACCAACCGCAGCTCGATGCGAAGACAATCCAAGTCTGGTGGCGTAAGTATTAATATCTTCAACCGTTGCGTATCTACCGTAATATCTTACCCGTGGAGTATTCTAAACGCAGGTTTGGCGGACAACTTCTGAACATCACCCTTAAGAGGATACTCCCGCGACCGCGCCCTAGCGTGCTGGCTTGGCTTGCCCGCTTCGCGGAATTTTGGCGAGATGATTTGCCATTCAGCGAATCTGCCCTTAAAATCGTATCGCATATAGATAGAGTCGAGCGCGGATGCGCCTTGGTGTCCTTGAATACGGTCGATAATTGTATACCAAGAATAAATGATTGGTATGATATACGATTATTACCGACGACTCCTGTATGCTATACGCCTAAAGTGGCGACGAGTTACCTGTCACGGTTTAAAGATAGAGTTTAATTTAAAATTTCATTGAATTTAATTGGATGATTTTCAAAATAGATTCTAACCACTTTTTTCGGTCAAAGCTCGGTCGCAGGAATATCATCTTAAGAGTTCCATTTCAGTGGATTTACCGTGGCATATGCCGCTAGGGGCTAATAAGTAAAGTATCAGAACACTATACCTATGTATACATATCGCAGTCAAACATGTCTTTGAAACTATTTAAGGACCATGGCTATACTGCATTCAGCTAATAAGACATTTAAGCCTTTTCAGCCATTAAGACACATCTTAAAACTATTTATTTAATTGATTGTAACTGTTTATATTTGGAAAAAATTAAAATAAATAAAATATTAATTGAAATTAAACATTACATAAGTAGGTACTTAGGTACATAATTCAAATCTGCAACATGCATAGAAAAAAAAAATGCGTTTGATGAAACATGAAATGAAATGGAATCAAAATGGCTTACAGATACTTACAATTACAAATACTTTATACGATACCTTACAGATACTGCTTACACTCACTACAACTTGATAATTATTGTACTTAAATCTAATTAAAATACATATAACTATTATGCATACAAAGGATGAAGAATCGGAAAAAGAACCGGTATACTTGCATGCTATTGTTATAAATATGTCCATATTTTATTTCCCTTTTTTAACGAATTCGCATGTCAATTTCCCCCCTATATAATATTGTCCCTTCGAAATCAATCTCGCACCTAACTATGAGCACAATGGTACCTACAATAACGATGTATGAATCTAGGTATTATCTATTTATGTGAATGTATTTGTTTATGTCGTTCCTAAGCATGATAGCAGTTCTAGCATTTTAAAAAGTCACTTATAGCACAGAAAAGATTATAGTAGGTATACCAGGTTGTAATCTTAAATGCGTTACATAATACTTAAGGAGATGCTTCAGACCATAATACTAATTGTTTATTTTGATGATCTGAAATCCCCTCTTTAATATGTAACGCATTTAAAACACATCATACAGAACGGCCACTCCCTGCCCCCTCCCTGACTTCATATATCGCACTTTACCCCGCACTTTCTGGAGACACTTTAGGGGAGCAAGAAGCACATGCAGCACGCGCGTGCGTACTAGCGGTACGACACGCGTGCCGACGTCATCTTGTTTCTGTATCAGTACAAGTCCGTGAGACCGTTCTAGTGCCAGGGGAGTGCTTTTAGCTTAACATTTAGAATAGACCACCTAAATTCTTCGCTTAAGTGTCGAATGACTGAAGGATAATGTTTCTTTTGCAGTTTCCGTGTGAACGATAGGCTTGCCACCTATCACTACTTAATATTTCATACACAATGTCATAAATGTACTTTTATATTTATGAAATTGAGAGAGTCCATACATTTCTTGGAAAATGTTTGTACTGTTAAGATTTGCTGTGTTTTGCAACTTTACATATGGCTTCTACGTTTTGAAATCAAATGGTTAGTATGTGCACTAAGTTAATATAATATGGTTAATACAGGATGGCTTTATCAATTATGTTTATACAGCTCTCGCCAAAAAAGAAACAACAATTAATTTCACACAAAGACTTCTATAGAAGTCTTTGATTTCACAGTACACGAAAGAGTGCCTCCCAGGGGTACCTTACCCCCTCGTAGAAGACGATAGTAGACAACGGTAATAGTCCTCTCTCACTCGCACTCTATATCGTGCGTGCGTGCATCTTTACGGTGCAAGCCTTGTTTGAAGAATCCAGAACAGAAAGAAGAGTAAACTAAGTGACTTTTTGAAATGCTCGTCCTGTAATACCTACATGTTGTAACATATACGTTGTTTTCATATCCCCCCGCCCCTGATACAGCGGGCCCCCGACGTTGTGGTGAGTACCTTCCAAGAGTTCACTAACAGTCTTTTTAAATGAGGCGACAATTGAAAACCTCTTTCCAAAGTCTAATATAAAAATATTGTTCCCTCATTCCTTTCAATACAGCTCTGTATAATTTACTATGATATATTTCATTCATTCTTCAATATCTTTGAAACACTTTGTATATTATACTTTATTTACACTACACACAAAAATTTCAGTAATTCAGGACTCTTGTCGCTTCCGAAACATACAAGGTGTAACAAAACACCATAGTAATATTAAAATTTAGACCATCACACTGAACAACTTACACTATGGAGACAACATTGAAAATGAAAAATAAAAATCAGCTGTACCATACATTTGAGTCGAATCGGTAACTACTGCAGTTTTGTATGAAACAGCTTTTATTTTAATTTTTCTTGATGTTGGTTCTACAGTGATATTTGTCCAGTTTGATGGTCTAAACGACCCTTTTAAAAATTACCAGGGTGCTTTGTTTGCCCTGTACAAGACAAAAAAAAACTTTTAGATACTTCGTTTAAAAGTATTTTAAATATTGAATTTGTAGCATGTCTACCTTTCTATTAGCATTTACAGTGTAAATCTAGCTAGCACTAATAAAGTCATATTCATAATTCTATGACCAATCGATGGACAACATTTCGTTTTAGAAAAAATACCGAAATCTGAAAACAATTTTTTGGAGATTACGTCCTTTGATTATGTCAAAACTTGTAATAAATTTATTGAGTTATACGAAAAAAGCAGAAAAATTACAAATAAGCCATTTCCTTTGCCTGAATCCGTTTCGTTGAATTTCTCTGAAACTTAATTATTTTTCCGGCCAAGATAACGATGGCCATGATGTCAAGGATTTCAGAAAAATACATATATAAATACATTTCCTACAAGTCTCATTAAGAACAAATACAAATACAGAAGTAATAAATAAAAAACGTAGTCGAAAAAATTTGTATCGCTTATTTTTGACCATTCTTTAATTTATTCTATAAAAATCGGTTATTAAAAAAAAGTAATGTTGTCCATTTCCATTCTGACGTAATTTATGGACGTCAAAATTGGTCGCCGAATTATGAATGCGTGTTTAGATTTCCAATTAAATGTACGTATTCCAAACAGTTGTCAGATTCAGCAACTCCTTTCAACTACAACCCGCATCCAGTCGACATGACCAACTTGACTCTATCAAGAGAGATGCAGAACATGGCGGAACGGCTCGCAGAGAACGCTCACGACATCTGGGCTAAGAAGAAGAAGGAAGAACTGGTTACTAATGGAGGTAAGTATTCAAATAATTGGTCAAGATGACCAACTTGACTTTATAGAGAGAATTGAAGAACTTGGCGGGACGGCTTACAGAGAACACTCACGACATCTGCGCTAAGAAGAAGGAAGAACTGGTTGAATCTATAGATAAAAACTTATCTCAGAAATCGCCTGTGTCATTTGGGCTAAGAAGGAAGAAAGTACCTTTAGTTGTAGCAATGTTTCTAAGGGATTATGGTTGTGATTTTATGTATGTACGAGTATTTATGTTATTTAAATGGGTGATTTACACCATCAAACTGAGCAACTTTCACAATGGAGACAACACAGAAAAATAAAAATAAAACTGCTGTGTCATACAGAACTGCAGACCTACCTACTCGACTCAAATAAATAGGACAGCTGATTTAAAAAAAAGTTAAGGTTGTTTTTGATGGTCTACACTAAACCATCCTTTTAAATAATACTAGGATGTTTTGTAGCACCTTGTAGATACTGTTCATAACTGTTTCTTATTAATAAAAATGTGTCCTACCAGGCGGTATCCACCCTCAACTAGTCCCATACGACCTTCTAACCGACAAGGAAAAGATGAAAGACCGAGAACGTTCTCAAGAGTTCCTCAAATACCTCCAGTACCAAGGCTACAAGCTCCACCGCCCAAGCAAAGCGACCCAGAGCGACACGGAACAGACCACTACGGGGGTAGCAATAGAGCTCAGATTCGCTTACTCGCTGCTCGAGAAGTTAATACAGTATATCGATAGGGCAACTATCAATATGAAGTTACTAAAGCCATCGACCACGTTTAGTAGGAGAACCAGTTTCAAGACTAGTACAAGGGATATTAAGTTCTTTTCTAAGGTGAGTTTGGTTTTATTTTGCTTGATTAGTGTGTTGCGTCTCTGAACAAGTCCTAATTGCACAAAACTAATCTTTATTGAATAATAATATTGATTACCAAATTAAAGATTGAAAAATGTTGTTGCGGGTAATGCTTGGACCTAACTTGAGGCATGCTTATAAATTAATTAAGCAACCGCGTACTTAAGCATAAACAAGGGCAATTTCATTCGGATTAAACGATACAATTTTTAATTTGGTGAAATTGCAAAAAATGCCTGTCGAAAATGTTTGTAAAAATTAGTTCTTATATCTTTTCAAAAGTTTCCGAAGATTTTATAACATCTGGTTTCTTCTTAAATCTTCCTTTCTAAATTATTTATAACTTTAATTCTACACATTTAATCGGCTCTCTATAACTGTTTTCTCTTATTCTTCTGTATTTGTTTCTCTTTTACAAGCAATGCAAATCGGAAATCAAATATTTCAAGAAGGTACAAAACACCATTGCATTTATAGAAATGTTGAATGCATGTACATATTTAAAAGCTAATCATTTTCAATTTCACAGTCACAATTCGTACCATATCATTTGAAGTTCAAGCTTCAAAACCGTTTGGGTTTTTATGGGTTCTTCGAGATTTTCAGCAATATTACGCTTTTTTGGTTTCCCTGATTCCCTACCCATAGGGTGCTAACAAGACCCTATAACTAAGCCTACACCGCCGTCCGTCTGTCTACTGTCCGTCTATCCTAACTTATGAGGGCTGCATAAAGATACAGCCAACCAAACCGGCCGCCCGATACAAAGCCGGTTGAAATTTTCACAGAATATAACACACAAAGAAAAAAAAAGGATAAAAATAAGGGGTTGATTACTTACAGTGCAAATTGTAAAGCAAAACAATAAATAATAAAAACCTGTCAAGTGCGAATCGGGTTCGCGCTAAGATTCCTGGAGAAAACACGGAATTATTTGGTAAATTGTGGTGGGAAGGAACCCTTAGTGCACAAGTCCGAATTGCACTTGGCAGTGTTTTTTTAGTTATTTTAACGAATTCTTAATATTCAGTAAAAACACAATCGGAGGTTCTTCAATAAATAATAACTATAGGTATAGTCCGTGAAAACTTAGAAAAATCAGTAATATTCGTATAATAACAAATCTCATCTCTCAAATACTGTATTCGTATAATAGATCAGATCGCGGCTAGTATATAGGGTAATTTTTAATTAGTTGGCGAAACTCAACCAGGGCACTTGTTAATGATAACAGATTGCATTATCAATGTTTTTAATTGGTATTGTAGATTTACAAAATTATTATTATCGTACGTATCGTACGCAGTGCGCGGCCGGCGGGCGAACATTGACCTCAGAATCATATGATCGAGCGGCGGGTCATTACCACGTAATTGTGCTTAGTAACAGATACCAAAAGCGTTTGTTAAGTTTCGCCAACTAATTAAATTTAACCTTATATAACCTTCTAGATCGCGGCAAATGACGATCTTTTTGAAATCGGTAAAAATGAAACCCTCGAGAAGTAAATTGTACGAATCTAAACTATTTTACCCGACAGTCGAATCCTGTTCTAAGAGCTCACGGACTGCGTGTTTAAGCCATGTGTCATTCAAAACAGGAGGAATAGCATACTTCCCAATGAAATGGAAATTATCCTTTCCTATCGTGGGATTTCTGATAATGTTGAATCCAACAAACGATTCCTCCATATTGACCTATCTTTCCGATTCTACGACTTCACACAACAACCACCGCCATTTTTATTTCATCATTTATCAAAAAGCCTACATCATCTGTTAATCGAATACAACCTTTATTTCCATTACAATAACTCTCATATCTCTTCCAGGTGGTACTGCCTCTGATGGAGAAATATTTCTCAACGCATAGAAACTATTTCATAGCTGTTGCGACTGCGACAAACAATGTTGGAGCTGCGAGTTTGAAAGAGAAGGAAATGGTTGCCGCTCTGTTCTGTAAATTAGCCAGTTTGCTGAGATCGCGGTAAGTTAAGACACTGTATTAAGATGATTGTAAAGTTGATGATCTCCATACAAATAGCTTAATAGTTTTTTCTCTATGTCAAAAATTTTTTTATGTTACTGGTTTTTCGGTAAAGGAAAATATCGTGAAACCTCTATGCTTCAACTTCGAGGTGCGTTCGTTGTAAACTATCCATCCTTATTTATTCAGACAAACATCATGTTTTATTTTATTTTTAAGTGTTTTTAAGTCAATGTCATTTCTTTCTTTTGAGCTACACCGCCTACCTATTTTTCGTTTGTTCATTCCATGGAGTAAGAGGAGATGGCATATCGGCTTGTTTCTATAGAAAATTATGTCGCCGACAAAGGGGGTGAGGGACGGGTGAGGGGAGACAAAAAGTTTAGGGGAGCGTGTAATTTCTCTATGGTCGCAGTACAAACTAGTGCCCAGTTGGTGGTTACTGTGCACACTTTGTTACACCATCTCTACCAAGGGGAGCGTGTAATTTCTCTATGGTTCATTCCTCTACCCTAAGGTTGTCTGGAAGAAATCGCTTTTACCGATAAGACTGCCTTATTTGTACCTAACTGTAATTCTTTATCAGTATTCAAATGTATGTTCTGTCTTGGTGTGCAATAAAGTATCATTGAATTGAATTGATTTATGAATTATAATGATATAATTCAATGCTCATTTTTTGAATTCAAAGATCCCACTCAATCGCGCGCTATATGCTTCTTACTCTATTCTTTTAAAATCACGGACCTCCTTATGTGGACTTCATAATGATACCTACTGCCTATGTCTGTCACTGTTTATCCTGTATTGTTCTGATGAAATAAATGAGTTATCTATCTAAAATCATCCCCCGAAGTGCTGTTTGAGGTGTGGTATCTGAAATTAGTACGGGGCAGGGATTGGCCTTTCTGTAAACAGTACTATTTTTTTCTGTAGCAGAATTAAAACTTGTATTTTTTTCAACCAGCCTGGCAGCATTCGGTCCCGACGTGCGCATAACGGTCCGCTGTCTCCAAGTGCTGGTGAAGGGCATCGACGCGAAGTCCCTCGTCAAAAACTGTCCAGAGTTCATCAGGACATCCATGCTGACTTTCTTCAACAATGTCGCTGACGATCTGGGTCACACCATATTGAATTTACAAGAGGTAGGTTGTATTCCGCATACCAATACGCTTTGGGCACGCGTGGTGTCCTATGATGTAGAGACGGTGATGTATCAAGCTATACAAAACCAACATAGGCTGGCCGCGCGTATGTCGAGTAACGTATAACGTCGCGTGGCCAGCTTATGTTGGTTTTGTATAGCTTGATGTGTCGCCGTGTGTACCATAGAGTTTTTCTAACTTATGTACGTAAATCGACTGCTGGCTCTCAAATGGTGATGGAAAATAATGTTATTCTAATGCGTATAAAGTCTATCAATCCGCATTTTGCACGCGTGGTGGACTTCTTGTGAGTAGACGTGTACCCTGCAGTAAGACGTATACATCGTATTAACGGAATAACAGAAACCCTTATACACCGCAAAAAATGTTTATTGATGTAAATCTAATTCCGTTGAAACATTTAAAACATATATATATCCTTTGAGATATACGTATTTACAGCTCACATCCGTCCTTCTTTTTGATTTCCTGTTGTGTCTGAAATTGCGGCAGGCTATGAGTAAGTGCGTTCACACACGATGACGCATTGACGGAGCGGCAGACGTCAGTCCATAGAAAAACACAGGTGCGTCAATCCGTCACCGTGTGTGCTTCTACGTGCGGTTTCATACAACTCCTTGCTTCACAAATGACGGACTGACGTCTGCCGCTGCGTCAATGCGTCATCGTGTGTGAACGCACTTTAGGATATTACCGTTGGCGCGCTCCATACAAACGTAATCTGGTTATATTTTCAATACTAACCAATTAAAGTCAATAAAATCTAGAAACGAATCTATATGTTTGTATGAAGTCAGATTTTCGTTAAAATGTATAGTTTTAAAGTTACAGTGCCTCAAAGATTTCCATACAAATCTTATTCTATTCTATATTTTAAAAAATGGCTGCCATCTTGGGTATGTGATGATTTTGCCAATGTCGAGTTTTTATAGCAAAAGTGCTTGACGTTGTACGGTTATATTGATATTTTGGTGACTTCAAGGGTTGTTCTTATAAAAGAACAATATCCTGAGCCACTGGATTTCCACTGTGGACCGGGGATGGGGCAACCGACGCGCACGCGACCACCCAATAGCAGAGCCACAGAGCAAATCCATACAAATCTTAAATTAATCCTAGCATTAAAACTGTATATTTTAACGAAAATCTGACTTCATGTGAACATAGAGATTAGTTTCTAGATTGTTTCTGAAAAATGTCATTGACTTTAATGGGATAGTATAGAAAATATCACCAGACTACGTTTGTATGGAGCGCGCCAACGGTAATATACCCTTAAATCATTAGATCGACATTACGTTTCTCCTAAATACATATGTATATTTGTATTATACATTATGTAAGTTTAATGTCGAAAAGTAACGTGCCCGGATCATAGCAGATGGAGATTATTATTGTCTCTGCCTACCCCGATGGGACACATGCATTAAAGAGTTTCTTTTAATATAAAGGATCATTCTTATCATGCAGATGGGTTTTTAAAAGAGAGCCAGTGAGAGCCCTGCAGTGAGATTCTACAACCAATACGTTTTTTTTTATTACAATAATACCTAATAAACTATCTCGAACAGGGCAAGTACGCACATCTGCGAGGAACCCACCTCAAGACGTCAACATCTCTCGGCTACATCAACGGCGTGCTACTGCCCATCCTGACCGCTAAGTTCGACCACTTGGCCAACTGCGAGTACGGCGCCGATTTACTGTGTAAGTATTCATTAACGTAATAAACTCGCTGACCCAGCGAAGTTCGTATCGCCTCAGAATCAATTTTTCCCGAAACACACTTGGCAATAAACCTTCCTTGGCATGTGCACCAAAGTTTAATCGCAATCTTTCCAGCCGTTCTAGAGTGATTGCGTGACCAAGGGAAACAGGGATTCATTTTGATATACAGGTTGTAACAAATCACCCCAGTAATACTTAAGGGGGTGCTTCAGCCCATAAAATTGAACAACTTTCACTATGGAGCCAACTTCGAAATAACGAAAAAAAATCACCTATCCCATACAGAACTGCTGTACCGACTCGACTTAAATATATGGGACAGCAGATTTTTTTTTGCGATTTCAAAGTTGACTCTATAGTGAAAGTTGTTCAGTTTTATGGGCTGAAGCACCCCGTTAAGTATTACTAGGGTGATTTGTTACAACCTGTATATCAAAATGAATCCCTGTTTCCCTTGGTCACGCAATCACTCTAGAACGGCTGGACCGATTGCGATTAAACTTTGGAGCACATGACAAGGAAGGTTTATTGCCAAGTGTGTTTCGGGAAAAATTGATTCTGAGGCGGTACGAAGTTCGCCGTGACAGCTAGTTTATTACGTTTAGGGTGTTTTGTAACACCCAGTATGTAGATAAGATGTGAACAGTAATGCCATGTTTACGGGGTGTAAACTTTAATACGTTATATGTATTTTATAACAAAACCATATTATTATAAACAATCAGCACTCCAAAAATGGTAGAGCCAAAACTTCCAACTAGTTGACAGTAAACATACCAAATACAACTAAGTTTAATAAAATACAAGTTATTAGTTCCACCGAACAGCATTATTGTGTCAATAAAGTAAATAAATAAATAAATAAATAACGCTCACAGGCACATACATTGTAATGATCCCAAACTAGCACTAAAGGCTTTTATTATGGAAACCATACAACAACGGCACGAACATATAACATCCATGACCGAACCGGGATTCGAACCCAGGACCCTGGTTTGGCAGTCCGGCGTGGTAACCATTACACCAACCGGGTCGTCAAAGTGGCAATGGGCGGGGCACATTGCTCGCAGAACTGATGGCCGATGGGGCCGGAGAGTTCTTGAGTTGCGTCAACCGGAAAGCGCAGCGTGGGTAGGCCCCCACAAGGTGGACAGCATACAGTGCTATCACACCTTCGCTCTCTTTCTATTTGCGCGCGAATGAACGAGATAAAAAACGTGATACAGCCGTATCATTGTGTAAAGCCCGACCAGAAAAATAAAAAACCTCGCCATGTTGCGGAAAATCATTGGAACTAATATGACTGTGTACTTGGAAAACGGACATTTAAAGGTTATTGTCGATTGCAGCGCCCCCAAACCAGGTTTTTTATATTTCTGGTCAGGCTTTAGCATGCTACGTGTGCTGGTGAAGGTGGCGGGAACCCATCGGGTTAGGGCAGCGCAGGGCCGGTCGATGTGGCGATGCTTTGGGAAGGCCTATATTCAGCAGAGGACGTCTATCGGCTGAGATAATGATGATTATTGTGTCCATTCGGACAACAATTTGCTAAGATTGTATACAGGGTGTTAGGAAAAGTATCATTATCCTTTAAACCACATACTCTATCCATCAAACTGAACAACTTTTACTATGGGAGCAAAACTATCAGAGCAAAAAAAAAATCAGCTGTTCCATACTAAACTGCAATACTTATATACCTACTCGACGCAATCGTTTGGGACAGCTGATTTTTTTTGCTCTGATCGTTTTGCATAAGCATAAGCATATGCTCACGACTATATTCCCCGAGGGGGTAGTCAGAGATATTCTGAAACCTCAGAACATCCACGTCACCGAAAATCTGTCCAGTGTGACGGGGGGGGGGGGGTGAGCCCGTCGCCACTTATAATGGACAGTGGGTACAATACACGCCTCGAAATTGAAGCATGCAGGTTTCCTCACGATGTTTTCCTTCACCGAAAAGCCAGTGGTGTAACAAATCGTACATAAATTCCGAAAAACTCATTGGTACGAGTCGGCTTGGACGGGGATCGAACCATCGCCTTCTGCACAGCAGGCAAGGTTACTCGCCACTGGACCACCACGGCTCTCGTTTTGCTCCCATAGTAAAAGATGTTCAGTTTGATGGGTAGAGTCTGTGGTTTAAAGGTTTTACTTTTCCAGGGCGTGGTGTCTATACCTAGGTTTAAAATGGAAAAAGTGGCGTAATTGATTTAGGCTGACTGTAAGATTGACAATACACATACAGCCTGGAAGAGTTAACTTGACACCTGGAGATAGAGAGAGAGCGAGAGATAAATATATTCTGTAGTATGAGCTATCGCTGGAAGGACAAGGATGACAAAGAAAAGCGGGGTGTCAAGTTAACTCGTCCAGGATTTATTTATCAGTTATAATGTTGGGTCATCGTCATGTATCAATTCTTCGGTTTGCTTTTTTTTCATTTTCGTTTTATCCTTCTTTTTCTTTGTATGCTTTTTCTTGTTTGTCCTTTTCTTCTTTTTTGCTTTTGCTTTCTTCTTTTCTTTCGCTTTTTGACTTTCATCTTCCTTTGACTTCTTTGTCGTTGTAGTTTCCTTAAACTTCGTATTCTCTCCATCATCTTTTTGCATTAGTTTCGTGTTGTCTCCACTATCGGATTCGCTAGAGTCGCTACTACTGCTTGATGTACTCTCGCTAGAGCTGGAGCGAGATAAATAGTCGGGCTCTTTGTCCGATGAAGAATAACCATAAGAATTCTTACATTCTCTTTTGCAGGCAGTTTTTAAAGCATTCCTTAATTTATTCTGGCATGTTTTATTGGGGCACGTTTTGTAAATGGAATATTTGCATGCTCTCATACATTTCTTGCTCGATGTTCTTTGGCAGGCGCGTTCAAAACGGTCTCGTAGGATGTTGTATTCTTTTCCTAGTTCGTTGTGTGGCAAGATTTTTGGCTGTAATGAAAGACAATGCGGGTTTTGTATGGAAGGTTTGCGCCTTATTTTTCGCCGTTTTTTTTGGCTTGAATATTTTAATAAAGTAAAGTAACAAAACTTGTATAAAATGTATATCCCTAAACTCAGTCGAAACGGAGATATAAAGGCTTGAAGTTAATAATACATTCATTACGTTTACTTCAAGCCTTTATATCTCCGTTCGGACTGAGTTTAGAGATAAATACTTGTCATGACACGTTTGATTTGTAAGTTACAGCCTAGCAAATACTGAAACGGTGAACTCATCAAAATGAACAACTTTCACTATGTAGCCTACATCAGGAAAAGCGAAAAAAAATCAGCTGTCCCATACAAAACTGCTGTACCTACCCGACTAAAACGTATGGGACAGCTAATTTTTTTTCGTGTTTCCTGAGGTAGTCCATAGTGAAAGTTGTTCAGTTTGATGGTCTGCGTTCACCGTTTCAGTATTTGCAAGGCAGTCACTTACACCCTGTATAATATTAAGTTTTACTGTTCGTCCTCTATTTCTTGTTTTTTTGGCTAGCGTTCTAGTCTTTTGGCATATCATTTCAGCCATTTATTGGTAGCTTTCAGAATGGAATTTCATAACATAATAAATCGTAATGTTTAGTAAAATGTTTACATACCGATCGTCTATCTGGTAGACAAACGGCAGCCAAATATCCATTATTTGTTACATCGTAGAAAACACCTGCAATAAATAGTTTTATTTAATTTATCGAGACGATCCTGGCTGAAGGACCAGATTTCTGTTAAATGTGTTTTTTGCTATCAAATCAGGGCTGCAATCGCGGTAAATATTCGGTGATTGAACCGTGATTGGACTACGTACGAACCATAACTTTTAACACATTTGGTATTGCGATAATCGCGGTACTGCTCTTGACAGGCGTTAGAGACGTTTTGACAGATCGCTCAGACGTTAAAGGTTGTCAGTTACATAGAGTTTATCGTGATGCGGGATTCAGTACAGTTGAATTGCAAGTTTATCGTGATGCGGGATTCAGCACAGTAGAATTGCATTGTAATTGAAATAGTAATCGGATTAGAACTGAAATGGGATTAGGATTGAACTTGGATGTTTTAAATTAGCGCAATAGCCCTCCTGAACGTGCATATAAAATCGCAAGTCAATACTATTAACTGTCAAGGAGTTCCCTCGTAAGGTGACAATCCTGGCTGTGAGCACCAGGTCGCTGTCACCATATTAAAGCATTGTCATTGGGCTTCTATAATGTATACCAAGTTTGAGCTATTTAATATCTAGAAGTGGGTCGAAATTTACAAATAAATAATCAAAAGTACGGCCGTTCAGAGAATGCGTTCCTGACACCTATCAGTTAGTCACGACTAGTGATGGAATTCATTGATTATTGATATAATAATGTTGTTTTAATGCTCATCAATTGTTAAAACGGTAAACAACCGGCAAAAATATTTTTATCGTAACTGCAACGCCATTACAAAGTACGTCGTCTCAGTTCAATCGCGACGTGTCAGGAACGCATTCTCTGAACGGCCGAACTATAGTGCCCAACAGTACTGTTACTTGTTACTTTATGTGTGGGCTATTGTTTGAATTCGGTAAAAAAATTGCTAGGTGTGCTGTCACAGAAATTTGCACATAAAAAAAACTAAATAATACATAATATACTATAACACTTACTATCAAAGTTATCGGTGTTAGCACGGCGCTTATACCCAGACCATATACTTTCGTTAAATCCAGGATTAGGGGGGTCGGGAACAGGAGGGTCCGGGCTTACGGGAACTGGTGGTTTGAAGACATGGATGCATCCGGTCTTGGCATTATGTTTAAACGTTGTCTGGAAGCTTCTCTTGCATCCATGGATTTTGCAGATGGATGCTACTCGCTTGCAAGCCTTGAAAGTACATAACTATATTGATAAATAATTATAAAATTGTTGTGTTTGTATGTGTGGTGTCAAGAGCTAAGACAAATGGCACAAAAAGTGACCACTTTACACAACTTGACTCACTAGTACGTCAAAAAGTGGACTGCCGCATAAACCAATACATATAATTCCATCTCCCTCTACTATTAAAGGTACGTCATGAGACAAAAGAGACAGAATACAATCGGAAATTGATACGGACTCTATACTTCAGAATAAAGAGATCCTTCCTCTGAGCCGCTGACATTCCAGTCATTTTAAATGTCATCGGTCATAAAGCAGTAGGTAATGTAAAACAATTAAGTACAGTTTTGCGGTCCCTTTAACAGCGCGCTGATGCGAAGTCCTTGTGTATAAAATGTCATTGCATTAGGTAATGACGTAGGTAGTAACTTTCTATTCACCTTGTAGCATTTCTTTATGACAACTTTCAAACAGGCGTCGCCGTAAGCCTTCCGAAGTATCCTTGTTTTAAACAGCTCCTTTGCCATTGTTTTGTTATATTCTAACGATTCTTTTGATTCCATTTTAATGTCATGTGTTCTCAATACAATTTTCTGTAAAATAAAGAAACTAGGTAGGTAAAGCCTGACCAGAAATATAAAAAACCTCGCCATGTTGCGGAAAATCATTGGAACAAATTTTCGTACTTGGAACACTAACATTAAAGGTGACAGTCGATTGCAGCGCCCCCAAAAGGTTTTTTATATTACTGGTCAGGCTTTATATTATTTCATTCAAAAGTCCGAAATAATTGTATACCGTTTTCCCCGTCTTGTTACAAAAATACTAATAGTTGGACCAGAATCTGATGGCAAATAAGGAAATAAAATTTTAGAGTAAGCAACACTTGGGTAATTGGATTAGGGACAAACTGTGACTTTTTGCAGCGCTTTTACATCGATTTAGTCGCGATGCAGCATTGATGCAAACGCGATACAAAATCGATGCAAACGAACTTTACGCGAGGGGCTACCGGGTTTCGCAGTCCAGTAATAGTTTATGACAACGCAAAGCATGTCCGCCATATTGCCGCTTTGTCACTGTCGCACGCGAATTATCAGATCCCTCACTATATTATGTTTACACTGTGCTCCTATTGCTAAGGCAGGTACTTTGACAAAATTATGTACCTTTTCATGTCTCGCAATGTCATTATTTCTTCTAAAATCTGATTCCTTTTCACTATCAAATGACACTCTATACCTATAGTAGGCTTTTTCACTCACTTTCTTCAGATTAACCGGCTTGTTCTGCACTATATCGTTCCAAATATTATTTTTGGAAAAGTCTTCGGATCTCACTATTTTCCATACAGGTTTACTACCGTTTACTAGTGATACTTTTATAGAGTGATCTCTGATTCTTTTTATTTCTCCGTTTGGTTGATTATTGTCCAATTCATATCTCTTTATTGTATATGTTACGGGTTCCTCAACTTTTTGTTGTTGTGGTTGGTCTAATGTTAAGGTGTTAGTTTCCCCGGTCGAATCCCCTTCCTTTGATGAACTGTCGTAGTAAGACTCATTTTCATTGTCAGATATATTAGTAGCTTCGATGTTTTTTTCTTTTACATTTTCTACTTCAGATTCACGTTTTAATTCGTTGACTTTATTTGTGACTGGTTTTATTTTCGGTTCATTTTTAGCTTTAGTTACTTCTTTGACGGATTCAATTTTCGGTGTACTCTTTAGCTTTTTAGGTTTTTCTTCGATGGATTCTATTTCCGATTCTCTCTGTATTTTTTTAGGTTTTCGTTTAGATGATTCTGTGATAGATTCTCTTTTTATTTCTATACTGTTTTTTTCTTCATTTGATTCGATTTCTTCATAACTTCCGTTTTCGGATTCATATAAAAACATTTGTGTGGCATAATTCCTTGCTTTTTTCGTAGTTTTTTGTTTTTTTGTCTTTTTCCCAGACCTGTCGTGCTTGTTACTATTGACTTTTGCCCCTATTTCTGTTTCAGAAAAAGAATCGTTTTCGAATGTTTCTTCACTTTGGTATATTTTTTTCAACTTTTCGTAATCACTGATCAAGTTTTCTAAGATGTTGTTGACGCGGGTTATGTTGTTAATGACTTCGGAAAATAATGAGCTCTTTGCACTTATTTCATCTTCCTTTGCACTTACTCTATTTTCTTTTGACTGGAAAAAAGGAATTGTATGCCATTATATTCTTCATTCTATGGGTTTATAATCTGCAATTAATCGTAACTACCCGCACTCTCTTATTCTTATTTGAGCTCTAAATTATGACGTATAGGCAAAGGCTGATGATGATGATGAGAGTGAACAGGAATTAAAGATTTTCGTCTTCATGAGCTGTAGATAACTCTTCAAATAAATGATAGGATTCTGATGCAAATTTGTCCTACCTACATAGATAATTTTAACAAATCTACTTAATACTCTTAAAAATGCTGCTGTACTTTACCAATAAAATATTTATTGATGATATAAAAAGGAACTCTTGACAAAAATAGAGCCGCATTTCAAAACGGCCACCAAACTTGTTCTAGTTTCCATTATAGAATAAAACAATAACGTTTCCACTTTCAATTTATTACCA
Organism: Agonopterix heracliana; assembly: GCA_963693445.1. Taxonomy (NCBI): domain Eukaryota; kingdom Metazoa; phylum Arthropoda; class Insecta; order Lepidoptera; family Depressariidae; genus Agonopterix; species Agonopterix heracliana. The sequence goes on from OY856331.1 coordinate 7,339,424, forward strand.
TTTTTATGTTTCAACACGTTTATTTTTATTATTATTAACATGCGGTTTTGGTTTCTGTCGAAAATTTCTTAGGTATTACGAAATTTTTATCACGGTGTCGCCTTCCCTCCAATTCGGGCAATAATTCAACTAAAATATAATTCTTACACCCAAAATAGTACAATGTTGTAATGTAAACACATTTTTTGCGAAATATTGAAACCATCTCCACCCTAATCCGGGAGTGGGAAGAATTACGTTTAATTATCCATCTGCTTGGGCAACTCAACGAAGCCAATTGAGGCAAGAGCGAACCCGCAGGGGGTTCATCATGGCCAGTACTATCACTGATTATTCAATAGTTACCGTAACAGATACCGCACACATCCCGATTTCGATCGCGCTTTTTCGAACTTTGCGCTTCAGAAACAAAAACTAAAATGCTCCTTATGTCAATGCGCGACAGCCTGTACCTCTTGAGATACAAGGTGCCGTAGTTCTTATCGCAGCTGTCAAACGCGAGCACTACTATAGACAAAAGATGGCGTTGGCACACTTGCACACGTTGTCTCCTATAGTGCTGGGTGAGGTGGGGTATCTAAATTCATAGAGGTTCAGGGAGTGGCTGTTCTGTATGTAGAACCATGCAAGGGGTTACAAAAATACAAATAAACATTTAAGGGGGTTGTTTAGACCATCAAACTGAACAACTTTCACTATGGGACCAATATCGAAATCGCGAAAAAAGAAAAGATGTTCCATACTCTACAAATCGACTAGAGCTAAAATATGTATCATAATCATTTTCAGCCTGTATCTACCCACTGCAGGGCATAAGCCTCCTCCATATTTTGCCATTCTTCTCGGTCCTGTGCCAGTCGCATCCAGGTCTTGCCTGTACTTTTCCAGATGTCGTCAACCCACCTGGCTGCCGGACGACCCACTTCTCTTTTACCTAATCTCGGCCAAATATGTATGGGATATCAGATTTTTTTTTTTCGCGATATCGATGTTGGTCGACGAAATGTTAATATGGACCCTAGAAATTATAATTATGACGATAAATGAAATGAAAACTAGCAAATAAGCCTGGAATCATCCTCAGAATCGTAGCAGCCCATCTCTCGTTAGTAAGAGGATGCTATTGACCTGCAGTGGAAGTCGAAAGCTATAACATTTTAAATCAATTATTTATTTTCAGTGGACGAGATCCAAGTGGCGTCGTACAAAATGCTGGGATCTTTGTACTCGTTGGGAACTGATGCTACTCTCACCCACGACAGAAAATATCTCAAGACTGAGATCGAGAGGAATAAACCTGCACTGGTAAGAATAGAAGTATTGCTGTCTTCTTTGAACAGACTATATGCTGAATTCTGAATAACTATAGTATCAACTTTTATTTACAAAAAACAAATGTTGATTCTTTTGAACTAAGCTACCGCACATTGCTAAGAATGAAAGTAAACAAAATTTGGTGGCGCGGCTCTCAATATTTCGAAGTGATAATTTCTTAATCTGTTTCGCAATTAAAAAATACTCTATTTTCTTTTGCACTTAGTCTTTTTTCTTTGACTGGAAAATGAACTGTAGGTATGCCATTATATTCTTCTTTCTATGGATTTATAATCAGCAATTAATGGTAACTACACGCACTCTCGCTTATTCTTATTTGACCTCTAAAATATGACGTAGGCAAAGGCAGATGATGATGATGAGAGTAAACAGGAATTAAAGTTTTTCGTCTTCATGAGCTAGAAACTAACTAACTAACTAACTAACTCTTGAAATAAATGATAGGATTTTGATGTAAATTTTACCTACCTACATAGATAATTCGTACAAATCTTTCGAACTAAGCTACCGCACATTGCTAAGAAATAAATAAAATAAATAAATAAATAAATAAATAAAATAACGCTCACCTGCACATACATTGTAATGATCCCAAGTAAACCTTAGGCTTTTTGTTATGGGAACCATACAACAACGACACAAACAAATACCATCCATGACCGAACCGGGATTCGGTTTGGCAGTCCGGCGTGGTAACCATTACACCAACCGGGTCGTCAAGCCAATAAAGTAAAGAGATTTGGTGGCGCGGCTCTCAATATTTATAAGTGACAATTTCTTAATCTCTTTCGTAATTTTAACATATCGATGACAATGATGGTTAGTATACATTTTTGGACGTTGTCCCCAGGGTTCTTGCCTGGGCGCATTCAGTTCAACGTTCCCGGTGGCCTTCCTGGAGCCGCATCTGAACAAACACAACCAGTTCTCACTGCTGAACCGTATCGCCGACCATTCTTTGGAAGCTCAAGGTTCGTTTCTTATTATTATTATTTTGAGCGTTTTACTCTCAGTGGCAGAAACGCTCATTAACATTAATCCTCCATTAAATCTCTTGCTAGCTTTTACTACGTCAACAAGATAGAAAAAGACAGCAAGAGATTTAATGAAAGATTAAATTTAATGAGCTTTTCTGCAAAGGTTACTCAATAAAACATTATAATAATTTTAATTGCGGATGCGACTTATTATTCCAGATATTATGGCTAAAATGGAGCAGTCGATGCCGACCCTCGAGACCATACTGAGCGAAGTAGATCAGTTCGTGGAGTCGGACAAGACTTACAACGAAGCGCCGCACATTATCGACGTCGTGCTGCCCTTACTCTGCTCGTACCTGCCGTTCTGGTGGGCGCAGGGACCTGACAATGTTACTCCCACCGCTGGGTAAGTTTGGACTTTATTTTGTATCGAATTAGAGTTTATAATTGTGGACTGTGTGTGGTTTAGACTTGTTTATGTATAGTATCTTATAGTCATATTGAAACACTTTCACTTGTACAGAATGTTAACAAATAGATGAAATGCTAGAAAGATTATTTTATTTTGTAATTTTGAAAAACATAATAGTTCTTTTTACAAAAATAAATCAAAGTGAAATCAACTCTTTTTGTAAAAGGTTATATTTTTAAAATTTCACGCTAGACCTACCTAGCTACAGCAAGCTTCACCATAAAAATGGGTTCGTCATGAAAACACGCAATGGGTAACATTTTACCAACATCTACAACAAAACACCCTAGTTTTATTTAAAAAAGTGGTTTAGGCCATCAAATCAATCTGAACAACTTTCACTATGGATCCAATGTTTTAAAATAAGGTAGGTCCTGCGGTTTTTGTATGAAACAGCTGATATTTTAATGTTTTTCTCGTTGTTGGCTCCATAGTGAAAGTTGTTAAGTTTGATGGTCTAAATCTAAACCACTCCTTTAAATATTACTACGGTGTTTTGTTCCACCCTGTATAACAGATAAAATAATGTTACAACTGACCATCTACATTCCAGCAACCACGTTACCATGGTAACAGCAGAACACATGAACCAGCTGCTCAAGAACGTCCTCAAACTGATCAAGAAGAACATAGGAAACGAGAGTGCGCCGTGGATGACACGCATCGCCACGTACACCCAGCAGATCATCATCAACAGCTCCGAGGAGTTGCTGAGGGATTCCTTCTTACCCCTCGCTGAGAGGGTGCGGAAGAGGACCGACAATATGTTCCATAAGGAGGAGAGTTTGAGAGGGTTTATTAAGGTTAGTAGCTCATTATAAAATTAATATCTTCACGCATCGCTACGTACACCCAGCAGATCATCAATAGTTCCGAGGAGTTGCTGAGGGATTCCTTCTTACCTCTCGCTGAGAGAGTGCGCCAGAGGACCGACAATATGTTCCATAAGGAGGAGAGTTTGAGAGGGTTCATTAAGGTTAGTAGCTAACTAATAAAGAAATATCTTCATCAATAGTTCAGAGGAGTTGCTGAGGGATTCCTTCTTACCTCTCGCTGAGAGAGTGCGGAAGAGGACCGACAATATGTTCCATAAGGAGGAGAGTTTGAGAGGGTTTGTTAAGGTTAGTAGCTCACCAGTAAATAAATATCTTCATCAATAGTTCCGAGGAGTTGCTGAGGGATTCCTTCTTACCTCTCGCTGAGAGAGTGAGGAAGAGGACCGACAATATGTTCCATAAGGAGGAGAGTTTGAGTGGGTTCATTAAGGTTAGTTGCTCATTAGTAAATAAATATCTTCATCAACCTTTCCAAGGAATTGTTGAGAGATTCATTCTTACCTCTCGCTGAAAGGTTGAAGAAGGGGGCGGACACTATTACTCCCAAAAGGAGAGTTTGAGAGGCTTTGTTAAGGTTAGTAGCTCATAAATAAATAAATATCTTCACGCATCGCCACGTACACCCAGCAGATCATCAATACTTCCGAGGAGTTGCTGAGGGATTCCTTCTTACCTCTCGCTGAGAGAGTGAGGAAGAGGACCGACAATATGTTTCATAAGGAGGAGAGTTTGAGAGGGTTTGTTAAGGTTAGTAGCTCATTATAAAATTAATATCTTCACGCATCGCTACGTACACCCAGCAGATCATCAATAGTTCCGAGGAGTTGCTGAGGGATTCCTTCTTACCTCTCGCTGAGAGGGAGCGGAAGAGGACCGACACTATGTTCCATAAGGAGGACAGTTTGAGAGGGTTCATTAAGAGGCCATAGGTCCAGGCGAATATTTTCTATGAGAAACGCGACTGCTAACCCCCCCAAAAAGTGCGTGCGTGTTCCGTATTTTCGATTAAAAAGAAGTAACAAAAGTTCTTTTTATATATTTTTTTTTATTTCACTCTAGATAAACTAATAGTAAATATGTGAGTAACATAGAGTATATTTGATATCGACGACATAAGTATTAAAAGTTTTCGGAATGTCATTTTTTTTTAAAATAGTAAATCAAAGTGGTATCGATTCGGTATTGCCACGACTTAACTTAACTAAATTTATTCCTGTCATTTTCTAACATTCGACTAAGAAAAGAGACAGAAAACCAACGACTGACTTTAGTGCTGTCAAAGTGACGCTACACGCCCAAAATAAGATGGCATCATAATGCACGCCATCTTATTTAAGTCGTTTTTGGGCGTGTAGCGTCACTTTGACAGCACTAAAGTCAGTTGTTGGTTTTCTGTCTCTTTTCTTAGTCGAATGTTAGAAAATGACAGGAATAAATTTAGTTAAGTTAAGTCGTGGCAATACCGAATCGATACCACTGTGCAACTTTTTCAGTCAATGATTTTGAACAAAGTAATTTCTGGTTCTGTTATTCGTTGTTTACCCTAATTTGTCCACTGTTAATAATCAATATATTTTCCATTCACAGTCGTCGACGGACGACACGTCACAAGTGGAGTCTCAGATCCAGGAGGACTGGCAGCTCTTAGTGAGGGACATCTACTCCTTCTACCCTCTCCTCATCAAATACGTCGACCTGCAGAGGAACCATTGGCTTAGGAATAATGTTCCAGGTTTGTATTGATTCAAATTTACCTAAGGCACGTTAAGCAGTTGGTGGGACCTTAGATCAAAATAATATTAATGGATAGGCCTAAAGCGCGGTAAGTTGAAGCACACTACTGGTGCACTTGGTCCATACAAACTAGCGCCATTATCTGTCAAATCTAGGGCACTTGCATACAAATTTGAAGTAAACCTTTCATTTGTTTTGCCTCATTTTTCTGGTTTGAAATGTTCGCGTAAGGCCTATCCATTCATTTTATTTTGAGATAAGGGTGGGACAGGCCGGAGGCATTCAGATGTTTTGCCACGCTTGTTACTGGAACGAAACTAAGTCATCGTTTCGGTACAATCACGTTTAGTTTCCTCTTTTGTTATTTAATGGTATTTAATTACGCTAGAGCGTCGGTGGCGTGTTGTGGAGAGCTATGGAAACTGAATCTTGAGGTCCGGGTTCGAATCCGCACGGACGAAATGCCATGTACCAATGAGTTTTCTAATTTTAGTAGGCCGACTACTCTCAAAAGGTGAAGGAAAATATCGTGAGGAAACCTGCATACGCTGAAGAAGAAAATCTGATGCGTATGCAGCCTACCAATCCGCATTGGGCATGCGAGGTGGACTAACGTCCCGAGTGTGGCCATGTGCTCTGCAGGGGACGTATATAGGCTGTGATGATGATGATGAATAGAAAGAACAGTACCTAGGTCCTACTTAATACCAGTAGAGTCAAAAAACGGTAATTTTGAAAGAAGGATGGCGATTAATTTGGACCCAGTCTATTTTACTTTGTGTTTTTTGTTTGGTTTTTTTGCGGTAGGGTCTTCAACTCTGCCATAAATAATATCTGGAGTTAGCTTACCAATAGCCATGCTTTCCTTATTGCTGTCTCCCGATATATTTAATTTTCCTAATCCTCTTATCTTCTTTGATTGAATTCATTGCGGGTTCTGCTACAGGTTAGAGTCATATACATAGCATATACATATAAATCGATGCATCCCCCACTCGCCCGCTGGACTTCATTGTCTAGTGTTGTGACTGATATCCGATGTTGATCCTGGTATACAGGGTGTTTCATAAGTAACAATAAATATTTAAAACTCTTAAGGGGGTTGTTTAGACCGTCAAACTGAACAACTTTCTCTATGGGACCAACATCGAAATCACGAAAAAATATATTTGATATCCCATACATATTTTAGCTCTAGTCGATTTGTAGAGTATAGAACATCAATTTTTTTTTTCGCGATTTCGATATTGGTCCCATAGTGAAAGTTTGATGGTCTACACCACCCCCTTAAAGGTTTATTTGTATTTTTGTAACACCTTGTATACGAGTTACAGCGAAGGGAATGTGTTATGCCCACTTCCTTTCACCTTTATTCGTCAGATCAGGCCTTTTCCCAACGATAATAATCATGATAACAGTGATTATTAAAGAGTTAACAACAATTTTGATTCAAACAGAGGCCGAAGAACTATACAACCACGTAGCAGAGATCTTCAACATTTGGTCCAAGAGCCAGTACTTCCTCAAGGAAGAGCAGAACTTCATCTCAGCCAACGAGATCGACAACATGGTACGTGTCGTATAATATGTCTCTAGAATGTACTCGTATTATGTTCTTAAACGTTCGCTCTCTGTTTTCACTTTTGTTTACATTTGTTTTGTTATTTTTCTATTGTTGTCCCCTTTTTAAATGTATTACTGGGTTATTTTATGGTTCCATTATCATGCTGTAGATTTGAAAAGCCTTCACTGAAAAATCGCTGGTTTTTTATGAGGGGATGATTAGACCATCAAACTGAACATCTTTGTCTGCTGGAGGAACACCGAAATCGCGAAAAAAAAATCAGCTGTTCCATAAAAAACTGCAAACCTACTCGAGCCCGTTTTTCTTTTGTTCTGTTATTCAGAACTGTATGTCTGTCATTAAAATTTCAGTTACTATAATTAATTATCGTTAGTCATTGGATTGACCAACTTAAACAACAGACACCTCAAAGTCTGTTTTTTTATCAAGGAAACAGTAATAGATGTTCGATAGATCCAGGAACTGAATTGTCATGATTATTATTATCAGCCATTGATGTCCCTCTTTTGAGCGCAGGCCTCCCTCCGTTCTCTCCGAGAGTCTCTATCCTGCGCTTCGATAGGCCAGTTCTTAAGGAAGCCATCAATTTCATCCCGCTATCTTCCTCTGGGTCTTCGACGCCGATTTCGTTTCGTTGGGGAATAGCTGTTGGTAGTTTTGACCCATAGGCATGCGGCAGACATCTCCAGCCCAATTCCACTTTAGATTGGCAGAATTGGTGGTGACATCTGCCACTAGAGTTCTGAAGCTAATTACATAAATTCTCATGATGTTAAATTTGAAATCCTTAGTGAAATAGCGGCAGCAATGAAAAACAACTGTATGTAGTTCGTAAACTGGACAGTTCGACTCAATTGAAAAAAAAATCTCAATTGAAAAGCTTTGTCGCAAAGCGACTATGTCGCTTTAATCGCGCACTTCACGCAATCTTCGATACACATAATTTCCAACGTTTCAGAATATAACAAAACCATAATCTAACCCCGTATAGTTCACCAGACCGAGTTAGAAATCATTAAGAATTGTCAATAATCCCTCCCAGTCATATTAACAACATTGTGTTGTCAATCGTTCTGTCTGCCACAGGTACTCATTATGCCAACAGCCACTAGAAGGGTCACTACCGTCGCTGAAGGCACACCGCAAGGTGGCGGAAAGGTGAGTGGGATAATTGGGAAATTTCCTAGTCCTGGAAAATTACATCTTTTCATAAATCACTAAAATAAGCTAGATTTAATGACAATGAAGTTTGATATAAGCTATTTAAAAACATTTTCTATCGCTTTCTGTCTCTTTCGTGCAAAGCTGATCTTTTCATGTTGTTAGTAGAGTAAGAGCAGGTATGCACTATGCATTATTTAATTTTACTAGTGCTTAGTATATCAAACTGTTTTAATTCTCAACATTAAACCCTATTGATAAAATTGACCTTAGTAAGTGTCAAGTTATAACGGCTGGATATTAGTTCAGCCTAAATAAGTACAGTGATTTGAACCCATCCAAACAGACTGAGTCTTTAATGTTTTTTGGCTATTACTGCGAGAAGAGCAAAAATCTATAAGATAGCTGTAACAGATAAGTATATCAACAGGTCTATCATGAGATTATGCCAACGATTTTCGTAAGTCGAACACTTGTGTTAATCTGCTTATTAAATTCAACTAAATTTATCTCGTGTATGGTGCTTTAAGATACATAAAAGTTCTTTCCATGCGCATTGAGACTTGTTAAAGCTTTATTTTGGAGTAAGCCTACGAATAAAGCAGATAAAATTTCAAAATGCGGATATGATTTATTTTGTGATCAACATTGTTCAAGCACATGTCCAGGAGGTGGATAGGTAGAAGAAATCCCGAAATCAATTTTTTTTATTAGCCTGTTCATCCCACAGTGCTGAGCAAAGGCCTCTCCTCTAATCTTCCAACCATCTCTATATTGGGCAAGCTCTGGCCACTTGTCGTCCAAAGCATCCAAATCATCCCGCCACCTTTTCTTAGGTCGTCCAGGTTGTCCTAATAAATCCAAATATGTGTAGAAAAGTGATTGCAGCAATTTCGTTTTCATTTTTTGAATAAATATCTTCCCTCCAAAATTAATGTATCCCTCCGAAACAAAAGGATACGTGCTTGACATTAAAACATATTTATAAAGCTTTTTAGTTTTTTGTTAATTCGAAGAGAAAGTTGACGTAACTGAAAACTACTCAATACTAAACATGAACTAATAAGACAATTTACTAAACAGAAAAAGAAGAAGCATCGTGACAAGAAGCGCGACAAAGACAAGGAGGTTCAAGCATCACTGATGGTCGCCTGTCTGAAGAGGTTGCTACCTGTTGGTCTGAATCTGTTCGCGGGCAGGGAGCAGGAGCTCGTCCAGCATTGCAAGGACCGCTTCTTGAAGGTATGATATTGGTACTGCTGAAAAAGTGTTGAAATCTGCTTCGAGATATCCCGTTATTACGAGCTTCCTTCGCTCTTTTTTTTAAAGACTTAATACGTCATCAGCCTGTACAGACATAGGCCTCTCTTAATACATACCACTGCGCTCAGTCCTGTTCTTGCATCATATCTCTTCCAGCCATAATGCCCACATTGTCGCATGATCTAACAAAGGATCCCCCGCACTACATCTGTCCAAACGTGGTCACTCTAGAACCCGTTATTTCACCAGTTCTGGTATAGACTTGTCAGGCCCATTGCCAATTCAAATTGCTGACTCTTAGACCTACGTGTACAGCGTTAGTTTTAAGTCGATTCGAATCCTATCTTTCAGGGATATCTCGAATATAGCTCTTTCCATAGCTCGAACATGACACACTACATTCATTTGAAGACTGAATATCAGAGCTGTAACATGCAATGAAAATTTTTCCTCTTTTCGAATTTATAAACTTGTTGGAACCTTGCTTTTAACAATTTGTTTCACCCACAGAAAATGACAGAGCAAGATGTATCAGAGTTCGCGAAGACACAACTAACACTGCCTGATAAGATAGACCCGGCGGACGAAATGTCCTGGCAGCATTACCTCTACAGCAAGCTGGGGTCCAAGAGCAAAACTACCATCGTGTCCACCGACACGGCCGAGAACAAAGCTAAGATCATCGACGACACGGTGGAACGGATTGTTGCTATGAGTAAAGTACTCTTTGGGTTGCATATGGTGAGTTAATTTTTATTTTTAGCGGTGTTATTTTAATGGAAAAGGGTTGTACCATGTACTGGTTGGTACTATTTACTGGACACTATTGTAGATAGACTGAGGGCACTGAGGCTCGGCGCAAATGGGCCACTGGTCTTCGGTGGTCGGTGGCCGTCACATTTTACTACCCACTATCTTATAGCGGTTAACGGAAGTGAGAGTGAGAAGGAGCGAAGCGGCCCTTCAGTGGAGAGTGTCGGCATTTTGTGTGACCAGTGGCGAATCGTGGACACGGCTGTAAAATGTATAAAAAAAGCGTGTAAACAGCTTGTCGCTGGCCACTGGTGGCTTAAGCCGGTGCTTCGTTTGCCCCGAGCCTAAGTATGGAAAGTTGGCCTGTCCATTTTTATGCTGGGAATGAAGAATTGTTAGCAAAGTCCCGTCGCGTGCAAGTAAAGAAACCGGTCTGGTTCACAGGATTGACAGTGGTAGTAATAAGTCCAGGGACCGATACAAACAAATCATTGATAAGTTGGAGGATACCAGGTCCTTTGCGAAAAAGCCAATAACTTAAAATAGACCCTTTTTTATTTTCGGCTATTTTTTTAGCGCGGCCATCAATCCAACTTGAATATTATAGTTCAGAATAAAGTTACAAACAAAGTTACAGACAAGTAGGTATATCTCTAAACTCAGTCCAAACGGAGATTAAAGGCTTGAAGTAAAAGTAATGAATATATTTTCAACTTCAAGCCTTTATATCTCCGTTCAGAGTGAGTTTATGGATAAACATATTGTAATAATGTATAAAGCCGTGGTGGTCCAGTGGCGAGTAACCTTGCCTGCCGTGCAGGAGGCGATGGTTCGATCCCCGTCCAAGCCGACTCGTACCAATGAGTTTTTCGGAATTTATGTACGATTTGTAACACCACTGGCTTTTCGGTGAAGGAAAACATCGTGAGGAAACCTGCATGCTTCAATTTCGAGGCATGTATTATACCCACTGTCCATTACAAGTGGCGACGGGCTCACCCCCCGTCACACTGGACAGAGTTTCGGTACTACTGGTGAAACGTGGATGTTCTGAGGTTTCAGAATATCTCTGACTACCCCCTCGGGGAATATAGTCGTGAGCATATGCATATTGTAATAACAAGTTTTGCTTGTTACTTTATTCTGAACAAAACTATTCAAGTTTGGTTGATGGCCGCGCTAAAAACAACGTCGAAAAACAAAACCCGCATTGTCTTTTATCATTTTATTAACTAACTGTTTTATACAGGGTCCAACTTAATATGCTGACACTTTTTTAAGGGGATGTTCAGAGCATCAAACTGAACAACTTTCTCTATGGGACCAACATTGAAATCGCGAAAAAAAAATCAGCTGTCCCATACATTTGGCTCGAGTAGGTTGGCAGTTTTGTATGGAACAGAATATATTTTTTTCGCGATTTCGATGTTGGTCCCATAGAGAAAGTTGTTCAGTTTGACGGTCTGATCGTCCCCTTAAAAAAGTGTCAGCATATTAAGAAGGACCCTATATTTATATAAATAATTTATTCGTATAGATCGACCACCCGCAACAAATGAGTAAGAACGTATACCGTTCGGTAGTGTCGATACAGCGGAAGCGAGCCGTCATTCAGTGCTTCAGGCACCTTTCTCTACATTCCCTTACAAGGTTCCTAGACTGTGTGTGTGTGTTTGTTGTGTGTGTAGGTTTTCTGTATTTTAAGATTTATTAAACAATAATTCATATAATGGGTGTAATATTAAATGCGTTAGGGACATATTAAACGGGGTGCTTCAGAAAATCTAACCGAACAACTTTTACCACGGATTCAACATCGAAATCTCAAAAAACAATATACTGTTCTACGTATTTTGAGTAGTCAATAACGTTTTCTATGGAACTTTTCGCGATTTCAATGTTGGCTCCATTGTGAAAGTTGTTTAGTTTGATGGTCTGAAATACCCCCTAAATATGTAACGCGTTTAAGTTTACACTCTTAATGGCAATGAACTAATGATAATCATAAATTATGTTTGGTACGTAAAATCACAGAGTAGCTAATAGAGTCAAATCAAATCAAATCATTTATTTCAGAACATAAATTCCATATTACATGTCACAAATATAATAATGTAAAATGATGAAAATCTTTTTATCATCACTACTCTCATCTTTTTTCACTACTAGGGGCACATGCCTTATTTAATTCACAAATGAATAATAAAACCTATCGTGGAAATTCAAAATTTTTCACCTTTATTTGTATAAATAAGGTTCAGAAGTTAAGTAATCTACTTTCGTTGCTGATCTTATTAGGTATATAAATGAGACATTACCATCCAGTGTGGAAAGTTTAATGTTTTAATGTAACAATAACTGTGCATGCTGCATTGTGGACTAACCTAGGCAACGAAACCTAAACAACGACATAACAACTGGAAGCGATTGTTGTGCGCCGCCAGAAAACGCGCTGCTGTCGCCTGCTTGAGATCCATTCACATTTATAAGATAAGTAGGTGTGTATGTTTGACACTAATGTAGGTAAGTATGTAGAATGATAATTAGAGATAATTGTATGCATATTTACCTAAACTTCACTATTTTCCTTACGAAGACAGATTATAGATATGCCTTTCTGAATAAAGTTAATTTATAAAGACTCGTGCCACCTGCACCGTTTTTAGGGTTCCGAACCTCAAAGAGGAAAAACGGAACCCTTATAAGATCACTCCCGTGTCCGTCCGTCCGTCTGTCACAGCCACTTTTCTCAGAAACTATAGAAGCTAGCAACTTGAAATTCGGCATAGTGGTCAATCATGCTAACCCAAACGTAAAGCGTGACTAAAAATTTAGAAAATAATTTTTCTACAAATTTTTAAGGTCCAAAAACTGATGACTTTTAAAAAAAAAGTTTTCCAATCTAGCCGAGTTTGGTATCATTTGAAAGGGCTTTGAACGTAGATTTCGTATTATTAGTTCGTTTTACTAAGTAATGCGTAGTTATTCATTTATAAGCCCGACTGCATGAAAAATTTTGGTTCCCCCCCCCTGATCTCCGAACATATAAAGCCAAAAAATCTGAAATAATTCTTACATGTCGATAAACTATTGAATTTTGTAGGAAAATTATAGCGGTGTCTGTATTGATAATGATTTTTGAGAAAATTGAAAAAACGCAGTACAAACAAACTTAGGGTTGCAGTTGATGTTTTTCGTTGATGAGCATAGACACAAACTTTTAATATTACATTTTAAATAAAATCCAATAAATTAACACCAGTTTAACTCATAAAAATGAACGAAGATAACAAAAATGCTAGTTTTTCGATGAATTACCAACTCCGTTGTGAAGTTTTGTTGTTAGCCATATTTCGTCACTGTTTTTTACTTAAAACATTTTTAAAAGACGGTAAATCATTTAAATTCCACTAAATCTATTCAATAACACCCTACAATTGTTCCTACTCATTAAAAAAAGTACAAAATGAATAATTGTTTCGATATTTTGATTTGTGATTTGTATGGTTTCATGCAAGAACGGGTGTACCTACCGGTATCGGTGAAACTTGGTAAACAGCTAGTTAGAGTACCTATATCCAGAGATAGCATAAATGGTAGGTGTTTAAGATTTTTGTGAAAAATCACTATTTCATTGGGAATAAACTGTATTTAAACATTTTCGAGAAGGTAACAGTAATTTGAGCATTTGAACTTTGCTTGAATGACAGGATGTGAGGTCCGATTCACAATGCAGGAAACTTAAAAATTATAACTTTACAGCAAACCGTATTTCATTATAGAAAAAATCCTAACATAATATAAGAGAATTACGGAAAGTAACAACATATTAAGCCATATCAACAGCTACGTTGTTAAGATGGATTGAATTAATGATTTTCACAAATGAAATATTTATCATCATAATGATTAGGACAAATCGGAATAAAATCTTTACACGTCAGTCATACGTCAGTAGTGAATCATGGACATGGATCAAAGAGATTATACTTGCATAGAGGGAGGATAACTTTTACAAGGCGGTCCACTTTGTTTGAAGTTAGTTTTTTTATGTTTCGTGTCATGTGGTAGGACAAAAGGCACAAAAAGTAACTACTTTACACAACTTTACATACACTAGCATGTCAAAAAACGTGGAAAGTGGACAGCCGCATAAACAAAATATCTAAAGTTTCATCTCTTTCTACTATTAAAGGTATGTCATAAGAGAAAAGAGACTAACTACAATCTTAAATTGATGCGGATTTTATGCTTTAGAATTAAGAGATCCTTCCTGTGAGCTGTGAGACATGGATATAAACCAATGTATAGACAATACCAATGCCACCTTCCTGATCATGGACAATACATTTCCAACGTAGAAATAGAACGACTCGAAAAAGCATTAAAATAAAAGTTATCGCGAAAACGAGACACGAGATGAAGTTGAAATTGCTATCAAAATCATGCAACGTAGTCGGGCTAAGGTACGAGATTTAATACATCTTTTTTCATATCTCCGTCCCTTTCCAGTATGACCATTCCAGTCTGCGAATCTATAAAATACTCAATCAACGCTTTCCAAGCTTCTTGATCAATAACATGCAATGAAATTAGAGACAGTGCCTTACATTACAACCTTCTTGATCATGAACTTTCGCTTACGCTAGCTTATGCACCTTTTAGTGTTTTAGGCATGAAGATTAAATTATCAAAATTCTTTTCAAGGCTTTCATACCGAGAAGACAAACTGGAGTAATGTATTTCTATCCAACTCGGGTGCTAGTACTAATGTGAGAAAATGATAAACCTAGTTCTTCTGTTCGTCAGTAACCCGCCTCATTACAATACATTTTAACTTCTAGAACAGAAAGGTGGCATTGTCTATAAGCACCGGGAGAGGAGAGCAAACTTCCGTACAGGCGGTGAAAATGACTTTTCAATTTATATGAAGCTAGATGACTAACTCTGGAGTCAGACAGCCTTTGTAGTACAAAAAGTGGTTACGTCGATAAGGACAGTAATAAGTAGCGATCTCCTGAGTGAATATACAAGACACGTCGTGCTTCCTTCTATATCTTCTCTTTCTACGTTCTAAATCCATGGTTTATTATCCATGTTCTAGAATCATAGTTCAAAAAGATTGCTAATGATTGAATGAGATTGCAACGCATAAACTTCTTGGTAAACTTAAAATACAGGTGGTAGTCATTAGATGGTGTTAGGCAAGGAATATACTACTCTCTACCGTGTTAGATTCCTTACCTTTTCTCTAATTGGGATATTCAGGGATTTTCTTGGTAATCATATTGAATTTCAAATATTACGTTAAATTTTTCGTGCAGTAGGTACTCAAACTTGTCCGATGTAAGTGTTCATGTAGCGAGACCATTGTCACCTTCTTTGAGCATGGTCACAATACATCATCTTCTTTTAACATTAAAACTTTAAATAGGTACTTACTTAACCACTTTGTACCTTTTGAACAACGGCGGTTTTCGTTAACACTGTTCTCATATTTTGTTACGGCAACATTAGGTTTGGAACCCTCTATGTGCGAGTACACACCTCGCTCTTGGCCAGTTATTTCATACTGGTCCTCGTCGCGGTAAGTCAACAGTAGGTAGAACAACTTGGAAAACATAAAAACTCTGTCAACTTGGACAACATGAACAACTCTGACAACTTGGCCAACTGATTTGACTTGGAATAAATTTTGTGAAAAATGAAGATTAGGTGAATACGCATCCGAATATCCGATCTCTAATTGTAAAACAGGTAAAGTATAGTTTACCTCACTGAAGAGAGAACCCGTCTTCGTCTTAGGCAGAAGAAACATGCAGGTGCCACTGATATGTGCGATATACCATATAAATGTTCATACATTTCGTTCACAACAACGTCATAAAGCCACTATGACAATTTTATGAATATTCAGTCATAAGACTTCTAAAATAAGATTGATTTTAAATAAACTATTTTGGTTACTCTGATCTCAAACGAAATATTCCTCATGCTATTTCAATTGGTTCTTTTTCTGTGGTTACGTAACGTAGGACGTAACCATTTTTTTCTTGCTAAAAGATTCAGCAACAATTTGGAAAAAAGTTTCATTCGTTTCATTCGTTTTTGCGTGATGCTCCAACAAACAACCAAACAGACAAAAATTCTGAAACAGGTTGATTTGGAGTCAATCTAGAAACCATAATATCTTTATCTTGTAAATATCTACAGACACACTTGTGTTAGTGTAATGAATGACACACCTGCGAATCGTACGGCGCCGAACGTTCGGTTGAATATGCGTCTACAAGGAAAAATGGCGCGTGATGGCGCGTACTGGTGTGTCGCCGGTACAGGGAAAAGCGTTGCGCGCGTATTCAACCTAACGTTCGGCGCCGAACTTTCCGCAAGTGTGTCCCAATACTTACAGTTTCATAATAGTTTAGATTTTGTTTTTCACTTCCCACAGACATCGTGCTTGCAACATTTTCGCCAGGACGTACTACGAACTGTGGTTGGAAGAAGAAAACATTGGCCAGGAAGTTATGATTGAAGACCTTACGGTAAGATTGTTTATCTTTTATACCTATACTGCATTCAAAATAAGGACGACGAGATTTTCAGATTCCTATTAAGCGTTCTGGCCAATTCTGATTAGCAAATATAATTTATTTATCAGAAAGATGTACTATCCGGCATATCTTGGACGTTACTAAAGCTGTTCTAGGAATAAGTAACGTCCAAGTGTTTCAAATCTCTGTTTCCGTAATTAAAAATGGCCCTACATTTTCGGTGCTATTTGGAATGGAGTATAGGTATTAGGAGTTTCTATTTCAAATTGAATATTTTAGTTCAGAATAAAGTAACAAACAAATTAATTTTATTTTGATCTAAGTACTTAACTACAAATCTCGATGTTGGTTCCATATAAAAAGCTGTTCAGTTTGATAGTCTGATCATCCCCTTAAAAAGTGTCAGCATATTAAGAGGGACCCTGTATATCTAAACTAAGGAGATATAAAGGCTTGAAGTAAACGTAATTCATATATACAGGGTTTACCTCGAAGACAGTGCGCATTTTTCTTCCATACAATCAGTATCGTTAATAGAACACCCAGGGAAAAAAACAATTTATTTTGGTGTTTTATTTTTTGTGTTTTCGTCATCGGATTCCTATGAATCGCGGCCGGGATTTAACAATCGGATTTCTTTCTTTATGATCAGACGGTCCATAGCGCAATGGATGTCAACCCAAACCCTCATTACTGTAGTAAGACCCTAATCAGAGTTCAGGCATTTTTTCTGTTATCTTTTGAAGTCTTTTGTCACTCCTATTTCAATATTTTTGTATGAGACATGATAAAATAAAAAGATACGTGTCTTTTTATTTTCAATTAACTTTATATACGTAAAATTTGCGCACTGTCTTCGAGGTAACCCTGTATTTTCAAATTCAAGCCTTTATATCTCCGTTCTGACTGAGATATACAAGTAAAACAAGTTTTCTTTATTCTGATCTAAAATATTCAAGTTTGGTTGAAGGCCGCGTTAAAAAAATTGGCGAAAGAAAAGACGCCACCTTCCATAGGTACAAAAACCCGCATTGTATTTTGTAGCAATCGTTCGAAGACGCGGAGCTGAAGAAGAGTGACGTGGTGGAAGAGGACGCCAAGCCTGACCCTCTCACTCAACTTGTAACCACCTTCTGTAGAGGCGCCATGACTGAGCGCTCCGGCGCGTTACAGGTATACTATACTAGCCTACATAGAGGAAAATCCAGTGTTTAATAAGCTAAGTGCTAAACATTTGGCATAAGAATAGTTAAAAATCGTAGAAAGAGAAGGAACTAGAAGAAAGCACGTGTCATGTCAGTAAGAGATGCACATAGCAAATTCGCTCTAGTTAAAAAAGGAGATCGCTACTTATTGCTGTCCTTATCGACGTAGCCACTTTTTTGTTCTACGACGGCTGTCTGACTCCGGAGTCAGACATCTATTTTCATACAAATTATATAGGATTTTATGACTATCGCTGTCTCATACGCGGTTACACTGATGTTACGTCTATCAGCTTAAGCGAAAAGTACTTCGCCTATGTTAATAATAGTACACTATAGAATGGAATCTCCTTTTTGCGTGCCTCAAACATCGCGTTTTGTACACCCCTTTCCCCTCCACCCGCAACGTCCCGCTGTTGCCCACGGGTGCTGTCATTTATTTTACAGGTACGGTATCTATATCGCGGACATAAGCCCTGACTGACTAGTTGGTAAAACAAACATAACATTGACGTGACCTTGAACGCGTCTGTCACGCGAGTTTCGTTTCTATAGGTTCATTTTAAATTAGTTGGCGAAACTGAACCAGGGCACCTTTTAATGATAGCAGATTGCATTATTAATGTTTATAATTGGTATTGATGATTAACAAAATTATTATTATCGTACGTATCGTACGCAGTTCGCGGCCGGCAGGCGAACATTGACCTCAGAATTATATGATCAAGCGGGGGTCATTACCACGTTATTGTACTCAGTAACAGATACGAAATGCGTTTGTTAAGTTTCGCCAACTAATTAAATTTGACCTTATATACTGTACTACTATTATCTATTATTATGCTTTTGATTCTTTTGTACCCCTGATATCTCTCACTCATCTAAAGGGGTTTTTTGAACCATTGAACTTTTTCAGGAGGATCCTCTATACATGTCCTACGCGCATATAATAGCCAAGTCGTGTGGAGAAGAGGAGGAAGAAGGCGGCGGAGAGGAGGAGGAGGGCGGGGGAGAAGCCGAAGGGGAGGATGAAGGAGGAGCTAGTATACACGTGAGTTTATGTACTAATAATGTTGGTACATTCAGTACAATTTTTTTATAAAAAGTTGAAACGTAAACCATCTTGTTACATGCAGAAAACTATGGGAACGTATATGGTAAGCATGCTAAACTAAAATGTATATAAGAATGGAATAGCTACCTATTTCAAGTTGAACTTGTTGTCGGAATCAGACAAAAAATAAAACTGTTATTTAGCTCTAAGTTCTCCAAAAAGGAAAAATAAAATTACGTTGCCTTCACGATTGACTGTTATTAATTGTCTTCGGTTTTTGTAAATCGTTTGATCTATTATTGCCGTCTAAAATAGGCCTGTTTCTGGCTGGCCACGACTCTAATGTGTATTTTTTTTTATGAAATACACTCCTTCGCTGCAAGTTTGGCCACGAGCGGTTAATGTGATGTGCGCGGTGTTCGTGCGGTTCGCGTTTGAGCTTGCCACGAGGCTCGGCCATTTCTTTTCTCAAATGTTTTTTTGCTCAAAAAACAATCCTTGAGGTTGGGATAACCTAAATACTCACGCAAAATACTTGACATTGGTAGAAATGCAGTGCTATCAGACAATAAAAACTTTATTAATTTAAAAATAATCCTCGGATTATAAGTATTCTCCCAAAATCTTTTAAAATTGGGAGAAATGTAGACACATTTACCGACGGCAACTGACTGCCGGCCCATACTAAATGTCATTTTGGTACATTGACCTCTTATAGTATTTCTGGTCAGTGTTTTGGTAAGAGGAAAAGCACCAATCATACTCGGAGGAAAAGGCCACTAAGGGTTGAACTACACATGGCCGCACGCGATCGCCCTTTTCCATCGCTCCATCCTTTTCGCCTGCCGCGTGCGATCGCACGCGATCGCGTTCCGTCTATCTTATATGCTCTAGCAAATGACGTTCCTGAGTGACAGAAAAGGATGGAGCGATGGAAAAGGGCGATCGCGTGCGGCCATGTGTAGTTCAACCCTAACCCGCTGTCTCAATTTCAGACACAAAAGAAAGCCATTTGTTCCTCTCGTAGACATAATTTCGGGTGGCAGTTTAAACGTTAATTTGTACAATTCAATTAAACCATTTTCTATACTAAAATGTCTAAAACAGGAGCAAGAGATGGAGAAGCAGAAGCTGTTGTTCCACCAGGCCCGCCTCGCGGACCGAGGCGTGGCGGAGATGGTGCTGCTTCACATATCCGCGTCCAAGGGCGTGCCCAGCGAGATGGTCATGAAGACCTTGCAGCTTGGTATCTCCATCCTGAGGGGAGGCAATATTGATATACAGATGGTGAGTGTGGGAATAAACATAGTAGCATAAGCAAAGCATATGCTCAATATCGATGTACAGATGGTGAGTATGGGAATAAATATAAGCATTAGCATATGGGCACGACTATATTGCCCGAGAAGTCAGAGATATTCTGAAACCTCAGGGGGGGTGGGTGAGCCCATCGCCACCAAAACTATACCTAAAAAATTTTAAGTGAATATAATCGGAAAATGATTCGGATCTAAATTGCATTGTTATTGTTAGCTTTTCTAAGGTAAATCCTTTTTTATCGAAGCACTCCTGGTACTCGGCCTTGGAGGCAAACTATTTATTCGTGCCGTTCGCAGTTGAGACGGGCGGTCCCTGGAGCGCTGAGGCAAAGAACCTGGCTCGAGAGTTGTGTCGCCGGATGAGGGATAGGGGCTGCGGATCCACGGTGTGGTTCTTTCCTGGCTCAACACATTGCCTAAGCGATCCAACGGGGTAACGCCGCAAGCGTTATAGGCTCGTTTAGGCCAGAAACGAACCGCGACGGACTCTCTGTTTAGTTCAGTTTTTTAACACATTTATATTTTTATACTATTACTATTAACCACTGTATTTTTCCTCAATAAACAGCTACCACCCTTTTTTATCTGGTTAAACATGACTGATTTAAAGTACTATTTTATTTGTAAAATGTGTGCCAAGTCCAAAGGCAAGTTTTTAAAGTGTTATTTGGTCTCTACAGGGTATGCTGAACCACTTGAAAGACAAGAAGGACGTCGGGTTCTTCACATCCATCGCAGGTCTTATGAACTCTTGCTCTGTACTGGACTTGGACGCCTTCGAGAGAAATACTAAGGCTGAAGGTACTATCAATTTATCATCTGATCTGTGCAAACTATGATTATTTGGGGGGAGGAATATTGCAAGACGTAGCTTGTCTTATGCTGGCACTTTACATGGCGTATTTGACAAATTTCATAAATGAAAAATACGCGTTTCTACGTCAAAATAGGCAATCTAAACTATTATAAAACTGTAACTGAAGTGTGTCTGTACATTGAAGATACATAAAAGAAAGGATTACGATATGGTTTTTAGGTATCCCTGACTCGAAATCAACGTTTTTTAGAAATGTTGTCTGTCTGTTTGTTTCTTTGTTTGATTGTTTTTTCGCGCATAACGCAAAAACTACTGAACCTATTTTGATGAAACTTTTTTGTTGGATAGCTTATGTTCTGACTTAAAATCTGTTATACGATTTGTGCGGATGAAGTCGCGGGTAAACACTAGTACAACTATAAACACGTTAATCCCAGAAGATGTTTTAGTTGAATGTTTGCCTATTTTACTCCTTTTTTGTGCGTTGAAAACCGACGGGATAGCGGAAACGTGTATTTGTCAAAAAAGGTCATGTGAATTGCCTCAGCATCACTATTATTTATCGATCTTTTGTGCTCGTAGGTTTGGGTGTCGGACTAGAGGGCGCCGCGGGTGAGAAGAACATGCACGATGCTGAGTTTACGTGCGCGCTGTTCAGATTCATACAGCTTACCTGTGAAGGTCACAACTTGGGTGAGTAGCCATCTATATAAACTATTCTTCTCCTTATCGTGTCGACTTCAAACTTTGAACAAAGTCGCTAAATAGTACCTTGCCAGAAGTGGGCAACCGATACAAACTATTATAAAACTGTAACTGAAGTGTGTCTGTACATTGAAGATATTTACAAAAAAAAGATTACGATATGGTTTTTAGATATCCCTGACTCGAAATCAACCTTTTTTAGAAATTTTGTCTGTCTGTTTGTTTGTTTGTTTGTTCGCGCATCACGCAAAAACTACTGAACAAATTTTGATGAATTTTTGTTTGTTTGATAGCTTATCTGACTTAAAATCTGGTATATAATTTGTGCGGACGAAGTCGCAGGTCGCATATAAACACTAGTTAATTAATAAATAAATAACGCTCACAGGCACATACATTGTTCTGATCCCAAATTGAAGCTGCGAGGCTTCTGATTATGGAAACCAGAACAACCACGCGAAAAGAAAAATATTTTTACACTATGAATGAAAAAAAATCGAACCCAGGACATCAAAATAAAGAATACACTACGTAGAAGTAAACGTCTAAGACGGGGTGTTACAAAAATAAGGTGTGGGGTGGTGTAAATAAAATAAATAATGTATTTTAACAGAATGGCAGAACTATCTACGTACACAGGCCGGTAACACGACCACGGTGAACGTGGTCATCTGCACCGTCGACTACCTGCTGCGGCTGCAGGAGTCCATCATGGACTTCTACTGGCATTACTCCAGCAAGGTACTGTTAATTGCAGTTCTTGCTTCGTTACAATGCCCGAACGGCATTGGACACATGGACGCTGGCACTTAACAAGAAGCTAGGACATGCTGAGTGACCGCGATAGAGAGGAATACACCACTGCTGTCATCCACCTCCCGTACCACCAAGAGCACAGAAGATTATAAAAGTTGCTAGAAGTTCAAAGTACGCGTCAAAACGCGTGCCACACGGTTATGCAATAATTTGCATTTGATAGACGCGCGGCGTGGTGCGAGCGAGAGGGCATGAGTAATTGTAGCAGCGTGAGCGGGAAGACAAGTGGCGACAGCCGTCTCCGAAGCAAAAGCGCTACTTTGCATTTCTAACCCCTGTTATAATGTTTCTGTGACCGAGAGGCAAGGAGTACATACTGTACGTATGTGTTAATACCAATGATATTTTGTTAGTTCTCTTTCTTATACTGTGTTCTGAAAAAGAGTTATTCCTAAATTTCAGCAAATTTTTTTCTAGAATTCTTCCCTTTTCTCTGAATATCGCAGAGTTAAGTTTTCAAAATACTATAGGTATTTTACTGTAGGTAAATACTTATGAAGAAACATGTCTACTCTTTTGGCTTTGTCTAGTTTGGTAAGAATGAAGTATTAATCTACTGTTTATCTTTACTACAGGAATTGATAGACCCGGCCGGCAAAGCGAACTTCTTCAAGGCGATAGGGGTGGCTTCACAGGTGTTCAACACACTCACTGAAGTCATCCAGGGTCCCTGTACCCAGAACCAACAGGCTTTAGCGCATTCCAGGTACATTATCATTCAGACTTGACTACTAGTTTTGTAATGTTTCATTATTAGATGTTTTGTGTTAGTCTTATGGAGAAAGTTGTCCTATTTAATGGTCTGATCTATCTATCTATAACGTCACGCCTCTTTCCCAGTGGGGTAGGCAGAGACCAGAGCGCGCCATCTACTACGATCCTTACATACCGCTTTTGCCTCATTCACATCCATACATCTCTTCATACATGCCCGTCGGTTTCGAGTACTCCGCACCTCCCCTTTTTGTAGGACGCAACTGATTTGATCAGAATTGGTCTGATCATCCAGTTAAAAGGAACACATCTAATAATGAAACATCTTGTATTTATGCTAATGTTAATCGTCCAAAAACAATTTCAAATTCAAACATTTTAATGAGGCTATTTCATTAAAAAAAAAAACAATGACGATGGGAGGATGGCGTTACAAACGTGCCAATGTAGGTGTCAGATCGAAAGTGTTCCGTTTTTTCTCGATTTCCTAATTTAAGGCATTCAAAAAATTCCATTTTTTTCAGTGTGTTTAGTTGAATTATAATTACGAACACGAACTTTCGTTTATGAAGGTTAATCTGTGACACTTATTTTGTATCAGACTATAGCTTAGTAAGTCAATGACTAATGTTGACGTAATCTCTTTCCCTGCAGATTGTGGGACGCAGTGGGAGGTTTCCTGTTCCTCTTCTCCCACATGCAGGACAAGCTCTCCAAGCACTCGTCCCAGGTGGACCTTTTGAAGGAACTCCTGAACCTGCAGAAGGACATGATCACGATGATGCTGTCCATGCTTGAAGGAAACGTCGTCAATGGTAAGCGTTGCGTACAGGTCGGTTAACTAAGGCTGCGATTCCACCAGAGATGTGCGAGGTAGCAAGGCGGTAAGCGAGGAAAAAATCGGTCAATGAGAGTGCTTCAATTTCCCAATGACGTGATCGAGCGATCGATATTGACGGATTGTTTCCTCGCTACCTCGCACATCTCTGGTGGAAACGCAGCCTAAAGCTGGCACGTGCCATACATTTACGCAATGCCTTTGTCTCACTGCACGCGTACTGAAAAGTTTCTCTATCTCTATCAAGTACGGATGCAGTGACAGGAAAAACGCATTTGTGTGTGTCTGTGAACGCACCAGAATTAGCCCCTACAATGTAATTTAGCATGGGAAGCCGTCCGCCATCACATCAACGAACGGCTTCCCATGCTAAATAACATTGTTGTATGGGCCGGCCGTCGGTCGCCGTCGGTAAATGTGTATGTCCCTAAATGTGTGTATGGTGAATATGAATATTTGCACCCAAGTCAAAGACGTTTGTATGTATACGGTGTATAAACAACAGAAACAAGTATAATTTCGGCCTCACGGCTGCCTTAACTACAAAAACTAAGACAAATCTTCATTCGCAGGTACAATCGGTAAACAGATGGTAGACACCCTGGTAGAATCCGCATCGAACGTGGAGCTGATCCTCAAATACTTCGACATGTTCCTCAAACTCAAGGACCTGACGTCCAGCGCCAGCTTCCAAGAGATAGACGCCAACAGCGACGGATGGGTCCTGCCTAAAGACTTCAGGGAAAAGATGGAGCAGCAGAAGAGTTATACGCCGTGAGTTCATCTGGAAATGTTATTAGTCGAATGTAGGGTCCTTTTTAATATGCTAACTTACTTTAATTTGTCATATGAATATGGAAAAAAATCCCATCACACTGCACAGAGTTTCTGTACTGCTAGTGGAACGTGGATGTTCTTAGGTTTCAGAATATCTCTGCAGGTCTCCTCACGATGTTTTTCTTCACCGAAAAGTCAGTGGTGCTACAAATCTTACATAAATTCCGAAAAACTCATTGGTACGAGTCAGCCTGGACGGGGATCGAACCATCGCCTCCTGCACGGCAGGCAACGTTACTCGCCGCTGGACCACCACGGCTTGTTAAGTACTAATTTTAAACATGATTTATCAACCAACCCTCATCCTTTTCAGAGAGGAGATAGAGTTCCTCCTAGCGTGCTGCGAGACGAACCACGACGGCAAGCTCGACTACATCGGGTTCTGCGACCGCTTCCACGAGCCCGCCAAGGAGATCGGCTTCAACCTCGCCGTGCTGCTCACCAACTTGTCCGAACATATGCCCAATGAACCCAGGTTTGTTTGTGTACAGGGTGTTACAAAACACCCTAGTAATACCTACTTAAGGGGGTGCTTCAGACCATCAAACTGAACAACTTTCACTATGTAGCCAACTTCGAAATCGAAAAAAAAAGCAGCAGCAGCAGTTTTGTATAGGACAGCTGTTTTTTTTTTTCGCGATTTTGAAGTTGGCTCCATAATAAAAGTTGTTCAGTTTCATGGGCTGAAGCACCCCCTTAAGTATTACTAGGGTAAAAGCAGAAGCGGGTACCTACACCTAGTTTTAGCCGGCTATAACCACAACCTAACCTAACCTACCGGCTGCACCTAGTTGTAGCCTAGGACTTAGGGTCCGCGCTAAAAATTGTCCGGAACAAACGAGAAACCAAACACATAAAGAGAAACAATTACGCACCAGTGTTCATTTGATTGACTCACTACGTGCACGTCTGCATGCTGTGCTGATGTGCTGTAAGAATTTGTATAAACTACTCAAGCGAAATAATAAAAATGTCACCAGTGTCAGTGTTTTCAGTTATGTAAATAAGACGTACTTTCGTTTAAGTAGGTCTGGGACACTTTTTTTCGAGAATTTTGTATTAGATCCGGCGTCCATAAGTTAATAAGTCAATGGTTAAACTGAACCTTTATTATTTATGTCTTAACACATACCTCAATGAATCATACTAAAGCCCATACTCTTTCAGATTGGCCCGTTTCCTGGAAACAGCAGGATCTGTGCTGAACTATTTCGAGGCTTTCCTCGGCCGCATTGAGATCATGGGTGGGTCGAAGCGCATCGAACGGGTCTACTTCGAGATCAAGGAGTCCAATATCGAGCAGTGGGAGAAACCTCAGATCAAGGTAAATACATTCTCAAACCTAAACTCATCTTTTTTAAGGCCTCCGCTCATTGCAGCGATATTATCGCTGCGATTTTGCGATAATTGTTCTCAGTACATTTTGTATGGGGACGCGCTCGATCCCACACACTGCCGCGATATTATCGAGCGATAATATCGCTGCGATTTTGCGATAATTGTTCTCAGTACATTTTGTATGGGGACGCGCTCGATCCCACACACTGCCGCGATATTATCGCAACCTGACGCAATCTCTTTCTACTACATTCAGTGAAGGGCGCATGCGTGACGCGAATCGCGGAATCGCTGCAGTGTGTAAGGTGTCGCGATATCGCTGTCGATAATATCGCTCGATAATATCGCTGCAATTTCTTTATGCGAAGGACCAAATACAATAAACGTAAAAATGGCGGGGCCATGCGTTAGTTACACTGTTTTAAACCATTTTTATGGGACTGTAAGTAAGGCTGTCTTTCCACCAGAGCTGTGCGAGAAAGCGAGGCGGTGCGCAAAGGAAACATCTTCCAATAGAATAGCTTCAAATTCCTTATGCTTATAACGTGATCGAGCGAGCTGTTGGTGGATTGTTTCCTCACACAGCTCTTGTGGAAAGCCAGCCTTTACGTCACAGGAATCCGACGCTGCAACGGTGATTATTACAGAGAGTGAAGATCTTAGGTTTCTTGCCCTGCAAATCGACCATGTTTTTGAAGGGTGAAGAAAATAAAAAGTATTGGAGCTAACACACAAGATCCCACTGGGTCGATGTGTTGCTGGCTTCCCAGTCCCCACAACAAGATAAGATCTCTTCGCGATTAGCACCATGTGTGGAGATAATCCACAAACCTGGCCCGCGAGCGAGTTATCAAACCTCATCTCTTCACTCGTGTAGACTGTAGACACGGGGCGCACGTGGCGATGGAGCCCGCCGGCGCTGCAATGAAATGACGAATCGAATTCACTAAACGGACTTCAAATTTTAACAAAACTACACTATACGAGTGACTTAACGAATTTTTTTTACACTAGTGTTTTCCCGCGACTTTGTCCGCACAAATTATATACCAGATTTTAAGTCATTTCATAAGCTATCAAACAAAAAAAGTTTCATCAAAATCGATTCAGTAGTTTTTGCGTGATGCGCGAACAAACAAACACACAAACAAACAGACAGACAAAATTTCTAAAAAAGGTTGATTTCGAGTCAGGGATACCTAAAAACCATATCGTTATCGTTAACGGAAATTTCTAACTTTTCGCTAATAAAATCCAAAACACAATGAACGAAATAGCGATAGCGCCAAACAAGCACGCTGGCAAATGGCGGTGGTGTCGAACGGTAGTAAACGTTTCGTGTTCTGTTTATGAAATCTAGGAAAATTACGAAGAAAGCTGTTAATGGGCTTTTGAGGCAAAAATGCAGTAAAATCCAGCAAACGCTCTCTCACAACCCCGGAGAGGACGAAGGGGTTATATTATTATCTACAGTATACATAATTAAATTTGTTCGAAACCCTTAAGACGTAATAGTAGGTGGAAATACCTCGGAGGCATCTTTTATTTTTCATTTTACGACTAGATTTATACCATTTACCGAAACTAAAGTCATACCTCAGTATTTTTGGATAGTTCATCTAGTGAAATCATCAACTGAATACACGATTGGAATTACTTCACTCGGGTAACCTATCTTACTTTCGAAATTTCACTGACCGAATTTCAGTTGTTCGAAAACGGTTTATAGAAGTTTCTAGTGACAGATATTTTGTTACACATACATTTGTTACTCCTTATAAAGACTTAACAGAAGTATCATTTTCCAGAAAATTTAAAATCAGAATTTCATAATCATTTTTTTTCTTTTGACAACGGTCTTCTGGGTTCGAAGTTTTAAAATGTAGAAGCAACTTCTTCCATAGTATGACTAGGACACAACACAGTAAAGTTTTCTGTAATAATTACCTAGTAGATACATGATACCAGGATTATAGCACCAACATGCTTGCTAGCATGCTGCTTGCATGCCTGCTGCATGCTTGCTTGCTTGTTGCTTGCTAGCTTGTATGCATGTTGGGGTTGCGGGGGGCGGAAACCCCCTGCCTGAGAAATACAAACTGGTGGTTTTAAAATTGTAGTTTAGGTTAGGTTAGAACATGTAAAACACTTAGCGGGCGAAGCGAGCAGAACATCAAAATGCTTGCTGCATGCTTACTTGCTTGCTGCATGCTTGCTTGCTGCATGTTTGCTTGCATGTTGCTTGCTTGCTTGTATGCATGTTGGGGGGTGCAGGGGGGCTGCGCCCCCCGCGAGGGGGGTTCGGGGGGCGGAAGCCCCCTGACTGAGAAAAACAAACTGGTGGTTTTAAAATGGTAGGTTAGGTTAGGTTAGAACATGTAAGACACTTAGCGGAGCGAGCGAAGCGAGCGGAGCATCAAAATGCTTGCTGCATGCTTGCTTGCTTGCTGCATGTTTGCTTGCTCGCTGCATGCTTGCTTGCTTGCTGCATGCTAGCTTGCTTGCTGCATGCTTGCTTGTTTGCTTATATGTATGTTGAAGGTGCAGTGGGGTGGACGCCCCCTGCCTGAGAAAAACAATCTGGTTTTTTTTTAATTCTAGGAAAGGTTAGGTTAAATATTTCTGCGGAAAAGTGACTGTACGGAAAAACAAATATTCGAAAAAGTAAATTATCTGACTTACATTACTTTGGAAAACTGTGTTACAGAATTTTGATTCATTGGTTAAAAGAAAAAAAGGACAATAAAAAATCTGGCTCCTCAAAATATGGCGAATAATATTTCGGGGAAACAAAAAAAAAGGGAAACAATAAAAAGTGTAACGATTTCGGAGAACTAAAATTCGGAAAACTCTTTTTCGAAAGTACGATAGGTAACCCTTCACTCGATAGAAAATCGTCACAAAGATGACGTATTTTCTTGCATTTTTAAACATTTTTCTCGTTTTAGAAGAACTTAAAATAGTTTCCGATTGTTGATATTTATACTCACATATTCACCATTAGTTTAACTGGTGCAATCATAAAAAAAATCTAGAAAAAGTACTTTGGTTAGTTGTTTTTAATCGAAAATACGGCTCACGCACACACTTTTCGTAGCGCTCGGCAATCGCGTTTCTCATAGAAAATATTCGTCGGGACCTATGGCCCCTTAAGGTGCGTGTACCACTCGCATTTGTCAATTTTTTTACATCGCGAGTACCTACACACTTTTTTCTTTGCAGGAATCAAAGCGAGCGTTCTTCTACAGCATAGTAACAGAAGGCGGTGACAAGGAGAAACTGGAAGCGTTCGTGAACTTCTGCGAGGACGCCATCTTTGAGATGACCCACGCGTCCGGTCTCATGGCCGCCTCTGAAGAGACTTCCGGCGGCACTAAGAACAGGGAGGCTAGTTATATGTACATGGGGGATGATGATGATGAGAGGTTAGTATCATTACAGTAATACCATGTTTATAAGGTTTGACCATGGAGGACAGAAAGGAGCGGAGGTGTCGCAAAGCGATGTTTCTATCGATGTAAGTGTTGCCGAAATGCTGGGACGGGGGACAAGACTGGTGCGCAGGTTCCGCCTCTAAAACCGAATCCAGGAACACTTCATTGATGTATTAAAAAGAATGGCGGTCCGCTTCGAACCAAGCATCATAGGCGACGCCTACTATGACTTCATGACCTAATAGAATGGAGACAGACCTAAATAGCCTTGTGACACCTACGCTTCTTTCTGTTCTCCGTGGTCTTACCGATGTACCTGCGCAGTTGATATGGCCTGTCACATACACACGGAATTGCAATTCGAAATTCCGAATGAAAACAGGTTTTTCGTAGGTATAGGTTTGAAATTCCGTTCGCAAATCTGGAGGGGGAACCTCCATTCCCCATACGAAAACCTGTTTTCATTCGGAATTCCGAATCGCAATTCCGTATGTATGTGACAGGCCTTAATGATAAGAGGAAATGCGGGCGGCGTTTCGTCCATACAAACGTATTCGCTTGATTTCTCCCTAACGTAAGGATTAGCTTGTTTCCTTCCTATCATACATACATATTCTCACGTGAGAACGTCAGACGTGAGAATATGTATGATAATCTCCATCATATATGATCTAAAACAACCTTTTTATTCCAGAGCCGGCAAAGATCCATTCCGTCGCGGGCTACAATCCGTCAAAGACGGTATCTCCGCTGCATTCTCGTTCTTATCGCCCTCTAACATAAAGCAGAAAATCGCTGACATGCAACAAATGCCCCCAGCTGAACTGGCGGTCGGATTCTTCAAAATGTTCTTCTATCTATTCTACTACATGGGCTATGGTGTTGTTGTCGTCGTCAGGTGAGTTCAGACCTTATTTGTAAGAGAATAAAGTCGATTCTGTCTTGGAGCGTTATTTATATTGTGCGTTATGTATTTCACGCGACATTGATGCACAGTCATTGGTAAATGCTTCACTTTTCTGTGTTTTATTATCATTTCATATCGTAGGTGTTAGTTGTAAAATGCACCTTATGTTGTAGTTTATAAGGTAACATACACAAATATTTTTTTTATTTAGTGGCTTCGAAAAACTATAAGTAAAAAGTATTAACGAATTATCGCAACTTCTGATAATTATTTGTACGGAATCGACAAATACGGAAGATCATTTCATTACACTTTAAAAAATTGGAGAAAAAAATTAATTCTGGCGACTTATAAGTTTACCTAAAAAAAACACTGAATGTAATCAATGTACTTATTAGATTCTTTCATTGATTGTTATATTGTGTTTTTTTTTCTAATAATTTGAAAAAAGTTTCAAATTACTTACATACACATTTCCTCTTTCGATTATTTGTTTTTTTTTCTTTTTTCATTTATATATTTAATGCAACTGTCCTTTAGTCGACTAAAATTCAGTCATGCATGAATTGTATCATCAATATTTTATTATGAACGTGTCACTGAATAGGCATGAAAATTAGCTAAAATTTAATAACTATCGACCAAAAATCTAATTTTAAGTAACGTACGTACAAACGTACGTTATTGCGTTGTAAAAAGACGTTTATAACGTAGCAGAGCTTCAGTATACATTGCCTTTATATGGATGAGCACGCTAGAGGTATTTGAGCGCAGTCGTGCATCGGAAAAGATGATAAGCATTTTGTCCTGGATAGAAGTTATTCGTTAAGCTCAAAGGTCTTAGCAGGCCACTATTATTGCCTCCATCAAAACGCACTGGGCCCGTGTGATGTGTTACTAGTCCTAAATAGATTATAGACAATATTAGAGCCTCTTGAGTAGTAATTTTTCTGTACTACATTGGTGATCCCCCACCCTTTACGTTGCACATAAATGCACGTAATAATCTTTACTTCTATATTCACTTAACTTTTACTTTTCCTATTGAACACTATAGTATAGCTGCTGTTGTGAATACGTAGGCATTTAATTATCCACAGTTCAAATACCATAAACTGATGATACTTCAAATGATAGTAAACTATAGTCCGTTCGCGTTAAGAAAATAGTGATTTCAGTTTTAAAATTTATTGTTGAACGAGTCACGCAAAATACACAACCGTTTTGTTCGAAGGTCAGATTTCAACTGGTCACTGTGAACTGGTCACTGTGAACAAAACGGTTGTGTATTTTGCGTGACTCGTTCAACAATAAATTTTAAAACTGAAATCACTATTTTCTTAACGCAAACGGACTATATTATGTCTACAAAATTGTAATTTTTCTAAACTACTACAAATTACAATTTTAAAATTCATTGAAGGCTTTTGTTATTCTTTAATAGTTTGGATTTTATGCAATTCTTAATTTGCAATTTTTAATAGTATGGAGAATGAGATTTAAACCCGAGATCTAGTGTGATGTTTAGTGGTTTCTTAGGTTCAAATATAGCAAGCAATTTTAAATTTGTATGTTCGTCAAAACATAAATCTTAGTTCAAATCATTAAATACTAGATTTAAACTTAGGTAAGTACTAACAAATAGAATGACCTCTCTTCAAATTCGTACTATAGGTTACTAAGTATAATTCTGTGTGTCCGGTGAATAACGGTCCAACTCAAAAAATGCAACTTTACAGGAGAGCCTAAAAACATATTTTTTTGGTAAAAAAAAATATTTTCTCGAAAACCGTTTCATATTTTTTTAAGCAAATCACTGTGTCTTCTAGATATTTTTATGGTCTTTTATTATTATATGGTTTAGTCTATGAAATACTTACCGTGCTGGAGATATTTCGTTCAGAAGTTGAATTAAACCTTTTGACACTAATAAAAATACGTTACATTATGATTTAAATTGAGTTAGGGCCTTTTACACTTCACAATAACCTTGGTATAAAATGGTTTATGTTATATTTTAATTTCATTTTTATTCCATCCCTTTCTTAAATACACACCACCGGAAAACTTACTTTGTAAACTGAATCAAAACGAATTGATAAAAGTAGTTTTATTTGGGTAAAACAAGCTCATCACAAAATTACAAAATGTTTTTTGAGTTAAATTCTTTTTCACAAAGGTAACATTTTGTGCGTATGGATTTAAATCTAATATTTAATAATATTTTTAAGGAAAAATATAACAAACACTTGCAAAATGTACTTTCTAAGCTCACTGTTTAAGCTTTTAATTTCCACCATATTCAGCATTAAACTTAAGTGTCACAAAAATTAGATATTTTCTAGAAAAAATATTCATTTCGTTATTAAGTAGGTAAGTAGTTTTATCATATATAGGTATATTTTTTTGATGGGTAACACTAGCTTATATGCAAATTTTGTGACGTGGGTAACGCCACGTGGTATCAGTAATGCTGGAAAGTGAAATATTAAACAACAAACCAATATAAAAACAATACAAAAACAAATTCTTAAGCGACGCATGCTTAAAAACTTATCAAGTTAGAACTCACGATTCTGTGCCTCAAAATTGTATGACCAGTCTGATGTATTGTCATTCTTAAATACACGTTTGATATCCGGTTCGCTTTGCAGTGTTGTTATTATACAAAATACAAGATATTTTAGGAAAAAAATAGTTTAATTTCAAAGAATAAACAACAGATTCTTTCTTTACCACTCTATGTACAAGCCTATGCTTGAAGTGCGGTTCGGCAATCCCTAACTAAAACAAGGCCTGACATTATCACTTAGTTCAATATAACAGTACCACCCTTAAAAAAATTCGCCAGATTGTATTCATACTAAGTGATTCTTATTCTCACTACATAAAAGAAAATATTTGGTGATTGACGGTTTAACTCACTTATTCGACATACATTTTTGGTGAGACGTATAGCGTTCTCCCCAGTCCAAGATGATGTCAGTTTCCGTACTTAGCCCGCTATCAAACGCGCATCATATTCATGAGCTACACTTGATTTTTTATGTAGGTATTAACTATTAAGGTTTTTGAAATTTGGTTTAACTCAGATAAATCATATTTCACAAAACAAAATAAATTGTGTCGAAAAATTTAAGTCGAAGTAAATCCATGTTCACCTAATTCTATATTTGTTTTATGATCTAACTCTATTTCAACCATTGTGCACGATAAAAAAATGGACTTAAATCGTTTTGTAATAAGTCTATCTCTGGAATTATTAAAGGTATGAATATTCCAGTAACACCATTTTGTAGAGAAAAAAAAATTGAGTATTATGGCATTAAAAACTCATTTTGGATCTAAGTTGAGTTAGACCGTTATTCACCGGACCCACAGAATTATGGTATTTGGTCTGTTCATGGAGGACAGAAAGGAGCGGAGGTGTCGGAAAGCAATATTTCTATCGAAGTAAGTGTCGCCAAAATGCAGAGACGTGGACAAGACGGGTGAGAAGATTCCACCCCTAAAACCTAATCTAGGATCAGCGCACTTCATCGTTTTATATGTATTTTATTGGCAAAACCCCTCTCAACAAAAATAATGGCGGTCCGCTTCGAAATGAGCAGTATAGGCCACGCCCACTGTGACGCCATGACTTAATATAATTGCGACAGACCTAATTGCCTTGCGGCACCTCCGCTCCTTTCTGTCCTCCGTGGGTCTGTTTTACCTGCACAAAATCTAACTAACAGAATATAAAATAAATGTACTTCAATACAGGTACATATTCGGCGTGCTACTAGGACTCATGCGCGGCCCACAAGTGGAGGAACCACCGCCGGAGCCCACGGAGGAAGAGAAAATTGGTCAGTTGAGACACAGGTTGCTACAACCGACAAGTAAGATGATGAGATACTCTTAGCAACCGGTGTGGACGCTTCGGCACGCGGATCATTTTGATTTCGGTCACTGGCTTATTTGAATTTAAAAAATGGCTCACATTTGACGAAAATAATCGTAGACCTTAAATAAAAATACATACAGATGAACATCACCACCTCAATACCTCCTCCTTTTTTGAAGTCCGTTATTAATGAATGAAAAATAATGCGGTGTAAGGGACAGTCCTGAAACGGTGAATTCAGAACATCAAACTGATCTACTTTTATTATGGAGCCAACCATCGGAATTAAAAAAAAAAAAAAAAACAGGACAAGAATCGGATGTTGATCCAAATAAGGCGGTCTTATCAATGATCGGGAGGGTCTGTCATTTGTCTTACAGGTTGTTCAGAAACTCATCGTCAAGCTGTGATCAGGAGATAGGCCATTTCAGGGCAAAATATAGTCTAAACTATTATAGTTGAAAAAAAAAAAACTGTTTGTGATTGGCAATAAAGCATTTTTCATTCATTCATATAAAACTGTAACTGAAGTGTGTCTGTACATTGAAGATAATTACAAAAAAAATATTACGATATGGTTTTTAGGTATCCCTGACTCGAAATCAACCTTTTTTAGAAATTTTGTCTGTCTTTTTGTTTGTTGGTTTGTTTGTTCGCGCATCACGCAAAAACTTCTGAACCGATTTTGATGAAACTTTTTTTGTTTGATAGCTTATATTCTGACTTAAAATCTGGTATATAATTTGTGCAGACGAAGTCGCGGGAAAACACTAGTATATCTTATTTTTATTGATTAGGTTTTGGGAATGCTCCGAAGGGTTTACAAGGCTGAAGCCTTATTTCTCATATCTTTAAATAGAGTTGAGGAGGATTCGCTAATCTCGTATAGATATTAGAGAGTAGGCAGTGATCGAAATCAAAACCACTGAAACTCCATAACCGCCAAACGCAGGTTTAACAATCATAACATTATTTTATTTAATGTTAATATTTTTCCAAAACATTTTATTTATTATTTACCGTTCGTAACAAAATTATAATTATATGTGTAACAAAATAATGTAACAAAAATCTGCTTTTGGGTTAACAGGTAACAACTACAATTTCATTATTGTATATTTTACATTAAACATTTTGTTAATCAAATAGTAAAGCTGAGTTCACAGTGTTTTGGGTTAAAAGTTTTATAGATTTTTGTGAACTGAGCTTTACATAATTTGTTCAATGTTGTTGCTTATTTATTTAAACACGCCTATTTTTAATTAAGATTTTTAAGCCTACATTCAGATAATGAAACTATATCACAGTATAAGAAAAAGTATGGTACTTCAACTCCAACAATTTTTACCTCACCCCCTCGAGGAAGACTGATGGAAAACGGATGGAAGATGGCAGTAGGCAATGGTGTAGTCCTCTTACTGGCACTTACTCAGCATCGCACGTGCTTACCTCTTTGTCCGTCCGAGCTCATTGGTATGAAGTGACAGTAAAATGTCCTAGGTGTTCATATAATATATGCACAAAAACCACAACTGAAATATTCAAACTGAAAGAGTTTTTAAGGTATCGATAAGTGTCATTAGCTTAGTTTGACAAATGCGAAGCCCCGAATCTAAAGGTCGCGGGTTCAATCAAATCCCGTTCGGTACAACATTTTTCTATCCATTGTAATTTGATGAGATGGAAAAAAAGCCTTATTCAATTCAATAAATTTAATTCGGAAAACAAGTTCCATAAAATGACTGTCAGTTGCAGAAACGCTCATTTTAGTTAATCCTCCATTAAATCTCTTGCTATCTTTTACTACGTCAACAAGACCAAAAGTGACAGCAAGAGATTTAATTGAGGATTAACTCTAATGAACGTTATATAGAAACGCTCACTTTTAGCATATTGAAGGTTCCACGGTGGAATCACGTGTCAAGTTATGATAGCTAGCCTTTCGCCCACAAAACACGGCGTAAGAAGAAACCTCATTCGCCTTGTATTCACGCGGGAAGAAAATTTGGTGTTCAATTCTAAGCTGGAACAACTACCTCCGTGGTCTAATGGTTACGAGCATTGACACAGAGGTCGTGGGTTCGATTGTCCCGAGGGAATCCTACTGATATGTCACATTGTGCGTTTTTCCCCTGTTGGTGAGGACATTGCAGGCTGAATCTCCTAATTGTCTGAAAAAAAGATGATTCCATGCTTCGGATGGCACGTTAGGCCGTTGGTCTCGGCTACTGTCTCTGGTGGTAGTAGTCGTTACATAAAAAACACGTAAGAGGCCGTAAGGCGGTCTTAAAAAAACTGACACCAGGGCTGGCTGTTGGATAAGAAGTTGGAACAACGCTCTTAGAATGTGGTCACCATTCTTAACAGTCTGTAACTTTGTGTGATAAAACTCTAGGTCCGTCGCGGCATCTGCCCGCACTGCCGGCCGCCGATGACACAGGACAGTTGCAAGTCTCCGCTTTCGGACTGGATATCACTAAAGAAGACAATGGCCAGTAAGTTTAACACTTCTTCAGCGTATTGGGGCTGTTTCATACACTCAAGGACCCAATGAGATGAGAGCGTATATATGTATTGCTCCTGACCGATTTCGGCCACGGCGACTGCTTCAACTCCGTTGTTGGCGTTGATGGGCCCTCATGTTGCTAACATAGCCAATCTTCTTAAAGAAGATCCTCGCACATAGCGGGCAGGTGAGCACGTCATTCTCATAGTGATATTGTATAGCCGCTGGTAGTCGGGCTTTCAATTCATCACGTTTGATGAGAGCGTAGCGTAATCACATAGCATGCGCGCGAATTATAAAGTATACGTAGACTTATTTGACAGCATTACAGCTCAACAGTAAATCTGAGGGTTACGGGTTCGAATCTCGCAAAGGCTAAATATTTAATCATCATCACAGCATAATATACGTCCCACTGCAGGGCAAAGGCCTACCCTCAGGGAGGATGTATGGGCGTTAGTCCATTACGCGTGCCCAATGCGGAATGGTAGACTTCACATACGCATCGGAATTTCTTCTTCAGCGTATACAGGTTTCCTCACGATGTTTTCCTTCACCGTTTGAAAGCAGTCGATATTACGTGAATGAGTTGGAAAAATCTCATTGGTACATGGCATGCGGTTCGTGCGGATTCGATCCTGGGCATCAAGATTGAGTTTCCATAGCTCTCCGCAACGTGCCACCCGACGCTCTCCTATAACTAATATTTAATAAGTGGAATTTATTGTTTTCTTGTTGAACTTTGCTACAATTACGGACCAAAATGATTGGCAATTGTAGCAAATTTTCTTCACATCCAGGAATTGAATACGGCCGTGATTTTATGTAAAGCCTGACCAGGAAAAACCTGGTTTGGGGGCGCTGCAATCGACTGTCACCTTTAATGTTAGTGTTCTAGGTACAAAAATTAGTTCCAATGATTTTCCGCAATATGGCGAGGTTTTTTATATTTCTGGTCGGGCTATAGGTATGTATGTACTTTAACCTGTTTAAAATTGTAGGATGCAAGTGAAACCGCACGAATCGCCGAGCACATCAACGCCATCTTCCGGCGAAGAGGCTGAAGCGTCGCCCGATGAGGGAGGGGAACAATCCGCTGAACAGCAACCACCATCCCTGATAGATCTACTGGGGTGAGTAGAGACGAAAAAGAACAATTAAAAACCGGCCAAGAGCGTGCCGCACCCGCCTATGATAGGGTTCAGTAGCCTTGTATAAGAAGAACATGAAAATAGTTTTGACTGGTTGGTTAAACCAACATGACATTGACGTGACCTTGAACGCGTCAGTCGCGCGAGTTTCGTTTCTACAGGGTGAAACCGATATCATTAGCATCCTTTTAAACTAAGAGTCTACCCATCAAACTGAACTACTTTTACTATAGGAGCAAACCGATCGGAGCAATAAATAAATTAACTGTCCCATACTAAACTGCACCCGCCGCCCCCGCTGCCTACACGACGCAAATGTATGAGACAGCTGATTTTTTTTTGCTCTGATTCGTTTGCTCCCATAGTAAAAGTTGTTCAGTTTGATGGGTAGACTCTTAGTTTAAAAGGATGCTGTCTAATGATATCAATTTCACCCTGTATAGGGTCATTTTTAATAAGTTCTCGAAACTCAACCAGGGCACTTGTTAATGATAACAGATTGCATTATCAATGTTTATAATTGGTATTGATGATTGACAAAATTATTATTATCGTACGTATCGTACGCAGTTCGCGGCCGGCGGGCGAACATTGACCTCAGAATCATATGATCGAGCGGGGGGTCATTACCACGTAATTGTGCTTAGTAACAGATACCAAATGCGTTTTTTAAGTTTCGCCAACTAATTAAATTTAACCTTATATAGGCTACTATTATTATCTATTCTTATGCCATTATTATACTAATCGTGCTAGCTACAGCGTATGACAAAGAACTTAATGTTACAGTGGCGAGCAAGCGAAGAAGCAAGCTCAGGAGAGGATGGAAGCCCAGGCAGTCCAGCAGGCAGCCATGACCGCCATTGAAGCTGAAAGCAAAAAGGTACCGTTTTATTTAATAAATATTTTATTTATACTATATTATTTATATCGCATCGTAAGATGGTCTAGAACTCTAGAATACAGAATAGATACTTGTATGTAGGTACTAGATATCTACAGAATAGCAACTCCAAAATTGCGGATTTCATGTTACCCCGCAAAAAGTAGCAGAAATGTTTGTTAGTAGAACTACACGCGTAACTAGTCCACATATAAGTAGTCAAAGGCGACGACCGACCATAAGGTACATTTTCATATGGATTCATACAACTTATGTAGACTTGCAGCTTGCATAACGAAGGTTAAATTATAATTTTTGTCTAAGGTTGAATCAACACTTAGATACTATAAAGCTATCGTTTAGTAGATACTCATGAAGCATTTAATTTATTAAATCACTATCATTTTTAACATTTTAAGCAGCAAGGATTTGAGAAAAGATATTTTCATGAGAAAAAGGTATTGTTCATTCATGTTTTATAATTACTTAAGCAGTTCTGTTCTTTTAATTTGCTAGTAGCTTATCAGTGAGGCGATTTCGATATTGGTCCCATAGTGAAAGTTGTTCAGTTTCATGGTCTGATCATCACCTTAAAAATCCTTCAGCAAATTAAGTAGGGCCAAAAAACTGAAAAAAATCGTGACGATGTCACCAGGGCTCGAAGTGATAATTATGACGATAATTATGCGTTGATAATTATCTTGTTAATTATAAAATTGAGTGGAAACACAAAAAGTTTGCGCTAGCAATGTCACGCCATATGTTTCTGATCATGGTTCGCGGAAAAAGAAGCTCACAAACATGAAATCATTTTTCTAACTGTTTTCTGTTTTTTTTTAAATTTGTTATTCATTGTGATGTGAAACTATAATGTCAAAGACTAGGTGCTGTAAGGTCTGGATAAGAATGTATTAAAGCAAAAACAGCAATTTTAGAACTTTTTGTTAGAAATTTCTCTCAAAACTAAGAATCAGCTTGGATAATAATTATCCGATAATTATCAAAGAAGCATAAGCATATGCTCACGACTATATTCCCCGAGGGTGTAGTCAGAGATATTCTGAAATCTCAGAACATCCACGTTTCACCAGTAGTACCGAAACTCTTTTCAGTGTCGCCACTTATAATGGACAGTGGGTACAATACATGCCTCGAAATTGAAGCATGCAGGTTTCCTCACGATGTTTTCCTTCACCGAAAAGCCAGTGGTGTTACAAATCGTACATAAATTCCGAAAAACTCAATGGTACGAGTCGTCCTGGACGGGGATCGAACCATCGCCTTCTACACGGCAGGTAAAGTCACTGGAACACCACGGCTTTTCCAAAGAAAATCATTGATAATTTCGAACCCCGATTGTCACACAGATTATCGTATCTCATTTAAAGTACCAGAGTCTAGTATACGTTGTGGTAATGTTCCCATTTTATCACCTTCCAGGCCGTCCAAGTGCCAGCGCCCTCCGCACTCTCTCAAATAGACCTCTCCCAGTACACGCGGCGAGCGGTCTCGTTCCTAGCTCGTAACTTCTACAACCTGAAGTACGTCGCGCTCGTCCTGGCCTTCTGCATCAACTTCGTGCTGCTTTTCTATAAGGTGAGTTCTAGATATCTACAATCCTCACATGCCTCAACTTACAAACTCTCTGCCTCGGGTATGCTGGAAAATATCTCTTACGAGAAAAGCTTGACCTTTGTATTTGTCTACTATGCCATTTTCATTTGTATTTCCGTGTGTACAATAAATTGATAAAATAAAAATAAAAAAATGAATAGAAAAAATAATGAACGCGGACTTACAATGTGGAAATTTCTGCTATTTGTAATGGAGGATCATACGCATGACAATACCATATTAGTGGATTTGTTTCCACACGGTTTATACCGACACCCACTACAATCCAATATTTTCTCCGCACTGGCTTTTTCCGAAGAATAAAAAAGAGAAAATGGGTCATATTCGATATGTCCTCTTCATTCGAGGATCAGGTCTACACTAATGGAGACGATTTATGAGCGTTAGTCGAGTAGTTACGCGTGTTACGCGTATTTACGCGTGTTACGCGTATTTACGCGTGTTACGCGTATTTACGCGTTAAGAGGATAGACCAGTACAGTTTTTTCCATACAAACGTATTCCCCTGTTTTCTCCCTGGATAATAACACTAGAGCAAATATTTTTTACCATACAAAATATGTCACCTCTGTAATGTTCTGTCCCTATGTTTTGCATTTTTACATTAATTAATTTTTGTAGGAACTAGGGACCTTCGAAAATGACCAATTTTACAGCCCGTTTTCCGACATCCAGTAAACAATTTCGACGAATAAAAACAAAAAAAGGAAAACGTACAGACATAGCCAAAGTCTTTCTCATATTGTTCTTGAAAGATTTATTAAAATCGGTTTAGTTTTGGAAAAGAAAACAGGGGAATACGAAATGCTGTTTTCGTCGATTTTATGTAAATA
Source organism: Agonopterix heracliana (assembly GCA_963693445.1). Lineage (NCBI taxonomy): Eukaryota > Metazoa > Arthropoda > Insecta > Lepidoptera > Depressariidae > Agonopterix > Agonopterix heracliana. The sequence continues at coordinate 7,380,978 of OY856331.1, forward strand.
AAATCGGTCCTAGCTGCAGTTGTCTCTTTCGCACTCTAATCGGTGGGGTGTATGGGTAGGGCGGATTGGACAAGTATGTATACGGTTGGAAAAGTGACATATTCTCCAAATTATCATTTCAGCCCGCCTATCCTCTTAAGCGCATCGCATACAGAAAGAATCGAGGCAGCGTCGAGTCGCGGGCGCGGACGCGCCTTGGCGACCTAGACATACGGTCGATAATTGTATACCAAGAATTGGTATGATATACAATTACCGACCGTATGTCAAGGTAGCAAAGGCGGGCGCCCGGGCCTCGACGCCGCCTCGACTCCTTCTGTATGCGATGCGCTTAAGTTACGCGTGCTCAATGCGAATTTGTAGACTTCAAATGCCTTTCCTTTCCAGTTCCAGTCCTTCATTTCTTTTCCAGTGTCTGCAGGTTTCCACATGACGTTTTCTTTCGTTGAATAGTCAGTAGTTTTACAAATCGTACATAGCCATTGAATCAAGTAACTTTACAATAATATTGTTTGAAACAGGTGTCTACTCTGGAAGACGAGGATGGCGACGGTTCTGGTCTCGGAGATCTGATCAGCGGTTCCGGTTCCGGGTCAGGATCGGGTAGTGGTGACGGTTCGTACATATTTCATTCGCTCATCTATAGAATAAGCAGCTTTAAAAATATAAGCATAAATTTTAGAGTCAAAAATGGCATTATAAAGAAAAAATTTTACAAAATATCTGGGTAAACCTAGAATAAAATGTTAAACCTGGTTAACGCCCTTGTTCTATCGTGACAAACGAGTGTCAGTGAAAACAGTAGGCAATTCCTCTCAATCGTACTCGGTGTTCAATTTCTAACGACATTGCGGCTGAGCGGAAGTAAACAAGTTCTATACAGGGTCCTTCTTAATATGATGACGGTTCAAATTAAAGATTGAAAAATTGGTCTCGGGCGGGACTTGAACCCACGCTCTTCCAAACCGGGGAAACGTGCTAACCAATTACACCACCGAGCCCACTACCCAGAGAACGAAATTCCCGCCCGAGACAAATTTTTCAATCTTTAATTTGATTCGAAATAGCACAACATGGCTGTAACATGTTTATAATCAATAATATTGGAACAGGGTGTGCCATCTATATTGTATGAATTCGAGTTGTAATGCTTGACTTGCAAGTTGGTTGGTTGTAATACTGCCAGTAGATGGCGCGCACGTCCCCTTAAGACGTAACAGATTGAAAATTTCGTTCTCGGGTCAGTGGGCTCCTATTTCATAACTGCAAAACTGCAATCCTACTCGATCCAAATGAATGGGACAGCAGTTTTTTTTTTCGAAATGTTTGGTCCTATAGAGTAAGTTGTTCAGTTTGACGGTCTGATCTCTAAAAAAATCGTCGTCGTATTAAGTTGGATCCTGTGTACCTATTATATTTTTTTTTCTGGTCAATAGTGTTGTTGGAAACCTGGTCAAAAAAGTTACTGTAACTGGTCGTCATTGTAAATAAATCAACTTTTTCGCTAACAAATAGTGGTTTTTATTTATTCTATGGTTTTGGTTCACTCAGTATCGCACTTAGTACTTATCTCTGTCCAGTGGCTTAGGTAAGGTATTTATTAATGTTCCAATTGCAATATCGTTCCAGGCAGCGGAGAACCTCCCGAAGAAGATGAGCCAATAGAAATTGTACACATAGACGAAGACTTCTTCTATATGGAGCACGTGATCAAGATAGCGGCCGCCGCGCATTCTATAGTGTCGCTCGCTATACTTATCGGATACTATCATCTTAAGGTTTGTTCATATGAAACTGTCATCTTATTGGACTTCATGCAGTCTTCATGGAGCGCGTGTCGGTCTTCCAGACGCACCGCGGGATATCATCCCTTCCCACATATCCGCGCCAAGCGCTTTTCTGACTCTTTTATAATGTGCACAGCCAAGGAGTGGAATGCACTGCCGGCGTCAGTATTTCCGAGCGCTTACAACCCGAATTCCTTTAAAGTAAGAGTGAATAGGCTTCTTCTGGGTAAGCTCACTACATCTTCGACCCCATCTTTGTCCTAAGTGGATTGAGGTCAACAGCAAAGCCATAAGAAATGAAAAAAAAAATGTCGTGAACCCACCTGCCTGGCTGGCTATTTTCGAATAGCAGATCTTACCGACGCTTTTCAAATGTCGTCAACCCACCTGCCTGGCTGGCTATATTTGAATAGCAGATCTTACCGACGCTTTTCAAATGTCGTCAACCCACCTGCCTGGCTGGCTATATTTGAATAGCAGATCTTACCGACGCTTTTCAAATGTCGCCAACCCACCTGCCTGGCTGGCTATTTTTGAATAGCAGATCTTACCGACGCTTTTCAAATGTCCTCAACCCACCTGCCTGGCTGGCTATATTTGAATAGCAGATCTTACCGATGTTTTTCAAATGTCGTCAACCCACCTGCCTAGCTGGCTATTTTTGAATAGCAGATCTTACCGACGTTTTTCAAATGTCGTCAACCCACCTGCCTGGCTGGCTATATTTGAATAGCAGATCTTACCGACGCTTTTCAAATGTCGTCAACCCACCTGCCTGGCTGGCTATATTTGAATAGCAGATCTTACCGACGCTTTTCAAATGTCGTCAACCCACCTGCCTGGCTGGCTATATTTGAATAGCAGATCTTACCGACGCTTTTCAAATGTCGTCAACCCACCTGCCTGGCTGGCTATATTTGAATAGCAGATCTTACCGACGCTTTTCAAATGTCGTCAACCCACCTGCCTGGCTGGCTATATTTGAATAGCAGATCTTACCGACGCTTTTCAAATGTCGTCAACCCACCTGCCTGGCTGGCTATATTTGAATAGCAGATCTTACCGACGCTTTTCAAATGTCGTCAACCCACCTGCCTGGCTGGCTATATTTGAATAGCAGATCTTACCGACGCTTTTCAAATGTCGTCAACCCACCTGCCTGGCTGGCTATATTTGAATAGCAGATCTTACCGACGCTTTTCAAATGTCGTCAACCCACCTGCCTGGCTGGCTATATTTGAATAGCAGATCTTACCGACGCTTTTCAAATGTCGTCAACCCACCTGCCTGGCTATATTTGAATAGCAAATCTTACCGACGCTTTTCAAATGTCGTCAACCCACCTGCCTGGCTGGCTATATTTGAATAGCAGATCTTACCGACGCTTTTCAAATGTCGTCAACCCACCTGCCTGGCTATATTTGAATAGCAAATCTTACCGACGCTTTTCAAATGTCGTCAACCCACCTGCCTGGCTGGCTATATTTGAATAGCAGATCTTACCGACGCTTTTCAAATGTCGTCAACCCACCTGCCTGGCTGGCTATATTTGAATAGCAGATCTTACAGACGCTTTTCAAATGTCGTCAACCCACCTGCCTGGCTGGCTATATTTGAATAGCAGATCTTACCGACGCTTTTCAAATGTCATCAACCCACCTGCCTGGCTGGCTATATTTGAATAGCAGATCTTACCGACGCTTTTCAAATGTCGTCAACCCACCTGCCTGGCTGGCTATATTTGAATAGCAGATCTTACCGACGCTTTTCAAATGTCGTCAACCCACCTGCCTAGCTGGCTAGTTTTTGTCCAACCCTTACTAATTATTACCATATTACTTCAGGTGCCACTAGCTATCTTCAAGCGTGAGAAGGAAATAGCTCGTAAGTTGGAATTCGACGGACTCTACATCGCAGAGCAGCCGGAGGACGACGACCTCAAGAGCCACTGGGACAAACTCGTTATATCTGCCAAGTGAGTCTCCCTCCACCCTGTACTTTTATAAATTAACTTCCGCGACTTCGTCCGCAAAAATTATACAGGGTGAAATTCATATCATTAGCATCCTTTTAAACTAAGAGTCTACCCATCAAACTGAACAACTTTTACTGTGGGAGCAAACCAATCGGAGCAAAAAAAATCTGCTGTCCTATACTAAACTGCACCCGCCGCCGCTGCCTACATGACTCAAATGTATGAGAAAGCAGATTTTTTTTTGCTCCGATTTGTTTGCTCCGTTGTCCAAAGTTGTTCAGTTTGATGGGTAGACTCTTAGTTTAAAAGGATGGTGCTAATGATATAAATTTCACCCTGTGTACCAGGTTTTAAGGCAAATAATTTTGAGAAAAGGTGCCGTTGAGTTTTAACCCTTTACTCAATCATTTCTGATACAATAAAACTAACCATGTTTCCCTCAGATCGTTCCCGGTGAACTACTGGGATAAGTTCGTGAAGAAGAAGGTGCGAGCGAAGTACTCTGAGACCTACGACTTTGACTCCATCTCCAACATGCTCGGCATGGAGAAGACCTCCTTCTCCGCCCAGGAGGACGAGGGCAGCAAGGGCTTCTTACATTAGTAAGTATTAACTGTATACAAACCACGTCAGAGGCAGTAAGGCGGTCTGAAAAAATTCTGACACCAGGGCTTGCCCACACGATAAGAAGTATTTACTATTCGGTTTCGTTTTTATAGGACACACTTTTGTTTCGCCGATAGGAAAGCGCAGGGTGGTCCAAAGAGTGACATCCGAAAACCTCACATCTATACTTCATTCCAAACAAGGACGAAAAGATTTTCCGCTTCCTCTTTTGCTTTCTGGCCAATTCTGACTAGCAAATACAATTTATTTACCATAAAGACATACTATCCAATACAGTGGCGGATACAGAAAAAACTCAAGGGGGGGCGCTAAAGATATCTAGGGCTTGATTTTATCGTAATAAAAACACAAGTCACTGCAAAGTTTAAAAATATAAGAAATAGCGTGATAATAAACTAGCGATTAGAGAGAGCTCGAAGGAAAATGTTGGCTTTGGCAGCCGTTGTTCTATCCCTTGCGCATACATGGTAAGGGGGGGCGCGCGCCCCCTGCGCCCCCCATCTGTATCCGCCACTGATCCAATATAATATATTGGACGTTGCGTGGACGAGCTGATCTAAGATTAAGTGAGAGTAAGTGTTTCAAATCTCTGTTTCTGTAATACAAAAAAGCCTTAAAATTTCATTGCTATTTCAAATTCTGTATAGGTGTATCCGAAAACTCCACATGTATATTCCGCAATTTTTCGTAGTTTAGAAGTTTTTTTTTAAATGTTTATTTGCGTTTTTTCTACCGGCTTAAAACCGGCAACTACACAACATCCATACAAGCTACAGAAAAAAGGGTCGAAATTGAAAATTTTATGTTGGTTAAGGATAAAAAAATACCATCAAACACATTTAAATAAACTGAAATTGAACGATCATTGAAACATTTTAAGATAACACAAAAATACCACGACTTATTAATTAACTAAAATTTTACACCGCCCTGTTCCAGTTAAATTCATCAAAATCAAATCAAAATAATTCATTCAATATAGGAGCCTGAAGCACACATCATCATCCCTATAGTCAGATTATTCTTCTTCTTCTTATCGTGTCGGCAGCTAGCCCTGGTGTCCCACGGGGGACACCTAGTAATATGTCACTTTGTGCGGTTTTCCCCAGTTGGTTAGGTTATGACATTGCAGGTTGAATCACCTGACTGTTTGGAAAGAAAGATGAGGCAGTTTATTTAATTTAAACAAATGTTTTTTATGCGAAATTTTAGGTTCCTTGAGAAAAGTTGTTCAGTATCATAAGTACAGTCAGCAGCAAAAAGATGTATGCCTAAAGTAGAAGGAGTAGTAGTAAAGTATGCCTGTAGTAAAAGTGCATACATCTTATTGCTGGTGACTGTACAATCACCTTTTAATGTAATACAACTTTCAACACTTACCTGCATTTTATAGATATTTCGCTTGTAATTTCAGTATCATCAGTATAGACTGGCGCTACCAAGTGTGGAAGGCTGGCGTGACATTCACGGACAACTCGTTCCTCTACTCTCTGTGGTATTTCTCCTTCTCGGTGATGGGCAACTTCAACAACTTCTTCTTTGCCGCCCACTTGCTGGACGTGGCTGTTGGGTTCAAGACCCTGCGGACCATCTTGCAGTCTGTCACGCATAACGGCAAACAGGTATGCTTTTTGAACTACTTCTAGGTTTTTTGTTTTCTCCTCTTTTTCTACAATTTGTTGTAAGAAGAGATGCTAATGGTATCTGAAGTCAGAGGGGGCGGGGAGTGGCCGTTCTGTATGTAGAACTATACAGGGATGAAATTGATAACATTAGCATCCTTTTAAACTAAAGAGTCTACCCATCAAACTGAACAACTTTTACTTTTTTTGCTCCTATAGTACAAGTTGTTCAGTTTGATGGGTAGACTCTTAGTTTAAAAAAAGGATGCTAATGATATCAATATCACCCTGTACAGGGTGCATAATATGCTGACACTTTTATAAGGCGGATGACCAGACCATCAAACTAATCAACTTTCTCTAAGGCAACAACATCGAAATGGCAAAAAAAAACAGCTGTTCCATACAAAACTGCAAACCTACTAAACAAGTATGGGGATGGAACCACCTGTGATTTTTTTTTGCGATTTCGATGTTGATGCCCCCAAAATGCACCCCTTAAAATAGTGTCAGCATATTAAGTTGGACCCTGTATAAGTATTAACTATTCTGTCCTGGTCACTTGAATAAATGATTTTTATTATTATTATATTATTAGGGTGCTTATCCACAGATGCGGAGCGAGCTGGCGGAGCCAGGAAACTGAGATTTATTAACCAATAAGATTGCTTAAATTCTCAGCTCCGAGATTTCATGCAATCTTATTGGTTAATAAAACTCCGTTTCCTCGCTCCGCCAGCACGCTCCGCATCTGTGGACAGGCACCCTTAGACTACGGAGTCTCTCTTGATAACAATGAAATGATGTGTAATTCCAGCTGGTCCTGACCGTGATGTTGTTGACAATCATAGTGTACATCTACACTGTGATCGCGTTCAACTTCTTCAGGAAGTTCTACGTGCAGGAGGAGGACGACGAGGTCAACAAGAACTGCCACGATATGTTATCGGTACGTATTTATTTATCCCCTAGTTTTATCCGTCCGTCTCCGTCCGTCCTACCTATTTAGGGCTGTAACTTTTGAACCGCAATAGCTAGAAAGTTAAAATTTTCACAGAATATGCGTTAATATTGCTTGCTGCGTTCCGTCAGTGTGCAGGAGTGCCAGTGCCCTTCTGGGTAAGCTCACTACTTCTTCGAACCCATCTTTGTCCTGAGGACTAGATAGAGGTCAAGAGCAAACCCGTCTATAGAAAAAAAAAATAAGGTGGATTTGTTTAAACTTATATATTAAGCGGGGTCCTCATACAAGAAACTAGTTTTATCAACCCGGTCGCCCTAGGCTCGCGTACGCAGACCAAATCGGAGGCGTACTGTAGAAGGGCCAAATAAAATGTACCCGGAACAGACGAGCTTGTATGAAGAGAGTTATGGATGTTGAAGAAGCGAGAGATTTTTTCATCCCGCCGTGTGGAAAGCGTAAACTTTCATCCCGCTGCGCTAAACGAAGTTGCCGCTTTCCGCCTCTGTCGAGAAGAAAAATGGTACCCCCGGAAAAGTTGTAACCTCATGCAGTAAATAGGAAAGCCTCAGATCACATGTTCGGTCAACTATTATAGGTACATGAGATCTGGCCTCGTGTGTACTATTTTGGACGTCACATGGAAAATTGCGGATCAGTCTATTGATTTTCACTACCATTGTGAAAATCTTAATTTGTTTTACCCTTTTTTTCTCCCCTCCGGACGGAAAGCGTCAATTGTCGTCCCGCTGCGCTAAACGAAATTGCCACTTTCCACCTCCGTCGAGGAGATAAGAGATAATAGTATACTAACCTCGGGCAGTAAATAAGAAAGCCTCAGATCACATGTTTGTTAATTACAACAATTAAATAAGATCTGATACCTTTCTCGACGGGCTCACCCCCCGTCACACTGGATAGAGTTTCGGTACTACTGGTGAAACGTGGATGTTCTGAGGTTTCAGAATATCTCTGACTACCCCCTCGGGGAATATAGTCGTGAGCATATGCTTATGCTATGTTACCTTTCTTTCTCTCCTGCCCTCGTTGTGTAATCTACTATATCCCATGAGATTCTGGTCGACCTATCATCGAGCTGATATTGATATGATCCGTTGCAGTGCTTCGTATTCAACCTGTACAAGGGAGTGAGAGCGGGAGGAGGTATCGGAGACGAGCTGGAGCCGCCGGACGGCGACGACTCCGAAGTGTACCGCATCATATTCGACATCACGTTCTTCTTCTTCATCATCGTCATCCTTCTGGCCATCTTGCAGGGTGAGTACTGACTTTACAATAGCGTATTCCCAGAGGTAATGGCACAGGTCCGGCACTTCAAACAACGTTTTGGATTTGATATGATGGCGTTCGCACATGCGCACTAGGTGCAAATTGTCTTTGACAAATTTGTGTAGATTTGATTTATCACGCATCGTATGAACATCATCTACATTTCGTTACTTTTTATTGTTCGTTCTGTTGTCCTTTGGAGCATGTTATCTATTATATTCTATTTTTAAAAATATGGCTGCCATCTTTGGTTTATGATGATTTTGCCAATGTTGAGTTTTTATAGCAAAAGTGCTTGACGTTGTACGGTTATATTGATATTTTGGTGACTTCAAGGGTTGTTCTTATAAAAGAACAATATCCTGAGCCACCACTGGAGTTCCTGTGTAGGCCGGGGATGGGGCAACCGACGCACACGTGACCCTTAGATCACTAAGACGTGACCGCCCAATAGCAGACCCACAAAGCAACTCCGAGAGCATGTTATCAAAAAATTTCGAAAGCGCTTGAGCGCGTTGCCCATTTAAACGGCGCGCAGTACTTTTGCCGCACTGCATATTTCTGATGATTTCTCGTTTTTTTTTAACCGACTTCAACAAAAGGAGGAGGTTCTCAATTCGACCCGTATGTTTTTTTTTTTTTTTTTTTTTTTTTTTGTATATTTGTTACGCGATTGCACCGCCTATTGTGAATTGATTTTTTATGAAACCTATAAATACTGATAACTGTTCTAAAAAGCTCATGAAATTTACATTATTGTTGAATTTGTTGTATTTGAAAGGCATTTTGAAACAAAACGACAGAGCATATTCAAATTACAGTAAAAGCTAATTTTACCTGTATTTTTTTTGTAAATAGTGTTATTTAAAAAAGTAAATCGATGACATATCTATTTTATGTGGTTTATAAATAGATTAATATCTTTACAATTATCTTTAAAACCGCCAAAAGTGGTCAGGGTCACATTTGGCGGATTTAACGATAATAGCTACAAGCATAAAACATAATATTCCGTAATGTTTCGATAAACTGAAAACCAATCAGGACTACAATGTGACATTCTTGTTTTTTATAAATATTGTTTAATTGTTAAGTAATAAAAAAAAGTACGATTGGGGGCAGCACAATAGCCTCGGTAGGCTCTAAAACCTGGTCTTACTGTACATAGTTTAAGGTTAATACAATTACATTACTAACACCCTGTATAATAATTAAAATTATAAAACGGCTACAGGTCTGATCATTGACGCGTTCGGTGAGCTCCGTGACCAGCTCGAGTCGGTCAAGGAAGACATGGAGTCCAACTGCTTTATATGCGGCATTAACAAGGACTACTTTGATAAGGTAACATATTGTTTTTATTATCAGCTTCTGATGCCCCACTGTTGGACAAAGGCCGTTGTCTCTAGGAGTCTGTTCTGCGCTTCGCGATATGCCAGTTCTTAAGAGGATACGCGGGCTGAAATGCTGATTTGGAGAATAGGTCACTTTTCCGACTGTATACGTATTTATCAGATCCGCCCCACCCATACACCCCGCCGAATAGAGTGCGAAAGAGACAACTGCAGCTCGGACCGATTTTATATACAAAAATCGACGAATACAGCATTTCGAATCCCCCTGTTTTCTCCTCCAAAACTAAACCGATTTTAATAATTCTTTCAAAAATAATATGAGAAAGACTTTGGCTATGTCCATACATTTTGCTTTTTTTGTTTATATGCGTCAAATTTTTTTATCTGGATGTCTGAAAACGGGCGGTAAAATGGGTCATTTTCGAAGGTCCCTAGTTCTTACAGTAAAAAATTAATGTAAAAAAGCAAAACAGCGGGAAGCATACAAAAGCGGGACATGGCAGAGGTGACAAAAAACCACAAAATATTTGCTCTAGTGTTATTATCCAGGGAGAAAACAGGGGAATACGTTTGTATGGAGAAAACTGTACTCGTCTATCCTCTTAAAAGGAAAGGAGGGTTCCGTTTAGTCCATGCAAACGTAATCCTCAGTTTCCTCCCTGGATAATGACACTAGAGAAAATATTTTCTTTTGTATATTTTAAGTATGTTATCTCTGCCATGTATATTTTTTTTTTCCATAAACTTCCATTCCAGACCATCATACTGAACAACGTTCACTTTGGAACCAACATCGAAATTGAGAAAAAAATCTGCTATCCCATACATTTGAGTTGAGTCGGTGAAGCAGTTTTGTATGAAACAGCTGTTTTTTCGCTATTTCGAAGTTAGCTCCATAGTGAAATTTGTTCAGTTTGATGGTCTGAAGCACCTGTATGTTCAGTAATACAAATGTAACAATTTTCGCAGGTGCCACATGGGTTCGACACCCATGTGGCGAGAGAACATAATCTGGCGAACTACATGTTCTTCCTTATGCATCTTATCAATAAACCGGACACGGAATATACAGGTAAGCCTGGACGTTTGTTTTTATAAGAGGTACAAAGTAGGTACAACAGCTTTTGCCGTGTGGTTCCAGCTTAGAATGGACCACCCACAGACCCAATGACATTCTATACACCTGGACTTACCACGTCATACAAAAACAAACAAACAAAATGCCACATGTCTCTTGTCACCTGAGTATGTCTCAGTTATGCTCGGCTGTCATACATTGCCGTTGACATAACAGTCAAGTTCCAGAAGGACAAAGGAAAAAATGATTGGGACTTTTGTTTTTAACTAAGAATAATTATGAACTATTTTCAGAAATGCTCAATTTTAGTTCAAAAGCCAATGGAAATGGGATAATGGTGTTTTTATGTACCTATGTATGTACAACGGCTTGGGTTCACTCCAAAAATGGCAGAACCAAAAATTCAGTTTTAACTAATTCCATAAACCAAACCATTTATAAAATTGGCGTCAATCAAACTCCGTGATTTCATTCATTCTGTATAAAAAAATTTAAACCTTTTTGAAAGGTAAGGAACGCAATTTCCGCCATTTTGTCCCATTAATGCCACAAGAACGTTTTTAAAAAACCCTACGAACCATCTACGGGATTACATTTTGAAGCTGGCCTTTGAGAATGTCTCATTCCGTCTCTTTCCTTTATGAGAATGAAATATCTCTCGATGATCGTACGTTGTGAAACAAACCATGGCTTTAAGCATTGAGGTACTAGAGGCGGCGCCGAGACTGGACTTTTTGTCGTACAGGCCAAATGGCCTATGCTTACTTAGTCTGTGCCAAGCGCTCGCCACAGCGTGACGTTCCCATTGCGCGCCCCGCACTGCTGATCGTGGTGCAGAGATTTTTAAATGTCACACGTTCAAATCATTAGCAAAAAATGACAAAATTATTGTGGAGATAATGCATCATTTGACCATTATTTTGAACATGTGTCTTTCAAAAATTGCACTCCTGTTCTACTGTATACGAACATTGAACATTCAATGGGTTTAATCTACGTTTATATTATTCAAATTTCAGGTCAAGAAACCTACGTATGGAACATGTACACACAACGATGCTGGGACTTCTTCCCGGTAGGAGACTGTTTCAGGAAGCAATATGAAGATGTGATCGGAGAGTGATGTGTCACAGTGTGTACGATGTGCTAGTACAAACTTATATGTCATAGACAAACTTACCTTAAAAGACTTCTAAATTTCGTTTTATCCATGCCAAAATGGTGCTGGCTTAAAAAGAAAAGAGAAAAGATTCCGTAACAATCTGAGAAGAAGTAGGAGCATTGATTGGATGCAAATGTTTTCAGATATACGAATTCAAAATAAATCGAGCAATATCAATATTATTGATAACAGGGTTCATGTATCCTCTTTAGCTATAACTTGTAACACCTTATGCTGTATGTACATGAATGCAAATAAATTACTATGAAACTATGAAACTATTGTTTATTGCAAAACAAAACAAAATAGAGGAAGTAACAAATAAGGCAGCCCCTGAATCGGAAGTGGGATTTTTGAAAGTGTAGGCAGCAGTTAAGTAGAAAATGACTAAATAGTATGATGTTTGTGTATTCATTCGATCATGATTTCGAATCTCACTTCTGACGCGGATTTGTCATTACATTATGAGTCTTTTTGGTTAAATTTGTCTATGATATCCATATCCAGTGATGATATCAATTTAATGTAAACCTTTAGCTTCCGTATTATATTTCGTAATTAATTGCTCAAGAATTGACAACACCAATTTCGAAAATATCCGTTGTATTTTTGTCATCAATAAAAATCAAAATTGTAAATTATCTTTTTATAATTCTGGTCAGGTTTTAAAAAAAATGTTTATTATCTATTTCGAGATTAAAAAAAAGTTTCTACAGTAGAACAATTGTTACTTGTTTACTTTTGTTAGCTTTGCAAAATAAAATAAACTGATATTATTTAGTGTAGGTACTGAATAATTTCCGCATTCCGCGGCAGCTGATTATTTTCAATATAAAATGTAAATACGAACGAGTATGTATGTAAAATTAATTATTTCACTAAATGCTTACCTACTTACGTGATTGCTACAACTGTGTGGTTCTTTGGTAGTTTTAGCAAATATTCTGAAATGCCTGAATTAATATCATAGTGGTGAAACCTGATCGGGCTATAAATTATAAAAACGTAGCTTTCAATATTTCAAATGTTTAATCTAATGAATGACACATACAAAGTTACATTGTTTTTCTATTCTAATTGTAAGTTTATTTCTACAGAGTGTTAGGGTAGATAGTTGCTTAAAATGGGTGATTTTAGGTACTCATGATAATGAACGACCTTTCCAAAGGAAAAAAAGGAAAATTGACATTTAAAAAAAAGAGTTTTCATACAAACGTTCAATCAGCGGATTGCGTTTGATATTGGAAGTCAATTATTTTTTGTTAATCTCCTATAGGTTTCTTAGGGAAGGTTAGTCGGTATTATGGGTAAAATCACCCTTTAAAGTAGTGGAACTGTTTAGCCTAACACTCTGTATAACTAATAATTAAGGTGGCCTTTCCAAGAAAACTTTTCTATTTTTAACTATTTCGATGTAGTTTATGTAAGATAATTATGAATTATGATGTTATAATTTTTAATTAAATCTATTTAATTTATTTACACCATGTTTGTTTTCATTATAACCTTGCTTTTTATCCTTTCTCCTGAGATTATATTCTCTTTGTTTCGTAATTATTCAAGGGCCCGGCCCCTAGACAAAGTATCTTTCGATTAGCGTTAACGACAGTAGAAAACAGAAATCAATATTATACAGGGTGTTTCATAAGTAACAATAAATATTTAAAACTCTTAAGAGGGTTGTTTAGACCGTCAAACTGAACAACTTTCTCTATGGGACCAACATCGAAATCGCGAAAAAAAAAATTTATATCCCATACATATTTTAGCTCTAGTCGATTTGTAGAGTATGGAACATCGTTTTTTTTTTCGCGATTTTGATATTGGTCCCATAGTGAAAGTTGTTCAGTTTGATGGTCTACACCACCCCCTTAAAGGTTTATTTGTAGTTTTGTAACACCTTGTATATAGACTTGACGTATGGTGACGAAAGCAAACGTCAAAATGTTTCGATCGCCAATGTCAAATCCATACATTCTGTCATTTTCTAGTTGCTTTCATATTCATTTACTTGTTGCTTACATGGATAGGTTCCTAAAATATCTTAAAATAGTTCCAGACATGAAACCCTGTTGGGCTGGTTTAGGGTTAGCGCACACCTAGCCCCTAGCGGAGAAGTGTTCGAGCAGTTTTCATACTTCTGGAGTGCGATTTTCTGAAGTCAGCAGTAGAAAGTTCCTTCTCTCCATAGCAATTTTGACATTTTCAACTGCTGAGCTCACCGGATTAGATTAAAAAATCGCACTCAAGGAGTGCGCGTACTCGACTCAAAATGTATGGGACTTCTGACTTTTTTTTTGTTCTGATCGGTTTGCTCCAGTTGTTCAGTTTGATGGGTAGAGTGTGAGTTTTAAAGTTTAATGATACTTTTCCTTACACCCCTGTATAGGTAGCTTATAGTACGTAGCATACGTCGTTTGGAGAATTAGGGTTGAACTACACATGGCCGCACGCGATCGCACGCCGCAGGCGATCGCGTTCCGTCTATCTTATATGCGGCAAATGACGTTCCTGAGTGACAGAAAAGGATGGAGCGACGGAAAAGTGCGATCGCGTGCGGCCATGTGTAGTTCAACCCTTACGCCCACGCCTCCAGGCGACGTCACCTGTAGTTTGGCGAACACAAATTTTACGACAAAAACGACTCTATGACTGTATAGTATTATATAATCTGTGCTATAGGTTCATATATTGTGTTACTCTAGTGTTACTTAGATTATCCACCACCGCCAGACGTCTCTTTTGTATAAACCGTGGCTAAGGATTACTGTTTTCAAGTAAAAGTATTCCCGTACATAAATATAGCATTCATTTTCCAAGTGGCCAAATATCATGTCTTTTTTGCCAATATGGATTATATGGGACATTCATTCCGCCGTCGTAGAACCAGCCTAATCTGACGGACCACTGGGGGTAAGCATACTCATAATATTCCGATGGGGTATTGTTAGCAAATAGGTTAATCATGTTATAATAATATCTTGCATCCGTAAAAACCATTATTCGATCTTCATTGTACCTAATTTCAAAACATCCTACTCCTACTATTCGGTAATTGGTTGTTAGAGGCCCACCATTTGGCACGCCCGCGTGCCCCCTAACATTTATTATGCAAATAAATTTTCCCCACCATTTAGGAAGATATTTTTCACAGTTCACAATATGTTCTCTTTTTTGGGTGCTGTAAAAAATTTTGTAATTTTCTTTTATGTGGAGAATGTATTCGTAACCGGACCCAGCGAACCATGTGTCGTATATAAATGTCTTTGGCAAAGCCAGCCAGGCCCTGGAAGCGTAGTGGTACCGCGTAGGGTATGTCTCGAAAATGTATATTTGGTCCCAGCTATGTATGACGGAAATGTCATGGCGAGGTATGTGGATGCCGCGTGGTCCGTGGAAATGTTCTGGATTATTTGATCTTGGTATCACGCGGCGGATGCGCCATACTCTGTACCTGTAACAAAATAAAGAACCCTAAAAAGTATAATATACGTATTTGTCCGATCCGCCCAACCCATACACCTCGCTGACTAGAGTGCGAAAGAAACAACTGCAGCTAATTGACTAAAAAAACTATAGTTAAAACATAAAACCACAGACTTCCTATAGGAAGTCTGTGCATAAAACAAAAAAACAGACTAAGCTGCTATGCGACTTTTCTGACCTTTCCGTATCCATTTCCGATCGTAAACTACGATATTTAATAAACCAAAAAGTAAGCAAATCAAAAAACATGAATAGGTACACTTTTTTTGCACAAATCCTATCAGCTGTGTTGTCTGGGTGCAATGCCTAATCGACTCAAATTATGCAGCAGCAGATTTTTTGTTGTTGCTCTGATCGGTTTGCTCCCGTAGGTAGTAAAAATTGTTCAGTTTGATGGGTAGACTCTTAGTTTACAAGAATGCTAATGATATTAATTGCACCCTGTAGAACTTACCTAAAAGGCGTGAGATGAGTACCGGCTCGTCCTAAAGCCCAGATCCTTACATCTTTCTGTCTGTTTTGATACGGTTCTAGGTAGTTGGCAGACGTTAGTAAGCATCTTCGGTTTAATAGTACAGCAACACCTAGTGGTAGCATATCTGTAAAAGGGATGCAATTGTTAACACCAGAATGAATTGAGTCTTATATTTTTTAGCGTTCCGTACCTACCCAACGACGGTATAAGAAAGATCCGTAAGCCGGCTGCATGATTGCCTACGTATCATGAAATCACAATGAAATGCATGGCACACTGTCAAAAGTTAGGCTAAGGGAAGATCGGTTGAAATATGCATCCAGAATTGGCCGGAAGTACCTACCTACGAAAGTTTCCGAACTTGCGGTAAAATTTTTAAACCTTATTTACTTCATATTGACATCATTATGAAACTGGTGGCAACATACAGGCCTACATTCTTAGAGAGGGGAAACATAGGTCTGCCAGTTTCCAGATGGCTGGAAGTACTTGGCAGACTGTATCAACATCACAATCCGGGAACCTTTTCAAATTTTCCTAGAAATACATTGTACCTAAATAAGTAGTAGGTACCGATGGTGTGTTTATGAATACATAAGTCTGCCAGGGCCAATCTGGACTAAATCCCTTTAAAACAATCGCTTGACTGTTCGGTGTGAACGAACAAATCAGCATGATATACGATCCCAAGGCTGTTTAACAAGGACTATCGACTTATACCAAAGCTGTAGATGTGAAAGAAGTGTTAACAGATCCATACCAATGTAGGGTTACCGAGGTTAATAATAATGCACATTACCTAACTTAATAACATCGAACTTTTTAGTTCGCCGACCGACGTATTTTAAAATGGGTAAGTAAAGTAACCGGGGGCAAAGTCGGATAGCAGCGAAAATGCTGCAGCGCTGATACTAATGTAGGTACGGTACATACCTATAGAGATACCCGCAACGCAATTTAAATATCTTCTATTCCTTATATCCTCCCAATCCCAATGAGGGATCCAAAATTGAAGGTAATCGAACTCTACGCGCATCCACCTGAAGAAACTTTGTCGGGGATTTGTGTCTGTGTTTTCATACGTGGTTGTAGTCGTCGCTAGGTCCCAGAACGCTTGAGTTGCCGTTATTAACATTATTAGTATGTACATCCATCTGCAATTTTACAAAACATTTTGTTATTTTGACGTCTCGGTTGGTGGAATGGTTACCACGCCGGACACCAGGGTCCAGGCCCTGTACCCGGAGTTTCGATATTCGATATTTCGCGACCGTTTCGGTCCGAACTTCATTGTAATAGAATTGACATTGGAACGAAAACGTTCACGCAATTGCGAAGTTCGAATGTCCGGGTAGACCATCTGGGTTCGAATCCCGGTTCGGTCATGGATGTTATCTGTTTGTGCCGTTGTTGTATGGTTCCCATTATAAAAAGCCTAGGGGCTTACTTGGGATCATTAGGTACAATGTTTGTGCATGTGAGAGTTATTTATTTAATTCTTTATTTATTTAGCGAATCCGAGCTCATAGGTGTCACAATATTAAAGAAGAAAGAGAAAGAAAACCTAAAAATAAAAAAAAAATTCTACAATTTACTACAAAAGCCTAGCTATATGAGGATCACGGACTCGAAAGAAATAGAGGATACAACGTGTTGATGAATTAACGCAAAACCTGTAAACCGTTTGTCCAGACCATCAACCACCAACTCTGAAATCGAAAAAAAAAATCTGTAACTGTAAAATACTAAACTACAATGCCTGCTAGACTCAAATGTATGAGATAGCCGATTTTTTTTTACGAATTCAGGTCTGCTTCCATAGTAAAAGTTGTTCAGTTTGATGGTCTGGACAAACGGTTTTCAGGTTTTGCGTTAATTCATTAACACGTTGTATAATTCGCACGGCGCCGCCGCTCCATACAAAACGAAGTTCCGTCCTAGTTTCAACACTTTTTAATTAAACTAAAAATAAAAGGTTTTAACACAAGCTAGAAACCAATTTACGCTTTCCGTTTTCCAAAGTTATTCAGTTATTTGATGGTCTGAGTACCTACAACCCCTGAAAATTACGACACGGTAAAAAAATCATTTATATAAAAATCAGAACTTTATGGAATAGGTTACTTACATTATTTCCATTGTTATGCCATAAGCCAGCAGTTTGAACTATAATACAAAATTTCTGATCGGATTCGTTCTTATATCGCGATCGAAAATGTTTTGTAAACTGTCATGTAATGTGATATATTGAAAAATAAATAAGCAAAGTATGTTAATGTTTATAAATATTTTTTTATTATTCAACTAGCCTCATCCCGTGGCTTCATTTCATAATACATTATTGGGAATATTTCAATTTTATAGGTATAGCATCCGAGGTAATTAAGTAAGTATATCTGTTTGGGATGTCTGCTGATTTTGTCCGTGTGGTGTCGGCTAAGAGTAACACCATCCCATTTCCTCCCGTGGGTGTCGTAAAAGGCGACTAAGGGATCTACCGGAGGATGGGCAGCGGCATCCTCTGAGTACAAACATTCAATCCAACTGCGATCGCCAACCCGCCTGCCAAGCGTGGCGATTATGGCAAATCCCCCATTTTTGGGGAGGCATGTCCAGCAGTGAACGTTTATCGGCTGATATGATGATGATGATGATGATCTGTTTGAGAAGCCAATTACAAGTTCTTTTGCATGCTTCAGCTGTGTGGTCGCTGTATGTATCCGACCTGTTACGGCTTTGGTTCACGGTCCATTCCTTCAGCACACGTCTAGAGGTATTGCGAGAGATTCCGCATTAGGTTCGGGGCCTATGGCGTCCTCCTCCGCTCCTCTTCGTGCCAGACCTAATAAATTGAAAATCAGCAGTGACTACAACGTGACATTCTTGTTTTTTGGAAATATTGTTTAATTGTTAATAAATAAAAAAAATACGATTGGGAGCAGCACAATATGCTCGGTGCAGCCTTAAGTAACCTACAGGAAATTCAGTTGTTCAGCATCATGGGTACAATCGTACCTTAAAGGAACCTCACCTCAGGAACCTCAACCTACAGGATATTCAGTTGTTCAGTATCATGGGTATCGGATCCAAGCAGGAAGACAAAAATTCCATACGATATGATGATGATGGGTACAATTAGGCACGTATCCAGGGGGGAGGGTATAGGTTGGATTAATCCGCCCCCCCCGCCGAAATCCGAAAATTTTTATGGAAAAGTGATTACAACACTGTGTTTCATGGTTTTTCTATGAAAATCCCCCCCCCGAAAATTAATGTCCCCCCCCAAACAAAAGTCTGGGTACAATCACCCCTTACATTAATGCAACTGTTTACCCTAACACCCTGTAGTATCAAACAAAAAGCCCCCTTCTGAGTCCGCATATTGTGACGGGCAACTACGTGGTACAACACGCACTTGGCCGGTTCTTATCGTAACGAGTAGGAACAAAGCCATCTAGCGTTGATTTGGGACAACAAAGGAACTACTTTACGCCAAAATTACAACCTATTTTGCGCGCGTCCAGTGAAAGGATTTGAACTTCCATGGTTGCTCTTATTGTTTTTAAACCTTCCGCTAGATGTCGTCACTAAAAATTGTTTGCAAGTGTGTCGTGGTGCTTTTTCTAAAATATTATATCACTCATTTCGTCGATTGAACCGTAGAAAGAGAATACATAACTATACTTCATTCCAGATAAGGGCGCAGTAGCGTAGCGACCCCTCGCTACGCTACTGGGTCCCTACCCCGGGCATGGGCGGCTAATGCTCCGGGCGGAACTTTACTAGTGGCGGCAAATTAGAGAAAAATATAAATTGATTGAGCTATGTCTTTACTGTAGATAGCCAATTCCCAGAGCAGAGAAAAGACGAGCTCGCGCGCTCGCTCTAAGTTTCTGTTTTAATCTACACATAATCCGAAAGAGTTCTGACCACAGCTAAGGCGAGATGCTAAAAATTTCAAGCTTGATTCGCTCGATCGATAGCTTTTACTTAGGTTATTTTGCATATGTTTTGTAAGTAAAAAGCTCTGGCTCCAACCTTTTCGTAATGAGGAGAAAGGTCGAGCTCGCTTCGCTTGCTCTAAGTTAAAACAAAAAATAGCTCAACTATTCGAGTTGCGTTCAGACACGCAACTCGAATAGTTGAGCTATTTTTAGGGTTCCGAACCTCAAAGAGGAAAAACGGAACCCTTATAAGATCACTCTCGTGTCCGTCCGTCCGTCTGTCACAGCCACTTTTCTCAGTAACTATAGAAGCTAGCGACTTGAAATTCGGCATAGTGGTCAATCATGCTAACCCAAACGTAAAGCGAGGCTAAATATTGAGAAAATAATTTTTCTACTATTTTTTAGGGTCCGAAAACTGACGACTTTTAAAAAAAAAGTTTTCCAATCTAGCCGAGTTTGATATCATTCGAAAGGGCTTTGAACGTAGATTTCGTATTGGTAGTTCGTTTTTCTAAATGATGCGTAGTTATTCATTTATAAGCCCGACTGCACGAAAAATTTTGGTTTCCCCCCCCTGATCTCCGAACTTATAAAGCCAAAAAATCTGAAATAATTCTGATATGTCGATGTACTATTGAATTTTGTAGGAAAATTATAGCGGTGTCTGTATTGATAATAGTTTTTGAGAAAATTGAAAAAATACAGTACAAACAAACTTAAGGTGTCAGTTGATGCTTTTCGTTGATGAGCATAGACACAAACTTTTTATATTACATTTTAAATAAAATCCAACAAATTAACACCAGTTTAAGTCATGAAAATGAACAAAGATACAAAAAACTATAATAATAATTGAATAATTGTTTCGATATTTTGATGTAGGATTTGTATGGATTATTATTCATGTAAAAACGGGTGTACCTACTTACCGGTATCGGCGAAACTTGGTAAACAGCTAGTAGTACCTATCTACATCCAGAGATAGCATAAAAGGTAGGTGCTTTAGATTTCTGTGAAAAATCACTATTTCATTGGGAAATTTAATATACTAGTTAATATTTAAATAATTTCGAGACAGTAAAAGTATTTTGAACATTTGAACTTTGCTTGAATGACAGGATGTGAGGTCCGATTCACAATGAAGCAAACTAAAAAATTATTACTTTACAGCAAACCGTATTTCATTATTGAAAAAATCCTAACATAATATAAGGGAATTACGGAAAGTAACATAATATTAAGCCATATCAACAACTACGTTATTAAGATGGATTGAAATAATTATTTTCTCAAATGAAATATTTTTCATCATAATGATTAGGACAAATCGGAATAAAATCTTTGCACGTCAATCATACGTCAATTGTGAATCATGGACAGATTTGGCTTCCCGCCATTAAATTTGTTCGGTCAAAGTTGTATTTGATATTCGTGAAAAATTGGTTTTAGTGATATTTGTGACATAATTTCGTGCGGATTGTGTGCCAAAAAGTTGCGTAAATCGACCAACATAACAGGAATCTCAAATACATACGAAGAAAGAACAAAAGTTTTGGTGCAAGTTAAATCGTACTGGTGATTTTGGCGGCAACGCGCGTGCTTACAAAATCGACCAAAATTTCATCCTCATCGTTCATCTATCATCCCATCGTCATCAGGAGAGTTTTGCACGGGAATTGTGAAGAAACAGACGGGCTTTGTTTCTTAATTTTCTAAATTCGTTTTTCGTGGCTATTATTGTGTTAATGTGGTGGAATTAGTTTGATAATGTGCCATTAATGGAGAGCAATATAGTAAAAGTGAGAAATAAAGAAGGCGCTCCCGTTTGATTCGGATTGATTCTCGCGTGAAACTCCCCTGACCATTGGAATGTGTGTACCACCCTCGCATTTCAAGAGTTAGGTATTAAGGTTAGGTTAGGTTAGGTTTAAGTACAAAGAAAAAAGACACTAATGACCAGGCAGTAAGGGCTAGTTCCCATAGCCTATCCGAAAGGATAAACTTTAAAAAAAAAAAAAAAAAATGAATCATGGACATGGATCAAAGAGATTATACCTAAAGGCATATAGCCATACCTTTTGCAAGGCGGTTCACTTTTTTTGAAGTTTGTTTTTTTATGTTTTATGTCTTGTGGTAGGACAAAAGGCACAAAAAGTTACTACTTTACATAACTTTACATACACTAGCATATCAAAAAGTGTCAAAAAACGTGGAAAGTGGACAGCCGCATCAACAAATATCATAAGAGAAAAGAAACTAACTACAATCTTAAATTGATGCGGACTTTATGCTTTAGAATTAGGAGATCCTTCCTGTGAGACTTGGATATAAACCAATGTATAGAAAATACCTATGCCACCTTAATGATCATGGACAATACCATTTCAATGTAGAAATAGAATGACTCAAAAAGGCATTAAAATAATAGTAATCGCGGAAACGAGACACGCGTATACGCTATGCTGATGCTGATGAAGTTGAAATTGCTAACAAAATCATGCAACTTAGTCGGGCTAAGGTACGAGATTTCATACATTTTTGTCATATCTCTGTCCCTCCAGTATATGCGGTCAACGAATCTAAAAAAATACTCAATCAACGCTTTCCAAACTTCTTGATCATCAACATGCAATGAAATTAGAGACAGTACCTTACAACCTTCTTGATCATGAACTTTCGCTTACGCTAGCTGATGTTCCTTATCACCATTTAGTGTTTTAGGCAAGAAGATTGAATTATCAAAATTCTTGGTTTTAGGCTTTTATACAGAGAAGACAAACTGGAGTCTTGTATTTCTATCCAACTCGGGTGCTAGTTACTAATGTGAGAAAAATACATACCTAGTTCTTCTGTTCGTCAATAACCCGCCTCATTACAAACAAGCGGTGAAACATGAAAATACTCATGGAGGTCGGTACTGTTCGACCTTCTTTCGTTAGTTTAAATCGTCGATTTTCCAACTATAGGTTTATCCCTTTCTAATCTAAAGACGAAAATAAAAAAAAGTTTTGTTCTGATAGAAAGTGACAAACCTAAAGTTGGAAATATTGACGATGGAAACGTACGAAATAGGTGGAACATTACCGACCGCCATGGCCAATTATTGTATTTCCATGCTTGTAAGGAGGATTGTATCCATTGGTTTATATCAGGTTGCTGGAAATAAGTATTGTCTATACCTAGAGTACAGACTACAGACAATGACTACAGACAATTTTGTACAAGCGCTGAAAAATGTAAATTCTCAACACTTCGTTAAACGTTCTTTCGTACGTTTTCATCGTCGTTGTTGGTTGGTCCCTTACCAATCCAACGACGAAAAAAAAAGAGTTAAGTAGGTACTATTACATTTTCGTTCTGATAGAAAGGTGTTTACGTAAACTTTGAAACATCGACGTACGAAATAAGGTTGAACGTTACCGACCGCCATGGCCAATTTTCGTGTTTCCGTACTTGTAAGGAGGTTATGATGGATCCATTATCATTCTAAATTATAAATAATTTTTTTTCCTTACGCTGATAGACTGAACCACAACGTTACCACGTATGAGACAGCGATAGTCATAAAATCCTATTCAATTTATATGAAGCTAGATGACTGACTCCTTCTGAGTCAGACAGCCGTTGTAGTACAAAAAGTGGTTACGTCGATAAGGACAAGGACAGTCATAAGTAGCGATCTCCTTTTTTTAATAGCGCGAATTTGCTATTTGCATCTCTTTTTGAGTAAATATACAAGACACGTGCTTCCTTCTATACCTTCTCTTTCTACGTTCTAAATCCATGGTTTATATCCATGTTCTAGAATCATGGTTCAAAAAGATTGCATAATGATTGAATGACATTGCAACGCATAAACTTCTTGGTGAACTTAAAATACAGGTGGTAGTCATTAGAGGGTGTTAGGTGTACCCACCAAGAGTACCCACCCATTTGTTAACAAAAATACTTGGCTATTATCCATCCACTTTCTTTCACTGGAAACAATTCAAGACCCACGCAGACGCTTGAAAAATAAATACCATGTTAAAGAAAATTGATGTCTTACCTACATTTATATTAAGACTACCTACCTATTCTCTAATTGGGATATTCAGGGATATCTAAGTAGGTACTCGTAGTAATATTTAATTCTAAATATCACTTTAAATTGTTCGTGCAGTAGGTACTCAAACTTGTCCGATGTAAGTGTTCATATAGCGAGCCCGTTGCCACTTCTTTGAGCATGGTACATCATCTTAATATGACAATATTTAAACAGCTGTAAGCTATCGAATTATTATGACATAATATCTCTAAATATCGTTGCACTTTTTTATGTTGTGCTCGCTATACCACTTTGTACCTTCCGAACAGCGGCGGTTTTCGTATTTCAAAGCTAATAACATAATAATATTGTATCACTGTTCTCATCTTTTCTTACGGTAACATTAGGTTCGGAACCCTCTATGTGCGAGTACACACCTCGCTCTTGACCAGTTATTTGTCTTATAAAGATAATGGCGGGGCGTCAAAATCGGTCTGTGCCCCGGGCGGCAGAAAACCACGCTACGCCTCTGTAAGGATAAAAAGATTTTCTGATTCCTATTACAGACTTTATCAAATACTAAGGCTTTCCTTTGAACACAGGTTTCATTAATAATAATATGTATTTTATAGAAGAATAATAAATACTTAGTACCTATACTTCATAGCAAATAAAGCCGAGATGTTGAAGATCATTGCTATATTTTACATTAATTTGTATCTAAGGTATCTTTCAAATAACGAGAAGATAGCTTCTAAATATGGCAAAATATGGCCCGACCCTGCGTCTACATAGTGGGAGCGTCTTAAAAGCTTAGTCCGTATAAAAAAAACGATTGCTTTAAATTTTGTTGATTTTCATGCTTGCTTGCATGATTGGTTGCATTGCATGTGAACTATAAAGCTAATTATGATCAATTTGGAGACTAAGGGCCTGTTTCACCACTTGTGAATAAGTTCTTGTTAGCTTATCCGACAAATATTTTGACATAATTTCACACAAAATAAGTATGTCAAACTATCTGTCGGATAAGCTAACAAGAACTTACCCAGAAGTGGTGAAACAGGCCCTAAGAAATGCATCCATGCATTATGCTCACAACTATATTCCACAAGGGGGTAGTTAGTTAGAGATATTCTGAAAAGTCAGTACATCTCCGTTTATTAGTAGGTAGTACTACTTAGTACCAAAACTGTCCTATGTGACGGGTAGTGAGCCCGTCTTGTACAATACTATATGGTTCTCACCGATCCCCACTACCCCTACGTCGATGCCCATTACCGAGGTCCGTACCCATTATGGGTGCCCCTTGGGCAGGTTGCTTAAGAGCCTACCGAGCCTATTGTGCTGCCCTCAATCGTATTTTTTTTATTTCTATACAATTAAACAACATTTCCAAAAAACAAGAATGTCACATTGTAGTCCTGATTGGCTTTAAATTTATCGAAACATTACTATTACAGTGAAACCTGGATAACTGGGACTTGAAGGGACCTCCAAATTTGTCTCACTTAAAGAGGTATTCCACTTACCCAGTGTCTCAGATATCCAGGTACAAATAAATATGTGTCTCATTTACAGAGGGTTTCACTAATAGAGGCGAGAATAGAGGTCATCTCAGTTATAAAGGTGCGATTATCAATACAAAGCCTTCGCGCAAAATATTGTGCCTTTTCTTTACTCATAGGTCCACTTATCGGAACGTTTTTGTTACGAAGTTGCTTGACCCATGTTAGCGACTGAATTTTATCTTTATTCTGAATGATTCAATTCAATTCAATTCAATTCAATTCATTTATTCAACAACTTACACTAACAGTACAAACACTACACATGCAAGTTTTAGTCGTTCGATTCTACAAAGAGTAGATTTTGGCACATTAAATTCGACACATACTTCATCGCGTGTCTTCCCACTTTCATAACGGATATTAATTTTAGTTTTTCACGTACTGATAAAGATTTGAGCCTTCGTTTCGGCATTTTTCAAATAAGCATCCGGATGATAGCAAAAAAAAACTAAAACTGGAGGTCATGAGGCACAAAATTAGCCAAGTGTGGAATTTGCGGGTAGACTAAGAATTAGTGCGTAAACATAATTTATAGTGCCAGTTAGAGAGGTGATAAATTGATTTATCTCAGTTACAGAGGTCAGATAGAAAAGTATACTTTAAAATGTAGTCTCAGTAAAAGAGGTAAAATACACTCGCTGTCTCAATTATAGAGGTAGCTAAGACGTCAGAAATAGAAAAAGTATTCTTTAAAATATAATCTCAGTAAAAGAGGTTAAATACACTCTCTGTCTCAATTATGGAGGTAATTATGGCGATAAAATCGAAAGAACGAATCCCAGATATAGAGGTTTGCTTTGTCCCACTAACAGAGGTAATTCAGTGCTAAAGTGTCGGGACCTCAGCATGAGTTCCAGCTATGGAGGTTTCTCACTTATCCAGGTCCCACTTAACCAAGTTTCACTTATTATGTTTTAGGCTTGTAGCTATTATCGTTAAAACCGCTAATATTGGCCACTTTTGCGGTTTTAAAGATAACTACAAACATTATAAAAACGAATCCGCAGTGACCCGATAAATTGAAAATCAGCAATGACTGCAATGTGACATTCTTGTTTTTTGGAAATATTGTTTAATTGTAAAAAAAATACGAATGGGGGCAGCACAATAGGCTCGGTGCAGCCTTAAGTTCATGCATTTGGCTCGGTAAACCCTTCATGGTCCCTCCAATAGTCCGCAGTAACAAGCAGTCGTTGCTCCCTTGAGCAGTGCTGTATTAGTCATTAAAAAATAAAAGACTGATTTATAAAAATCGAGATTTTCAAATCCGGAAAAAATATTTCGTAGTGTGATTGATCTGAGAAAATTGTAGCATAAAGTATGGCCACGAAATTCCATAGAAAAATATTATTTTTCATCCTTTTTAGATACTTATTTCACTTTTCAACATCTAGCTAGACAGTCTATTCCACAGCACATCTTAAATCAAATTAGGTAAGTATTATCTTTAAAAAAATTATTAACAGCATATTCCACAGCTTATATCACAACAAACAGACAATTCAATTCATATAAAAGTTTTCTATGCCAACTACATGAGTACGAAAATGGCTTGATGCTCGGGACTTGGTAATTTAGAAGGAATTAGTAAGTGTGAAGTAGAGAATGCAACAAACGATGTGGGGTGCAGAGTACAGGGGCAGGGTAGCGTAGGGGGTGTGTTGTCGACAAATTGGCGTCTTTTTTGGGCTAGAAGGGTATCCCCTCTATCCACAGTACCTACCTACCTACCATACTAGCAAAACATTTATAAAAAGACTTTAAAACTAAATTAAAAATACAGAAAAAAGAATGGTCACAATCCAATCAATGTTGACGTACATTAATACGTATAAACATGTACAAAATTTTGTAAGTATACCTATTTGTTTGGAAGCCCTAAAAGATTATCATTTATGTGAATATTCCAATAATATTACATACGATGCGTATCGAATTAATAACGTATTTTTGTAAAGTCGATTAAAAAGAAAAACATTACTCTACTAAAAGCCACATTAACGTTAATACACCTTATTTGGGCACAATATTACTTACTAAATCCTTATGCATTTATACCTACCACTTTGTTTCATAATTGTGAGCAAATATTATTTCATAATTATGTTTTATTATGGCAACAATAAGTGTTACTGCAACATAAGATATTTGCCAAACTAAAGGTATTTACAAGGGCAATAGCCTTATAATAGAAATATCCGAGATATTTAAAGCGGTGATTACTTTGTATACAGGGTGAAATTGATATAATTAGCCAAACTAAGAGCTCCGGCATGGCACTCCCATCAAACTGAACAACTTGTACTATGGGAACAAACGATAGAAGCAAAAACAAAAGCTGTTTCATACATTTGAGTTGAGTAGGCATTGCAGTTTAGTATGTAATGTTGTGTTTTTGGTTTGCCCCAATCAGCGCTTTTAATTTCAAGCGCCATTTATATTTCTAACTCGGCCACACTGTGGGGTGGGGGTGGATGAGGGTGAGTCTATCTTCACTTCAGTAATCATTCGGTCGCGGCACGGGTCTGACGTGCGTTGCGTGTGTTTGAGTGTTGTGTCCGCACCGGACTGTTCTTTCCGGTGAGTGAATTTACTAAAATTTGATTAGTTATTAGTGGAAAATTTGTGTTTAATATATTGTGATACATTTTTAATGGAAAAAGTGCTTCGTTTGTAACGTTTTTGTCTATTTGTTAGAGAATTGTCTGTAGCGTTTAATACTTGGGTAAATCATCGTGAAATTTTTATTGTTAGTTACCGGTTACCGGTTTGAAGCTACCTACCATTGTTTTTTCGTATTATCTATAGAAGAACTGTCAACATTAAATGTGGTTCGTTGTAGCAATGTTTCTGATCACAACAAAATGGAATACGGTCGTGAGTTTAAGTACCTATGTATGCATAGCTACAGGGTGTAACAAAACACCCTAGTAATATTTATAGGGCTGGTTTAGACCATCAAACTGAACAACTTTCACTATGGAGCCAAGAAGAAAAAATCTGCTGTCCTATTATTTGAGTGAGTCTGTAGGTAGGTACTGCAGTTTTGTATGAAAAAGTTAATGATTTTTCGCGATTTTGAAGTTGGCTACACAGTGAAAGTTGTTCAGTTTGATGGTCTAAGCCATCCCTTTAAATGTTACTAGGGTGCTTTTTACACCCTGTATAACGCTCGCTAGTAGGCACATTCATTTTAATGATCCCAAACGTAATCTGACAAACCAAACGGTCATGGAGATTTGTTAAAATGTAAAATAAGTAAGTTAGTAAGTTATAGCCTGTAGAATCTCACTGCAGGGCAAAGACCTCCTTTCACGAATAAGGGTGAGAGGGAGTGGGCCATAATCCACCACGCGGGCCCAGTGCGTGTTGATGGAGGCAAGTTAGTGGTCAACTTGCTGTCAGAGCTGTTAAAAAGGTATTGGAGGTTAATAAACAATTTTAGTTTCCATACAAAATGTAGGTTTTAGTGCGATGCCCACTTTGAGTTCGCTGAATGTTTACAAGTTCACCCTGTATAATTAATGATGTAAACAGAACAGACCAATGTAAAGCTTAGTATCATGAATTTCCATGAAAATACTAATAATTTTCAGTTATGCAGAAACTTTCATCAACTGTTTCAGAAATATATTATCAAAGAATAAACAATAGAAAATATTTTTAGGGTTCCGTACTCAAAGGGTAAATACGAGACCCTATTACTAAGCCTTCGTTGTCCGTCCGTCCGTCCTTTCTATTCAGGGCTGTAACTTTTGAACCGTAATAAGAGACCGCAAGAAGTTGAAATTTTCACAGATTTACAGTATACATACGAGTACATTCACGTTAGTACGGCGGATTTGTTAATAAAAAGGTCAAAAAGTAAAAAATTTCTAAACTAGAAACTAGTTTTTTTTATCAACGTTTTTTCTTCACGCTCTATCGTAAAAGCGGTAATACATACAAGCGTCAAACTTGGTGTGATTATAGAGCAAACTCTACAGTATAACAACAAATAATAAAAACCGGCTAAGTGTGAGTCGGTCTCGCGCATAAAGATCCCGGAGAAAAACATTTTTTTTCCATATTAATAAGTTGTGTACTGTGGTGGAGTGGTACGGAACCCTCGGTACGCGTACTCGGTATTCGTACCTTTTTTTTTAATATACTATTTTGTGTCCCACTGCTGGGCAAAGCCTCTCCCCCTCTTTCCCTCCAATCCATTTGCAAAGCGAAATCGGGCTAACCGTTCAGGAAGGTATTCAAGTCGTCACTCCATCTTCTCTTGGGTCTTCCTCGACGTCGGCAACCGTCTTGTGGAACCCATTCTGTGGCCATCTTCGGACTTGACTGGTTTTATTTCATAACCGATATCAATAATAGGCCTCGCACGCAACCCATACCATGAGAAAACGATAAAAATATTGTCTTGCTTCTGTCTTTATCACTTTGCCTATGCTAGCGCGCATGTTGTTATTCTCGGTTTGTCGCTTTGTTGTGGGTTGCATGCTAGCCGTGCAGATGCGAAGGATAAACTAAAGCTTTAGTTCCTCCAATTAGAGACAGTCGTAAGTGCACATTCAGCAAACAGAGTGGTGGTCGGGATGGAAACTGAAACTATTGATTTTCAAGACGAACGGACGCTCTGGTTAAACTTAACTAGTGTGCAAGTTGATCAAGTTATCTTAGAATTATCATAGACGGACGGCCCGATAGCACAGTCGGTAGTGAACCTGTCTGATGTACTGAGAGTCGCTGGTTCGAATCCCATAAGGGACAAATAATATGACTAGATAGTTTGTGTGACAATGTCCACGATATTATAGGGTCCTTCTTAATATGCTGACACTTTTTTAAGTGGATGATCAGACCATCAAATTGAACAACTTTCTCTATGGGACCTACATCGAAATCGCGAAAATAAAAACAGCTGTGCCATACAAAACTGCAAACCTACTCGAGCCAAAAGTATGGGACAGCAGATTTTTTTTCGCGATTTCGCTGTTGGTTCCATAGGGAAAGTTGTTCAGTTTGATGTTCTGATCATCCCCTTAACAAAGTTACAGCATATTAAGTTGGACCCTGTATAAAAAATGGTCTCATATTATATAGGTATACTATACAGGTGGCCAGCAAGTAATGGATTAAATGAAAGGGATTGTAGTTAGTTTTTCCAATCGATTTGACTCTTTTCTTTGGGGTCGGAAATTGATGTCAAAGTTATTAAATATTTCGTGCTTTTTTGGAAATCTCTAAGTGTGCCTAAACAAAAAGTTTTAAAAAGTAACCACAAGGAATTTTGAAGATTTTTCGGCATCATGTTTCTGAAGAATGTTCCAAGAGTACTTACCTTTTTTTTCTGTCTGTGTGAATTAAACTAATTAACGATTATGTGAACAATATTCTGCGTTTTCATAAAAACAAAACTTAATTTTCCTAAAAAGTTTTAAGCAACTTTTAACATAATAGGTATGCCTTAATTATTATTGTAGTTGAGTATAATTTTTGTTATAATTTTAAGGACTGCGCTAAGCGTGACATGGTGTCATTTGAAATTGATCACACAAATTGGGAACTTGGGAATGCCTTGCAAGTGATAAGGATGCGCGGAAGAAGGTTTTAGCCGACGGTCGTACTACCCACGATGAAGTCTGGGCCCTGTTGACAATTGACAATGACAATTCAGAGAACATTTTTGAGAATGCTAGGGAACTGCAAGTTTAGCGTCATTAGTAACCAGCAATGTACTCTGAATTGTCAATTGTCATTTGTCACGTTTATAAAACAGGGCCCTGGTTCGAATCTCTGGCCGTAAACCGAACCAAAAGGTAAGTACAAATAAGCTCCCAAGGCTGCCAGATTGTATAATTGGATACAAAAACTGTATAATTGGGTAGCTGTTTGTATCCTCTATGTATCCTGGACCCTCATGTATAATTGGATACATAATAAATATTTTCAACCGAAAAGTACTGCTTAAGTCGGTAAATAGCAGAAGAGAAAGATAAAAGCCACTATAATCAGTCACGTTACAATTCAATCGAGCAAAAACATCATGTTTCGTTCAAGTTATGTAAAATGTTGTCTCTCTCGATTCAACCGAGGCCCAAAATGCTGTAAAGTTGATAAAAAAATACCTGTTGGGAATGAAAATATCGATCTGAGTTCAAATTAGGTATGTGATGAATAATCAGAAAAAACATTATTTTATTGGTTTCGGAGGTTTTTCACCTGTGTGTATCCCGCGAGTCAATTTTGTATAATTTAGGGAAAATGGCTGAATAATTATAAAAAATCTAATGGCAGCCCTGTAAGCTCCAGCACCAACTTACATACAGCATAAGTGCCTCAAATGCGGCAGGCCTTGTCGCTCCCGAATTGGCTTATTAATTATTATTAAATCATGCTTATGCAGAACGCCGCTGTCTTATCCGAAAAGACGATGAAACATCTAGGTACTTAGATGAAATATGGCTCATGATGACTTATAATTTACGAAACAAAGAATATTCGGTTATTTTACCGAAACGTTAAAACATACTCTACGGAGATTGTTTTCATATGATAGTGATGTAATGTCGTCGTTTAACCCCTAAATGAAGTTGTTTACATCAGGACCCCTTTATGTTCCAATGTAAACAAACATTTCATCCCAAGCAGATCGTTGTGGAAATTATTAGGTTTGTTACCAACTTTTATCAAACACAGAGAAAATAAAAGTGTAACTAGTTTAACTTGGTTCAAAGTAGATTACCTTATATTATAACTAGGGTTTTGTTACACTCTGTATGATATAGGTAGTGGTAGGTAGTCCTAAACACAGTATACTTCCCTTTGACAACAGGAGACATATAGTAAACCAATTAATATTCTGATATCTCAAGTTGATAGGTACAGGAATTCAGGAGAGTTCTAGGTTGAAATCTGACATCCCATTCTATCCCACTGGGAGATATTGTGTTTAGGTATATTCGAGATGTTTCTGTGAAAGCTAACACGCTGTTGATTCCCATAGATAATAGAGTTGTGACCTGAGTACCGTCCAAAAAGTTTGGAATACCTACAATGGAGGACAGACTGCCTAACAAGCGGTGAAACATGATAAGGGTTGAACAACACCCCACAGCAGAGCATCGCATTTTTCCACGTGCGCGCGACAGCACGCCGCGTGCGATAGCGTTCCGTCTATCTTATTATATATACTCTAGCAAATGACGTTCCTGAGTGACAGAAAAGGATGGAGCGACGGAAAAATGCGATGTTGTGCTGTGTGGTGTAGTTCAACCCTAATACTCCTTGGTGGTCGATAATCATGGTTCTTTTCCATCGCGTCGTTGTTTTTTGTGACGTTATCTTTGTCCCTTTCTAATCCAAAGTCAAAAATGTTAGCTCCTCTCCTGTCATTTTCGTAACTACGTCATTGGATAGAAAGGGACACACCTAAAATTGGAAATATCGACGACGCCATTGCCAATTTTCTTGTTTCAATGCTTGTAAGGAGGAGTGGCATCCTTTATGATTCTAAATCCACGGTACCTTTACACCTTGGACACGGCTGTTATTTCTTACAAATGGGGAAACTTGAAAATAAGAGTTACGCGTGTGCGATACTAAGTAAGTAGGAACATTTGCGATTAAACCGGAGCGGAGGGGGTGAGGTAAAAAGTCGGTGGGAGGCAGGGAGTGTCCGTACTGTATGTAATATACTAAATACTCTTTCTTATACTGTGGTACTGTGGTGGAGTCACAGACTTAAAAAAAGAACCAGACGTAATCTCGTCTAATCATGAGTGAAGCACCATTTCTTTTGTGTGCGTGCTGTCACGCGGTGCATAAGGTGACGGGTTGGAGGACCTGTGCCCCGAGCTAGTGCATCTGTGTGAGTGTAGGTCCCTTATAGAACAAACGAGATTGTATTACCTTGCATGCTTCACATCTTTTTAGTGCAATATTCGGTCTGTATTTCTTTCAAGTCCGTGGGTGGAGTAGCATCAATGTGTAAAATTTAATATGTTACATAACTAGATTTTAATAGTTATGCCATGCCATGGTTATGTTATGGTTGTAGAGTTAATAAGTGTGCTTCAAGCTTCCATATTGAATACGTTATTTTGACCCACGGACCTGAAAAAAGTCCGTGTTTTGACTTTGACTAAATGGACGCTTCAGATCATCAAACTGAAAAACATGAGTCAACAACTAAATCGCGAATAAAATCAGCTGTTGTTTCATACATTTGGGTAGAGTTCCGGTTGTCGTTTTCTATGGAACAGCTAAAGACCAGCCCATTACCACTTCTGCCTGCAAATTTTCTGCGCTACGTCAACCACTTTAGTTCACGGATGTATCACCAATCATATCCACTCATTCCTGATGTGATCTCAGAGAGAAGCTTGGCCGATGCACCAATACAAGGAAACTATACAAATATTTAAAACACGATACCGTGTTTTAAATATTTGTATAGTTTCACCTAGTTTCCTTGTATTGGTGCATCGGCCAAGCTTCTCTCTTGAATCTAACACGATCGGGTAGGATTACATAAAACCGGAGCAGACGCCTTGACCTACTACTTGCTTGTTTTTTACCCAGTTTGAGTCACCTCGATCTTCGATACTCGCACGTTTCCGTTTTGTATGACTTGCTTTTACCCGCATCGCATGGATTCGATTACCTACGCCTTAGTAGTTTTATTCCAGGATAGGTAATTAAGTACAGTTTCCATTTCGTTGTTAGACTTTGGTCTAAACAAAGTAAGCATTTATTAATATAGCATTAAAGCTGTAGCTGTAAGTTTTATTGCATCGAAAATGTATATGAAAAGGCAGATTTTAACAGAACATCTCATTACTTATATTTAATTTGGCCGGCACTTTCACATTTTGGGCCAAAGTGGATGATGTATTTTATTTAGAAATAATATGGTAATCTACGAAAAAGTGGTCGTATTGTAATCATCGTTCATAAAGATTTTATGATAGCCTTTTGAATACTGTTCCTCGATTTTGTCTAGAACATTGTAACAAGCTTCCTAAACGCGCACGTCCAACAATAATTTATCAAAAAATAACAAAGTATCCGAACTCGGTCCATTCTCGTCGATATCCGTGAGCTCGCCGGGAGCTATCGGATATTATGTCCGGTATATTTTACGATGGTATCCGAACGTTAGCATCTATTGCTCCGATGGAAAGTATCTGTTGTTACCAGACTTTATGATTTTTTCAGGATAAAAATAATACCTACACTTTTTTCTGCGTCTATGTTTTGGAGGAAAAGGTGAAATATTCTCCTTGGAAAAAGGAAGTTCTTCCACCAGGCTATCTAGGTGAGATGCTTGGAGATCGTCTGTGATTGTTAGTGGGAACTTGTAGGTGCTATGCCAAGATTCCTGAATTTTAGCGGTTTAAAACAAAACATCCTGTAACCAAACACCCTAGTAATAATACTACAACTGATTCATACAAAACTGCTGTATTAACATGACTCAAATTGTAGGGGACAGCTGATTTTGATTTCGCGGTTTCGATGTTGGCTAAATAGTGAAAGTTGTCCCCCATGTTTTGAAAACTGCGCAATTTAGGAATCTTGGCATCTCGTTCTTGCAACGCGGTGGAGCAGGGATAAACAGGATTAACTTTATGATTTTGAATGATTGACATGAAAAGTTTATACCCATTTAATATTTTTTATAGAATATATTATAGAAGATCCGCACTTTTATTCAATCAAAATTTAATATTATTATTTATAGTTTGGTCTAAACTATTGACATTTTTAACAAAATGTTCTATGCGGCATATACTCGTGACAATTATTTCCCAAAAGAACGCCCGAGCCGATTTCAGGTCCTAATCCGCCCCTGATTCGGAATATACCATTTTCAAATGTCCTTATTTGATAATCAGTGCTCAAACTTGTTTCTTGTTAGCAAGCTGAAGTGGCAATGGGCTGGTCATATCTGCCGAAGAACTGACAACCTATGGGGTGTCAGAGTTCTAGAGTGGAGACCGCGAACTGGTAGGCGTAGTGTGGGACGCCCTGCTGCCCGCTGGACAGACGACCTAAAAAAAGTAGCGGGGAGCGACTGGATGAGGAAGGCCGAGGACAGAGTTTTGTGGCGCGCCTTGGGAGAGGCCTATGTCCAGCAGTGGACGATGATAGGCTGATGATGATGAAACTTGTTTCCATCTGACAGGTAGTGAGTGAGTGTGCAAGTAATTTTATGATGTTTCTTATTTTTATAAATTCAAGTTCTAAATGCCTGACCTTACGGCATGAAAAAATAAACAAGACTCTATTTTCGTTGAAAATTTTTCGTAGTAATTTTTAAAATGTCTGTTTTCCCTGTAATCAAAAGTTGGTTACCCTACTGAGGCTGGAGGCAATCATTTCGATCCTATTCTCCCCGCACTATAATAAAAAAAACTATTTCGGATATAACCATTAACCATGTCATCACTTTTATTTTAGCTTAGCTCAGTATCCGATAATATCCGAAACACAAGCGTTTTCAAGTAATTACGCCGTGTTGGTACGAATCTATGTAATACAATTTGCTGTTTTAGGGTTCCGTAGCTAAAAAAAAAGGGTGAAAACGGGACCCTATTACTAAGCCTACGTTGTCCGTCCGTCCGTCCGTCATTCTTCCATTTGTACTACCCATAAAGGGCCGTATCTTTTGAACAATAATAGCTAGCTAGATTGTTGAAAGTTTCACAGAATATGCGTTATTTTGGCGGATTTGCTAACCAAGAAACATGTTTTGAACGATTTTTGTTTTTGCTCTGTCGTAAAAACAGTAATACCACCACAACCATCAAACTTGGTGTGATTATAAAGCATACTCTAAGGTAAAAACAAAATTCTGGTCCGGAGGCGAGTTGTCCACTTTGAAAAATGCTAGGGGACAACTGGCCCGAATACGAGTTTTATTTGGAGAGCGGGCCAGTTAAAAACGGTTAATGTGTGTTCGGGCTTGTACTAAGCATCCCGGAGATAACACAACTTTTTGGTAATAATGTAGGGTATGGTAGTACGGACTCCTCCTTGAGTGAGTTAAACTCGCGCTTTGCCGGTTTTTTTCGATTTATTGTCAACGTTATCATTCACTGAAAATTCAGTAATGTTTCACTGGCTTTTCAGTGAGGGAAAACATACATACATACAATTCATATGCTCGGGTCTATATCCCACGGTAGGGGTGCGCAGAGACAACAGATCGCCACATGCTACGATTCTGAAACACATCTTTCGCCTCCTCAACAACCATAAGTCTCTTCATACAAGCTCGTCGGTTCCGAGTACATTTTATTTGGCCCTTCTTCAGTATGCATCCGATTTGGTCAGCGTACGTGCGCCTAGGGCGACCCCTTTCAACCGTCACATTTGCCTTGTAAATTCCATACGTCACTTTTTTTTTTTTTTTAATTTATTTTACAAAGAATAAAGATAAGTACATATTTTTACCAACTAAAACCTTCCTACTGCAAACCGTATTTGGTTTAATTGCAGGAGGTGAGTCGCTGTCACTAGTTTTGCTCATTCTTTCCACATGGTCAAACCACCTCAACATGCATGTTTCAATCCTTGTACATCTTCTTTCAGACCACATCTGTCTCTGACGGAAAACGTCGAGAGAAAACCTGCCTGCTTCAATTTTGAGGCGTGTAAAAAGAAAAGCGTCAATCATGCATGGTAGAGTCTTCAATTGCTTCCCATTTCAACCAAAACACCCCCAACGCATCTTTATTAACACAATCTACATTCACAACTCAACTAAAACCATTCAAAACTAAACTTTACTTCAAACAAAATAAGGCACTTAAATCACAGCACAGTACCCCAATTATTTAGTATTCCAGCAGCGTCCAAGCCAAAATTAACATTTTAAGAAACATTGAATGGTTCACTTCTGTCAGTGAATTGGCACCCTCTTGTGTGTTTGTCTGATTGGAGGGTAGATAATTGAGTGCGGGTGACGCGGGGTGAGAAGTGTGGCCACAGAAGCGAGGGGATAGAAAGACAGGAATATTTCATACAGACAGGACTAAAACGGCAATAGATAAGTTTTTGATGGCCTTCCTGTGGCCCTAGACAAAGTATCTTTCGATTAGCGTTAACGATCGATAGTAGAAAGCATAAAAAATTTATGGACTTGACGTATGGTGACGAAAACATACGTCAAAATGTTTCGATGCCAATGTCAAATCCATACATTTTGCCCGTTCATTACATCCATACATTTTGTTCGTACATTCTATTGGCGTTGAAGCTGGTAGAAAATTACAGAATGTATAGATTTGATATTGGCGATCGAAACATTTTGACTTTTGCTTTCGTCACCATACGTCAAGTCCATGCAATTATGTTTTCTTGTCGTTAACGCTAATCGAAAGATACTTTGTCTAGGGGCCCTGGTTGGTAATGTCTGCGAATTAAAGGGCCGCCGCGCTAAAGCAGATTCTGCAAGAGAACATTTTTGATGAGATGAATACGAATAGTTACTTATTTGTACCTTAGTCACATTTACATCTCTTATACAGGGTGTAACAAAATACCCTAATATTATTTAAAGTGGGTGATTTAGTTTTAGACCATCAAATTGAACAACTTTCTCTATAGAGACAACGTCGATAAAAAAAATGTGTTGTCCCAGTAGTCGAATTTACTGCAGAATTCAAGGAAATATGAAGGATAGGTTTTTAACAGATCTATTGCAGTCGCGCTGTTCCAGAGCAACTGAGCTACCGGTGCGAAAGTGACAACTGCAGCTGAGCCGACTGATTTTACCTACATAATAATATGAACGAATACACGATTTGGTAATCGCCTGTTTTCTCCTCCTAAAATAAGAATAATATCATAAAGACTGGATATTATGTCTGTATGTTTTCCTTTTATTGTTTTATATTCATCTTTGCTTGCTGAATTTCTGAACACAGTATTAAAATTTAGCAATCCTCTTTCCAGTTCTTACAGTAATTAATTTATGAAAAAAATCTGAGGTCACGGCAGAGGTAACATAGATTGTATAGTAAAAAATATTTGCTCTATGTCATTCATTATCCAGGGAGGAAACAGGGGAATACTTTTGTATGGACTAAATAGTACCCGCTTTTCCTCTTAATAAAGATAAGTAGGTACTTATTTATGAAATCAAGCCAAGTGTAAATCCAGCTAAAACTGTCACCAACAGAAAGATGAAATATTGATTACTAGATGTATTTATATTTGCAGTTCATACTATGTACTTGCCTACAACCCTCACAATGAGAGAGAAGTGCTTGGATTCCGATAGGGTCGGGCCTTCCGGGACTTGGGGTTCGAGTCCCGGTCCCGCGGGACCTGCGGGATTTAGCGCTGCTTTCATTCTCATTTGAAAAACATTTTATGTCACACTTGATTGCTTTATGTTGTTTTTTATGTTCTGACCACCCCGAAAGGGATTGATTGCTTTATCTGAAAAATAAACGAATGTTCTGATATTTTTTAATTCTTTTGCAGTTTGATATCTAATATTATTTTAATTCGCCATTTGCCATGAATTTGATTTTTGTGCTTTACTTGAGTTAAACTTATGAATGTTAATCTAAACTATTATAAAACTGTAACTGAAGTGTGTCCATTGAAGATAATTATTTACTAAAAAAGATTACGATATGGTTTTTAGATATCCCTGACTCGAAATCAACCTTTTTTAGAAATTTTGTCTGTCTGTTCGTCTGTTTGTTTGTGTGTTTGTTTGTTTATTTGTTTGTTTGTTTGTTTGTTCGCGGATCACACAAAAACTACTGAACCGATATTGATGAAACTTTTTTTTGTTTGATAGCTTATGATCTGACTTAAAATCTGGTATATAATTTGTGCGGACGAAGTCGCGGGTAAAGACTAGTACATAATTAAAATCGTAGTCTTTGTTTAAAATACTAATTTTTTTAATATTCCATATTATCCAATATTCCATTTTTAATTCTTCATAAATTAACATCATATACACGGTCCAACTTAATATTCTGACAGTTTTTTAAGAGGATGATCAGACCATCAAACTGAACAACTTTCTAAATGGGACCAACATAGAAAGCACGAAAAAAAATCTGCTATCGCATACATTTGGGTCGAGTAGATTTGTTGTTTTGTATGGAACAGCTAATTTCTTTTCGCGATTTCGATGTTGGTGCCATAGAGAAAGTGGTTCAGCTGTTCGATCTAATTATCCCCTTAAAAAGTGTCTATATGATCTTAAATTTAAGTACCTACATAGATATAGCGAGTAATGTTAAATATTTTGTTTGTTTACAAACAGTGTTTTAAAATAAATACTCGATACATTATAATTAATAAATAGACGATGATGATGAAGGTGATGCTTGTATGTATAAATGTTACATACTTCCCTCTAAATAACATTACCAGTCTTATCGTGGCCATGCACCATTACACTAATAAAATCATATCCGCTAATATTACACGAAATGAAACATTTAACCAATTATGTTCCCCCTCTCTTTGCCTCACCCTTCGTGTATTAATAAATTGTAAGTCCCCAGCGCAGTCTGTCTCTGTTACAATCTCTTATCAAGTTTGCTATGACAATTTTGGAGGACAAGAAGTTTAGACTAAAATAAAAAGGACATTATTTTAATTTAAAATGATAAAAGTGATAACATTAAATGAATACTGTTTTTATTGAAGCGTACTTACTATTCTATTACCCGATGGAGTATTTAGAGATATTCTAATACTATTAGGTATAGTCATGCATGTGTACGAAAATACTCTATCAATAATTAAGATTATTATCCATACCTATAGGTAATTAAATTGTCATTATTAACCTTTTAATTGTTGTGTATATTATTGTTTAATTCTAGTTCTTCAATTTTATTTCAAGAATAAATAAAGTTTGAAAATATGTTTGAATAATCATTTCAGACTTTAGTTGTATAATGAGTAGGTAGAGTAGATTATTAAAAGTAGATATTTAGTAGGTATCAAACATTTTATTGATCGCATCCTTCATAATTTATGCAGTAGAGGGTTAAGAGGTTTAATTTATCTAAATAGTATCATTCTACTTTGGTTAGTTTACATAGAAATTCAACCTAAAATGGGTTTATATAACTCTCAAGTGATTTATTTCTAAATCCAACTTTTCTAACTTTGGACACGGCTCATGATGGCTTCAACTCCCAAGAGCTTTAACTGAAATGATTTTCAGAAACGTATTCTCTATAGAAATTACTGACTTCAATTTCATTGAAATATCTTCATAGAATTTCCGACAAGCATCCCCTTTCATCTCAGACGTGGTCGTCCATAATTGTCATGTGTGGTGACGGTTCTCTTTGTCAGCAATGGGTAGATAATTAAAAACGACGTTGCTTCAGCGGTCTGGTCCCGCGGGATTCGGAGCCTGTCATCCCGGGGCTGGGATCTTCGATATCCCGTAATATTTACAATAATTACACACCGAGGGCAGAAAAGTAAGAAAGGCTTTCTTATATACTGCCCGAGGTTAGTATACTATTTTTCTACTATGGAAAGTGGCAACATCCAGCGGGACGAGATTTGACGCTTTTCGTCCGGAGGGGAGAAAAGATCATCTATGATCTCGGTTATCAATTCGTCCGATATCCCCCCCCCCCTCGAGGAACATAGTCGTGAGCATTATGCTTATGCTGTGTAATTATGTTTTGTGATTGACTGATTAACCTAAAAATTTAAAATCTATTTCATTGATAGGTTCTTCTTCCAGCGGCGGCTTCTCTTACTGCTTTACCTCAGGCGTTTAAGCTAAGATTGAAGAAGTCTAATTGTATAAGCTATACAGAGTGTAATTAAAAGTATCATTAACCTTTAAACCACATACTCTACCTACTCATCAAACTGAACAACTTTTACTGTAAGTGCAAACCTGTCAGAACAATAAAAATCTGCTGTTCCATACGTTTGAGTCGAGTAGGCATTGCAGTTTAGTATGGAACGGCAGATTTTTTTTGGTCTTCCAGCCCCTACAACAAGATAAGACAAGAAAAGTTGTTCA
Source organism: Agonopterix heracliana (assembly GCA_963693445.1). Lineage (NCBI taxonomy): Eukaryota > Metazoa > Arthropoda > Insecta > Lepidoptera > Depressariidae > Agonopterix > Agonopterix heracliana. Next base: position 7,422,371 of record OY856331.1, read on the forward strand.
GTTTAATGAGTAGAGTAGGTAAGTATGTGGTTTAAAAGTTAATGAGACTTTTTCTTACACCCTGTATAATCGTTTCAATGCTCGATTCTCAAATAGAGACTGTAACTACACGCTTAAATAAACATAGTCAAGCCAAATTTCTATTCCAATTCTAAACGTGATTCTATCATTAAATGCATCGGAATCCCGTATTCGTATTTCCGAGTAGCTTTCCCCTTTAAATAGGGTCGTCCATAATTGTCATGTAAAGCGCCTCGCCTTATCAGCAGTGGGTAGATAATTAAGAGCGACACGCTGCGTCGGCGGTCTAGTCCCCAGGGACTGGGATCCCAGTACACCGGGACTGGGAATAAATCCCGGGATATTTGGAGGCAGTGGAAGTCACTTATATTTTAGTTCATATAATTAGATATGTACTAGGTTTGTAAAAATATGTCTTTGAAAATATTTGCGGGTTTTATAATAAGTAGGTAGGTACCTAATTATGGTAACGAAATAAAAATTTTGAATTTTTTATAAAATGTTTCCTAAGGACTTGCCTCATTATTAGAATGTTATTAAACGTCGTGTGAAAAGTTGTTGTTATTTATTATATTTAACTTTGCGGTCTAGTGATTTGTCGAGTAACTAGTCTTGGAAAAAGCCTCATTAAAAAAAAAGTGTATTCAAACCAAAGGTTGAAAGTGTCTTTAAATTTTACTATCTTGAATTTTTTTTCAATATTTCCCACCACACCAAAGGAACCACCGTTTTTTGCCATTTGGCTACGGAATCCCTCCTTTCGATCCGACTAGAATACAGTAAAGAACTACTCGTAGCACAAAGGTGTATAACCAGGAAAATTGTACAATCAAGAGATCAACAAATAAGCTTCTATTTTTGTCTCAAATTCAGCTGTAGGTATCTCCTGGGCAGGGCCGGACTGAGACAACATACCGGCCCGGGCAGTTTAGACAGTCGGCCTTCCCAATCTGGTGTTGTCCAGGTAGATTGGCTTACGATCTCAAACCAGCAGGCAAGCGAAGCGAGCTTGAGATTTTGCTGCTACTGTAACTCGATTGTATACTCCACAATCGAGTTACAGTATCCTTTTAATTTATGGGGTCGTTCGAATGGCCGATCGATAGAGTTGTACCAGATGCTCGTGGGTCATTGGCGTATATAGAGGATGTCTTATGGATCTTTTATTGACTTTTACCTAAAATATGGTAGGCTACATTACGATATAATAATATTAAACGCTTTACGAAACTCTATGCATGAAACAATTTTTTTTGCCGAATTTTGCAGTTACGACGTGACACATCTAGGGCGCAACGCACGTCAATGCCTAGACTTTCCCCCTCTATATAGCCAGGTCGGCCGATCGTAAATTGATCGAAATCTATAGATTAATAGTGCGGGAAAAAAACGAAGCGGAAAAAGGGCGACAAATTCAGTCTCTGCCCCGATCAGTAGAAACCTACGTTCAACCACTGGGGGCCAGGCACGGGATAGTACCTATTCATAGATACGCCAACGCCGTGGGCTAGCCGACGGGCCATCAGTGCGGCGGCCCACCAGGCATTTGCCCGGTATGCCCGTATGGCCAGTCCGGCCCTGCTCCCGGGTCGGTCACGTACCGAATAGAGACGTCCCGGATTAATAGATACGTTCTACAACGTTGCAGGATTCCGTAGATAGTATTGACACTTTATATGTTAACTAGATTTTGTCCACGGCTTTTTCTGTGTAGAATTTGTTTTTGGTTTTGCTATAAATGTATCCAATATCTGCCTCTTAATAGTTATCAGAAGGTGGTTAATAAAGTGTTGACTTTCGTACTAACATAGGGGACCCTAAATAAACACCCTAGCAATATTTAAATGGGCAGCTTCGATTAGACTACAAAACTGAACATTCTGTATGGAGACAAAGCTGCTGTTTCATGAATTTGAGTGGATTACGTACTGCAGTTTCGTATGAAACAGCAGATTTTTGTTGACTCTATAGTGTTCAGATTGACGGTCTAAACAAACCCTATATTAATATTATATGTTTCGTTACACCCTGTAATCCTGTATACATCCCACTGGACAACTTGCTGACAGAATATTTTCAAACTTCACTAAAAAGTGCCTCATTGCGTCTGACTTCGCTTTACAAATCGGAATTTCCATAATTAGTACATCACTACCTATTCCGTGCAGGTTGGTTCTCATTAAAATAATATGCAGTTTAACTTAAACTTATAAGTTCTCGGTAATAACGTGTGATTATGAAACTTTCCACAGCTTCGTGTTCAACTCTCGCCGTCTGTGTAGTTTCTGTTAATAGGTACTGCTACCAGTTGCCACTGTTAATAAGTTCTTTGGCGTTAAGAATAAAGTCAGTTGCGTATTCTCCTAAGGGCAAAATGGGCAAGTGTGCTGAGGGCGGCCAGTTCAAGAGGGGCGGTCATACACATGGGGGCGGAATCGTTAGACATATTAAGTCTACAAATTAATAGTTTTCTGGCTACAGCCCAGACATATTGTAAAAAAAAAATTGGTTTCTCTTTTTATTGTAGTACTTGCATGCATTGAACGACATTACAATCACAGCCAAGCTGTATTGCTTTTGGTCTTGCTTCACTAGCTCTTGATTTGGATGTAGCTCGTGGCAATACCGTCATCAAATAACCGACAACTCTTGTAGGTCTTATAACTTTTGCTAGCACAAATCTTGGCTATAAGCCCGCCGCCCGCCGGCAGGCTGCAGTTATGGGTGCGGTCAAATATATTTGTCCAGGGGCGCAATATTTGTAAATGCATCCCTCAATAAAGTAGGTATCTGTCTATAATCATAATAATAATCATAGCGTTAGTTTTTGGGGGCTGAGTTGACGAGTCATCGTCTGCCATTTTCTCCGTGTTTATACTACGAATCTTCGATCAACAATATCTAACTAGATAACGCGTCAGCGCTCAAAACATGTCCCGGCAAATAACGCCTCACTATTGGAGTGAGGTCTTATTTTGAATTAGTTCCGTTCGAACAAAGCCAACGTAAGCACGTCTCGCAATGCCGCAGTGTTCCTTTTTTAAATTACTAGGAATTATGGTTGCTTTGAAGTCGAAATTATAATGTATTCGGACTGTTTTCTCGGTTCGTTAACAAAAAATGTTGTATATTCACGAGGACACAATTTCTCTTTGATTTTGTATGCGACCCGTTATCTAGTTGTATATTGTTGATCGAAGCTACGAATAAATAAATGTATATACATTGGTCAGGCAGGCGTAATAGTCCCGTAAAAAACCTAGTTACATGTTCCACTAGCACCCCAACCCAAAAGACCAGTTATTTTTTCCACTCATTAAAATAGTTCTACAATGACCGTGGGCTGTTTTGGTTGCACTTCTATAGTGTATACTGGGATAGTTGCCGGTTCTCCTAATTACACCACTAGTTTTAAATTACTAACAACATTTTAAGGGTATATTCAGACATTGAAACTAAACAACGTTCCCTAAAGTTCATGGGACGAAAAACGAGAAACCTCCCATTCAAAAGTGCGGATTAGCCGACCGATTTTCTGCAAGAGGTCGATGCGTACGGTGGCGTCCCACAATAACCGTGCTTTTTGTATGGATTAAATCGTCAATCGCCGTCGATCCGTGTGTCGTAACCCTTACCTGTTAACTAGGTAATTAATTCCCCGAAATTTTCCCTATCTGCCATAATTATCTCCAAAACAAAGACACAAAAAAGATTCCCTTTTTTAATGCAAAATAATTCTAATTTAATGCAAATTTTTACATCCTTTCGTAGATTCAATCTTGACGTCATTCTTTTTATAACATTTTTAAACATCCCGTACTCTTTTCAGCCGCCTGTTTTCTTTTTACGAGTTAATTCGTCCTCTCGCTCAGTCGGCTATAAAAAGAAAGGTATAAAACCGTGATCATTTTCCATCACTGCTTGCCTAAGGTATAATATTATACTAGCTATGGATGAAGTCACCATCCATATCGCTTATAACAATTAGTATCCATCCATATACAGGGTGCTAGGATAAAAGATGCATTACTTTAAGGGGTGATTGTACCCATGATGTAAGGAAAGTCAGAATTTTTTTTGGGAATCTCCTATTTATGTTTCTTAGGGAAAGTTGTTCAGTATAATGGGTACAATCACCCCTTTAAGTAATGCAACTGAATACCCTATAGTATCCTCAGCGTTGCTGAGAGATTGATGAGTTTTTCTATCCTATGTAGGTACGTAACACCGACTGTTCCCAAACGGTGAAGGAAAACATCGTGAGGAAACCTGCATATGCAGAAGAAGAAATTCTGATGCGTATGTGAAATCTACCGATCCGCATTGGGCACGCGTGGTGAACTGATGCCCCATTTACCCTCCTTGAGGGTAAGCCTGTGCCCTGTAGTGCGACGTATATTGATGAAACTTTACTAATATTTTTAAATGTGAAAATCTCTCTGTCTGTTTGTCTGTTTTGTCAAGGCTAAACCACGAAACAGATTTTGATGAAATTTGGTATAGAGATAACTTTTTACGCGTTTCCTGAGGTAGGCTCCATATAGTGAAAGTTGTTAAGTTTGATGGTCTGAGTTCACCGTTTCAGTATTTGCTAGGCTGTCACTTACACCCTGTATACGGTGAAATTAAGTAGGAACACACACGATGACGCACTGACGGTGCGGCAGACGTCGTGACGGACTGACGTCTGCTGCTCCGTCAGTGCGTCACCGTGTGTGACAGCTCTAACAAGCATTACATGTAGGAGTATGATTATTGATTCAAACTGGTTCGTAAATTATCGCTGACAGGTAATTATCCGAGGGATTTCTACCTATTTAATGTTCTGTGGTATTACCCATTCTTATTCCATGGTATTTCAGAGTATTGTTGTGGTTCGGTAGGCCACATTGATTCGTTTCGGGTCACACCGGATTGTATTGGGTTACAATGCGTCACAAGTCGGAGAGTAGCATTTATTGAAGGGATTTTCGGAAGGTAGCTTGTTCGTCCCGGACATGGCTGTTCACATGTCTGAACTTCGAAAGGGTTCGATTACCTATGTCCTTGTTCGTTTACGAGGGTTTTCGTGGACCACGCAGAGAATCAAATTACGCGATGTTTAATGCAAAACAAACCATTTGTATGAATCTATTGGGTGAAATTGAAATCTTTAGCATAGTTTGAAACCAGTTCTAGTTTAATTTTCACACATCAAACTGAAAATATTTTACTGTAGGTAATCATCAGACATCGCAAAAAAATCATCTTTTCCAAACTAAACTGCAATTGCCAACCCGATTGAAAAATGTATAAGTAGAACAGCAGGTTTTTTTGCGGTTTCAAGTTTTTTCGTTTGTTAAATCTTAGTTTACTCGTAAGAGGATGCCCACGATTCAGATTCCTCCCTGTATCTTTTTTAAATGTACCTATCTTTAAAAAAAAATGTTTTGTACTTAATATAAGGTAGGTACTAAACTAAGACGAAGGGTCTTAACTTAATTATATTTTTTAACTCATAAATACTGTAAGTAATAAAGATTGCATTTGCGTATTAAAAAAAAGATGGTGTTTCAAGAAAATTGATAAAATTATTTATATACGATAGGTTAAATTAAAGTTTGTAAAAATCCTATCTTTCTCCCACGTCACGTGTTTAACACACGTTGAAGTGAAACAAAACCAACACGACTATAACACAGTTTAGAAAAACCAGTCAATAGACTAGGCAAGCAAACGCTAGTCGAGGCAAAATGCTCGGTCGGTTTGGACATGCCTTGCCCGAGGCAAATTAATGTCCTGCCTCGCCTGTGCGCTGCTGTACTCTGGACAGTTATACCTAGTCATCATAATTATCATTTGCCTATCATCCATGCCCAAGGTTTGCTAGAGAGCGATGGATCGCAGCATTCTAGATGTTGAAACAACCAATCGGGTCAAAAGTTTGATGCACTCTAAAACTCGAATATAGTCGACATCGGAGAGAAAAGCGCCAAACTTAAATGAGTGAGTATGACATGTCTGTCGAATGCATCCTGACAGATGGGCAAAAACCATCATGCATAGATCCCCGAAAACGGTCATCGGCGTCCGGGTCAACCCAGGAAGAGATGGCGGAATGACCTGTAGGCCTCGCATGCCACCCCCGAGAAAACGATAAAAGTCGAGATGTGCCTCCATCCTTATTATTTTATGTATGCCAGAAAGAGCGCGCATGACGTTTTTCGCGTTTTTAAACGCTTTGTCGTGGTTGGCATGCTAGCTGTGCTGGATAAATTTGACGACCAATGGCCAGAGGTTGCCCAAAACAGGAACAAAAGGTTGACTTGACGATGCCGGGAGAAGTATTCATCTACTTACTTAGTTCACAATCCAATTATTATTTATAGAAATAAACAAACCATAGTTGCTCTAGTAAAAAGTGAATAAGCTGTTCTCTCTACTCTGTGGTACGGACATCTTACGAGTTCCCGGAACATTATGCCCGGGTGCTATAGGGTGTGAGAAGAGGGGGGTAATAGTGTTGGGTAGAGAGGGGTACGTATGTCGATGTTCCGGTCCGGCAAATGTGGTTTGCTTGTAGTTGGAATTTAGACATGTTCTCGTATTTTATTTCGCTTGTTGGGTGCTATATATTTGGTCCAATTGGACGTCTTTGTTTAGGAATTTTGTTCACAGAAAGAGGTCTCGTTTGTGAAGATTAAAAGCGTAAGAAAACATTGCGAAATTGAATACTTTGATGAAGAAATATTTTGACACTTTTTTGTCGACTTTACCAATAGGTACAGCATTGCTCAGGGAGCATCGACTGCTTATTATTGTCGACAGTGTCGACCAGGCCAGTGAAAGAACTTAAACTACCGGCCTAAGGGCATCCCTAAGAGGTACGGAGCTCGGCATTGGAGCATTGCTGGGACTACGCGGTGGACAGGCGGGATCAATGAGAGTATTTGGTTACGCGCGGTAGACTAACGCCAGCAAACTCCACCAGACAGGATAGGCTGGTTCCTAAGCAATGGAGACGTATAGGATGCTGATGATGAGAAGACAATGCTACTGGGTTCTTTTTTAACTTGACTGACCTGGTCTTCAACCATTTCATCAATGACGAAAGCCGTGAATAGTTCCCTTCTTTGAATATCTTCCCGGCAATTCAAACGATTGTAAGCAGCGACCAAGGGAACAGGATTCTTTTACCTACAGTCTTTTTGTGAGTAAAACAAAGGCTAACTGCGTAAAATGGGAAAGACTATATAGCCCTCTTTCATCATTATTGAAATGTAATTAAAGCTGTACACTTATGGGTATACGATAGTATAGTTTCGGAAAGATTCTAACCACCTAAAAAAAAAAAAAACTGTCACAAAACAAATAGGAACAAATAAGGCTGTCTTATCTCTAAAATGCAAGAAAGATCTTTCACATTCCTGTGGACCTCGCATGACACCCCGGACAAAACGATATAAATCTACATCTTTATACTATACTAGTGTTTACCCGCGACTTCGCCGTCCGCACAAATTATGTACCAGATTTTAAGTCAGATCATAAGCTATCAAACAAAAAAAGTTTCATCAAAATCGGTTTTTCTCGTTTTATCAGTTTTTCGCTGGTGGAATGCTAGCCGTGCTGCACATCTTAATATCGATAAATCGACTGTTGAAGCATCGATAGTGGTGGTCCCCTAAAAGGATCGTATATCGCAACATCGGCTGTCGGATGGTGGAAGGAAGTGTTTAGAGAGCTTCCGCATCGCCGCGCGCCGCACCGCGCCGCACCCCGCCCGATCGAACCCAAGACAGTGGCCGAATCTATACTAATATTATATCCTTGAGTCCTTGACGGAATATTTGTTTGTATAACTATTTACTGTTCTTCTTTCTCTTGTGGAGGTGATCACATGAGGCTCAGACCATAGAAATAGAAATATTATTTATTGTGAATCATACATAATTGATGACATTATCTTAAACTGAACTATTACTATATAGAATTGACAACAAAAATGGAAAAACAAAACCTGCTGTTCCATATACAGGGTGTTAGGGTAAACAGTCTGGACAAAGTTCTCTAAGAAAACTATAGGAAATACGCAAAAACAAATGTTGACTTTTGCTAAATGCTCGGTCAGGTGATTGCATTTAGTATGGAGAGTCCAAAATTTAGTGGACATATTTCCTCTTAATATGCGGTCGGTTTTTAAGAGGATGATCAGACCGAACGGAGATCAGACTTTCTCTATGGGATGGGACTCATATCGAAAGCGCAAAAAAATCTGCTGTTCCATTCAAAACTGGATTTTTACTCGACCCAAAGTGCGTTCCGTTCACACACGATGACGCACTGACGGAGCGGCAGATGTCAGTCCATAGAACCACACCCGGTGCGTCAATGCGTCACCGTGTGTGCTTCTACGTGCGGTTTCATACAACTCCTTGCTTCACAAATGACGGACTGACGTTTGCTGCTCCGTCAGTGCGTCATCGTGTGTGAACGCACAAACAGACGATTTTTTTCCGCGATTTCTACCTATATTGAAAGTTGTTCACTTTGATGGTCTCATCTATTAAGAAAATGAAATGAAATGAATAGTTATTTGTTATGCTAGGCTGCAAAGTTGCTTTTTGGCGCGAGTACTTTTATTGAAACCTGAGCAAGCGAAGGATTCTAGGATTGAACCACGAGCGAAGCGAGTGGTTCAAATAATAGAATCCTGAGCGCTCAGCGAAGGTTTCAAAGGTACGAGACGCAGAATAACTTTGCAGCCGAGCGAAACACACAATTTTTCACCTCACAACAGCGAGGAAAAAAAGTGAATTGCTAAAAATAACATTTCAAAAAGTTTTTATTTTTGTGCTGGCCAGTGTCATGAAATAGTTACTAAGCATTTTCAGTGGATTGGCGGTACATAAAAATATTGAATTGACAGATTCTAATTTCAAAAACTCTTTCCACGCTAGCGGATAAAATGCACTTTTGCACTCAGATTTCGAATGATAAACAGAACCTTTCCGAGCTTGTGAGGTGAAAAATAATTTGTTGTCACAGTAATAACTAATGAATATCTACTGAAAATTAGTGCCAGAAATACTAATAAATAAATTCGCAAAGCGATTAAAAACTTACACAATACAAACTTAAAAACGATTTCGATGATTAATTGATAAATTTTGCAGAGACTCATGAAAGCAAACGATAAAGTTCTAAAGTAGTTGTCAACCGACGACAGTTTAACATTATAATGCATTACAAAATAACATGAAAGGATAAAAAACTGGTCAAGTGCGAGTCGAGCTACTCGCGCAACGAGGGTTCCGTACAAAACATAGAAAAAAGTTTAGTTATCTCCGGGACCTTTAGCACGAGACCGACTCACACTTGGCCGGTTTTTATTATCTGTTGTTTATTTTTTATTTTATTTTATTTATTAGGAAGCCAACATGACACATTTAGTTTTACATTCACAATGTTACATTATAATTCTGAGATTTCTGAGTGTATACATGTCATACTTATAGGCTAACTCAGCATTTAAACTTAAAGAAGGTGCATACATTTCTTGTTTTTTCCATGGTAAAATAACGTGACCACTGTGGGTCGTCACGCCAATTCCGATTATAGGTACTTACCTACTAATAAACATTATATTATGCATTATAACTATTTAAAAAATACTTTTTTAACTTATTTTTAAATAAGTACAGCTAAAGAGTCGTGAAAAATGTCCACATCCACTTGTTTACTAATAGTATTATAAGTTTTAAACATTCTTGCTAGTGGGGCTGAACTACCCAAATTTGTTCTTGCGAGCCGATTTTTAAGTGGTACATAATTGACAAGTCTCTATTCTTCCGGGGCACTACTAGACCAACACAACTCACCAACTGCGGTGAATCAACATTTCCCTTAACAATTTTGTGTAAAAAAGATAAAAGTAACTAATTGTTGTTATAATGTAGACTCGTGATTACTCGAATGAACTCGTGAAGACTCGAATGTAGACTCGTCCGTGTGGTGTCGGCTAAGAGTAGCACCATCCCATTTCCTCCCGTGGGTGTCGTAAAAGGCGACTAAGGGATCTACCGGAGGATGGGCAGCAGCATCCTCTGAGTACACACATTCAATCCAACTGCGATCGCCAACCCGCCTGCCAAGCGTGGCGATTATGGCAAATCCCCCCATTTTCGGGGAGGCCTATGTCCAGCAGTGGACGTTTATCGGCTGATATGATGATGATGATAATGTAGACTGCTCTATAATCACACCAGGATTGACGCTTGTAAGTATTACCGTTTTTACGATAGAGCGAAAAGAAAAAACATTGATAAAAACTAGTTTCTTGTATGAAGACCCACCTTAATTTTAACTTTTTGCCATTTTTATTATCTGTTAACAAATCCGGTAGAATAATGCACATTATGTGAAAATTTCATCTGTCTAGCTATTACGGTTTAAAAGTTACAGCCCTAAATAGGTAGGACGGACGGACGGACGGACGGAAAACGTAGGCTTAGTAGTAGGGTCCCGTTTTCACGTTTGGGTACGGAACCCTAAAAAAAAGGGAAAATTAAGATTTATCCCTACCCACCCCTAGGGGTCGACCCCCTGCGTCCCGGCGGGCTATTAATAATCCTCTTTTCAGTACACGCGTCCGCTTCGATCCGTCGTGATTCGATGCGACTTGGTATCTGCTACAAACGTAAGCTCACGGCCGTATTCCCTTTTGGGATGGTCAGAAATTTTGCTACTACTTTGTAACTTGTATTGATTCGTTAGATTGCAATTTCCACCCTTTCTGAACGTAATTTTATTGTGATCTAGCTATTCCTTGGTCCCATGATTTTAAATCAAGTCCCTATTGATTTAATCGCGGACTTTTTTGCCTGACCACCACTAGATACATCTTTACTTTTACTAAAAATAAAGGCGAGTAACCTTTGCCTACCGTGCAGGAGGCGATGGTTCGATCCCCGTCCAGGCCGACTCGTACCAATGAGTTTTTCAGAATTTATGTACGATTTGTAACACCTCTGGCTATTCGGTGAAGGAAAACATCGTGAGGAAACCTGCAAGCTTCAATTTCGAGGCATGTATTGTACCCACTGTCCATTATAAGTGACGACGGGCTCACCCCGTCACACTAGACAGAGTTTCTGTACTACTGGTGAAACGTGGTTGTTCCGAGGTTTCAGAATATCTCTGACTAGGTACCCCCTCGGGAATATAGTCGTGAGCATTTGCTTATTTTTATCTAAACTATTATAAAACTGTAACTGAAGTGTGTCTGTACATTGAAGATATTTACAAAAAAAAGATTACGATATGGTTTTTAGATATCTCTGACTCGAAATCAACCTTTTTTAGAAATTTTGTCTGTCTGTTTGTCTGTTTGTTTGTGTGTTTGTTTCTTTGTTTGTTTGTTTGTTCGCGCATCACACAAAAACTACTGAACCGATTTTGATGAAACTTTTTTTGTTTGATAGCTTAAATAATTACTAAAAATAAACTGAGTGTCTAGTCGTCCGATAAACGGACGAATAAAGCAAAATTAGACACTTCCATCGATAAACGAAAAACTCGAAAAACTCACTGGTCACTGAAATGTGGTCATGATCGAGTGTCCATACCTCTCTTCAACCCGCCACCGACGCACTCAAATATTTGTGTGATGTACAAATATTTTCCCCTTGTGGGAGTCAAACCCGCAACCCTCTGTTTCGGCAGAATGTATGTCCGATTACAATTGGAAACGGAACAACGGTAGTAATTACCACTATGTGGCGATTAGTAGGTAGGGTCTGCAACGAAGGTTGATTATCATTTGTCACCTTTATCTCTATGAGAATAAGGTTCATCAAATCTTTTTGCCGACCGTCTAAGGCCAGGGGTACAGTCCCCAGGGTACAATATCAGGAAATTGTTTCGAGATCTAGTTTGCTTGTCTTTCCCACATTATACGTTGTTTGGTATAATTATCGTCGGGTCGTTAGAGTTGTTATTTCAAGAAGTTTTGAAGTTCTTAAGGCCATTGACTTACCAACTACTGGACGTAGGGTCCGCGCTCAAAAGTGTCCGAATCAAAAGAGAACTAAAACGTATAAAGAAACTAATTACGCGACAGTCTTTGTTTGACTATCCGACGACGCGCACACGAGGGCGTGCTGTGCGCGCCGTACCGCGATGGTGTAAGAACTACGGAAGCAAAATGAAAAAGAGTTCCAGCATTTTCAATGTTTATATTACTGTACATGTACATATAGGTTTGTATAGTTTATTATCGGATTTTTTTTTCGATAATTTTGTACTAGACCAAGCATCCATTATTTTTTATATCGATGGCTTAGGCTATGTTTTTTAAACTGCGACCAAAACTGATTCATGTAGACCTTCGAAGCTTTCGACTCATATCTGAAACCACAATTTGAAAGATATTGAAAAGTACAATTCTCGTGTCTAAATCGACGGTTCATTTTAGATAGAGTTGGTATCGTTTATCGATATGGCGTCCGGTGATGCTAGATTCGTGAAGTGCAATGAGGGATTTTCCGAAAGCCATTAAAAAAGAAAAAAATTTAGTTCCTAATGGTTCGATAGGCGGTGTTGAAGAGACAGCAGGGGCGAGTAACCTTGCAGATAGTAAAATACAAATAAAATAGTAAAGAATTTGTTCTTTTAAGTAAGCAGCAAAATATGAACATATATTTCGTCAACGGATGTGTCTGACTCAGTGACATGCATTTTTGTTTTTAGCCTAAAATTTTCAACTTCGGACCCCTCTCTGGTCAACGCCATCAATCGCCGGTATGTTGAACTACGCTTAACTAGCTGTCAGAAAACTCCTCAATGCCGCAGGCTTTCTGTAGTTGCGAACTCCATTCGATCAGAATCTAGATTGATTTCGACTTTACATATTACACTCGTCAGGGCGCCCGAGCGCGCTGTATACGAACTAAGTTTCGTCCTATTTTAAATATTAACCAATTAAGCTACAAAAAATGCTGTTGATACTATCTTAAAACCAATATCTTTGTCGGTACCTCAGATCAAAGCAAATCTGTGGTCGGTACCTTTTCAGACTTCGGTTTAAATATTTAGTTTCAACCTAGAACGATCTTGTTCTAGGTTTCAATAGAAATCTTTTAGCCCCGGTATAACTAGGTTCTAGCTCGGTAATTTTGGAACTAAACATTTAAAGGGAAAAGTAGGTACCGACTGACACAATATTAGCTTCTAGATTGTGTCAACAACATTCTCTTACTTCAATTAGGGGAGACTGGGGCTTGTTGTAACAGTTTTTGGGAAAATGCTTGTATTTTCAAATTCATACACATTTTTAGAATTTTGAATTAGCGTGTGTGTTGAGTAACTATTTGAGCACTATATTCAGATAACAAACCATTTAAAATCCTTTTCTATCCTCCATGAGAGACCATTTAACAAAAAATGGGAGGTGTTACAATTTGCCCCTTCTTTGGGGTAAGTTGCAACAGGCTCGGGGCAGGTTGTAACAATGAGAAACTTTCATTATTTTCGATAAAATGTACGTTTATATTTATTAACTAAACAGTATTAACAAACATTTTTAATAGTAGTTAGATTGAAACAGTTTAATCCACGTGTCTATAAGTGTACTTCTAATAATCAACAACTGCATTTTTTCTTGTAACATACCTGAATAAAATAGCTAAATAATCATTATTGTGAATAGATAACACAAAATTTTGATTAAAGCATTTGCTTCATTGCTACACTTCCCTTCTCTTTTACTTTCTTTTAGCTTTTTTCCGGTTTTTCTCTACAACATATTTTTTTCGGTATGTCAGTCAACACAAGATAGCGTTTTTCTTAACATAGAGGATGAAAAAATCGTTTGAATGGTTATCTTTGGATTTAGAAGGCAGGTAGACTCTATGTTGACTTTATTTCGGCGTTTGAAGGACCAGGAGGAGGATTCAGTAGCTTTAATTGTGCACTTATTAATAGTTAAAGACTCACTTACATAGTTTTGAGGAATATTTTGAGCAATTCCGAGTTTTTAAGATTTAACGCCCAATCATTTATGATTTCGTTTATTTCTGTCGAATTTGGATGATTATTGAGATAGCGAGATCCATTTCGTTTTGTTACAACTTGCCCCCAAAATTTGATACTACATACCCCGCTGACTCATATTTTCATAATGTCAAAGTTACTCAAAAACTACTAACCTATGGAAGTAAAAGAAAACATCAATAAAAAGCTAGATATTTTCTTATTCTATTAGGTAAAAAACAATCAAATATTTATTAAATCTAGAATATGAAAATCAAAATTTACTTGTGTCATTTTTTTATAATACCTGCCCGAAATTGACCATGGGTTCACCACCTCTCATTGCGCTGTCCTATGGGGAACTATCATTACTTACACAATGCCTCATGTTATAAGATAAAGTTTCACCCTACTCATGTATCAAAAATGTTAAAAATTCGCGTTGTAAATTGACTGTTACTTCTTACCCCCGTTACAACAAACCCCAGTCTCCCCTACTAAATGTCCAAACTAGGACGTAACTTCGTTATGTATGGAGCGGTTTATCAGGCGTATCTGCCCTGGACCACGACTCTCCATACTAATCGATGCGAACGAGCGCGTGGCTCCGGTCAGAAGTTAGCAGTTTTCTTTGAAAAATTAGATGATTTTTTATTAATATCTAAAAAGTAAGAAAACCACATCATTCTAAATTGTACTGTGAATAATATTGTAAATTTTCATTTTCTTCCGATTCAAAATGTAAGAGTAAAATGGTTACAACTGGAAAAAAGGGGTGACTTTAGAGTCCCTTTTCTTCGGTTTTATTCATTAAAATCGATTTCTAGAAAAACCACATCACTTCTCATATCCTGTAGATGGGTCAGTTTATTTTTCAGCTCAAAAAGTGCCATAGTTAATGAATAAAATGGTTACAAAGTTACCCAAAACCGGCAGGTAGCCCCTTAAATGTGTGTCTCCACCCTGAGACATCTTCATAGAACCGCACTGTTTGCGAGTTGTTTGATTATTCAGCACCATGAGTTCGATTGAACCTAGATTGAACACACAAACCAGGTAGTAAGCGTTTGTCGTAGTATAGTCCATTCGTAAGCGTAGAGACATACCTACTATAGGATGCATTGATTGCATACCTTTGCTATAAGACTTGTAAACATTTGCATATTGACAATATGTATTATTATAGTCTCCAACTAGCAACCTGCGAGGCTAGTAGGTACGCCAACCCGCGATAGCGTGATATAGCGCTATCACGCTTCCGCTCTCTTTCTATTTGCACGCGACAAAACGAGACAGAAGACTAAATTTGACAGATGGATGTGTTAAATGTGGTTGGCGTACTAGCCCCGCAGAGGGGTTCACTGGCGAGCAGGACTTGAAACCGATACCAAAAGAACAGGTTCTGTACGGTTACAGTTCTTGCTATTTCGGTACCTGGGTACCGGTTCCAGACGGGTACCTACCGATACACTGCCTAACAAGTACCGGTACCCAATTCAGGTATTACATCTGTTTTCTCACTCGAACTAACTTATAGGTAACGAAAATATTTGTTTTGTAAAGGTATAGTCCAATCATTTTAGGGTTTGACCCTAACACAATAATTCATCTATCGCTGAAACTTTGCAGTGTGATAAAGTAAAGTATACAGATTACGGATTACAAATAATCTAGGTTGTTTTTTCCGGTCCTAGATTATTTGTCAACCGTAATCCGTATACTTTACTTTATCACACTGCAAAATTTCAGCGATAGATGAATTAAGGCTTCCGCGCATTGCAGCGATATTATCGAGCGATATTATCTAGCAATATTATCGACAGCGATATCGCGACACCTTACACACTGCAGCGATTCCACGATTCGCGTCACGCATGCGCCCTTCACTGAATGTAGTAGAAAGAGATTGCGTCAGTTTGCGATAATATCGCGGCAATGTGTGGGATCGAGCGCGTCCCCATACAAAATGTACTGAGAACAATTATCGCAAAATTGCAGCGATAATATCGCTCAATAATATCGCTTCAATGAGCGGAGGCCTTTATTGTTACGGTGTCCATACAAGGAAACTCTAAAATGACTGGACTAGTATACCTTACCTTAAAACCTTACAAGGATTATAAATTTACACAGGTACCTACTACGTCAGCAGTCGTAGAATGGCAGCATGATATAGCGCTGTCGCGCTTAGCTCTCTTTCTTTTTGCGCGCGAAGAAACGAAACGAAATTAAATTAAATTAAATTAAACTTGATATAGCCTTATCGCGCGCATCATACTACAGCCGCTAGTACCGGTACACACTAAGGCCAATGGTACCCGCTCCCAAAAATACCGATATTTCACGCCCTGCTGGCGAGTATATACAGGGTCCAATTAACATCTTTCTCTATAAGTAGGACCAACATGGAAATCGCGAAAAAAAAATCATCTGTCCCATACATTCTGCTCAAGCAGGTCTGCAATTTTGTATAGAACAGCTGTTTTTTTTTGCGATTACGTTTTTTGGTCCCATAGAGAAAGTTGTTCAGATTGACGGTCTGATCATCCCTTTAAAAAAAAAACTATATTTTACTAGTCCAATATTTTGACAAGTGAATAGCATTATAGGCTTAGATATTATAGGCTGCATAAGAGCAGAGCTTAGTGCGAGAGATGGGGGAAACTGACTGCATAGTGTAATAAAAACGAATAGTTGTGAAACAGGGCGATCCCCTATCACCTAAGTTGTTTACATCAACTCTTCAGGAGGTATTTCGTGTACTCAATTCATCGTGGCAGAATAAGGGTATCGACGGCGGTGACAAAAAACTAACAAACCTCCGTTTCGCGGACGACATTGTTTTGTTTTCAACTTCTGCAGAAGAGCTTGAAAGCATGCTACAGGAGCTCAGTGTGGCGAGTCTTGAGGTAGGATTGAAGATGAACATGTCAAAGACACAGGTTATGACAAACAGCACCAAACGTAGGGTCGAGGTAGATGGGCAGGTCATACAGTACGTCGACGAATACATATACCTGGGCCAGATAGTCTCTTTCGAGAATAGGCAGGATAAGGAGGTTGAAAGACGCATTAAAAACGCCTGGAAGAGCTACTGGTCCATGAACGAGCTTATGAAGGGCAACCTTCCCTTAACACTAAAGCGAAAACTCGTCGACACGTGCATCCTGCCCATCCTAACCTACGGTGCTCAGACCTGGTCTTTGACTGAACATCAAAAATCTAGCCTCAAGATCTGCCAAAGAGCGATGGAGCGCAGTATTTTAGGTGTAAGACTAACCGATCGTGTTAGAAACACTGAACTGCACACCAGAACTGGCATACCGGACGTGGGGCGCAAGACAGCTCAGCTAAAGTGGGACTGGGCCGGACATGTCTGTCGCATGCAGCCCGAATCACCACAGACTGGGTTACCCAGGATGGTCACCGGCGTCGAGGTAGACCGAGAACAAGGTGGAGAGATAACATGGATGCCTTCTTGGAGAGTTGGCCTGAAGTTGCACACAACAGAGAGGATTGGAGAGTAAAAGGGGAGGCCTTTGCCCAGCAATGGGACATTGAAGAGGCTACGTAAAAAATAAAAAAAGTTGTGAAACTCAGCGGTCGCGACAGGTCAATCGAGCTCGGTGTGGGGGGGGGACGGGAGGAGCGCGTCCCGGCGGCCCCCTCTGCCTGCGTGCGTACCCTCAAAGTGAATTCAATTAGGGTACGCCCACGTGCGCACGTCCCCCGCACACCGCGCGAGCATAGACCCATCGCGACCGCTCAGCTTCACCACTCTTCGTTTTTATGGCGACTTTTATTAAAAGTTTTGCCTAAATAAGGCAATGTTATAGTTCTCCTTCTCTCTCACTCGCACTTACTCATTATCGCACTGTTCGCGTCTTGTCACTGCGAGACCGTTTGTAAGAAGTGTTCATAGGGCGTGCCTATGTTACAGAATAGGTAATAATGATAATAACAGTTGTACAACGACGCTATGCTAGAAAAATAAGACTAAAATAAGACAGTTTTTGGTTTTAAATGTTTTTTTCCATTTAGAAAATGTCATTTTCTTTTTTCCTTTGCTACAGATGCAGCGGCCATCGAGATGAGCGCAGTCCGCGCCACGCCCCCTCCCCGCGCCTCTGTCTCTCTCGCTCGCACACACCTCTCTCCCGCTATCTCTGTCCCCCTCTCTTGCCGCCGGCATGCCGCTCGCTGATTGGCTGGCGAGGCCTCGCCCCCCGCGCCTCTTGCGCGCGCGCACTCTTCGCTACACACTCCTGTATCTCACTTTTCTAAATGGTAAGTCCTTTTATACATTTGTACATTTGTAGAAAAATAAAATAATTTATTGGTAAGTGATGTAGTTAGGTACAAGAGCAAATAAAAAAAATTTCGATGGTATTCTATGTAACTGTAAGTAGGTATGAGTTTTCATAATAAACGCAATAACTAACTACAGTAAAAACTCATTTCGAATTGAGGAAATAGAGGCGGCGAAGCCGAGACTGGATGGTTTGTAACACTAGTACAGGCCAAATGGCTTATGCTTATACTTAGTCTGTGCCAGGCGCTTGCCGAGACGTGACGTTCCCAGTGCACGCCCGTACTGCTGATCGTGGTGCAGAGATTTGGTTCGCATCGCCTGTTCTAGTTTATACATAATTATTGAATGGTAGACAGGTGGTTAGGTAGACAGCTAATTATATCACACAACCCTTTATAAGAGTTTCTAGCGAAGTAGCGACTATCGAGTTAGGAAACTCACAATAATTTTAGGAGAACTTATGCGATCGGTCAACATAACTGAACGGAGGCCTACATATTTAATATCAAGTTGATACTATTTAATATCAAGTAGGGGAAGTGGGGGATGAACTATCCCTACCTAACTATGCGGAATTATGTAGGTACCGAAAGACTTCATATTGTCCAAACATTAGAAAGTGCCGGCCAAAGATATATTCTACTTAGCTGTAGGATTGGTTTTGGAGTAAAAAAAACTGTTTTTCATCCATTTTCGATGTAAGGAACTATTAAAAACAAATGAAATGTCCTGCCATAACATGACATTTTAAACATCTTTTAGTTGGACACAATTATTCTAAGCCCATTTTTAACATGGTGGAAAGGTTTCATACATTTTTGGTCCAAATGTGAAATGGGGTGCCATTATAATAATTGCTTACACGGAAACAAATTGTAACAGAATATATAACAATATTTTGTTTGACCTACACTTTCACATTAAGGCCGAAAATGTAGGTATAAAACCTAGATGTTTTTTTTTTCCTAAACGTATTCTAGGCACATAGATTTTCGTTTTGCAAATTCAATTACTTTTCTTTTGTGTCAGTATATCTTTATCAGACTTCATATACCTCTTAATGTATACAACAACTATTTGGAATAGTTCCAGAAAGAAAATGTCTCAAGCATTTCCCTCAGGTTTAAGATTGTCTTAACAAGAAACAGCACTTAAACTTATCTGAGTTTCGGAGTACATAGAAATACAGGAATTCAGATCAAGTAGAATTCGTTGAGAACCTTATTGTGTTTGGAATAGAGATGTTTATTTGTTGTATGTTTATTTTGATGAGTTCCTGTTACTAGTCAAAGATAAATTGTTATTGATGGAATGTGTTACATTTATGTAGTTGGTTGTAGTTTCTATTTTGAGAGGTTTGAGGAGACAGCCCTGATTTATCCAGGGCCGCATTTAGTTGGAAATATCATTTGAAAATTTAAAAAGAATTTGAATGAATGAATGAAAATTTCTTTATTTACACCAACACCAATTACAACGCACAATAGGAAACAAAACTGATTATGGTACAAATAAGGCGGTCTTATCGCTACAAAGCGATTTCTTCCAGATAACCTTCAGAATAGAATGCGTGACAACACTTTTTACCCGACTGCGCGACGCAAAGGAAGGGTAATTTGAAGACTTTTACGTCAGACTACATCCACGCAAAGATATGGGGTAGTCTACTAAATCAGGAACCTCAAGTTGCAGAAACGCTCATTCAAGTAAATACTCCATTTAATCTCTTGTAGCTTTTACTACGTCAACAAAACAAAAAGTGTAGCAAGATATTTAATAGAGGATACATTTTAATGAGCGTTTCTGCAACTGAGTGTACACCACAATGAAAATCAGCTTTTTCAAAATGGTAAAAAAATTCAAATTTTAGTTTTAAAAACGTGTAGGTACTGGACGGGACTTCATCCTGCATCCTTCCAAAAGCTAACAGTACATCTACCGATAGGTTCCAAAATCTTTAATTTCTTGCATCTCCTGCGCGGAGGCGTTGACGTAACGATATCGTCGCGATATCGCCGCGATATTTCTAAAGATCAATTAGGCTGGCTTGCACCAAAAAGTATTTAGACTTAAACATGTTTAAATATGATGCTGTCACTGTCATTTGTATGAGCATTGTGAGTGACAGAACTATCCCTAAAAACTTGTTGGTGCAAGCCGGGCTTAGTGTAGCGGTGACAACGCTTAGATCAACGCCTTTTCTTAAAAATAGTTGCGATCCTGTTGCGATATCTCGGCGGTACAGTTTAACGTCGTGGCTGTGTAGTTGCGACATTGTCTATGCTTAAAAATTACTTGCGTGATCGGTCTCTAACCATTTACTTAAACTCTTACTATATAAATTTACCCAATTTAATTCAATTGTTCCTACTTTATTGCACACCAAAACAGAACAACCAATATTTGGAAATTCGGTCAAATCACCTAAGAATGTTCATCATAATCATCATCATCACAGCCTATACAAGGTGTTACAAAAATACAAATAAACCTTTAAGGGGGTGGTGTAGACCGTCAAACTGAACAACTTTCACTATGGGACCAATATCGAAATCGCGAAATAAAAAATTGATGTTCCATACTCTACAAATCGACTAGAGCTAAAATATGTATGGGATATCAAATTTTTTTTTCGCGATTTCGATGTTGGTCCCATAGAGAAAGTTGTTCAGTTTGACGGTCTAAACAACACCCTTAAGAGTTTTAAAAATGTAATATTCTTACTTATGACACACCCTGTATATACGTCTCACTGCAGGGCACAGGCCTACCCTCAGGGAGAGTGTATGGGCGTTAGTCCACCACGCGTGCCCAATGCGGATTGGTAGACTTCACATACGCATCGGAATTTCTTCTTCAGCGTATGCTGGTTTCTTCACGATATTTTTACCTTCACAGTTTAAGAGCAGTCGGTATTACGTACATAAGTTAGAAAAACTCATTGGTACATGGCATGTGGTCCGTGCGAATTCGAACCCGGACCTCAAAATTGAGTTTCCATAGCTCCCCGCAACGCGTCACCGACGCTCCTAAGAATGCTAAGGTTACATAATTAGATAAAATTTCTTAACAACTCTAAACAGTTTGTGACGTCACAGCACTCCACACAGCGAAGAAGTAGACGCCACAACCAGTAAACTTTGCACAAAGTTGCCCGTCGACAAGTCATTATTGCTTTATTTCATTATTCGCGCCGAGTTCGTGGCTGTGGGCTGAAGTCAGGGCCGTTTTAGTAATGGGGGCCCCAATTCGAACCTCCGTGCACCGTCGAACTAAATAATTAAGGCCTTTATACAGGGTAACATTTTTATCAGAGCGGACAACTTCACCATGTATTCTACTCATCAAACATAACAACTTTTACTATGGAGCCAACAACAAAATATTTAAAAAAATCTGTTATAGATCAGGATCTAAAAAGTACCATGTTGGATTTTGTCTTCGTTTTTGTTTAGAGTAAAGTGGTTTAAAATCCTAGCTATTTACTTACTAAACGAGGTGCTTAGAATAGGCCGTTTTTCATGTAATTATGCAACGCATGCATTCACTCTTACCATGAAGATAAGTGTGAATAAATAAATTACTCTTTGGCTTTTACTTTAAGCTTATATAAATAAATAAAATAAAATCAATTTATTTCAGATGAGGCCCATAGACTATGCCCCTGCCGTGGGGGTGTATAAAGGCTGATAGACGACCTCAAAATTGCTTAGTCAACTAATCGTGAATTTACAATGTTTTTGATCCAAAACAAGAGTAACCTATCTAATTAGTATTTTTAAAGGGAGGTCTTATCGACATGACCTCCTGAATACGCCCCTGTGCCCGGAAAACCGCTAAATGGTTTTGTGTAACTTCGGCTAAGATGTCAGTCGGTAATCCTTTCGACCCAACCTAGTTCACAGGGTGTTTGCGGTTTTACTGCTATGACAAATTGTCACGAGATTATTTTAGGTATTGGTATGGTTGGATTAGTTTTGTTTTTCATTATTTCCTTTGGGAGTCGTCTGAGGGATATGGTTTCTATTTTGGACTGAAGCTTAAACGATTCTCAATACTTTTTCGCACTACAAAACTGGTTCATCAATCCACTGGTTTATTTTCTACTATAATCCATTCCAAATAGCAATCAAATTTTATGGTTTGTATTACAAAAATAGTGATTTCATACTTTATCATAATATTATTGTGATAAATACAATATTACCCAGTAGTTTTAATTTAGTAACAAAATTTTAGAAACTAAACATCTTTCCGAACGTGGACGAAAACGAAAAAAAAATTTTGGACCTAGCATAGAATATCGATCTGTTGATCCGCAAATGTCCCATACATTTGAGTCGACTAGGATTGTCGTTTTGTATGGAACGGCTTATTTTCTTTCGCAATTTCGCCATTAGTCGTATAGAGTCTCAGTTTGATAGTCTGATAATCCCCTTGAAAAACCGTTAGCACGTTAAGAACGACCCTACATTTTGTAAAAGCTAAGGTGGATGCATTCGTTTCTTACATAGATTGGTAATCGGTAGAGAGTAGTCAGTAACACCACAGTAACACTGTATGAACACTCTAGTATTCGATTACAGAACTAATGGATTCTTAGTACACTTACGTTTTAGTTCAGAGCTCGAGTCGAGTATTTATCAAACTAATGTATTTCCATGGAAATGCAAGAGTGAAATTCGTCGTAAGAAGCATTAGTACGTCCGTGTAGAAATATTGGTCTACTAATAGCATTGCGAATTTGCGATCGCACGGTTCACGTCATCGCAGCGAGTGTAACATAAAACATCTCAGAGTCAGGTGGTTGTCCCATACAATTTATATGAAGTGACATTTTGGAGTCAGATGGCCGAAGTACAAAAAAGTGGATACGTCGATAAGGACAGCAATAAGTAGCGGTTCCTTTTTTAACTAGAGCGAATTTGCTATGTGCATCTCTTACTGAGTGATATGACAAGACACGTGCTTCCTTCTAGTGCATTCTCTTTCTACGATATCGATCCAGTAGTTTTTGCGTTAAGACTATTTAGTCTTTGACTGCCAAATGTCCGACCAGCAATGGAAAATCTATTGTTATTTTGACCCAAATGACACGAATGAAGTGTTCGAACGAACAAATCAACATAAATAGTTTACATTCATGTATAATTTTTTTTATATTTTATTTATATTCAGTATTTTACTTACACCTTAACCGGTAAATTGTAGCGCTCTTTTGTACCTTATTTACTAGTCACCCTGTCACACCGGTGTAAAAATCGGTGTCTGGCTGGAGATAGAAGAACACAAATATCGAAGCAGTTGTTAAATATTATTGATTATATAAACATGTTACAGCCATGTTGTGCTATTTCGAATCAAATTAAAGATTGAAAAATTTGTCTCGGGCGGGACTTGAACCCACGCTCTTCCAAACCGGGGAAACGTGCTAACCAATTACACCACCGAGTCCACAACCCAGAGAACGAAATTTTCAATCTGTTGCGTCTTAAGGGGGCGTGCGCGCCATCTACTGGCAGTATTACAACAGTTGTTAAATATCTTCAATTAACACTTCTATTAAAGTTTTATAACAGTGTAAACTGTCCTACTTAAGAGGATAGGCGGTCTGAAATGCTAATTTGGAGAATAGGTCACTTTTCCGACTGTATATTTGTCCGATCCGCCCAACCCATACACCCCGCCGACTAGAGTGCGAAAGAGACAACTGCAGTTCGGACCAATTTTATCTACATGAAAACGACGAAAACAGCATTTCGTATTCCCCTGTTTCCTCCTCCATAACTAAACTGATTTTAATCATTCTTTCAAGAATAAGAGAAAGACTTTGGCTATGACTGCATGTTTTGCTTTTTTTTGTTTATACAGGGTGTTACATAAGTAAGAATACATTTTTAAAACACTTAAGGGGGTTGTTTAGACCGTCAAACTGAACAACTTTCTCTATGGGACCAACATCGAAATCGCGAAAAAAAAATCTGATATCCGATACATATTTTAGCTATAGTCGATTTGTAGAGTACAGAACATCATTTTTTTTTTCGCGATTTCGATATTGGTCCCATAGTGAAAGTTGTTCAGTTTGATGGTTTAAACCACCCACTTAAATGTTTATTTGTATTTTTGTAACACCTTGTAGGCAAATTTCTTTGCTGGATGTCTGAAAACGGGCGGTAAATTGGTCATTTTCGAAGGTCCTTAGTTCATACAGTAATTAATTAATGCAGAAAATACAAATAGGGATAATAGCAGAGGTGACATTGTATGGTACAAACATGTTTGCTCTAGTGTTATCCAGGGAGGAAACGGGAATACGTTTGTATGGAAAGAACGGTACTCGCCTATCCTCTTAATACGCTGATGGTTCTTTAATAGGATGATCAGACCATAACCTAACCGTAACCTTGCCTGCCGTGTAGAAGGAAATGGTTCGACCGTCCAGGCCGACTCGTACCAATGAGTTTTTCGGAATTTATGTACCATTTGTAACACCACTCGCTTTTCGGTGAAGGAAACATCGTGAGGAAACCTGCGTGCTTCAATTTCGAGGCATGTATTGTACCCACTGTCCATTACAAGTGGCAACGGACTCACCCCCCGTCACACTGGACAGAGTTTCGGTACAACTGGTGAAACGTGGATGTTCTGAGGTTTCAGAATATCTCTGACTACCACTTCGAGGAATACAGTCGTGAGCAATATATATGCTTATGGTCAGACCATCAAATTAAACATCTTTCTGTTTGAAACTATTATCGAAATCGCGAAAAAATAATCTGCTTGTCCCAGCAGATTTTTGCAGTTTGAACTTTTCCCGCTTCATTACACAATAATCAGTAGGTACAGATTCATCTCCTAGGTTCATAAAGCATCAACAGCTATGCTCTTGTAAAACTAAGCACTTATGAAACGGTAACTTTGCAATTAATTTTTGAAGCGCAAGATCCCTTACTTCAGCTCTTCATGCAATTAATTAACTTTCTAGTAAAGAGGGGTGTCGTTACTGAAGTCACGAGGTACAGAAAGTTAACAAACTTATAACGGTTATTCATTTCCATCTAGCCAAGGGTCGTTCCAGGAATTCATTACCAGCACGAAAATGAAATCTTTGTAGTTCGATCAATCTGACTATACAGCGTGTAAACGGAAATTCGTCATGCACTTAATCCATAAATTCATTATTGTTATCATTGGCTAAACATATGGGTGTTATAAAATCTATATCGAGAAATTAGTCTATTAAGGGGCTACCTGCCGGTTTTGGGTAATTTTGTAACCATTTTATTCATTAACTATGGCACTCTTTGAGCTGAAAAATAAACTGAACCATCTACAGGATATGAGAAGAGATGTGGTTTTTTCTAGATATCGATTTTAATGAATAAAACCGAAGAAAAGGGACTCTAAAGTCACCCCTTTTTTTTCAGTTGTAACCATTTTACTCTTACATTTTGAATCAGATGAAAATGAAAATTTACAATATTGTTCACAATACAATTTAGAATGATGTGGTTTTCTTACTTTTTAGAAATTTATAAAAAAATCATCTAATTTTTCAAAGAAAACTGCTAAATTCTGACCGGAGCCACGCGCTCTTTCGCATCGATTAGTATGGAGAGTCGTGGTCCAGGGCTGATACGCCTTAACTGAATTCCCCCAGTTTACTGAAAACTATAGCAAATTTAATCACTTTTCAGCTACGGAGGAAGCTAAATCTTTCCACCCACTCATCGGGGTAGCTTATAATTAACTCCCGACTATACAGGGCGCCCCAAACACTTATTATGAATTCCCAGCGCACCCTCTATCCACTTCCTAAAGCTCTGGCATCTGATATTCTAAACCACACAGCACTTACAAATTGCGCGCCATTATTTTTATGGTACGAGCGGCCATTTTTAAAAAGGCATTTGTGATTCTGCATGGAGTTTTTTGTAATATTAGATATTTAGCATTCCTTTATCCTATGACGGGGATTGTTCTTTTAACATTGAGAGATGTGAAATGGGGTGTTATTTGGGGATTCTGCTGCTGCAGCAATACCGTGAGTCCGTGGCAAAGTTTGTGAAGCGCGTACTCGAGTTTATAAATATGAAACCTTTGTAATTTGAAGGCACGGTAGAGTATGGTCTACTACCTACCACTTTCACAATAGTTATTTGTTATGCTAGGCTGCAAAGTTGTTTTTTGGCGCGAGTACTTGTATTGAAACCTGAGCTTATAGCGAAGGTTTCAAAGGTACGAGACGCAGAATAACTTTGCAGCCGAGAGAAACACACAACTTTTCACCTCACAACAGCGAGGAAAAAAAGTGAATTGCTAACATTTTAAAAAGTTAAATTTTTTCGTGGTGGCCAGTGACATGAAATAGTTATTAATGCATTTTCAGTGGACTGGCGGTATGAAAAAATATTGAATAGACAGATTCGAATTTCAAAAACTCTTTTCACGCTAGCGGATAAAATGCACTTTCGCACTCAGATTTCGAATGATAAACAGAATCTTTCCGAGCTTGTGAGGTGAAAAATAAGTTTTCGAGTCAGGAGTGCAGGGACCCTAGACAAAGTATCTTTCGGTTAGCGTTAACGACAGTAGAAAACTTAAAATGTATGGACTTGACGTATGATGACGAAAGCAAACGTCAAAATGTTTCGATCGCCAATGTCAAATCCATACATTCTGTCATTTCTACTAGCGTCTACGCCAATAGAAATGTTACTTTTTCTATAGGCCCAATTATCTAAGCGCGAACATCGGTTGAAACATCGCCTCGCTGTCAATTCGGTATACGTTGTGTCAAACTTAAATGAAATCTTTGACGATCTGAAGGATGCAAGAAGGATGTTAACTTAGAGAATTGCACTTCTGGTCTTTGTTTACAACTTCCGACATTTATCTCACAATCTTATTATCTTATCTTATAATCTTATAACTATTATAAAACCGTAAAAATCGTGAGGAATAAAAAAGTTCACTTCATATTAACTCAAATAACACTCGATAGCGCGATTTAAATGACGTGAAGCGCCATCTATTGACAAGTTTGTTTGTTTGTTCGCGCATCACGCAAAAAATACCGAACCGATTTTGATGAAACTTTTTTTGTTTGATAGCCTATGATCTGACTTAAAATCTAGTATATAATTTATGCGGACGAAGTCGCGGGAAAACACTAGTAACACATATAAATAGTACAGCTTCCACTTAACACAAAACGCTTTCTACAGCCAAGAATATAACTGAAAAGCCAATACCAATCTACCACATAACTGCTTTCAATAAACTAAATGAATCCAGGAGCAACTTCATCACGAAGGGTATAGTACTTTGGGGCAGAGATCGTAAACAAGCTGCGTATTAACGCCGTAGGGCGAAACGATACCAGATCCGGCGTTAGGGCTGCCTGCTGCCGGATATCCGGGGATATTTTTAAGGAAATTTGCGAATTGGATGTTGATTTTTTGCGAGATTACAAGCGGGTTTTACTCGCAGGACTTTGTGTTTATTTATCGAAAATTTGGTAGGTTTCCGTACCTTAAAGGTGCCATCGGAATCCTATTATTTAATGGTAATAGTAGTTTGATATGAAAAACTATATGCGATATACGTCTACAGGACTTATACCTCTCTAAGCAAATAAAGGATAGAGAAAACAGGGCATACTCCACTCCAGTCATGCCCGCGCCAAACTTGCTGACGTCTAAAAATACAGCGCGGTCTTATTCGAAAAAGTGTAAGTTCTTTTTTATATCAATCCACATACAGTTTAGCTGCAACATTTTGTGCGAAATATTATTTCGAAAGACACAACTACAGTCTGTCTATAAAGTCTTGGCAAAAAATTAAGGGCGCTGTCTCCACGCAAGAACGTCAAAATCAAGCATAACCTGGCAACACCACCATACTAAAATGATTAGTTCCTCGAACATTCATGCCACGACTTTATAGACAGACTATAATTTGTTAGAAAATGATCACATAAGCATATGCTCACGACTATATTCCCCGAGGGGGTAGTCAGAGATATTCTGAAACCTCAGAACATCCACGTTTCACCAGTAGTACCGAAACTCTGTCCAGTGTGACGGGGTGTGAGCCCGTCGCCACTTATAATGGACAGTGGGTACAATACACGCCTCGAAATTGAAGCATGCAGGTTTCCTCACGATGTTTTCCTTCACCGAAAAGCCAGTGGTGTAACAAATCGTTCATAAATTCCGAAAAAGTCATTGGTACGAGTCGGCTTGGACGGGGATCGAACCATCGCCTCCTGCACGGCAGGCAAGGTTACTCGCCACTGGACCACCACTGCTTCAGAAAATGATCATACCCGGATTTTCTGAAATTTTCCATTAACTGACAACCCTACTATAGAGGAGCCACTCAATTAGTCGCTACGGTCCGGGATAGCGTTAGCTTTCATACGTGCGATGTACAATGTCGGGTACACATGACTCGTTAGGTTTTTGGGAGCTAGAGAGGTGATTCAAGCTAGATTGGATATTCTTGGGTCCTTTCTATAGTATGTTTTTCCTTTAAAACTGGTGGTGGATTTTTATTAGTGCACCGTCTCGTTTTCTCGCATAGTTCCGATATATGTTTACTGTCCTGACCATAGAGAAATCACACGCTCCTCTTGGTAGAGATGGTGTATCAAAGTTAGCAATGAAACCACCAACTGGGCACTAGTTTGTACTGCGGTTGTTGTATACCATAGAGAAATTACACGCTCCCCTAATGCTTTTTGTCTCCCCTCACCCGTCCCTCACCCCCTTTGTCGGCGACATAATTTTCTATAGAAACAAGCCGATATGCCATCTCCTCTTACTCCATGGTCTTGACTAACTGTCGGAAGTACATTAGAATCGAGTTTAAATTTAAACGAAAACGTTCACAATATTGACGGTCTGGTTGGTCAATAAATTAGTATGGGTTACCACGCCGGACTGCTATACCAGTGGTCCTGGGTTCGATTCCCGGTTCGGTCATGGATGTTATGTTTGTGTCATCGTTGTATGTTGCTTTACGTTTGGGATCATAGTAATAGTGTGGTAATAGGTAGATACTCTGTCTTATACGTACTGTGGTAATAGTATGTGTCTGTGAGCGTTATTTATTTATTAACTGTTTTTGTGTGTATGCAAGGTGTTGCAAAAATACAAATAAACATTAAGGGGGTGGTTTAGACCATTAACTGAACAACTTTCACTATGGGACCAATATCTATATCGCGAAAAAAAAACCAGTTCAGTTCAGTGGTTGTTCAGTTTGATGGTCTAAACAACCCCCTAAAGAGTTTTAAATATTTATTTTTACTTATGTAACACCCTGTATATGTATGTAAATGATCATCATCAGCCTATAGGTATCATATCCAGTTCCTGCCGCTACGGAAAAGGTTCTCATCGTGCGGCTGTCTTCACTTTGACATCAGAATTTCTTCTTCAGCTTATGCAGGTTTCCTTGGAATATTTTCCTTTACCCAAAGCCAGTTGCCTCTTTTAATTGATTAACCCTGTTCCCCGCCAATCCCCTCACCCCACTTCACCCCTCTCGGTGGCACGGGAGGTGGAAGACTAGCTGTAGTGTATTGTTAGCATATACAATGTGCTAGCTCTGCTTGTCAGTGCGAGTCCGTTTTAATGAAGCTTCTGGCTGGAGTAATTAATATTATCTAGGCAGGTATCAGGTATCAGGTAACAGGTAACCATCACCCTTAGTTATGACTGTGCCAAAAAACAATCAAAATCTGAAAAAATTGCTTCTAATTTCATAATATTATTTTTCTGCTTATAGGTAAGCGTGAATTTTCACGGCGTCGCACTATTAAGGTAAGCTAATATTAAGACAGACCGCATCGGGTCGGGTCGCAGCGCGAAAATCCGCCCAAATAGCTTCTACCTACAGGGTGCAACAAAACACCCTAGTTATACTTATGGCGGTGGCTTCAGACCATTTATTTTAATTGATTTTAACACTTTATTGTACACACGGAAATACAGATGAATACAGCATAATAGACAAGTACAAAGGGGGAGCTTATCTCTGAAATGATTTCTTCCAGCAGACCCGTGATAAAGAGAAAGATTACAAAGTGAGGCGGGCAGGCAATTCAAAGAAATATAAAACATGAACAAGCTTTCACTATCGAGCCATCATAACCACCACCAAGTGTACCAAGCGGTATGCTTTTCCATCTGCAGTATTACTACAGTTTCGTCAAACTATAAATCCTTCAATGCGTTGTGACCCGTCACTACTATACCTACTATTAAATAATCTGCGCCGGCACGTTCTTGTGTGCGCATTTTCAGCTACGACGCGGTCCGCTCCACCCCAATGCGGTCCGCCCTAATATGCGCTTACCTTTAGAGTAAAAAACCTTTAACCTTTCTTGGAAAGTATTTCCGTTTATCCCAAAGCCTGTTAGCGAAAATAACAGGACGAAATAAAAAGTTACGAAAACTGGAAGAAATCGCTTTCATTAATATCCCAGAGTATTATGTTTTCGAACGTTGTCGCTTGAACAAGTCTTGTTACGCTATTTACAAGTTTTGTTTTACAAGTTTTGTAAGTAATTGTTATTAGGGTACCGCCACACCCTCACTAGAACCACCACTCAATAGAACTATACTTGAATAGTTACTACTACAGACATAAGATCACGTATAGGCACACACACACGCGTCAGCTGTACCTATATGCCTGCTTTTTGCTCGGCTCCTATGAAATCTAAAAAAAAGTTGGCCATCACCGGACGCCCGCCAGATGTGAAACTTCTTGATTTAAATTTTGAACTTCGGCTCCCGATTTAAATTTCAAACTTCCATCACATAAAATTGTAATTTTTTATTTTTATTTCGGACATTGTCACACCAATTATCTAGTCACATTTAAAGTACCAGAATCTAGCCTGGACCTGTATTATGATGACAAGACAACGATATAGAATACATATTTATATAGATATAAACGTCCATTACTCGGGTACAGATATTCATATTCATCATATAAATATTTGTGCCTTACGGGATTCGAACCCGCGACCATCAGCACAGCAGGCAGGTTCACTACAGACTGTGCTATCGGGCCGGGCGCATAAAAGGTTGCGGATCAGAATTTCAAAGCCCTTCCTAAGAAGTTTCACTTCAAAAAACAAAGGTTAGATCAAGCTATATACGTCCCACTGCAGGGCACCAGGGCGTCAGTCCACCACGTGTGCCCAATGCGGCAGCGGCAGCTATAACATGCTAAACTGCAATGAAACAGCAGATTTTTGCCATTTCTCCAACTCCAAGAAGGCATCCATGTTATCTCTCCGCCTTTTTCTCGGTCTACCTCGACGCCGGTGACCATCCTGGGGAACCCAGTCTGTGGTGATTTTGGCCCATCTTCGGGCTGCATGCGACAGACATGTCCGGCCCAGTCCCACTTCAGCTGAGCTGTCCTGCGCCCCACGTCCGCTATGCCAGTTCTGGAGCGCAGTTCAGTGTTTCTAACACGATCGGTTAGTCTTACACCTAAAATACTGCGCTCCATCGCTCTTTGGCAGATTTTGAGGCTGGATTTCTGATGTTCAGTCAAAGATGTTCCCGTAGTACATGTTATTCAGTTTAATGTGTAGTCTTAGTATTCTAGTGCACTCATATCTATCCGCGGCGAAGGAGCCGAAGGAGACGAACAAAACGAATTTCCTTTTGACGATTCGTCCGATTCGCCGCGAATAAGTGTGCGAGGTGTCATCGAATTTCATACAAAGAACTTTCTTAAATATTCACGATTCTTTCGCCTTCTTCGTCTCGTTCGCCGCGAATAAATATGCGTCCTAACATTGCTTCACGCGACACAAATACATATCCCTTTTATCGATATATAAAATCCTATTATCCCAATTATTTGTTTCACTATAATCTTCTTTCCGCCCAAAGCATTAAGTCCTTATTAGGTAAACCTCATTATCTTTATCATACCGTTATTAATAATAATGTATTCGTTCAGCAATCCACTTGTAGCTATCATTCGGCATTGTCTTTGTGAAGATTATCTCAACCGTACGTTATACGAGATACAATGGACTCATCCACCCACTCTCTTCGCAACATTAAGTGGTAAATCGTATTTCCCAGTGTATATGGTTTCCTGGTTGTAATTCTTTGTACAAAGTAAAGACTATGGTCACCTTGGGTGGCCGAGAGAGGGCCAATGAGGCGTTGTCTGAACATCAGCTTTTTAGTTAGACGATAATGTAAGAGCGTCCCTTATACCCTCCATTATCCAACTAGCTGACCCGATAGACGTTGTAATATCTTAAAATCTAATTAGGACTAAAGTTATTACAAATATTAAAAAAAACGCCAAATGGGTCCAACCGTTCTCAAGTTATAGGCTGGCTTACCAACGAGCATTTTTTTATGTTTATTTGTTTGTTTAGATAGATAGACATATGCTTGCTTTGCAATACTTCCTGATATTAGGATAATCAAAGACTCTCCATCAGTCGTCAGTCCTTCAGCAGATATGACCAGCCTATTGCCACTTCGGCCTTCTAATTTTCTGATCTATGTCAACCACATTAGTTCTCGGATGTATCACCTCATTCCTGATGTGATCTTTCAGAGAAATTACACCGAGCATAGCTCTCTCCTCCATACTCGGACTCTTCATTGGGTTTAATTCGACCAGCCGTTCTACTTTACTTCCATAACTTCGAAGATACGTTAGAAAATGTGTAGAAACTAGGAACAAAAGTTACAGAATCCTACATTTTAAGTTGGCAGCATGTTTTTTTCGAAGAGTAATAAATTGCAAAAGCTACTGCGCTGGGTGGGTGATGTTTGTATCTAATTCTGGCTTCCCCTTCTGGCTAAGTGCCTTCAATATATCATGAAGGGGCCATGCGCTTCTGATTGCTGCCGGCATTTCTTTTTTTTGGCGAATTAGTTGTGTTTTGTCAGTGATTCAAGTTTTGAATTTTAGGGGTTTTGGCAATGACATTATATACACAAGAACGGAACTAAGTTACACTTAATTATTTTACATTACTGTTTTTTAACCCGAATACATTTGAAAAATTTAAAAGGACTGGAATATCAGCTGCAATTTATGAAAGCCGAGCTGAGCATAACTTGATGCATACAAAGGTGCCATTAAAAAAAGAAAGAAAAAAAGAGACGTGCCATTTTTTGGTTCTGTTTTTTGTATGACGTGGTGATTCATTTTATTGGTATGTGGACAATACATATGCTAGCTTCCTGGTGTTTTTGTCTTTGATAAATGTTCCTAAAATTTAAGTATTTAGAACTAAAGTTATCTAGGCACCGGTCCGAAAAAGAAATCTCTTTAGTAATAGACTCTTTAGTAGCTCGGCTTTTATACAGAACAGTCTTATCTGTGTTCAATGTGTCTGAAATGTGTAGAACCGTACAAAGATATTTTTTGTCTCACATTTTCTATAGAACGTTATGATTTTGATGAATTCGCAAATCTTTACATCTCAAATTGAGATTTTTCAATTTTAGTCTTAATCTCCACTAGATAAGATTGCAAATATGTATTAGCCTGTTACATCTCCACGAAAACAAGCCACGACATATCGAAGCGAGGGAAGCTTTATTGCTTCTAAGCAATACTCGACTTTGAAACCTTGAAAATAAGAGCCAAGTTCTCTTGGCACGTTTTAAAGAGCAGACGTGTCGAGAGAAATAAAGTTTGTTAAGTTTTAATTTAAACTCAACATGAATTTTGTGTTAACACAATTCATTGCAAAGTTTTTTTAATGTTATTGTTATAACTGAATCTCGCTTTCCATAAGAATAAAAGGTTTCCAATTGCTGTGGAAACCACAAAAAGGCTTTGAGAGGGAAAACAAAAATATATATTACAAATAAAAGTTAAGTTAGGTACCCATGTCAAACTGTTTATACAGGGTGTCAGGGCAAACAGTTCTTATAAGGTAGAGTAAGGGTTGAACTACACCACGTAGCACAGCATCGCATTTTTCCGTCGCTCCATACTTTTCTGTCACTCAGGAACGTCATCAGCAAATAACATAGATGGAACGGAACAGCACGGAACAGCACACCGAGCGCGATCGCGTTCCGTCTATCTTATATGCTCTAGCAAATGACGTTCCTGACTGACAGAAAAGGATAGAGCAACGGAAAAATGCGATACGGTACTTTTAAATGAAGTTCAACCCTTAAGGCTAGGATATCCCAGTGCAAGCGTCTCTTTAGCATAGCATAGCATAGCATATGCTCACGACTATATTCCCTGAGGGGGTAGTCAGAGATATTCTGAAACCTCAGAATATCCACGTTTCACCAGTAGTACCGTAAGACTGTAGGTACGTGCAAAGTAAAATTACACTGGTAACAAACACAAACGTTCACAGAACTTGGCGCCCTTCATAAACTAAGTACAATAGAAGACAAATACAACCAGATTTTATCTCTCCACTTTACTGCCACATAAATTCGGATTCTATCCCCGGCGGGATTGGATTCGTATTCGCTTGTCCCGTCTCGATCCCGCAATATCGCGCTCATCTCGGGCTAATCCGTACAATCAACAGTATCTGCCCCCTCTCCCCACTACCCCCCTCACGTACCCCCTCGAAGCCCTGGGTGTTTCTGTTGAAAGGCGTGGTTTAGTGTTGCCATGGGTTGTTTAACTGTTGATTTGGTATTTTTATTCGTCTGCCATAGGCATTCCCATTAATGTGTCCATTGCCTACAATGCATTATTAAAATAAATGCAAATGGTCGCGAGAAAATCTTTCAAACTTCATGAAAACCAACGCTAGAAAAAAAAATCTCCGACACAAACACATCAAATATGTCATCATATTCGTCAATTGCAAATTGTGAAGAATTGCAAATATTTAATTCAAGTTTACCAAGGAGTTTGTAAACCAACAAGTGAAGTCACGAATATCAAATATAAACACAACATTAATTTATGATCTAAGTCTGCACCGGCATATGCCAGGCGCGATATAGCACCTTAAATTGTTAAATGTTAGTGCTGTGCCTACATATAATTTAGACACATATGTATATTTGATTCTGCTAGTGATATAACAAGTGTTTTGTATGTGCCTAGTTGGTAAGCCTTATTAAATAAATAAATAAATATAGCGCTATCGCGCCTTAGCTCTGTCTCTTTCTATTTGTGCGTGAACGAACGTATAAAAAGGCGTACATGCTGTAAAAACCTCTAACACAGATTTTTTTTATTTTTTTTTTTTCTATTCAGCCCTAAAAAATAAAAAGTACCTACTCGAAACTTCAAAGAAGACATTGCCCACGTGATGAACTGTATTCGTTTCAAATCTCTGCGCAATTAGTATAATCAAAGATCAAATACAAAGAGTGTGATAGCTAAAATTATACACAAAACAGGAGGAATAATCATACTGCCCAATGAAATGGAAACTATCCTTTTCTGCAGTGGGTATAATTATAAAATTAAAATTTACCAGTTTTGTATGCGAAACGGGATTGGGCAATGTCTTTTTGATAATTTATTTAGGTTTGATCATTGACTTACACTCTAGCGATAGACAGGAACTTTCATAGAAGCAACATGTTCCATTTGAATGCGGTGTCCGCACCGATTTGATGTTCCCGTGTTCACTTCCTCACTATGGCAATGACAGACCGCTAAGTGTTATTTTGTGTGACGTATTGTTTGTTTGATTTGAACGAGCTTGTCTATAGCTAGAATATATGGGTTTGATAGTTTTATTCTAATGGCTACCTACCTATTATTTACAAGTTACAAAATTACGAAGACATTTACTTATAAAATACCTACATACATTACTTATAAAAACTTACCGTAATTATTATTATAAATTGGAAATTTTATTCGCGGCATCTAGATTTTCTAAACTATTTTTCCAAATATTATTTTTATTAATATCGTCTACGCGTAAACTGCGTCAAATTTTTGTATGAAAGTGACAACTCTGCAACCACCTTAAAGCTCTATGTTTCCGATATAAAGTAACCCACATTTTTTAAAATTGTAACCCGTTAAACCGAATTTTAAAGGCAAATCCTGGCAACACAGGCTACCGAGGCTCCCGTTCGTATTTCTATCTTGTGCGGGCCATTTACATTGATTTATTGCTAACAATAGAGTCATACTGCTTTAGACACTAACATTGTTCGGCAGAATACGCTTCCGTAAACCGAAGATCTTCGTTAGACCCTTTTTGAAAGAGGACGCGGTGTTTTCTTTAATTTATGTTTGTTTTGAAAAGCCGTGGTGGTCCAGTGGCGAGTAACCTTGCCTGCCGTGCAGGAGGCGATGGTTCGATCCCCGTCCATGCCGACTCGTACCAATGAGTTTTTCGGAATTTATGTACGATTTGTAACACCACTGGCCTTTCGGTGAAGGAAAACATCGTGAGGAAACCTGCATGCTTCAATTTTGAGGCATGTATTGTACCCACTGTCCATTACACGTGACGACGGGCTCACCCCCGTCACACTGGACAGAGTTTCGGTACTACTGGTGAAACGTGGATGTTCTGAGGTTTCAGAATATCTCTGACTACCCCCTCGGGGAATATAGTCGTGAGCATATGTTGTATGTATGTATGTTATGTTGTATGTTTGTTTTATTAATGTTTCATTGTTTTGACGAAGCATGTTGCCGATTTTTGTCTGTTTGTGTATCATTCTTATTGACGACGCTTGTGCTGATTTATGATTATTCTGATTGCTTTTATTAAATAAACGATTAGTTAAAGGATTTCATATTGTATACCATCTTTTGTAATATTTACCTGTTTCAAAGCAAATAAATTATATTCTATTTATGTTAACCGTTTGGTTAAAATTTTGAATTTTGTTGCAGCTAGGGTTAACTTTGTGCGTTCTGATGTAAAGTTACTTTAATAGCCATGTTTCGTAGGGCTAGGTTTAAGCTGTCTGTCCGTCTCTGTCTGTCCATACTCTATAGGTCTGTATCTTATGAAAAATAATAGGTACTTTACCTATTTGAATTTGCTAAAAAATCTTTCTGGATCCTTGGCGCAAGCTAGGCACACACTTGGCCGATTTTTATTATTGGTTTTTTTATTCTTAGAGTATGCAATATAATCACACCAAGTTTGAAGCTTGTAAGTAATACCGTTTTTACGAAAAATCAAGAATCCTTAAAAAAACACGTTTGTTTCTAGTCTAATTATTAAATCCAACATAATAATAAATATTCTGTAAAAATTACAATTCTCCACCTTTTATGGTTTAAAAGACATAGCCCTTTAAAGCTAAGACGGATGGACAGACGGACGGTCGGACAGACAGCGATGGGTTATGAATAGGGTCCCGTTGGCACCCTTCATAATAATCATACTCATAACTTTTTTGCTCTCATGTGGTTTTACAAGTTCTTAAGTTTTGGTACGGAACCCTAAAAAAGTCACGAAGGCTGACTTTATCACCATAAGGATTAACTGGCCAGAAAGGGAGAAAGATAGTTGTTTATTATTATACTAGTGTAACAGAGAGAGAAAAACAATAAAATGCTACTACGTTTCTATGTCGGAACAAATACTACGCGCGTAGCAAATGTGCTACGGCGTAGTTATCTGCTACGACGTAGCGCTGCACTCTTTGTGAATTCAACTGTTATCGATCTTCAGTCCATTGCTTTAAAGTTCACTATAGCAAAGTTACTTTGTTATGGTTGAAAATAATGTTGTATTCAGATTTTACTGTTTTGCTGTTTACATCCATTTTATAGTACGGCCAACATAGTACCTTGTCAAAGTAACCTTGGAACAGTTTGCTGTGATAAGGTACTAAAGTGGCCTGCATTTAATATTGGTTGACTATACAAGGTGTAACAAATCACCCTAGTAATACTTAAGTGGGTGTTTCAGACTATCAAACTGAACAACTTTCACTATGGAGCCAACATCGAAATCGCGAAAAAAAAAAATCTGCTGGCCCATACCTTTGAGCCGAGTCTGTACTGCAGTTTTGTATGAAACAGCAGATTTTTTTATTTTTCTCAACATGGATTCAACCCATGTTTGATGGTCGAAATCAACCCTTTGAATATTAAAAAGGTACATTTTTGTAGAAAACGTCAATGATTGATGAATTTTGTTGACAGATTTTTTGTATGCGCCCATAATTAATTTTTATTTCCGTTTGATGGTCTGAAGCACCCCCTTAAATAGGTATGTAACATATTTTAGCTTACATATACAGGGTGTTAGGGTAGATAGTTGCATTACTTTAATGGGTGATTGTAATCATGATACTAAAATACTTTCTCACAGAAGCAAAAGAGAAATTCGCAAAAAAATATTTTGACTTTTTATAAAAAGTTCGATCACTTATTTGCATTTAGTGAGGAAAGTTCAAAATTTTGTCTACTAATTTTCTATACGTTTCTTAGGAAACTTGTTCAGTATCATGTTTGTAATCACCCCTTTAATAAAGCATCCCCCTATTCAAAACCGTGTTGGTCCAGTGGCGAGTACCTTGCCCTTGCCTGCCATGCAGGAGGCGATGGTTCGATCCCCGTCCAGGCCGACTCGTACCAATGAGTTTTTCGGAATTTATGTAAGATTTGTTACTCCACTGGCTTTTCGGTGAAGGAAAACATCGTGAGAAAACCTGCATGCTTCAATTTCAAGGCATGTATTTGTACCCACTGTCCATTACAATTGGCGACGGGCTCACCCGTCACACTGGACAGTTTCGGTACTACCGATGAAACTTAGTTGTTCTGAGGTTTCAGAATATCTCTGACTACCCCCTCGGGGAATATAGTCGTGAATATGCTCACGACTATATGCCTATACCCCTATTCATTATGTACAGTAAAGTTCTTCTCTACCAACATCATGTTTTTCGAAAGAAAACTCTATTAGACATAAACAAGATTCATTGTAACATATAACAGTTATTGTACTTGGAACTAACAAATCTGTATTCTATCTCCTCGCAGTAAAGTCTGTAATCAATTGAGCACGAACTGAACAACTAAGTGCACAATCGCATACAACGTCCACAATAGGACCGCGGCAACTCCGCACATAGCAATAAACTTGACAATTGTATTGTCCCCCTTACTTTATGGTTACAATTGTCTCAGAGATAGGGGGTGAGGTAAAAAGGAGGGGAATTTTGAGTAAAACCCGTTACAATATTTTATTATTAGCTTCTACAGGCTGTAACAAAACAACCTAGTAATATTTAAGGAGGTTCTTCAGACCATCAAACTGAACTACTCAATATGGAGCCAACTTCAAATTCACAAAAAAAATCTGCTATCCCATACATTTTACTCGAGTTGGTAGGGACAGCTGAATTTTTTTTTTTGATTTCGAAGTTGGCTCCATAGTGAAAGTTGTTCAGTTTCATGGAGGGCGTTTTGTTACACCCTGTATGTTTTAAGCACTCGAGTAGTATAGGTAAAAGTTGTTCAGTTTGATGGGTAGAGTATGTGGTTAAAAGATTAATGATACTTTTCCTTACACCCTGTATAATATACTTAATACTATATTTATCTCCGTCATTTTATCGTCTGACCATGACAAACAAACAAACATTCCCCCCAAACATAAAATTTTACAACAAAAAATAAAAATGAAAAATAAAGCGAACCGTAAATGCTAATAACACAAGTCACCTCTACAATTTACTCAGTCTTTTAACTTCTTGCTTCGTTAACGAATAAATTCTTGATTACGTAATCAGCAAATTGTTTTTGTACACATCTTCAATATTAATGAGACGGGAGATGGAGGGGAGTAACAAGGCCTGTGCAGTGAGCCGACAGATTTTACAAGAGTGTAGAAACGCTTAATAATTTATAAACCACTAATTTTTTATTAGTAACCAAACTTTAAGAGTGTATTGAGACCGTGAATCTTAACAACTTTCCCTAAGGAACATGGGTGGAAAAACGAGAATTTTTTTTGGACCTCTCATACAAAAGTGCAGATCGGCGCATCGATTTTGTATGGGAGGTCCGACCCATGTTCCTTAGGGAAAGTTGTTCAGATTCACGGTCTGAATACACCCTTAAAGTTTCGTTACTAATTAAAATGTAGTGGTGTAGTACTCTGTGGTAACTTCGAAATTCGAATATCCCGTTAAATGTTTTTCTCCCCTCCGGACGGAAAGCGTCAATTTTCGTCCCGCTGCGCTAAACGAAGTTGCCGCTTTCAACCTCCGTCGAGGAGAACAATAGTATACTAATCTCGAGCAGTAAATAAGAATATTATTGATTATAAACATGTTACAGCCATGTTGTGCTATTTCGAATCAAATTAAAGATTGAAAAATTTGTCTCGGGCACGTCCCCCTAACGACGCAACAGATTGATAATTTCGTTCTCTGGGCAGTGGGCTCGGTGGTGTAATTGGTTAGCACGTTTCCCCGGTTTGGAAGAGTGCGGGTTCAAGTCCCGCCCGAGACAAATTTTTCAATTTTAATTTGATTAGTAAATAAAAAAGCCTCAGATCACATGTTTGTTCACCTCGGCCTCACTTTACATGAGATCTGAGACCTTTATTATACTTTCCTGCCCTCAGTGTGTAATCTACTATTCTACACCCGTTTATGCATGCTTGCATGCCTGCATGCTTCAATTTCGAGGCGTGTATTGTACCCACTGTCCATTATAAGTGGCGACGGGCTCACCCCCCGTCACACTGGACAGAGTTTCGGTACTACTGGTGAAACGTGGATGTTCTGAGGTTTCAGAATATCTCTGACTACCCCCTCGGGGAATATAGTCGTGAGCATATGCTATACACCCGTTTGTTTAGATACGCTGAAAAAAATGTTCTGATAAATATAAGCATCGCCGACGTTGGGGAGAAAACAGCTTGACTAAAGGGCGAATGGGCCGGCCATATCTTTCTAATGCACCAGGGGCAAAAATGGTTGCGCCCTGGATCCTAGAAAATGGTCGCTGGCGTCCAGGTCGTCCTAGGAAGAGGTGGTGGGATGATCCGGTTACTTTTAATGACAATCGGCCACAGCTTACCCACGAAAGATATGGTTGGAACATTGAAGGTTTTGCCCAGCAGTGGGATGAATGAATGAAATATTCTTTAAGTACAAATCTTAAATCTTAAAGTTAATTTGAACAAAACAAAATTGATGCAATATAGAAATTACAAGCAATTAGACTTAGACTTACAAATACAATGTAATAACACTAATATAGAGGAGGTCAATGATATTGGGTTTCTTGGCGTTACCATTGACAAACATTTAAATTGGAAAAAACACGTTGAGAAATTAAACAACAAACTTAGCTCCTGTTGTTATGCACTTTCTGTGCTGGTGGATGTTGCTTCAGTTGATGTAGCCACAAACGCGTACTATGGAAATGTTTACCCATTGTTATTATATGGAATTCTTTTTTGGGGAAACTCTGTTGACGCTAAAAAAACTTTCACTGTCCAGAAGCGATGTCTTAGAATATTATTTAGTAAACCTAACGATGAAACTTTGAGAACAGTATTTGTGGAAAAGGGTTTTCTAACCCTTACTAGTTTGTACATTTTAGAGGTGTGTCTTTTTGTGCGTCGAAACGGTAATATGTTTAAAAAAGTGTCCGACATTCATAGCAGAAATGTTAGACAAAAGGATCGTCTTGTACTACCGTCAATAAAGTGTATGATTTATGATAAAAGTACTCATGTGACCGCAATTCGAATATATAACGGACTCCCAATTGACATAAAATGTTTGACTGATTATAATAGGTTTAAAAGTGTACTAAAACTATGGCTAATCAAAAATGTATTTTATAATCTGGATGAATTTTATTTAAAAACTTCATCATATGTAAATGCGCCGACATATAATTTTTATTAGATAAACAATGGACTGAATATATTATTTTGATGTTTTATGTTGTAAAGTGTATGTGTAAAATATAAAATTATAATAATAAAATGTATTGACATATTGACTTAATATAATTATGGTGCCTATCGTGGAGGTTAGATAAATGCCTACCTACTTGAAATTGTGTATACCTACTGTGTTTGTTGGATTCAACTATCTTATAAATAATATTGTATGCCTGACATAGGTAAAACTGTGGACTAAATTTTTATGATAAGACCTATAAATGTATACCAGTTTGTGACAATAAATGATTTCTGATTTCTGATTTCTGATTTCTGTATACTTCTTTTTTTTTTTTTTTTTTTTCTTTGAAGCAAGTTAAAAAAATAAAAATGTACACAGGGTCCAACTTAATATGCTGACGGCTTTTTAAGCAGATAATCAGACCATTAAACTGAACAACTTTCTCTATGGGACCAATTTCGATATAGCGAAAAAAACAGCTGTCACACACATTTTGGTAAAGAT
Source organism: Agonopterix heracliana (assembly GCA_963693445.1). NCBI lineage: Eukaryota > Metazoa > Arthropoda > Insecta > Lepidoptera > Depressariidae > Agonopterix > Agonopterix heracliana. Next base: position 7,465,085 of record OY856331.1, read on the forward strand.
TTGCAGTTGTGTATGGAAAAGTATATTTTTTAATTTTAGTCCCAAAGAAAAACGTTGTTCAGTTTGATGGTCTGATCATCCCCTTAAAAAACCGTCAGCATATTAAGAAAATCCCCGTGTAACTTGAATTTGCCGACGCACGCTTTGGAAGGGGGTTATGAAGACGGGATAGCGTTTGTAACCTCAACCTATGCATACATTACGCATAATAATGCTTTAAAAATAAACTGTGCACCAGGTATTTTCCATATTTTTCCCGGTAGCCCTTGTTATAAGGTTCAATTTCTTTAGAAAAAACTCTGGTTTAGAGGAGAACGCTCACCGACGGGGGCGAGGGATAAAATAAAATAACCTTCTATTTGTATTTCAGCATGTTTGTTACCTAGGAAATACGTAGGAGATTTTGATACAGATTTCTAGAATATCATTTAGATAAAGATTAAAGAGAAAGCATAATTTTTTTACCAAACAGAATTTCAAATCAATTATTCTTACACTGTTTCTAGTAATGAAAATGCGATCATTTCAATCCAGTTGTCAAGGGAACTTTTTTAATTTGTTTACAAAAGTTTATTATGCTGCTGATATAAAACTAACTTCCTATAATCGAGATTTTTAGCATAAAAAAAACCTAGCTATTTAACCCAGAGTTAATTACTAACCCAGAATGACGCAACCCAGGTTAAGGGCCACCCCCTGGTTTTACCATGAAATTGAGTAACTTTGTAACCATTTTATTCATTAACTATAGCACTTTTTAAGCTGAAAAATAAACTGAACCATCTACACAATTTGAGAAGTGATGTGGCTTTCCTAGAACTCGATTTTAATGAATAAAACCGAAGAAAAAGGGAATCTAAAGTCACCCCTTTTTTCCCGTTGTAACCATTTTACTCTTTAATTTTTAATCTAGAAAATGAAAATTTACAATATTGTTCACAACGCAATTTAGAATGATGTGGTTTTCTTACTTTTTCGAAATTAATAAAAAATCTTCTCATTTTTCAAAGAAAACGGCTTAATTCTGACCGGAGCCACGCGCTCGTTCGCATCGATTAGTATGGAGAGTCGTGGTCCCGGGATGATACGCCTTAAGGTTAGAAAATAAGAATAAGTATAACAATTTTTGAAAAATAACAAAACTAAGCCAAAGTGTAGGTAACAAACAGTTGAACAACGGGTCTTAATTAAGGTTAAGTTTAACTTATAAGATAAAGCTCTCTCAGTTGCCTTTCTATACAAAAATTATTAGTTACCAACTCACCGTTCATTGCTAACCCAGGTTAACACAAAATCATTTTGTGAATTAAAAAAATGTAAAAATTGTTTAAACTAACACACCCCATCAAATAGCAATCTTGATTAAATCTTAAACTCTATCAAACCAATTTGAGCACAGCAATACCAACATTAAGTTCTAATTCAGTTTGCCAAAGTAAATAAATACCACAACAGCCGCTTATTTGACTTTAGAAACAAGATTAACTCAATAGTAGTGAATTGTGAATAAATAACAATTAGGGAACAAGCGGGCAGGCGAGATAACGGTGTTACTATAGTTCTCACGCGATTTAATCATCAAAGGAAAGTAAAAGACGGTACAAAATGTTCGTAGGGTACATACAACTGAAATCTAAGGGATCATTATCCCAAAATCGCCTTATTTTGACACTAAATGTGAACTATACAGGGTGTAAGGAAAAGTATCATTAACCTTTAAACCTTAGATCAAAACATAATCCACCCATCAAACTGACCAACTTTTACTTTGGGAGCAAACCTTGTCAGAACAAAAAGAAACCTCGGCTGTCCCATACTAAACTGATCGACTGAAAGTTGAAACATTCGGTGCAGCTGATTTTTTTGCGCTGACAGGTTTGCTCCCATAGCAAAAATTGTTCAGTTTGATGGTTAGAAAATGTTTCCTTACACCCTGTACGAGATTATATTTGTAGTTGCACTATCTGTTAGATCGTCTAGGTAGCAGATAATTATCATAGTTACCGTTAGCGCTACCACTGCCCTAGATCCTGAGAATAGATAATGTTCCCGAAGCCATTACCGCTCTGTCTGTTAACTATCTAGATAATCTACAGGGTTTAAGGCTGGGCTTTCACCAGATATATGCCAGGCAGCGAGGCGGCGGCGTGTGAAGAAATAATCCACCAATAGCGAGTTTAAGGAATTTGAAGCCGCCACTGGTGGATTATTTCATCGCACATCGTCTCGCTGCCTTGCTTATTATTGGTCGCTATGGTTGAACCTCATCACGGAATCGTACTTTTCCACACTCCATCCTTTTTTGTCGCTCAACAATGTTATTTGCTAGAGCAAGAAAAAGTGCGGGAATGATATAGCATGTGGTAGCAGCCGGCAGTGCTGCCGGCAGTGTATTGACCTTTCTCGCTCTAGAAAATGACTATCCTGATCCGGTTGGTGTGATGGTTACCACGCCGGACTGTGAAACCAGGGTCCTGGGTTCGAATCCCGGTTGCGGTCATGGATATTATATGTGTGTGCCGTTGTTGTGTGGTTCCCATAAAAAAAAGCCTGAGGCTTACTTGGAATCATTACAATGTATGTGCCTGTGAGTGTTATTTATTATTTATTTATTTATCCTGAGTGACAGAAAAGAATGGAGCGTGAAAAGATGCGATTTCGGCTTCAGCCTTAATGCCCGGAATGCCCTTAATTTCCACCAAGACAGAGATGGGCGGAGAGGAGAGGAGATGTATCATAAACAACCAATTGTACTGCTGTTGCGTTGTTGTGCTTGTGTATTCTGTGAACTGTATTATTATGTGTGAGTTACTTATGCAAATGGATGATTTATCTATCTATGTATCAATTGAATTTCGTTATTTACACATCTCTGCACTAAACAAAATGTTTTGTTAAATACAACCAAACTTTAGTGAACTACCGAACTGTTTTGTAAAACATAATCAAACATTTGGTTAAAACAGCCAAACAATTGGCTATTTAAAACCAAATGTTTGATTATGTTTTACAAAACAGTTCGGTAGTCACTAAAGTTCAGTTACATTTAACAATCATTTGGTTAAAGATTTCTTTGAGTGTGTTTAGCTTTAGTGGACATGGTTCAAGCGGAGAGGAGAGGAGAGGAGAGGAGATGTCTCATATATGTATGCCCAATCAAAGCGGAGAATGTGAACAATGTCTTGTGAGTAACTGTACATACTCGTAAATTCCGTAGATTTATTTGACAGGCCAGTAGGTCTACCATGAGTTTTCACCGTACTTTACTACTGTAGTTACGTGACCAATTTTGTTTTGAATTTCGTACAGCGCTCCTAGTGGTTACGTTGAGAACTAATTTCTGTCATACGAATTGGCGACTTAAAGTACAGGGAAAACTCATGGTAGGCCCTCAGAAATCGAACCGCCGCCGCCTCGTGATTGAGTAGCAAGCTCTTTTTCATATGGGCTTTTCACAGCTCTGAATTCACGTAGATGAGAAAAAGTGTTATTTTTATGAAAAATAATTTGTCAAATAACTTCGAGGCCTACAATACCTATTGTCCATTACAAGTGGACGGGCTCGCTCCCCGTCACACTGGACAGAGTTTCGGTACTACTAGTGAAACGTGGATGTTCTGAGGTTTCAGAATATCTCTGACTCTGAGCTCAGGAATATAGTCATGAGCATAATACGGAATAATTTGAAAACTCTTTTTAATTAAAAAGAAAAGTGGCAAATATCCGTGACTTAGATTGATCAATTGATCATAGTTTCTGGCCAGCCCGATAGATAATCATCATTAGCCTATATATATGTCCCACTGCAGGGCACAAGCCTACCCTCTAGTAGGGTGTTTGGGCGTTAGTCCACCACGCGTGCCCAATGCGGATTGGTAGACTTCACATATGCATCAGAATTTCTTCTTCTGCATATGCAGGTTTCCTCACGATGTTTTCCATCACCGTTTGATGGCAGTCGGTAATACGTACATAAGTTAGAAAAACTAATTGGTACGTGACATGTTGTCCGTGCCGATTCGAACCCGTACCTCATGATGGAGAGTCCGTACATCTCCGCAACTTGCCACCTAGCTCCTTATCTCTTTGTCTGATAGATAATACAGTATTTAACGTATGCATGAGAACAAGGCCATAATAAACAGCTCACAAATCGCCTCCACTCGAACACCCCCATGCCATCTGATGTCGGTGGAAACACATTTGTTGAGCAGAACAACAATTATACTAACGTTAGCATTAATCTTTTTGTTTGTTTATTTTATTGTTTAGTTGTGGATTTGAGTGGTTTATATTACCATTTGATTGCTGTGGTGATTTAGAGTTTTTGTTCTATCACACAAATGGTATTAATTGCATTGTAACGAGCTAGATTTTGTGGCGAGCGTCGTCTGGCGCGCGTTGCGGAAAGGCTGCGGAGAAGCGGAGTCGTTTATCATGATGATCCGGGATCTTATCAGCACACGCACGAAAACACAATGTTAGCCCGTCTAGTATGATTTCACTACTTACGCACGATTCGGCTTTTAACATTGAAACACGATTGAAACAGTTTTTTTGTCGCGTCAGTACAGGCCCAATTTTTAGCGAAAGTTCGACATCGCCCTGGTTTTTGGGACTACGTGACTGATTTCGAAATACTTTTCTCGACGAAGGCTAAAAAATTAGATTGTCAACATTGTGGCAAAACTCGTAAACTTTTTAAAATCGAAATAATGATAAGAATGCGGTCGTTTTTCGCCCTAAGAGATAATGGACAAAAATCATAGAAGACAGGCTGCTGACATCGATTAGTTTATTCAACTTACAATGGTAAGTTGTAAGTAAGTATGGCGTGAGACCGACTCACACGTGGGCAGTTCTTATTATTTGTTGGTGTATTGTAGAGTTTGTTCTACAACGTGTTAATGAATTAACGCTAAACTAGAAAGTCGTTTGTTTAGAATCGAGAGCAGAATCGAATTATCATGGTTTCATCAGTATGCTCTAAGGTTTAAACACAGGTAATTATTTCAAAATTTTTAATATTATGTTCGTTAAATTTAAAATGTACTGAACTCGATCTCAACCTACCGCTCGGGCACTCTCACCCTACTTACTACCAAAACAAGATTCTTAAAATGTATCCATGAGCACGTTAGCGCTTTCATTCATTGCTGAAATGAAATTATTGTTTCATCTAATTAATTTCATCTTTTACACCTAATGTTAAGGATGAGTCCCTACCGGCGTACGAACAAACCAGTTATGGTTTATAGTGCGTCGATTATTTGTTAATCTACATTATTGTATTGTCATATATCAATAAATAAAATAAATAAATAAATTATTTTGTTATAAATCAGTTGGGGTGTATGAGGTTTTGCGCATATTCATTAACATGTTGTATAATTACACCAAGTTTGATGCCAATTTTTTGCCCAAGTGAGTTTTTTGTCCCGGAGAAAACAAAACTTTTTGGAAGTTATTGTGCTGTGGCCGACTCGCACTTGACCAGATTTTATTTAATTATTATTTCACTCTATTTTCGGATCCATGCGACGTGCCGCGCCAACGAGCTATAAACCTAACCCCCTTCTATCTCTCTAAGTCGAAAGAGATTGAATTCGGATAGGTACCTAATCCCTTTAGCGAATGACTGCCTCGTAAACAAAAGCCTCATCTTAAATTGTACAGTTCGACGTTTAATTGTATACGGGATCTGTTGAAAATATATACAAGGTGTTACAAAAATACAAATAAACCTTTAAGGGGGTGGTGTAGACCATCAAACTGAACAACTTTCACTATGGGACCAATATCGAAATCGCGAAAAAAAAAATGATGTTCCGTACTCTACAAATCGACTAGAGCTAAAATATGTATGGGATATCAATTTTTTATTTCACGATTTCGATGTTGGTCCCATAGAGAAAGTTGTTCAGTTTGACTGTCTAAACAACCCCCTTAAGAGTTTTAAATATATTGTTACTTATGAAACACCCTGTATAGAAGTAGTAAGTTTACTAGCTTTGAATCGTCAACGGTGCGATATTTGTAAAAAAAAACGGATTAATAAGTCTAAATAAGTTACTACGAAATTTTGTTACAAACAAAAGTCTACCTATCGTTCCTACTACTGTAGCCCCCTGGTAAACCAGGGACAATAGCGATAACCAAAAATAAATAAACAACGGAATCAACAATTAAGAACCAAATAAAAAAAGATCGATATTCAAATAGCCGTGGTGGTCCAATGGCGAGTAACCTTGCCTGCCATGCAGGAGGCGATGGTTCGATCCCCGTCCAGGCTGACTTGTACCAATGAGTTTTTCGGAATTTATGTACGATTTGTAACACCACTGGCTTTTTAAGAAAAACCGGCATGCTTAAATTTTGAGGCATGTATTGTACCACTGTCCATTATTCACCGCTCTCAATCGTAAATAAATTTAAATACCTTGGACATATACTTACTGAAAAACTTAGTGATGATGATGACTTAGAGAGACAGAGAAGGGTCATTGCCATGAAAAGCAACATGTTATCAAGGCGATTCGCCCACAGCTCGAGAGATGTCAAAGTAACCTTATTCAAAGCATACTGTCAGGCGCTCTACACCACTCACTTATGGCAAAAATACAAGCACAGTACTTATAACTCACTTCGGGTACAATATAACAACGCTTTTAGAGCAATGCTTGGCCTTCCGTGGCGATGTAGTGCGTCCGGCATGTTCGCACAGCACAGAGTGGATGACTTTTATGCGGTCATGCGCAGAGCGAGAGCTTCCTTTCATGAAAGATTGTTGATGTGTAATAATGAATTAGTCACAGTAGTACTAAGTAATTTATACATGTATGACGTAAACTTTATAAGTTTAAAGTAACCTGACAGTTGATAACATCAAAAATTTATTGTACAGAATTTTTCAATGTATAATTGACCTACTTTACAAGTAAGTACCTTATAGTATTATAAGTGTACCGAAAACTATTTACCTATTGTTATTGAATTTTATTCTATTTTATTTTAATTTATTTGAATAGAATGTAATGTAATGCTATGGGACTTGTACCTGAAATAAAAAGATTTATTATTATTATTATTATGTGTCTTACGATCCGTAATCACGGGCAATTAAGTCCCGGACCTTTGGAAGGCGTGCATGGAGCCGAAGCCAACATGTAGAGGCCCGTTCAAAAGACAAGTTAATCTAAATGTAAGGGATACACATGGCGGATACCATCTCCGAGCGCACAACATGATACACACGGGGATGGTCCCCGCCAGGTGCAAAGACTATTGGAGTGCGGCTCTATGGCCGCGATGGAAAAATAAGGTCTTGGGCTATAGAGGTGAAAGTTGGATGGATGGATACTGGGCTATGGGAGGAGACTAACGGACGCCTGCCATGACAACTAGTCTCAAAATTGTAAATAGGGCAGGCGGTGACTCGCCGACTCGTCGAGTGGGCCCCATAAAACGGCCGCACGCACAAAGTGCGACAATGGGGCAACATCCCATTGAGCGGCTAAAGGTTGTCGAGAGGTGCGGCACCGGTTTCACCATCGCGGGGTTTACCCCCGTGAGCGGGTTTCCCCGTTATTACGCCATTACGTGCAATACACTTCCAACCTGGAGCATAGGTTCTGCTCTTGCGATTCCACTCTGGACGGCCAATGAAGGCAAGCCAGAGGTAGGGGGGTGTGTTACTGTCTGTATGTGTGTGTGTGAGCGCATGTCTGTATGGTCCCCCTGGATAGGGGTCCGCGGTGTCGCCAATCACCGTCAGCTCGCCACAAGCTGCCCCCGCGGGGTTATTATTATTATTATTATAAGTCGCGACGGGCTCACCCCCCGTTACATTGGACAGAGTCTCGATACTACGGTGAAACATAGATGTTCTGTGGTTTCAAAATACAGAGATATTCTCCCTCTACCCCCTCGGGGAATATAGTCGTGAGCATATGAGATTCAAATAAATAAATTTCCTTTCTTTTTCAATTCCATCACGACGAATCTGTACGGAGCGAAATGAACCGGGAACCCAAAGGTACAATGTTAAGGCCAGGTTATCCCAGTGCAAGCGTCTCTTTCTTGCAAGCATAAATTTGCAATTAGCCATCCCGCTCCAATTGAAAGCTGGATCGCAAAAAAAACGTGTTTTTCATCAATATCTTTGCTCATGGGTGTTTCTAAGCTCAAAATTCTACGGAGTTCACTAGAAATATTTAATGTATTTAGTTAAGTACAAGACTAAAAAGTTAAATATCAGCAGTTTAATCATAGTATTGAAAAAACATAACAAAAAGGGGTAACTTTGGGATTTTTTTCTATCTATTAAAATTAATCTAATCGTGTTATTGAGCACGGTCGCTTATCAGCCAGATCCTTAAATAAGACATAATTGGTTTTCAGACTTTAAAACACAGTTTAAAACACTTTCGTTCGTGTTCAAAAAACGGCCTCGACGTTGAATAAACTAATCTATGTCAGTAGCCTGTCTAGTATGCTAGTGTTGTGAATGGTCGCCACTGTTGATACTAGAATGTGAGGCACTGTGCCCGTTTATACGTTGATACGATATCCAAAGAAAATAAAGAGGATTACATTTTGAAAAGACGTAAAACACTATAACATCCTCAAGCAGTAACCAGCGATGCTCAGAGAGCATCTACTGCGGAATATTATTCCCGAGAGCGAAAATGTGCGCTGCATACAAACTTACTATGGTGATATTTTCAATACTAACCAATTAAAGTCAATGAAATTTTGCAGAAACAATCTAGAAACAAATCTCTATGCTTCTATTGAGTCAGATTTTCGTTTAAATATACAGTTTCAATGCTAGGATTAATTTAAGATTTGTATGGAAATCTTTGAGGCACTGTAACTTGAAAACTATACATTTTAACGAAAATCTGACTCCATACAAGCATAGAAATTTGTTTCTAGATTGTTTCTGCAAAATTTCATTGACTTTAATTGGTTAGTATTGAAAATATCACCATAGTACGTTTGTATGGAGCGCGCTCCGAATAATATACCCTTAAATCGAATAGTATCTAGAGATTATACTGCTCCTAGATCGTAAAATAGCGAATTCTTGAAACATCGTAATCTTTAAAATTACAGCCTTTTGAAAGCTTCAAATTGAAAACGCTTCTATTCAAAACATAATAGAAACGTTAATTGTATGGCTTGTACACAGGACAGGCTTCAAAGGGAGCTGATGAATTGAGTTTAAATTTAAAGACGAATAGCGCGGATAAACAGACATACAGACTTGAAAATATATTTAGTGCAGGGTTGGCAGTAGCATGTTATAAAATAAACATGTTGAAGTTTTGCTGTTTATGCCAAATAAAACTTGAAAATATTGAGTTTAAATCCTTGATTGCTACAATTCTGACACAGTCCTCTTTAATATCTTCATCATACAAATAGATGCGACTTTAAACTATTACTCGGAGAAAAATATCTAGTAGGTAGTAGTTATGTATATGTGATGACTATGTTTTAGCAAACTTTACTAGAAAATAACAGACATTTTTGATAATTGATTTATATCAATCTAGCGCTTGCAGATTTAACGTAATTTACATACCCACAACAATAAATGTTGAGCGTTGAAAAATAAAAAAAAACAGTTTTTTAATGGGCAAGTAAAATAGTATTCGATATAAATACAAAGTGTAATATAGTTTAGGAGATTTCATTCTTTTTATATAATTTTGATTCAAATAGGAACACCTGCTATAATAAAATTTCTAAAATAATTAGTTGCCACATATACTACTAGATATTTATTACATGTTAGTGTTACACTTTTCAGATTGCAAAATATATAATTTGGAATAACATTTTCTTGTTGACAACCCTACCAAAAAAGTAAAATGATCTACACAAAGGCGCGGTCGGGGCGGCTCGCGGCGCACCGCACTCATTCCCGCCATTCATTCATTCACTCACTCGTTCTCAGCTTACGAGCTTACAGTAAATGGACGGCCGAGGAAGGAGTTTACCAACATTTTGACAAAAGTTAGTTTATAATTAAATTGGTTAAGCGACATCAAGGACTTTTGTTAATGAGGAGATCTGCCGAATAAAAATTAAATTTCCAAACAGAGGCGGCATCCAGACTGAATTGTTTGTAACACTCGTATAGGCCAATTGGTGCAAGCTTACTTAGCCTGCTGATCAATTCAATTCAATTCAATTTAAAATTCAATTCAATTCAATTCAAAATCATTTATTCAATATAGGAGCCTGAAGCACACTTATTAAACGTCAATACTTTTTTAAGCTACCACCGCGTCGGAACGTGTTGTCGCTGTAGAGAAGATGCGGCCAGAAACTCTACACGACTTAATGACTATTACAATATAAATCGTGGTGCACAAGTTTTGTTGGCGTTGTCTGTTCTATACATAATTAATTTATTCAATGTTTCCAAAGAGGGTTTGCATCGGAGAGATCTAAAGCGGAAGCATGTTACGCGTGATACGCCAATATAACGTCTTTTATCTCATTCTTTCGCACGCCGATAGAAAGAGAGCGATGGCGCAATAGCGCTATATCACGCTGCCATACTACGGCCGCTAGTAAGCCTTCCAAACCACGAAGACGCTCGGGAAGAATACCACTAACCGGTCACCCATCCAAAGACTGACCGGACCTGACGTTACTTAACTTCGGTTATCGTTTTGAATACCGAAGCTTCACTAGATCATCGAAGTAGGTACCTATTATGAAACCTAAAATCTGTTTTGGATTAGTAGATGCTCTTTGATTGAGGTGGGGCATACAAATAGACAGAGAAAAGACATCATCCGCGTTTCATAATTTTTGGTCCAATTGTGAAAGTGCCGGTCAACAAAGACCAATGATATATTATGTTGGAACTTGTCCGTCTGAGCATTTGTTGTTAAGGCATGAAAGCTGTAGCTGTAAGTTTTATTATATCAGAAATGTATGAAAAGGCCGATTTTTCAAACCCTAAAAAACCATGGAAAATTGTTCTACAGCTTTGGGTACCATTAGATGTTTGGACGGACGGACGGGTTCTGGCAGAATATCGCATGGTTTTTTTTGGCCGTTACTTTCACATTTTGGACCAAATCGGTTGATGTCTTTTGGACGAAACTATTATAGTGCTCCTTGTTTGACTGTTGAACCGTAAAAAGTAGTGAGACGTGAAGTGGTAGTAGCCGCTATCCTGAATACTGATCTTTGATAATGAGAACCTTTCTACAGAAGTATCCCAGAGCAGTTAAAAAGGCACTAGTGTCAATGCGATTAAACATCTCGTCACCTCTCGCTTTCACAATTGCTCTCTTAGAGTCTTTACAAAACGAATGCTCCAAGAGCGAGGCGGGTGGAAAACGGGGCTGCGGGGAGTTTTTTTTTCACAATGTATTTTTTATTTTATTTTTATTTATTTGATTCACTTACAGTTATTACACTAATACAATCATTATGATACTTAACTATGTCTTAAGCTAAATGCATAACCACTTAAAAGTGAACACCACATGCGTAATTTTAACAGTCACAAAAGGAATAGAAAAAAGAACGTTTCAAAGAACGTTTCAGCCAATGAAAGAAAAAAGTTGACTTCAGATGACAAATTACTTAGGTACTCTATTTCTAGAAAATTTAAAATCAAAATAAAAAGATATGTGAAAGTGAGAAATAACAGTTAACAGATGCAGTGATAACATAGTGTGGGGAGACAATACAATGAGCAAATTTTCTTCTGCTATCCTTCCCCTTGCGTTCCCCTTTCTTCCTGCAAACTATGTTCCTTCTGAACCTATTGAGAGAGTCAGAGTAAATGTCTGCCGACTTATCGCAATTATTGTACAGTCTACAGAGACGTGCTACGACAGAAACAAACCCCAGGACTGTTCTTCGGAATGGCGGTGCAAGTGGCGTTGATAAGAGGTATCTCGGGTATCTGGCAGGAACCCTAAGATTGAATTGGCGTAATAATTGTAACAACATGTTTGCATTATTTATAATTATAGTTTAAGGAAATACATATTTAAAATTATTTTAGCAACAAATAATAACAACCGTAATTCAGAACTTATTAGTATAGGTAGCTTATCTGAAAGAAAGCACAGCCCCGGATTGGAATGTTGGGGGTTCAAATTCTGCCCGAAACTTTAATTAGAATCAAACTTATACTGATCCACAGAAATCAATGGCTAGACGACCCAAAATGTGTGGAAGCTGGTTATCTTTTTGCGATTTCTAATTTGATTTGTGAAAAATTTTCAGTTTGATGCCCTAATTTCACATCAAAACATATAATTTAAGTTTAGCATAAGCATATGCTCCCGACTATATTCCCAGAGAGGCTAGTCAGAAATATTCTGAAACCTCAGAACATCCACATTTCACTAGTAGTACCGAAACTCTGTCCAGTAACGTGCGATATTTAAGTTTACATCGGATATAATGTAATTTCAATGTTTTTCAGAACTATTATACTGGTTTATCCTTAACACTCCGCTGCCCTGAACCCAATACAATTTAAATTCTATGTCCCGAAGGACCAGAGCCGCCATCTTGATTTACCATAATCCATTTCAACCAGCCAAAGGCAATGTAGTTATTAAACATAATCAAACGAAGATCACGATTTTAAAGACAATCTGAATAAAATTGCCTGGAGACTTATCTTGGTGGGGAGAAAATACTGAGCGGATTATTATGCACGAAGGTTTCCAGTTCCGATTCGATTTTATCTCAAATCGATCTTTTGACCCCGATCTTCGGTATGGCTTTTGTAGGTCTTCGGACTTTCGGTTTTCAATATATTGTGAACGTTTTTTCTTTCAATTCTATTGCAATGACAAAAATTATCACAATGTTTATCTGGATGTGTCGCGTATTTTACAAAGGGACTAAGGGATATTTGCGAGCGATAATAGTCCTTACGTAAGAGAGCTAGCAACTCAATCATTGAAGCGGCGGTTCGATTCCTGACCTGTACTTACCACTAAGTTCTACGGAATTTATTTACGGTTCTATTTATCATTATCACAAAGCTCGGCGGTGAAGGAAAACATCGTGAGGAAATCTGCATACCCGAGAATGAAAAGAAAATACCTACTATAAATTCGGAGGTATGCGTAAATATGGGTGAGCTTGGGGCGAACACAATCGACCAGCGATGGTTGCAGTGTTACATAACGAACCTTGCTTGCAATAGCCCAACCAACAACCAACAATCAAGAGACAATGAGGTTTCTTTTTGAGTTTTTGGGAGCCACGCGATATTTAACAAGTAGGATAAAAAAATCACGTGGTTGTGTTTCGGTACTACTGGTGAAACGTGGATGTTCTGAGGTTTCAGAATATCTCTGACTACCCCCTCGGGGAACATAGTCGTGAGCATATGCTTATGCTTTATAAGCATGCTTATGCTTATACAAAAATCAAATAAATTTATATTATTTTAACACTTTATTGTACACACAGAAACACAGATGAATACAGCATAATAGACAAGTATAAAGGGCAAGCTTATATCTGAAGAGATTTCTTCCAGTAGACTCATGATACAGAGACAGTTTATAAAGTGAGGCAGGCAAATAATCAAATTCATTTGAGTGTTGTCTTCTTAAGGTGTGTAGGTTTTTTTTTTACTTAGATTGTAAGAAAAACTGTATTGAGATGATAAATGTTTTTTTTTTTCTTGAAGCTATACAAATCCACACACTCACCTAACAACAAATCTCCAAAACCACTTATTTCTTTTAGTGTTTATTACTACGAGAATATTAATAAAGTACCACACGATAAGCAGAATAAAGTAGTTATAAAAAATAACAAATCTAAATATACTTATTAATTCACGTGGCCCGATGACGCTATTTGGCGGGTGTCGAGTGGTATCGTCGTGCATACATAATACGAATATTTCCTACCTACATTATTATTGTGCAGACAAAATTTAGAGCATAATAACAGAACTCCATTTGGTCCATTCAAACACAAAATTCTACCTTAGAAACCGGAGACCAATTTTCTATTCCAGGGGTTCCCAAACTTTATCGATTCATGGCACCCATGACACAAATTGGTAGTGATGATTGGCGTGCTTTTTTTAGTGATGCCAAGATCCTCTTAGTGCTTTTCAAAGTTGGATAACACACATCAAAATATGATGTTATCGAAGTTAATAATAAAACATTATATATAAACAAATATTACTTCTATATCTACAAGGTTCTAAGGTTAGGTGGTTTAGACTTGTGACTGTTTTTACGAGTCATCGTATAGTCATATCAAGCCGTAAAAAGTACAAAAAATCTACTGTCCTATTGTACATTGTATTGTTGTACATTGGATTGGAGTCGAGTAAGTACTGCATTTTCGTATTAACTAGCTGATTATTTCAATTTTTTCTCGATTTTTGCTCCTCAGTGAAAGTGGATCAGTTTGATGACAAACCATACCCATTTAAATATTGTTTTGTTACAACCCATACCTACTAAATATTCTACGTTTGAATGGCTAAACAGCTAAAAAGAAATGATGAAATTTGTTAGAGAGATAACTTGAACCCTGGGCATCTTCAAGGCGAGAGTGAATAGGCATTTTTACAAGCTTTTATTTAACTTGTTCTAGGTAAGCATGCTACATCTTCGGCCTCACCATCATTTAACATCAGGTGAGATTGGGGTCAAATGTTTAGCTATCACACTTAAAAAAAAAACCTGAAAAAAAGAGCATGAAATTCCACGCAAATGATGTCGCGAGTAATATATAGCTTAAAATGATAAAATTTATGTCTCACAGCAGCCTTGACCTCATTTTAAAGTCCACACTTTGGGAACCACTGTCTGCTCTATGCTCGTGACTAGAATCCGCACGTAGGTGCATCAACAGTTAATTAAACGCATGCAGTACTCTAGTATAAAGAGACTAGGAAGCAATAAAGGCATTTTATTACCACAATATCTCTCTGAAACGTTCCGTCACAACAACAAGTAGGGGTGGCAGTTTTGGGAAATGCGGTATAATTTTATAGGCATTAAAATAAAGTTTTGTGATAAACCTGCTGTCGTACGTAAGATTTTACTATGCACGTAAGCACGTGCGTTTGTGTGTGTGTATGTGTATAATGAGTAGGTGTATTTTTTATCCATATGCTTAGCTGTGCCCGGCATGCGACTTTTTTTTGTCATGGGCCATGCCTCAAACAATGTACCAAAGTTTCATTGGAATCTAAAGGTTTAGAAACGCATATGGAGCAAACAAACAAACAGATAGACAGACAAATATTTATTTTTATAAAGGGTGTAACAAAACACCCTAGTAATACATGAAACCGAACAACGTTCACTATAGAGTCAACTTCGAAATTGCGAGAAAAAAATCAGCTGTCCCAGACAAAACTGCAGTAGTTACCGATTTGACTAAAATCTAGACTAAAATGTATGGAACAGCAGATGTTTTTACTACGAGTATACGTAGATAAATACTCGTATGTACTCTTTCTGTAGTATTGACTAATAAATTATCTGTGACACATGTATGCATTTCGGGCACATTACTCTGAAAACGTGTTAAAAACCACATAGGATGCATTTAACTTGACCGCAAAACCATCTCATTATCCCACTGGAAAACAATACAATACATACTTTTACATGAATGATCGTACGGTTTCCAATCGCATTATCATCGTGCGGTATGTAAAGATGTGGTTCAAATGCAAAGTGATGTTGAGGTAAGCTAACTGCATCGCCTGGCTTCATTTGCAGTCAAGTCGACCCCATGTTGCGGTTGTGGAGGAATACGCAAGATGTAGGACTAATAAGTTTTACTACAGTCACGTTACAGTCACATTGGTTGTACATCATTGGTTTTTCAGTGAAGGTAAACATTGTGAGGAAACCTGCATGCTTCAATTTCGAGGCATGTATTGTACCCACTGTCCATTATAAGTGGCGACGCGCTCGCCCCCCGTCAAACTGGACAGAGTTTCAGTACTACTGGTGAATCGTGGATGTTCTGAGGTTTTAGAATATCTCTGACTACCCCCTTGGGGAATATAGTCGTGAGCATATGCATGCATGCACGTTACAGTATAAGAAAGGGTATCTAGTACCTACCTACTACATACAGTACGGACACTCCCTGCCTGGAACCAATTTGTTACCTCACCCCCTCTAAAAAAATTAGAAGCGAATGCGTATTCCTGTCTCGCTCGCACTCAGTATCACACATGCTTACGTCTTCTTTTAAATTTTTCCTATTTGTATGAAATTACAGCTAATTGTCCAAGGTGGGGTGCGTAACGTAAAAGTATTGAATGCAACAATTATTAAGACACTTGGAGTTGTTCTGAGGGCCTACCATGAGTTTTCCCTGTACTTTACTACTGTAGTTACGTCGCCAATTGCTATGACAGAAATTAGTTCTCAACGTAACCACTAGGAGCGCTGTACGAAATTCAATACAAAATTGGTGACGTAACTACAGTAGTAAAGTACGGTGAAAACTCATGGTAGACATACTGGTGTCCATAAATGGAATCAAAATTTTTCATACAAAATATAAGGTTTACTTTCAGCGTATCAATATCGAACTAATCACCTTTTCAAATTAACTATTGGAACTGTATTTAAAAGATTATGATGCTATTTTATTTCCCTAAGTTATTTGTATTAGTTTTGATTCCAGGCTTACACTTAGAATTACTATAATGTCTACAATTTGCCTTTCGCCTGATAGTAAAACACATCAAAAGAAACTTTATTTCCTAGTCACCTTGTACAGTGACAAGAAATTGGTCATCTATCCGAAACTTACACCCCTTTCCAGGAGGTGAAACTTTTATATTTTCCAGAAAGGTAATATATTATTTATAACCCTAATGGCATGTCTCTTTATAACTTCTTTAGAGAATACAAGTCAAGCAAGTCATGGGTAATTTATTTTTATCTTGGAATCCGCAACGAATTCACTCAAAGATCAAGATATAGGACCACTAGATGCCTTCTTCTATGTCTCCTTTGTAAGACCTAAATCATAATTTGTAAGTTTTGTAAGTCATAGTCTTCCTATTGAAGTACTTCCAAATACAAAAGTTACAGAACTCAAAATCCAAATAACTACTTCCTTGACAACACGAAATCTTAACAACAACTTTTCTTCATCAATAATACAATGTCTCCAACACAACTTTGTACCAACAACTTTCTGATAATACGACAGAAACTTTGGCAGCCCTGGATACTAATAGCTTTCCCGGGATATCGGAACCAATTCCGCGAGGGGGGTTTGGGCAGGGGAGGGAAGATAGGGTGACAATGTATTGTCTCCATCAACGAGATATATGGGTGTATATCATGTTCTTTTTGTTGCATCATTATTCATTCTCAAACCACGCTCGTATTTGTGCAACAGGCAGTGTCTTTATTAATGTTGCTATTCTTTCAGAAAAGAGAGATCAGTTATCTTTTATTCGCGAAACATAAATGGAATAAAATGAAAGCCGCTATCGGCGTCTGTCCTCATCATTTCTGTTTTTCCGCTTCTAAACCACGTAACTGACTTTAATAAGGTTTTCACTGTAGTTTAGATCATTTGTTCAGAATGGGTTATGTGTATAATAATTTTTACTTATAGTATGGAAGAGGGCGAAGCTATGGATCGGATGGGTATAAAATAATATGATTATTTGACGAGTTCGATCTTCTCCGTTTTCCGCCTAACAAATTTTTAAACAAGGATAATTTATTAACTAATAGATTAGGCATTTCTATTTTTTATACTACAAAATGTTGTTGTTGATGACTTTTTCGCTAGGTGGCGCTCCTAAAGTGACCAACGCATTATAACGGGTCCTATTTAATTTAGACTTTGCAAGTTTTTTCGTCGCTTAAACTGGTGTGCTTGTTGTGGTGCGGTATCCTGTAAACCCAATTCGGTTCCACAAGTGTTATCTACTTGACTTTGCAACGGGATGCCAAGCAATCTCAAACTAAAAACCGGCACTACATTCGTGCTAAAAAAGTGAAGAAATAGCCGAAGTACTACGTTATACAGTGCGAAAGTGTGCTCGCGAGTCGTTTTGGATTACCACAAACATTACCCGGCAAGTAAATAGCCTTTCAACTTTTTTCTCGTGAAAACAACCTATAAACATTTACATAAACAAAGGAAGCTATTATTCAGTTCCTTCCTAAGTTCATCGGTGGCGACATCTATGGGCGTTGACTTAATCCGTCTGAATTGACACTTATCGATCTTCCGGGGTTGTCATAGCCTTGTCTACTCAAAGCGGGAGAGGGCGCTAGCAGTTACAAGCTTTCACAGAGAGAGGGCGCTAGCAGTACCGAAAACATTAAGTGCTGAAATAGATACCTACTGAATAACATCCATCCAACAAAATGCTGTGTGGCGCCTGTAACACCAAAATCATTGATGAGGGGGGCAAAGGTTATACCCCGGCAGTTTGCTGCCCTAAATGTACGAAGAAATTTCATACCGCGTGCCTTGGTCGGGATGATAATAAATTATTACGATCAAATGCAAACAAATTCGTATGCCCTAGCTGTAAAACTAAAATTAAAGTGATCAAAAGCGACTTGACCCCAGTCCGCGGGGAGGGCCAAGGGGAAACCCCGGAGGATGAGAACCCCCCATTAAGTGGGGAGGGCCACGGAATACCCCCGGAGGTTAAGAGCCCCCCCGACTTCCTGTCAGCTGCGGAGGCCCTCGCCAAAATGCAGGTCCCCGCCAAGGTGCTTACTTCCTTCACAACTGCAATGCAGCAGCTGCAGCAGGTATTCGTCTCCATGAAGAGCGAGATGTGTTCCTTCACTGAATCCCTGAACTCCACCTCCAATGACATTGTTCAGTTTCGCAACGAACTCACTGAAATGAAAAAACAACTGAAAGAGCTGGATAGCTACAAAGCTGAGGTCCATGAACTTCGCGCTGAAGTTGCGGAGCTGCGTGGAAGGTTGTCCTACCGGGAGCAGCGTGGTCTTCGCAAGGATGTGGAGGTCACCGGACTAACCGAAACAAAGGGAGAAAATCTTCAGCAGCTGGTGACTGTGATATCCGTTAAGTTGGGTGTGGAGCTGGATCAACGGGACCTGGATGACGTGCGACGTGTTGGTATGCGCGGCGGTGGCGTCGGCGGCTTGGAGCGGCCGCGACCTGTAGTCATCACTTTCACACGCAGAGCCACACGTGATAATATGCTTCGCGCCGCGAGGGTACGACGTGGTCTCACCACGGAAGAGGTGGAGGTGCCCGGTTACTCCCGCCGCATTTACATCAATGAACATCTCACGAAGGCGAACAGGATACTCTTCGGAAAGTCTCGAGCGATTGGGGCGCAACTCAACTTCAGGTTTATCTGGACATCGAATGGGAACATCTTCATGAGACGCTCGGAAACTAGCTCTGTCCTGCGGGTCACCTCCGAAGCTGTTCTGGAGAAACTCACTAAAGAGTCCGAAGCAAGACAGCAATCTACACCTCCACGGTCTGGGCCTGAAACATGCTCCTGAATGCAGTGTCTTATTTGTTGCATTATTCGATTTGTGGACACAAAGTAAAATTGTATTAATTGAGATATTTACTGTCTCATGCCTTTTTGAATCAGTGCCAGGACACTGCTTAGATAATAATTGTTTTTCATATAACACTAAGTTGGCCCGGAAACATCACTACTTAGCTGTCTTGTATATTGCCCTGCTATATTATGCTATAAACACACTTTTATGCTCTGATGTTAAATCTCAAATACTAAAAATTTTCACTGTACCAATGTTTTGTGACAATGTATTGGTTCCTGATTTCTTATGTTTATATACACAAATAACTACTTACACTGTATCCTCCAAACAATCGCGAATGTATCCCTCAGTGTACGTATCACGTATTGGTAGTGTCCTGTCAACCCAATGTGAAATAAACACTTACTCTCTCCCACGCTACACAAAATTCACCCTCGCACATATTTGTTGCCACCCAGCCATAGACCAACTAAATTGCAGTAATGTACCTAACGTAGATGAGTCTCCTGATTGCGATGGTTTTTCCTGACTTAGCATCCAGCATGGATAGCACTCTGGATATACCGTGTGAGCTAGTTCCCACATTGGAAGGGTGTGAAGATATCTTTCTTACTAATAAGTGCAAATTCAAACTACTCACGCATAACATTCGAAGTATTCAGAAAAATTTCGACTCATTTTTAGTTGCCCTACACCGAACGAAAATAGAATTTGATATAATTATATTGACCGAATGCAGACTGGGTAAATCAACTGTCATTGGTCAAATCCCTGGATACGTGTCATTTTCCACAATTAAAAACATTAACCAAAATGGTGGCGTTGTAGCATATGTAAAAAATGAATGGAGCTCCTCGGTCTCAGAGCCTGAACTCTCCGAAGCATGTGGTTTGGTCATAGAATTACCTGGTTTCCTGACAGTATTTGGCATATATCGATCCCCTTCTTTCAAAGACACAAGCAAGTTTATAAGTTCGCTTGACGAAATTCTAAAGAGCGTCAATAATAAACAAAATCTGATTTTGGCGGGGGACATAAACATTGATACGCTATCTAGGGACAGAAGCAAGCATAATCCAACAGAATATTTATGCCTGCTAGCAGAACACAACTTAACTCCAGCAATAACCAAACCAACAAGACTCGAAGCATGCCTTGATCATATATTTGTTAGGTCGAAATTCCCTGCTTTTGGTCTTGTCTGCGAAACTGATATCACCGACCACAACATGTCTGTGTTGGGATTGAATTCACTAAATAAAAAACCAACAAATAAGAGGTTGAAAACTATTATAGATTTTGAACAAGTCTGCTATGAACTGAAATCTGTGAACTGGGGCTCGGTCCTGGGTCAGATAAACGTTGACGATGCTTTGGAGGTATTTTTGACAACTCTATCAGCTACTATAAACAAACATAGTAAGCAGATTCGGGTCAGCAAAGCAAAATTTAACGTACAGCCTTGGATAACACCGGGACTGCTTCGCTGCATTCGTCACCGCGACCATCTTCATTCAGTTTTTAAGAAATATCCAAACGATGAAATTTTAAAAATTTCATTTAAAAGATATAGGAACTTTTGCAATAATTTGTTAAGAAAAGTTAAGGCAGAATATGAAAGCAGAGAACTGGAATCTAATAAATCAAATCCCAAGAAACTCTGGAATGTTATAAACAAAATTTGCCATAGGCAGCAGCAGAAACAAAATCCAGCTGACGAACTTTTATCCTACACGGTTAATCCCGAGGAGTCACTCCGAAATTGTAATGCCTTTTTCGCAACAGTGGGTCAAAAATTAGCCGACGAAATTCTTTTGCAATCAGGTGAAACAGAAGGGAGTCTTGCATCTAGGGTATGTACTTCTAATGGACCAATCAATTCATTTTTTCTAACCCCAACAGATGAGTATGAAGTTGGAGTGCTGATCAGTCAATTAAAAAGCGATAGCGCACCTGGATTAGACGGTTTTAACAATTTCCTTATTAAAACTATTAAACAGCATATAATAGAACCTCTTGCGTTCATATTTAACTTGAGCATGAGCACAGGAATTTTTCCGAACGCTTGGAAGGTGGCCTCCGTAACACCCATACACAAAGACGGTCCAAAAGATATTCCATCCAACTACAGACCAATCTCACTTTTAAGCAGTTTCTCAAAGTTATTGGAAAAATTGATAAACAAACGCCTGGTCCTATTTCTTGAAAAGAATAAACTACTCTCAGACAGACAATTTGGATTTAGACAGGGGAAATCTACAGAAAGTGCTGTTGAAACGCTTACAGACTTTGTTTCTTCATACTTGGACAAAGGACACAGTTGCATGGGAGTTTTTCTTGACCTAGCTAAGGCCTTCGACACGGTATCAGTTCCAATCTTGCTGCGAAAGTTGGAGGGGCTAGGTATCCGTGGGGCGGCCTTGGATTGGTTCCATAGCTATCTTTCTGATAGAAAGCAGTTAATGAAAATCGCTTCCCATAAGAGCGACTCTCATCCGATAACCTACGGAGTCCCCCAGGGAAGCATTTTAGGACCAACCCTGTTCATAGCCTATATGAATGATATACATAGCTTAAAATTAGACTCTGCAGAAATTATCTGTTATGCCGACGACACCGCCATTCTGTTTCATGGCAAAAACTGGGAAACCGCGCACCTCTCTGCGGAGGTCGGCATGTCTCGGATATCTGATTGGCTGCACAAGAACCTCCTGACGTTGAACAACAGGAAAACGAAATATATTTGCTTTCACAAAACTGCAGCTTCCCAACCAGGTGCTTCTGCGGGTTTTAAAGTCCATAAATGTAATTTCTCGGGTCCCTTGCCCAAAAATTGTAACTGCGACCAAATAAAACGTACTGCTGAAATCAAATATTTGGGTGTAGTACTAGACGAGAACTTAAACTTTGATGCTCACATAACCGCCCTGGCATCTAAAGTCCGCAAGGTGGTCGGTATTATGAAGGCACTTCGTTCAGCTGCCAATCCACAGACACTTAAGCTAGTATACCTGGCTATCTGCCATTCGATTCTGACGTACTGTATCTGTGTCTGGGGTGGTTCGGGCAAAACTTTCGTGATGGATGTCGAGAGGGCTCAACGAGCGGTTCTCAAAGTCATGCTCGCGAAACCCTACAGATATCCTACAAATGACCTCTACGCAGATGCCGGAGTCCTCAGAGTTCGCCAGTTGTATATTCTCAAAACCTGTCTCGCCATGCACAAAATTGTCACAAATTCGAATATCTATACAGAATTACTGGAAAAACGCATTTTCAGGCTACCTACACCACAAGTAAAGACTAGCTTTGCCCAAAGACTAGGACTCTTCCCCCGTGTATCGACCTACAATTACGTAGTAAATAAATGCAATGGAAAGCGTTGTTCCATAAATGAATTCAAGAAAATAATTATTGGATGGCTGAGTGGTCTAGACTATGAGGGAACGGAGGAGGTAATTTTGGCATACACAATATAGCACTTCGCCTAACATCCACACACCCAATACCAACGTACCACACACTCACACACGCACATCAAGTTTAAGTTTAGGCAAGTATCGCCTTAGTCAAAATTCGTTTCTTGTCTTTTTATTTTTATTCATATTAATTCAGATTGTTTCGAGAAATTTCTATTACAATTGTTACCCAAATACTGGCCTTTAATGTTATTTGGTTCCTCAGGTTTCAGGCCTGCCTGCTGAGGACCTCTGGTAATCTTTAACTGGTTCTCATATCTGTACTGTATTTTTAATTCTTATTATTATAAGTTGTTTGAAATATTTTAGACTTTAAGCTTAACTATGTCCTACTATGTCATAACTTTCAGTGGTTAAATAAATAAATATTATTATTATTTATATTTTTTGATTTTCTCCCTTTTTAGAGGGGTGGTAAGAATCTCGATCACGCGGGCCTTAGCCAAGCGTGACCGAGGAAGAGATAGTAGAAGAAGTAAGAAATTTTCTCGTGACGCGACATGTGTTCAGGATAACTGCTTTCTGTAAGGTGTATAGGGTGTGTGATGGCATTTCTAACAATGATAGGCTATTGTTTAGTGTCTTTGGGATTACGCCTGTAGACGATAGCACTATTGGGACTATATGTACTGTATTTGCTCTCCACTGCGTTCTGATCTCTATTGCAAGGTCCTGGTATTTTGCTAGTTTTTCAGAAATTGTTGTCTGCAAGTTGTGAGTGTTAGGGATTGCAATATCGATCAGGTAAACTGTTTTCGTGCCTTTATCATATACTGTTATGTCTGGTCTATTGAAGTGAATGGTTTTGTCGGTGATTATTGTTCTATCCCAATATAGTTTGTATTTATTATCTTCCAGGACTGTCATCGGTTTATATTTATAATATGTAGTCTTTTTATCAATAAATTTGTATTTATAAGCAAGATGTTGGTGTACAATGGCGGCAACCTGGTCATGTCGGTGTTTATAATCTGATTGAACCAGAGTTTTACAAGCTCCGGTAATGTGTTGGATAGTTTCTGATGCGCTATTACAATGTCTGCAGAGATCTGTTTGTCGATCAAGGTCTTTGGTGATATATTTTTTGTAATTGCGTGTTGCTATGACCTGGTCTTGTATGGCTATCATAAAAGCCTCTGTCTCCGGAAACAATTCTCCTCTTCTGAGCCACTCGTTCGACGCTCGAATGTTATTATTATATGATGAAAAGTATACAGGACTATAGAGTCGTGAATAGTCACGAAAAAATATTATTTTATCATCAGCAATTGGAATCCTAAAAATCCGATGAAACACTTATAATATGGTGACCCTACAAACAGGGTAAAAGGGAGGGTAATGAGGCAAAGTGAAAAGTTCGGCGACACAACCCTTTTGGCAACTGCGGACTTGTAAATCAGCCGATATATTGGTTCGCTTGGGTCTGTCGAGACGATGCTGTTATTGTCAGTGACGGTACTGATTGATGGGTGTGTTATTGGTAGGAAGGTTAAGCGTATAAAGCGTTAAGGTTGCCTCCGATTTTTTAGCTGTGATAGCGTACATGGAAGAGAGCTTTCAACACAATTACGAAGCGGCGTGGCGGTTCTATTCCTGACTTGTACCACCAAGTGCTATGGAATTTAGGTACCTATGTAATCGTTATCAAATAGAACAACGGTGAAGCAAAACGTCGTCAGGAAACCGGCATGACTACTTTGGCTCCATAGTGATATTTGTTTAGTTTGATGGCATGAAGAGCTCTGTTCAATAAGTAACGTATTGAGTCACGTTGCAGGGTTTGCCCCTAACACTTGTCTCTCGCGTGGTGTTCGCGCGGTTCGCGTTGCAGCCTGCCACGAGGCTCCACAATCCTTCTCAGTTGTTCTTACTCAAAAACAATCCTCGAGATTGGATAGATACTCCCTCAAACCACTTGACATTGGCGGAAATGCGGTGCTAACACACAAGAAAGAAGTCCATTAATTATAAATAAAATAAAAAAGTAACGTATTAAATTTTACAGCTCGTGTATTGCACAACATAATAAATAGTCTAGAATAGAATAAAGATTCAATTGGAATAATACGTGTAACAAAATTTCCAAGATTTAGTGCCTGTTTTACCACTTTTGGGTATGTTCTTGTTAGCTTATCCGACAGATAGTTTGACATATTTTGTATGAAATTATGTTAAAATATCTGTCGGATTAGCTAACATGAACTTATTCAGAAGTGGTGAAACAGGCCCTTATTATTTTATTTTTATTTATAGGCTCCAATAAGTAGCTTAATTTTTTTAACAGTGTGCTGGCATTTTATTTTTGGTTTCAGAAGATATTCTGTTATTTTTCTCAACGCTACTGGTCTTCCTATCACCAAATTAATGTACAAAACCAAGTCATACCTTTTTTGACGTTTGTTTTGGATGTGTTGTGGCAAGTGGTAAGACAAACACATACACTACTTTACACACACCTAGCACATCAAAAAGTGTCAAAAAAGTGGACAGCCGCATAAAAACAAATATCTATAGTTCCATCTCGTTGTACCATTAAAGGTACATCATAAGTATAAAGCTACGGTATAAAGAGACTAACTACAATCTTAAATTGATGCGGACTGTATGCTTTAGAATAAAGAAATCCTTTCTCTGAGGGTTAGGTACGCGAAAAATGAAACTAAATAGAATTTATCAAATAGATTGCTAAATGTGCAAAAACAGTGAGAATTTTCCTAGAAAACTGTTGTTGTGATAACGTTCAACTTGTGGCACGTTGCTATGAGAAAATAGAACAGTTTTGTTACTGTACAAAAGTATTCCCTTTGAAATTTCTTTTTAAAGGTGCTCATTTACCAAATAATCTAACTAAGCAAATTGTTTGCACATTATAAAGTGTGGTGTTGCTTTGTATTTACGATCAAAGCATTATATTGGCTTCAGAAACCATTAAGGCGACGGGGTAGGCACAAAAGGTGTTTTGTTTAAGTTTCATTGCCAAAGCAAATAGCAATTGAAGACTTATAAAGTTACATTACATATTTACATAATAGGTACATAAATTATAATAATATTATCCTTCTTAATATACTGACACTTTTTTAAGGGGATGACCAGACCGGCAAACTGAACAACTTTATGAACTGACTGAACAACTCTATGGGACCAACATCTAAATCGCGAAAAAAAAAATCAGCTCTTCCATACAAAACTGCAAACCTACTCTACTCGAGCCAAATGTATGGACGCGCGGCAGATTTTTTTTTTCCGCGAGATCGAAGTTGGTCCTATAGAGAAAGTTGTTCAGTTTGATGGTCTGATCATCCCCTTAAAAAGTGTCAGCATATTAAGTTGGACCCTGTATACACATAGTTGCAAAAACGCTCATTTAAATTAATCAACCATTAAATCTCTTGCCGTCACTTTATGTATTGTTGACGTATAGTAAAAGCTAGCACCAGATTTAATGGGATTGAGATGAGAGAGAGAGATGAGATTTAACTATAATGAGCGTTTCTGCAACTGAAGAACTTAAAGTAAACAAATGCACAGTAGTTGCATTTGAGTATTTTTGAGCTTTACGCCTATATCCGAATGCTTGTACAAATTACACAATGTCTGTACCCAATTTTATACGCTTCGTGTAAACCGTACAATGTAAGTGTCAGAGAGATATCCGTGTTATCCCATAAGCCAGAGCTTCTCAAAGTGAGTGCTTCAGCGTCCTGGAAGATAGATCAGGGGCTTTTATTTATCTTTTACCTTCTAGAAACCCTATTATACTACTAAGGTAATTTAAGACTGGTTGGTTTCCTAATGTTCTAATTTTTTGATGTTGGTTGGTTGGTTGGTTTTTGCTATTGGCGCCATTGATTTAAATGAAAGGGAAGATATGGTACTAGCCTCCAGCACATGGACCGTATAAAGCAAGTCCCCCGTGACCTACCCGACTCAGTCGCTATCCGACCGGCATTTGGATGACACGCGTGCGTGAGTGAAATCTTTTTAAATTTTTCGGCGGAATAAAGGTACCACAATGCCTTCGTGTGCATTTAAACCTTGCAAAAATCATTCGTTTGAAAAAACAAATCACACGGCATTACTTTTGACTCGTAAGGACGTGAAAACTTAATATTTCTTATTAATAAATGTCTCGATTCGTTATATTTCATCGCCATTTTGCAGAACGAGATAGAGATATACGATACGTAAGTGTGTGACAAGTTAAGCTGCACGGCCACGTGTTGGCGCTACCCGCGTCCCGGCCATATTATATCGTCCTGCTCGCACGCACGCATCTGTGCGTCATGCAGTCTCTTTCATTTTTGATGTATAATATTAAGCTTAGTTTGTGTGAGTATAATGTATCTGTGTTAGTACGAGATCCGTTTTTCGAGTACGCAATATTAGAACGTACCGCTTCTTCCTCTATATTTATTCAAAGATTGGCGCTCTTGGCAGTAAAACCGACTCGTATGCCGTTTGACACCTGGCTGCGATTAGTTCGTTGTGGTTCGTCGTTCCAGAAGTGGACAGTTCGAAATCCGATAAAAGCGCGCGAAATCGGGATAGAGTGGTATTGAGATGAAGCTTTTTAATAGTAGGTACCTAGTCCCATTAGTTCTACGGTAGAACTGTTCAGTAGAACTACTGGGAATGAACGTGGAGTGCGATGTTTGAATCTCAATCGGTGAGCTCAGCAGTTGAAAATGTCAAAATTACTATGGAGATATGCATCTTTCTACTGTTGATTTGACTTTCAAAAATCGCTCTCCTGTAGTATGATTTTTGAAAGTCAAATCTACAGTAGAAAGATGCATATCTCCATACTAATTTTGACATTTTCAACTGCTGAGCTCACCGAATGAGATTCAAAAATCGCACTCCTGACTTAGATTAAAAATTTTTTGCTTACGCTGAAAGATGGATCCAAGAAATGAGAGAGCGAGATAGCCAGTTATAAAACCTTATGTAAACAAAAAAGAAAAAATATTATTTTTTGTTTGTCACCGTGGCCGGTTTTTGTATTTGTCAAAATGTCAAGCTTGGGGAATTTTAGGAAACAAATTGTCTTTTAGGCTGTAAAAGCCAAATTATTTCTTTTCCATGTGCGGCCACGTTATTGTTTCATCCAGTGGTAAATCATCTAAGGTACCTAACTAATAATAAAATCTGGCAGTTACCTAAAAAATATGTTAAAGGCGCCGCGAGAAAGATTGGGAACCCCTGCCATAAGCTTTGGATTGCAAACCGAAAGCTCTGTAAGCCAGCTGTAGGAATTTATACTTTATGTTTACAGACGAAGTGTACATATTGCTATAGCACATATTACGTGCTTTAATATCGCGTATAGTAGAACGCTCGAATTCTTTTATAATTTGTTCTGCATTAGAGACAAAACTATCTAAAGTTACTAAAGGAATATCGACTTAATTTTTATACGTGTAGAGTTCAAAATATTTTTGTAACTTATGACAATACTTTTTGATATTATATCAAAGTTAGCTGAAGGAATATTCACTTCTTATTTTAGAATTTTTATAAATCTAGCTTTTGACTGCAGTTCTCATTTTATCTACAGGAAACATTGCTTTAATGAATTCAAAACATTATACAGAGTGTAAGTAAAAGTATCATTAGCCTTGAAACCACAGACTCTACCCATCAAACTGAACAACTTTTACTATGGGAGCAAAACGACAAGAGCAAAAAAAAATCTGCTGTTCCAATCCAATATGTTTGCGTTTAGTATACTTATTGCAGTTTAATATTGGGACTGCTGACTTTTTTTTGGGCTGACAGGTTTGTTCCCATAGTAAAAGTTGTTCAGTTTGATGGGTAGAGTATGTGGTTTAACCCCTCGTTTGCTTTAGTGCAGATCTGCTCCAAGAACAATTCTTACAGGGTGTAAGGAAAAGTATCATTAGCCTTTAACCGGCTCGTATGCTAGAATTCCAGACACAATAGAAAATGAATTGTTCTTGGAGCAGATCTGCACTAAAGCAAACGAGGGAATAATTAATTAATTATCTAAAAAAATTAATACAGGGGTATTAAGAAGGAACCTGCATAGCCATTTCTAGAATCGGTCCTTTCGTTTCGGTTCGATCGGTACTAAACCAAATTATAACAAAGCATGATGTTGAGATTTTCCTATTGTGACAATAGTCCTATTTAATTTCATAATGATCTTGGCAATCTTCTTATCGTGGGTCCTGGTGTCAGAGTTTATTCAAACTGCCTTACGGCCTCTAACGTGGTTTTTATGTAACGACTCAACGACTACTACCAGAGATAGTAGCCGGCACCAATGGCTCATCATCTTCCTTTTCAGACTATCAGGTGGATTCAGTCCGCAATGTCCTAACCAACTAGGGAAAAACGCACAAAGTGACATTTCACTAGGCATATCCCGGCAATGGATCTCATACAGTCATGGTGCAGTGTATGCATGTATACTAGTAGATATCTCGTAATCGCATTGGGTGCTGCCGCCCGCCGTCGGGTCGATACTACGCTGCCCTACGTACTTGCATTAAATTCACGACCATACAGCAGTGTGGAGTGGGCAGAAATGCTGCTCCATAAACTACATATTGAGTGCATATTTTTATAGAGCTTCAGTTCATTCTCGGTTTAAATAAAATAACATATTAACGTTCATAATTTTTCTAAACTATTATAAAACTGTAAGAGAGGTGTCTGAACAGCCGTCCCATACATTTGAGTCTAAGAGGTACCTACTGCCGTTTTTATGGGACAGCTTATTTTTTTCGCAATTTCGAATTCCGAGCTCAATAGTTACTAGTTGTTCAGTTTGATGAGTAGAATACATGCTGAAGTTATCCGCAGTGATATAAAATTTACCCTGCATGAAATGCTATTTAGAAAATCCATTTTGGAGAACAGAAACATTCAGTATTTCCTTCATCTTCTTTTGCATCGCTTTATATTTTAAATCAGTCTAAACTATTATAAAACTGTAACTGAAGTGTGTCTGTACATTGAAGATATTTACAAAAAAAAGATTACGATATGGTTTTTAGGTACCCCAGACTCGAAATCAACCTTTTTTAGTAATTTCGTCTGTCTGTTTGTTTGTGTGTGTGTTTTTTTTTGTTTGTTTGTTTGTTTGTTCGCGCATCACGCAAAAACTACTAAACCGATTTTGATGAAACTTCTTTGTTTGATAGCTTATGATCTGACTTAAAATCTGGTAAGTATATAATTTGTGCGGACGAAGTCGCGGGTAAACACTAGTACAAAATAAATGTCTACTATCGTATTTTTGTCCTCGGACATCTTCCTGCGACAAACACATTGTATCGACCCGTCGCACACTGCACTGGATATGGTATTGCGATGCTATAGATAAGCTTTCGTCTGGGCTTTTATTGTGTTAGTCTGGAATAGGGTGCGTCTTTCCGTATTAAAATGACAGTGCTTCAAATTGTTCGTAGTGTTTTCCAACAATTACTAAGAACTTTCTATACAAGTGTGTTGAAAAACGTCGTATGATACACGTGTGTATTGATGATTACCGTCCTCGGTTCTCTTAAGACCCTCGCCTAAGTAACTCGCCTCGCTCGGGTCTCAATGGCGCCGCAGCGGTAATTACCAACATTACACACTTGTACCATAATGTAGTAAATACATTATACTAAAAAGTTTTTTTTTTATCTTGTCACACAAATTATTTGGTCTCATTTAAACTCTAAAAACCTTGTCCATACCTACTTGTTTTATGATGACCAGACGACAATACAATACATATTGGTAAAAACAAATACAAACATCCGTGATTTGGTAACGAGCAATGTTGTATTTGTCATTTCAAAGAACAAAAAAGATATCTTTTAAATCAGCCCAGCGGCACTGTTATAGAACCGTGTTAATTCACATTTAGTTAGGTGGTTACATAATGTACTTTTAATAATACGCCTACTAATTGAACATAGCTATTTAATAACTCAACAAATGTTATGAATTATATGAACAAAATTACCTACTTTCCACATTAAAATGTTATCAGAAACGCTTTCCCGGCACAACTCATAATTACGACAGGCGTATTTACTAAAACAAGCTTCGTAATTACATACTAATGGATACTAATTCATGCGAGATTTAAAACATTTCCTGTATTCCGGCTTTAATTAGGGTAAGAAAAACGTACGAACGAGGAGTAAAATAGAAGAGAAATTTGGCTCAACGCTGATGTGATGATGGATAGGTAGACAACGATCTAACTCAGAGGATCCAGTTTGGAATATGCAGGGTCCATCTTCAGTGGCGTATTCTCCGAAGGGCAAAATGGGCAAGTGCAAAGGGCAGCCGGTTTAACGGTGGTGGCCCATAGGCCCCCATATATGGGGAGGAAATTGTTGCCCATGGAAATTCAGTATAGCCAGAGGTAAGATTGAATTTGTTATTACAACTCTTGACATAATAAATTTAGATTGTAAGACTTTGTGTAAATGCCTGCAAAGGTAGGCTTCAGTGAGACTAATCACTGCAAAACTTCTGCTAAAGCTTGTACCTGAATCCATACACAATAAATTTCATTCATTCATTCATTCATTCATTTCATTCATTCATTCATTCAAGACCAAGTCTGCATCAAACAGACCAGTGGTCTGCTGCGCAATTTATGGGGGTGGTCCGCCCCGAGCCTGCATGCCTGGGGGGACCCTAAATCTCAAGACTTTTATCAGATCCAAAGTAGTCAAATACAGTCAGAAATAGAGTAAAAACCAAAATATGTTGAGTATTTTCTCGCTCGATCAATATTTTTATTTCAAACGCAAATCAACTCGATTTCGGCATGAGCTGGAAAGCCGGGACGGCTGCAGATATGGGGGGGCGGCCAAATATATTTTCGCAGGGGCGCATTATTTGTAAATACACCCGTGTCCATCTTAGAGGACGATCAGAAGTGCGATTTTTGAAACTCATCGCTGAGCTCAGCAGTTGAAAATGTCAAAATTATTATGGAGATATGCATCTTTCTACTGCTGATTTGTCTTTCAAAAATACCATTCCTGAAGTACCTATGATTTTTGAAAGTCAAATCAGCAGTAAAATGATGCGTATCTCTATAGTACCTAATATTAACATTTTCAACTGCTGAGCTCACCGAATGAGATTCAAAAATCGCACTCCTGACTATCAAACTGACCACCTTATTTGGCGGGACAAACAATCAACATCGAAATCGCAAATAAAATATCAGCTGTCCCTTTGGGTCGTGTAGGATTGTAGTTTTGGATGAAACTGCAGTTTTTAGGGTTCCGTAGTCAACAAGGAATGTCCATCCATCCGTCCGTCATCTGTAATTTCCAAGGTCGAAATCGCGAAAAAAACAGCAGTTTTGTATGGAAATTATGGACAGCCTATTCTTTTTTCGCGTTTTCGACCTTGGTCCTATAACAAAGTTGTTCAGTTTGATGTTCGTATTATACACATATTTATTAAATTCTTACTTACTTTTTGTGGTAGGTACTTTTTGTCCGCAGCTTCTATTCTATTGAATATGAATTCAATTGAATATACGCTTGACTTAAAAAATATATACCTATAATATAGTTTATGTAACATATACTTAATGAATATTATTTAACATTTTGTAGTAGCTTTATTATTTAACGCAACTTTTTGTACTAACTACACCATGGACCTTGTCTGAAATAAATTTATTTTAAAGAGTTCACAGGTTTCAAGTTGATACAATCAGGAAATAAAATTTTCCCATTCGAAAATAAACACCCGCTGTTAAAGATACAGTACTAAGGCCCGATTCGACTAAACGCGAGTAAATTTTATTCTTAGATTAAGTCGCCGCTTAGCTATAGAGTAAACTGATTTTGCGTTTTAGCAACCCTGATCTAAATGAAATGTCAATGTCACATAATTAAAAAAATTATAATAAAAAGAAACCTACCAAATTAAACATGCTACTTACTGCTAAATATGCTACTTATGTACCATAGCAGGTCTCAAATTGATGTAGGTACATAACCATTGTATAGAATGAACATAGAACTATGTTAATATTAGTCTATTGTACCTATTTAATTATTTATTTAACGATTTGCACTGCAATGAAATGTATGGGTCGCATGTATAGGTTTTTTCTGTGCCAAAATAAACATTTTTTTTTTAAACTGTATAACCTCACATTGCAATAAGTACGGATACAACGACCTCTTTCTTTAGGTGAATTATGCATTCGTTTTTAGTGCGGGGTGTGAAAACACCAAAAGTAAAATTGTTCCTTGTATAGTTACTCTTCTATAAATCTGAGTTTGGTCGAATAAGTATAAATCCCACGCACGTGAATCAATTGAATAACCATATTAGTAGGCACTTTTACAAAAGACATTCTATGCCTTGCTAATCATACCTAAAACTATAGTAGGATATGCTGGGCTATGATACCACCGCCATAAGTACCTTTATCTAAAATTATAAACTCTTATTGCAATGAAGAATACAACACTGCTAATTAACGGTCCTTAAAAAACCATCCCAAAAATGTCAACTTCCATTTTCCCTCTCTTTCCACATTATGCGGTTAAAAAAGGAGCTAAAAAATCATAATTACGTGGTCGATGATTGTTAACATCTGTAATATATTCATGACCTCAGCCCTCGAGAGAAATTTGTATTAAAAATGCTACCTGCTCTAAGCTGGCTTCGTGTTTATGAAGAGCGTTTGGGAATGCGCTGAAAGCGTGTTGGCTTTGTTTTATAAAGATAGGTACTACAATTTGATGAACCCAGAACACAAAGTATAATAGATCTTAAATTCAAACTTTTATCAAAAGTTCAAGTGGCGTTTGCGTTTTAAGTAACCTTGTGGTCTTAATTACTTTTAATTGCGAACATATTTAGCGAAAGATCACTAGGGCCACTCCTGGTTTCTATTAATTCCTTTGTTAAGTACCTATATTAAAAATCCACCAACAGAAAATTCGAAAGTTACGATGCATTTTTAAATTATTTCCTTTCAACCCGTATTTTTACTGGACAACGGGTACCGTTTTTTCCATACAAATGTATTCTCCTGTTTCCTCCCTGGATAATGTCATTGAAGCAAAACAAAACTTACCATACAATCTATGTTACCTCTGCTATGTCATTTGCTTTTTTGCATTACCTAATTAATCACTGTAAGAACTAGGGACCCTCGAAAATTACCAATTTTAACGCCCGTTTTCAGACATTTTGACGAATATAAACAAAAAAACAAAACATACAGACATAGCCAAAGTCCTATTCTTGAAAGAATAATTAAAATCGGTTTAGTTTTAAAGGAGGAAATAGGGTAATACGACACGCTGATTTCGTCGATTTTATGTAGATAAAATCGGTCCAAACTGCAATTGTCTCTTTCGTACTCTAGTCAGCGGGGTGTTTGGGTGGGGCGGATCGGACAAATATGTTGTATACTGTCGGAAAAGTGACTTATTCTCCAAATTTCCATTTCAGCCCGCCTATCCTCTTAACTTACTTATTTATTCCATGGACATTATAGTGTGGTGTTTTGTTGTGTAGTGTTTTGTAAGAACGCAGCCACGAACGTTAGGCGACGTAATGACCACTCTCGAAACAACAGATTTGCTTCCGCGCCGCTTCCCTCAGCTACCAACTTTGCATTTATTTTTTCACCAACGTTCTGAATATTGTTTAGAAAATGGCTTCTTAAAGCTTTTCGGGAGATTTTTCTTTTGTGACGTAATGAGAGGTTAACAAACTTTGACAAAATGTATTCACGTGCATTTTTAAACGATTTTATTGAACTTCGAAGCTGTATATCTAATATCTAACTGATTCTAGTTAAGGGTAGTTTTTGGTGTTAACGGCTTAGGTAGGTACTTACTCGTACAGTCAGCATCAGAGAAACCTGACCCCTCTTTCTTAATCTGTATAAGCGCAGGGGGGTCCGATTTCTCTGATGCTGACCGTACACCTGATGACATGAAGTGAGCCCACCACTACTTTAATGGACGGTGGACATACTAAATAAATACCTCGAAATTGAAGCATTGTTGGTTTTCACACTGTTTTTCTTCACCAAAAACCCCGTGGTGATTTAATACCGACCCCCTTTTAATACCGACTACTTATCTCAAGCGGTGAAGGAAAACATCGTGAGGAAACATGGAAATGTTAAAAAAGAGAAGTTTACGCTACGCATTGGGCAAGCGTGGTGAACTGACGTCTTACTGACGTGTCTACACCCCTTTACTTTGATCGAAGGTGATACCTAGAAGTTATCACATATTCGCACCAAGTACTAAAAACTTTCTCTGTGAGATGCTCAAGTAGGTACCTACTTATATTCCTCAATGAGTTTCATAAAAGTCGATAACTAACATATAGGTATCGAGTCGAAGTTCCTATTATCATTATTCTTCTTTGGTTTCTTCTCAACTGTTAGAGGTTGACATTGACGGTTAGCTCTCCCTATTGTATTGTATTTTACTCTCAATGACAGTATACAAGGTGTTACAAAACTACAAATAAACCTTTAAGGGGGTGGTGTAGACCATCAAACTGAACAACTTTCACTGTGGGACCAATATCGAAATCGCGAAAAAAAAAAAAATGTTCTACTTATACCACAGAGGATTATATTGTACAGAGTGACAGCTTCATACAAGCTCGCAAAAGCGGCGCATCACTACATGCGCAGCGCGTTTGTGTGCGCGCATTCACCTACGAGGTTCACCAACGAGACCGAGGGTGACTTCGGGCGAAACGAAGGTGTGACTGTGAGGGGTGACACATCGTTGATTTTACCCGCGCGCCCGTCACCGCTCCGTGTAGTACGCTCGATATTTTTATTTTATTAGTTTATAGGTAGTAGAAGTCGAATAAAAAAAGGGTAATGTAAACATTTATAAAGAAATGCTACATTGAAATAAAATTTGGCATAATTTTAACAATGTTTTCCTTCTTTTTTATTTTATTTTAATGAAATACATAGTTTTAACTACAACTAAATATATGTCAAAGAACTACAAACGATAAGTAAATTATTTTAATATTTTCATGCCTAAAATGAATTATTAACAAATAATAACTAACAAAATAAACAAAAACAATTTACAATTAAGTCATAAAACATTTACCTACCTTCATTCCTTCTCCAATTAAATTTATTTCCTTTAAGGCAGCCCTACAAGAATAGGCTAATAAAATTGACACTCGCTTAGTAGCTGTTACTCTGTACAATCCTCTGTGCTTATACTCTACAAATCGACTAGAGCTAAAATATGTATGGGATATGAGATTTTTTTTTCGCGATTTCGATGTTGGTCCCATAGAGAAAGTTGTTCAGTTTGACGGTCTAAACAAACCACTTAAGAGTTTTAAAAATTTATTGTTACTTATGAAACACCTTGTATAGACAAGACAGGAGAGTCGCGCTGCAAGTCTGGCGGAGGACGAACGCGTGCATATTGGCCTGTGTGAGGCATGCACGTGGCTCCACCATTTTGTATAGCTCTAATGTGTTTTCGTTAAAACAATACTTGAGAACATAAATCACTTGACACTGGCGAAATTGCTACATAAGCAGAGTGCCATTAAATAAAAATAGAATAGAATAGACAAGACATACATTCTTGGTCTTTCGATGTTCCCTTAATTGTTTCAACATAAAGTGCGTTTACATACGATGACGCATTGACGAAGCGGCAGACGTCAGTCCGTCATTTGTGAAGCAAGGAGTTGTATGAAACCGCTCGTAGAGTCACGTTGCAGGAATTGACCCGAGCTCACGTCTCGCGTGGTTTTCGCGCGTCGCGTTTTTGCCTGCCACGAGGCTCCGCAATCCTCAATCTCTTCTTGTTCTTGAACAAAAACAATCCCTGAGATTGGGATAGATACTCCCATAAATTTCACTAGACACTGGCGGAAATGCGGTGCTACGCACAAGCAAAAAGCCATTAATTATAAATAAAAAAAAAAATAAAGAAACCGCTCGTACAGATGACGGATTGACGCACCAAGTGTGCTTCTACGTGTGGTTTCTTCCAACTCCTTCCTTCACAAATGACTGACTGACGTCTGCCGCTCCGTCGATGCATCATCTTGTGTGATTCCACTAATTCAGGACTGTTCCTATTTCAACTCAGTGTTGCAATACCTACTAATATATCCCCCCACTTCTCACCGCTCCCCTCGCTTCCCGCCGCTTCCCTCGCTCCGCACGCCGTAATCGCCTGCCATTATCTCCGCTGATGTCTCAGCGGCGACAATTTGACTCGTCTGGCACAATGTCCACAATTTTCTCTCTTAATATCTACTCTAGAGACTGGGGTTATTGTTTTTGTAACATTCTTTTGTGAACACTCGAAATGTAGGGTCAAAGAGTGTTTTGCACACCGAGAAATATCTAAGTAAAATTATTTATTATGTGACAACTTCACTGTTAATTACACTCGTATTAGCCGCCTTTATTAGAAAATACTATAGGTACCAATGAAGATAGAAACATAAAAGGGGTTTGTGTAACTTTATATGGACCAATGGCGTCAATTTTTTTTGTTGTGGCCACCAATAATTTTATTATTGTTTTGTAAAATTACATCGAACAAACATGCATGACTAATATTCTTTGTTCTAAGTAATATCGGAGCCGAGATTTTTCCGAAACCCCGAAATCCCGCGGATGAAGTCGTGGGCAAACGCTAGTTCCAGATTTAAAGTACCTACTGAACTGAATGAAAGTACTGAAGTACTGAGTACTGAAATGAGTATACCCATTCCAGCATGTAACGAACTCGAATATACAACAGATATCAAGTACAATTCTAGGCACAGGTATAATAAATAAGTAATTTTCGATGAAATAAATCTTGCTCTGAACGTAAGTACTAGGAATCTAATAAATCTAGTCTTTTCAAGATATAGCATGCATAGCATATGCTCACGACTATATTCCCCGAGGGGGTAGTCAGAGATATTCTGAAACCTCAGAACATCCACAAGATACTACACCACTTTCAAGATATAGAACGGAGATAATATTGAAGTTCGCTTCATTGAACCTCTCAGCTCAAAGGATTAATCATTTCTTTGTAGAGATTTTTCTAAGAAGTTTTTTGTTCCTATTCATAGATAGATAGATGCTTCGAGATATGACACGTCTTATAGTGTTATTTTTTTGCTTTTAATTAAGAGGCTTTCTTTCTCATACTTATTTATTAATACCTAATTGAGTAATTTCAATATCTCTGAAACTAAGAGCTTAAATACAAAATTAATTATGATGTTTTGTGTTTGAAAATGTGACAGCGAATTTGGAAATGAATCAAGTTGGTTGCTGGTCATAGCCATTGGCCTACATTTCATACTAAAATCGTTGAACCTCTTTCATTTTTAAATAGTTTTTCAATACCTCTGCTGGATTCAAATAAGTGTCGGTGCCGCGTTGTGGAGAGATTATGGGACACTCAATCATTAGGGTCTGGGTTCGAATCCGCACGGACAATTAGATTATCTTATTTAAATAATACCGACTGCTCTCAAATGGTGAAGGAAAACATCGTAAGAAATTCTGCATACGCTGAAGAAGAAATTCTGATCCATATTATGTAGTCCACCAATGCGCATTGGCCACGCGTGGTGGACTTACACCCATACTGCCCTATTGGGTAGGCGGAGGCCCTGTGCTCTGCAACGTATATAGGGTCCTTCTAAATATGCTGACACTTTTTTAAGGGTATGATCAGACCATCATACTGAACATGTTTCTCTATGAGACCAACATCGAAATCGCGAAAAGAAATCAGCCCCTCCATACAAAACTGCAAACCTACTCGAGCCAAATGTATGGGAAGCAGATTTTTTTTTCGCGATTTCGATGTTGGTCCCATAGAGAAAGTTGTTCAGTTTGATGGTCTGATCATCCCCTTAAAAAAGTGTCAGCATATTAAGTTGGACCCTGTATAGGTTGATGCTGATTAAAAATTAACTGTTCCATAGAAAATGTCAATAGCTACTCGAACAAAATGTATGAAACAGCCACTGAAATATATTCTAGCGATAGACAGGCCCTTTCATAGAAGCAACATGTTCCACTTGAATGCTGAGGGCGTACCGCATTGATGTTCCTGAGTTCACTTCGTCACTATGGCAATGACGGACCGCAATGTGTCATATTGTGTTGTTATGTGTGACATGTTGTTTATTTGAACGAGCTTGTCTATCGCTAGAATATATGTCAGTGGAAACAGCTGAGTTTTTTTTAAGATTTCTAAATAGGTCCCAAAAAGTTGCTCAGTTTTATCAGTCTGAAGCACCCCTTTAAGTGTTTAATTCAAGTTTAGATACACACTGTATATTGACACGCAAGGTGAATACTAACCAAATGCACTTAGAGTAAATACTTCCATCCATATTTGGGTGCCAGCCAAACAAAATGGCCTTCGTGAAAAACAAACCCTCAAGTCGGATTCTTTTTTTTTTTTCAAGGAAGAGATTCCTTGAAAAATACGACGTAGTTGTAACCTGGATGCCCACGAAGCAGAATGGCAACTGATGGCACGGGATAGAGAAGGCTGGAAAACCTTTGCCCAACAATGGGACGAAATAGGTTAATAAGAAAAAATTAAAAATAAAAGTTGTAACCAACCTAAGAAAATAGTTACTAACATGTTCGCGGACACTGATCGAGAAACAATAATAGCTTTATTATGTAATCAAATCATACTAAACTGCAGTACCGGTACTAACGTTTGGTCAGCCAAATCGTAGGTCTGAATTGATCATCATCATCACAGTCTATATACGTACCACTGGCAGGGCACAATCCGACCCTCAGGGCATGACTTTAGTTTACCACGCGTGCCCAATGCGGATTGGTAGACTTCACATCATCATCATCATCATCATCAGCCTATCATCGTCCACTGCTGAACATAGGCCTCTCCCAAGGCGCGCCACAAAACTCTGTCCTTGGCCTTCCTCACCCAGTCGCTCCCCGCTACTTTTTTTAGGTCGTCTGTCCAGCGGGCAGCAGGGCGTCCCACACTACGCCTTCACATACTCATGTGAATTTCTTCTTCAGCGTATGCAGGTTTTCCTCGCGATGTTTTCCTTCGTCGTTTGAGAGCAGTCGGTATTACGTACATTAGTTAGAAAAACGTGAGTTTTTCATGAACATGACATGTCTTCCGTACTGATTCGAACCTGGACCTCAAGATTGAGTTTCCGTAGGTCTCCGCAACGCGCCAGACACTCCCTGCTCCAACAATTTTACCTCGCCCCTCGTGGTAGACGTTTGGCAGACGACAGTAGGCCATGTTTTAGTTTTTCTCACTCGCACTCAGTTGGGTATGATTTGGCATGATTAATGATGTGGCTTTGACATTTGCCTTCCTTGTTTCAAACATCTGGTTATCGCCGAAGTGTACGTTTTCTCACGATGTCATTTCACGGGTAAAGAATCCGAAATCGTCCAAACACTGCGTCCAAAAACGTCGTTTAAGACCCACATACGTCCCAACCTTTTAAGATTACCAAGTCTTTAGATACTATCTGCTTACCCTCGTCTTGGGACTAGAGGGGGGTGAAGTAGGGAGGGGGGAGGGCACCCGTGTCGGAACAAGAACGTGCGGGGAATTTTAATATTGCTAACAGAGATTTGGAGCGATATTATTCGGTCGGTTCGAATTACGATGGCGTAAGCTTTGTCAAGGAGCATCGGGTGAAAATATTGTTGAAATTCTTGCAAACGGTATGAGTTATGTGAAAACAGAATTTTATAAGAACAGTTACATCATTCAACAGATTCATCTTCTGATTAATTGATGCTATCTTGTATGTGCTAACCTAGATCAGGAGTGCAGAGTGCAAACTTAGTCGAGTCGAGTACAGGAGTGCAATTCTCTAAGGTACCTATCTAACATCCTTCTTGCATCCTTCAGATTGTCGAAGTTGGCATAACGCATACCGACTTGACAGCTCACTGATGTTTCAACCCTCTTTCAACCGATTTTTGCGCCCAGAGAAGTTTTTGCGTTAGTTAAAAAAAAAATCATGAAGCAAGTAACATCTCTAAGCATTTCCCTTTCACCGCATTTACCGATTCCAATCCAATTAGTGTTAATTGCACTAGATGACTTTAGAATCCGCAGTAAGCACTATTCGGCACGACACAGGACAAAAAACTGGAACTTACTCGTATAATATTGTGTGAACCAAAGCTGCAAGCACTTGGTAGCATTTAATATTGTAAAAATTTTTAGTCTTTGTAGTCTTTGTACAACAGACACAACTGTAAGATATTATGGTTGGTGGTTGTAGCAACGTTTCTGTTCATCCTGAAACGGAATATAGGATTCGTGACGTGCCTCTATGTATGGAGTGTAGTATTTTTCGCAATTATCTACTTTCTCGTTTTTGCATCAAAATACATTTTCAAAAAAAAAAAATTGTCGAAAAATAATATTTTGCCTTCTGCATCGATTTGAAGTGTCGCGGTCGCGTTGTAGGTTTGTTATTGGGTTGTTGCGTGTGTCTGGCTGTCAAAGCTCTGGGTTGTGTTTGTTACAACTCTTAGGGCCCGTTTCACCTCTTCTGGATATATTCTTGTCTTGTTAGCTTACTCAACAGATAATTTAACATTTTATACGAAATATGTCAAACGATCTGTCAAATAAGCTAACAAGCAACAGCAACAGGATGTCAGTCCGTCATTTGTGAAGCAAGGAGTTGTATGTAGAAGCACACACTGTGCGTTGATCGTGTGTGACAGCTCTATGAAGGACGCCCTTAAGGCTAGGATATTCCAGTGCAAGCGTCTCTTTCTTGCAAGCATAAGTTTACAATTAGCCATCCCGCTCCAATTGAAAGCAGGATCGCAAAAAAACGTGTTTTTCGTCAATATCTTTGCTCATGGGAGTTTCTAAGCTAAAACTTCTCCTGAGTTCACTAGAAATATTTAATGTATTTAGTTAAGTACAAGAATAAAACGTTAAATATCAGCAGTTTAATCATAGTATTGAAAAAACATAACAAAAAGGGGTAACTTTGGGATTTTTTTCTATCGAGTAAACTTAATCTAATCGTGTAATTGAGAACAGTCGCCCATCCGCCCTATCCTTAAATAAGACATAATTTAATTTCAGACTTTAAAACACAGTTTAAAACACTTTCGTTCGTGTTCAAAAACGGCCTCGACGGGATAAGAGCGTCTTAAGGCATTCCTGGACCACGACTCTCCATACTAATAGATTCGAACGAGCACGTGGCTCCGGTCAGAATTTAGCCGTTTTCTTTGATAAATTAGATGATTTTTTGTTAATTTCGAAAAAGAAAGAAAACCACATCATTCTATATTGTGTTGTGAATAATATTGTAAATTTACATTTTATTCCGATTAAAAAAAATGTAAGTAAGAGTAAAATGGTTACCATTGGAAAAACAAAGAGGTGACTTTAGATTCCCATTTCTTCGGTTTTATTCATTAAAATCAATTTCTAGAAAAACCACATCACTTCTCATATCGTGTAGATGGTTCAGTTTATTTTTCAGCTCAAAAAGTGCCCAAATTAATGTATAAAATAGTTACAAAGTTACCCAAAACCAGGAGGTAGCCCCTTAAAAGATTAATTTCCTACCTAAAAGTAGCACAAATCGGACTATTTCACCTGCTGTTCGACAACACGGGCACACTGACCTTATTTGCATTCCTCGGAGCTACTCCAGCACGTGAGGTTTATCAAATGTGGCACGTTACGTGACTGATTCCTATTTTACGTTTTCGGGACCATTCGTCCATTGAGGGCGATCTACATACAGGTTAAAAAATTAAATGCATTAGATATCGAACAGGTGCTTCAGATTATCAAACTGAAAAACTTTTATTCACGGACCTGAAAGAAATACGGACCGAGTATTGCGCTAAAAAGATGTGAAGCATGCAAGGTAATACAATCTCGTTTTTTCTACAAGGGACCTACACTCACACAGATGCACTAGCTCTAGGCGCAGGTCCGACAACCCGTCACCTTATGTACCGCGTGACAGCACGCACACAAAAGAAATGGGTGCTTCACTCATGATTAGATGACATTACGTCTGGTTCTTCTTTTTAGTCTGTGCTTTTATTATAAAGAGAAAATCAAAATCAAGAAAAAAAATTTTGCTGTTCCATAAGAAAAATCAATAGGTAGACTGCTCGACCAAAATGTATGAAGCAGCTGATTTCTTTGTTATTTCAACGTTGGCCCATGGTAAAAGTTGTTTAGTTTGATGGTCTTAAGGACCCCTTCGTATGAAATGACAGCTATCAGCTGACCTATTGGCTTATTGTATTTGCGCTCTTTTCGCTGCTATCCGACTTTGCACCCTTTGATTAAGGCTAGGTTATCCCAGTGCAAGCATAAGTTTACAATTAGCCATCCCGCTCCAATTGAAAGCAGGATCGCAAAAAAACTTGTTTTTCGTCAATATCTTTACTCATGGGAGTTTCTAAGCTAAAACTTCTTCTGAGTTCACTAGAAATATTTAATGTATTTAGTTAAGTACAAGAATAAAAAGTTAAATATCAGCAGTTTAATCATAGTATTGAAAAAACATAACAAAAAGGGGTAACTTTGGGATTTTTTTCTATCTAGTAAACTTAATCTAATCGTGTAATTGAGAACAGTCGCCCATCCGCCCGATCCTTAAATAAGACATAATTTAATTTCAGACTTTAAAACACAGTTTAAAACACTTTCGTTCTTGTTCAAAAAACGGCCTCGACGGTATAACAGCGTCTTAATAAATTACTTCGGGTTTTGACAGATTGACGAGCGGAATTATTTTCCGGTCATACTGTACTCGACTCGAATGAGGAAACTCCTGAAATCGAGGAAATGACATCAGCGTATGCCACTTTTGACATCAAATTTGAATGAGCGTATGTCCACTCAAGTGAGGAAACAACTAAGAATTTCACTGAGCCTGGCGGAAGATCTCCCCCTTTTCAATGCGACATTCCATCTCGTTCCTCCATAACTGTAAAAAGATTTTTTAACTACCAAACGTAAATCTTGAGAGGTCGCTGCTACCTGGTTAATACGTAATGTGTTCTAAAGGCGTCATTACCCCGGTGGTCGTAGATTACGGCTAAGGCCGGACTTTATGAATAATTTTATACGTTTTACTTCCGAGCGTAGGTCTTAAGACGGGAGATGAGAATAATATTTTTTTCAGAGTGATTACTCCGTTTTCGAGCGCTTTTTTGTAGATGAATAATCTTGGCTTTTATGTTAAGAGGCTGGTTAAGAAAAATACTGGTAGAATTTTTATGAGGAGGTAAAAAGAGTGGAACCTCTTGCCAAAAAAATTATGCCAGACGTAGGCGAATCTTGCCAGGTCACCAGCTCCAAAAAACAAATGAATTTACTGATGGATGCGAATGAAGTATACTATTTTCAACATGTTCATTTTTAAGTCTGTTTTTATGTTTTAATTTATTTTCGAATGCTAATGTTTTACAATTATTATTGTATTTACTATGCTCATTGCACGCTCGTGCAGATTTAACCATTTTGACACCAGATTTGACAGAACTTTTATCAATTTTCATGAAATTTTACATAAAATTTTTAAACTGTAACTACAACATGTTAATATTGAACATAAAAATAAAACCCATTGTCAAGATTAGGATTTAATTTTGTAATGAAAATATTGCATTCTTTCACTCTTTCTACCCCAACCTTAGAATATTGCAGAAAAATAAAAGTATCTAGAAAAAACAAATAACGCCAGAACCATTTGACGTTGAGATTGAATTTGGAGCCAAATTA
This sequence comes from Agonopterix heracliana, assembly GCA_963693445.1. NCBI lineage: Eukaryota > Metazoa > Arthropoda > Insecta > Lepidoptera > Depressariidae > Agonopterix > Agonopterix heracliana. Next base: position 7,509,896 of record OY856331.1, read on the forward strand.
AAATCTGTAAAACTTTTACAAAAATTTTTTTTGAGAGCAGCAAATTGATTTTATTGGCAGCTAAACGAATTCAAAACTTGTAATTCCCGGCTTAATCATCACCTCATTTTCCCCGAGGATGTTGCAGGTACAAGATGACTAAGGAACAATTATTTTTTACCGCGTTTTTGTCAAAGGCTAGCTTCACCTCTTCCCACTTGTTTTTTTTTTTTTTTTTTTTTTTTTTTTTATTTCTCTTATCAAAAATGATATGTTACTCTATCCTAAAAATCCAAGTAAACTAAAAAACCAGTCAAGTGCGGGTCGGGCTACTCGCGCACTCGGCTGTTGCTAGTCGTTAGTCGTTCGACTATCGGATGATATTACTTGTACTGGTGATTTATACATCACCAACTAATTTACTAAGTCAGCCACGGATTTTACAACATTATCCAATTCAGTCAGTAAGGTTAGCGAGGAGCGAAGCGACGATCATGTGAGGATTATGTTGACCACGGCGCACGAGCCGAGCGAGCGAAGCGAGCGTGCCGCGGTGCCGCTCTCAAATGGTGAAGGAAAATATCGTGGGGAAACCAGCTTACGCTGAAGAAGCAATTCTGATGCTATGTGAAGTCTACCAATCCGCATTGGGCATGCGTGGTGGACTGATGCCCATACACCCTCCTTGAAGGTAGGCATATGTGTCCTATACATGGTGTAAGGAAAAGTATCATTAAAATTGAAACTACATGCTCTACCTATGAATCTGAACAACTTTTAGTATGGGAGGTAACCCGTCAGCGCAAAAAAATCTGCTGTTCCATACTAAACTGCAATGCCTACTCGACTAAAATGTAAGAGATAGCAGATTTTTTTTTTTGCTCCCACAGTAAAAGTTGTTCAGTTTGATGGGTAGAGTATGTGGTTTAAAGGTTAATGATACATTTTTCAGGGTGTATAGGCTGAGAACAATAGTGTAACAGTGAGTGGTAATATGCTCAACTGAATGAATATTATTTTGTTTATTTCAAATGATCTCGCAAAAAAAAAACTCCTTTGTGTTCAAAGATTAAATTGAATCCATATTGTATTATAATAACTTTATTGCAAAAACCAATCACTCAAGAACTCTGAATAAAAACGTTGTCGAATCGAAGTCGAGTGCGCAATAGTCTTGCCTATCTATCGATAGAGTCTATCGATAGTGGACCTCGAAATATCTATACAGGGTGAAATTTATATCATTAGCATTCTTTTAAACAAAGAGACTACCCATCAAATTGAACAACTTTTACTATGGGAGCAAACCGATCGGAGCAAAAAAAAAATCTGCTGTCCCATACAGGAAACTGCAGCGCCCACTCGACTCAAATATATGCAACAGCTGATTTATGCTACGATCGGTTTGCTCCCATGGTAAAAGTTGTTCAGTTTGATGGGTTGACTCTTAGTTTAAAAGGATGCTAATTATATCAATTTCACCCTGTATAAGGGTGCGTCCACATCTGGCAAATGCGCAGCTCGCAAGTCGCTCGCTTGTTTTTTTTTCGCAATTTCGATTTTGGTCCTGTAGAGAAAGTTGTCCAGTTTAATGGTCTGAACTTTCCCTTAAAATAATTTATAAATAGGAATATAATAATAATAACAATATCGATCATAATTCTAATAATTATTACCTAGGAACTGCATATCTAACAACTTCGACCTTTTAATACTTGTTATTGTGACTATAATGACTATTTCCGTACATAGACAACTTTCGTACTTAATACTTGCTTTGTACATTGCTAAATGTGAGCATAGCAACAACTACGTTCTTAAACAGAAAGTATAGTTGTAGCAATGCTTCTGACTCCCCGAAAGGGATTACGGTCGTAGGTTTATGCATGTATGGAGTTACGTAGGTACTTGTTACGAAAACTATTTTTGGAAGACTAAACTCTCGCAGTTTAAATTATCGATAGTGCAATAATATCGATACTATTGATGACTATCTATTAGTAAGTATGATTCGAGATACAAATACAAATTGTGTGCAGTAGTATTGCACTCAATCTATAGTAACTATCGGTCATTCTGAGATATTGATATTGTTACTATTTTTAAAGCTACGATAGTATATATTATAGAGTATCGATAGTTTCACCAGGCAACACTAGTGCGCAGAGGTTACCGCGGGGTCAATAAGGTCAATTCGACTGCATTGACCACTTAGGTCATTTGTTTAATAAATCAGGGGTTTTTAAAGATCTTCGGTCGTTTGCCTCATATTTTTTGATGAATGGATAGAATTAAATATAGGTAGTATCTTCGAAGGTTCGCAATACGCAGGCAGGGCAGGCAGATACGCTTCAATTATGAAGATCACATTTTATTGTAAAAGAAATATCCTCTTCATAGAGTTTTTGGGCTAGTTGTGAAAATACATAAAGTACACAGGGTGTAACAATACACCCTATAATTATGTAAAAGGTGGTTTTGAAACTGAACAACTTGCACCATGGATGAAACACGGACCTGAAAAAAATACTGACGGAATGTGACACTAAAGAGATGTGAAGCATGCAGTGTCCTACATTTTCGTTTGTTCTACAAGGGACCTACACTCACACAGATGCACTAGCTCTAGGCGCAGGTCCGACACCTGCCACCATTATACGTACTGCGTGACAGCAAGGACAAAAAGAAATGGGTGCTTCACTCGTGATTAGACGAGATTACGTCCGTCTTTTTTTCAGGTCCGTGGGATCAAATAAAAAATTCTGCTGTTTCACACAAAAATGCAGTACCTACTCGAATCAAATGAACTTTGATTTGAACTTCGAGTAGATTAGAGATTTTTTTATTGTTTCTCAATGTTAGGTCCATCTACATAATATTTAAAGTTGTTCCGTTCGATGGTCTGTTTTGTTTCACCCTTTATATCTTTGGCAAACCGTAAAATAAATGGTATTTCTGCAAATTAACTTTTTTTCACCCCTATTCTATAAAATCCTAAATACAGGGTCCTTCTTAATATGCTGACACTTTTTTTTTAAGGGGATGTTCAGACCATCAAACTGAACAACTTTATCTATGGGACCAACATCGAAATCGCGAAAAAAAAATCAGCTGTCCCATACATTTGGCTCGAGAAGGTTTGCAGTTTTGTATGGAGGAACTAATTTTTTTTTTCGCGATTTCGATGTTGGTCCATAGAGAAAGTTGTTCAGTTTGACGGTCTGATCATCCTCTTAAAAAAGTGTCAGCATATTAAGTTGTACCCTATATAATGCTGTTTACCTCATTCGCAAACTCTTGAAAACGATGCATAACAACTTTATCAATCAAAAAGTAAAAATTTAATCTGTTTACCCAACTTGCCATTGTCAGTGCGATAAAAATAATGACAACGCCATGTTTTTGTCAACAAGCCCTTCGGGGCACTTCGGTGACACTCGGGGCAACTCGGGGAACTTTGGCACAGTGACATTCAGTCAGTACAACGAAGCAACTCCATATAAAACTACGTGTGGTGAATATACAATGCCGCGTTGACCAAGAATTTTCAGTCATGCTAGCAGACAGAGCCTCAGCGAAACCATGTATGAGATTAGCTTCAAAAACTCTGACACTAGGGCTAGCCCCACATGATAAGAAGAAGAAGCGATTTGGAGTTAGAGAAATACAATATATGGCGTATCGTAAAAATATGATTTAGATCACTGACATAATTAAGACTCTAGCAAGCACGTTCAAACGAACAGCATGTCATACACAACAACACAAAATGACACTGCCATAGTGACGAAGTGATCTTGGTAACATCAATACGGTACGGGAACCGTATTCAAGTGTCAAGTGGAACATGTTGTTTCTATGAAAAGGCTTGTCTATCGCTAGAGTATATGTCAGTCATCATCACAGCCTATATACGTCCCACTGCAGGGCACATGCCTAACCTCAGGGAGAGTTATGGGCGTTAGTCCACCACGCGTGCACAATGAAGATTGGTAGACTTCATATATGCATCGGAATTTCAGCGTATGCAGGCAGTGTATGATTGCTAATGTACTCGTACGTAATACCGACTGCTCTCAAACGGTGAAGGAAAACATCTTGGAGGAAACCTGAATATGCCAGTGATTTAGATCAATTACGCCGAACACCAATCGTCTTATTGACATTCTTGCGTTGTCTGCGATCAAGGTCAAACAGGAGTTTCCTTTCAGTTGTGAACAGACACTACACACTTTGACTTCGTGGAAACAGTCACGTGCCACCGTTATAGCGTTTTAAAGGTAATGTTGTTGTCTTAATTACGACGGGGTGCTGGTTCTGTGTTTTTGGGACCTCTGGGATGAGGATAATGTACATTTAGACCGCTATTAGTCGTAAGACCGCCGCTGCTGTGATGAATTTTTCGCTGTAGGTGCTGTATGAGGCGATTATGGTATAAAATTCTTATGTAATTATCCCGGAATAGTAGGGTTAAAAAGATACATTAGACCATAGAAAAAGCTGGTAAAGTATACTCCTAACGCAAGCATTTATCATGCTCGAAGCTTGGATCTCAATTCTAATGCTGTGAAAAATATTTAAGAAAATGAAACAATTCTACACAGGGTGTAAGGATAAACCACATAGGTACTCTACGCATCGAACTGAAAAACTTTTACTATGGGAGCAAACCTGTCAAACAAAAATAAATCTGCTGTTCAACACGTTTGCAGTTTAGTATGGAACACCTGTTTTTTTGCGCTGACAGGTTTGCTCCCATAGTAAAAGTTGTTCAGTTTGATGGGTAGAGCACGTGGTTTAAGCTGCGTTTCCACCAGAGATATGCAAGGTAGCGAGGCGGTGAGCGAGGAAACAATCTGCCAATTGCGCGCTCGCTCGATCACGTGATTGGGAAAATGAAGCACTCTCATTGGCCGATTTTTTCCTCGCTTACCCCCTCGCTACCTCGCACATCTCTGGTGGAAAGGCAGCCTAAAAGGTTAACGATACTTTTCCTTACACCCTGAATAGGTACTTCTTTTAAAAGTTTGTGAACTTTAACAATACTTCAATATATTGTCAAAATTTTACAGTTTATGTTGCCGTTTCTGTTTCCAGTTGAGTTAGAAAGAGAAGTCAGGTGATTTTTTTTAAATTAAGCAAAGTTTTTTCTCCATGGAGTTTAAATTATTTTTCCGCGACCACTTTTGCTCTTTACGAATTGCAGTTAACTCGATGTATTGCAATGGTGTCTTCTACCCGTAAAAAATATAAAATAAAGACCGAAATAAAAAACTTGATAGACCGAATTGTTTTTTCAGTCATTTAAATATTTTTTCTATTATAAAAGTTGTTCATTGTTATGGTCTGAAACACCCCCTTTAATATTTAGGTAAGTAACGCATTTAAATTTACACCCTGTATAGACGGGTTCGAAGTGAAACTAACACTATTGATCGCAATGTTGCACAATCTCCCAAACGACTCTGTAACTGGGTTGAACACTGATCGATGTGTGCTATTAACTAGCACGAATCGGAACCGCTTCGCGACTTCTGCAACACTGGTACAGTCAGCTGAATTTTACCTTTATACAGTTTTGCTCGGTGTCTCTCTGATAGATCACATCAGAAATGAAGTGATACGTCAGAGAACTAAAGTATGGTTGACATAGCTCAGAAAATAAGCAAGCTGAAGTGGCAATGGGCTCGTCTTATCAGCCGAAGAACTGACAACCGATGGGGTGTCAGAGTTCTAGAGTGGAGACCGCGAACTGGTAGGTAACTGGTAGTGTGGGACGCCCTGCTGTCCGCTGGGCAGACGACCTGAAAAATAAGTAGCGGGGAGCGACTGGATGAGGAAGACCGAGGATAGAGTTTAGTGGTGCACCTTGGGAGAGGCTGTGTTCAGCAGTGGACGATGATAGGCTAATGATGACAGTTTTGCCACAAATATCTGTGGCGTGTCGTGAAGAGGTATTTTCTTACTTACTCGTATACTGTAATACCAACTAAACATCGTGAGGAAACCTGTATACGCTGAAGAAGAAATTCTGATGCGTATGTGAAGTGTATCAATCCACGAAGGGCACAGGCCTACCCTCATGGACTGACGCTCCATGAGGGTAGGCCTGTGCCCTGCAGTGGGTCATATACAGACTGATAATGATGATGATGTACCTGGCATTCTTCGGTGACACTGTTACACTATGAATTGCATAGTGTTTAATAGCAAAATACACAAAGTACATTGTATTTGTGTTGTGTTATAGAATTTCTGGCCGCATCTTCTTTACAACGAAACACCTTCCGACGAGGTAGTAGATTTAAAATGAAGTCGGTTTAAAATATGTCACAAAGTTATCTAACTACCTAGTATTATTTTGTAAAAAAGATGTTTGAGTTGAGTTGACACTGAAATACGGTAATTACTATACTCTGAAATGGAATCCGAGATCAAAAATTTCAAACTCAGGCTCTTTTGTTTGAAATTTTTGATCTCGGATTCCATTTCAGAGTATAGTAGTATTATTAACTCTGTGATATAGGTTCACCAATCTTTAGTCTATATGCAAATGACTGTACAACCGTTAAAATCCACTCTATTTACAGTTCACTCTGAAATAATTGAATTTCCCTCAATAACTTTGCCCTTTGAGCTTCTAATCTAAAGTTTACTAAACTCGAGCTGTCAGCGAAGGTAATTGTAAAGCTTATCTTGAAGGAAGTTTTCAATTCGGAAAGTTAAGAAGAAATTTCCAAAATTAAGTTTTTGAGACAAAATATCCTGTACTCTAAGTAAGTTATGAACGGTTGAGTTTTAAAACTAATAAACTGGTTGCCCAAGGCTTGAAGGAAAGCGTAGAACTTAGCTTTTGTCGGCGTGAAGGTACCTTGCGCCCCTTGCGGGCCTTTCGTTTATGTTAGTATAAAAAGTTATAAAATACACGATCTCGGTTTCGATAGTATCACAGAGAAAGAATGATAGACATTATAATTCTAGCATCGACTTTTATGGTCTAAAGTTTAGGCCATAAACCAAGAATCTTGCAAGGTATGACTAAACTAAGGCAAAGATAACGTGTGGCGTGGTAGAAAGAATCCCAGTAAACACATTACCCTTCCTTTGCGTCGCGCAGTCGGGTAAAAAGATCCCTCTTAGACGTAGAGCGATCACATTAGTAAATTTTCATAACTGTTATAATACGCCGTTTATTTTCCTCATCCCTGGCCTGCCTTACACTGCAAGTGTAACACCAAACTCGATAAGGATCTGGTCAACATTTTGTTCTCGTGTGACTCTGGATTATAATAGTGACACACCAACAATGAGTTTAAGAGGCGATTAAGAATTTACCAGGGATAAAACAACATTCATTTATGTAGCACCCATCTCAATGGAAACTTCAGTTAGCCTGCAAATCGTGGCGATCTTCAGCATGTTCCATGTCTTGCACTGAACTCCTAGTAGCTTGTGATTGTTTTCTAACAGAAACATTTTCTTTGCCCCCAGGCTTTGCACCCGCCTTCACAACAGAGCGAAGCAGCTCCCTCTCTCCTTCCCCCCTCGCAGAAGATGCAGCTGAGCTCGTCCGCGACGCCCCCCTCTACCCCCCTCTCCAAGAACCAGACCCTGATTACAACGACCCAGAAACCAGCATAGAAGAAAGCAATATACTTGTAACCCCTGACGATTCTACGAAACTTGAGACTGATGACGTAACGATGGTACAAATGGATGAGGGGGAGAGGTTGAAGAGGAGTAGTGGGCAGGAGTGGGATAAGACTGCTAAGGTGAGTTTTTCGTCCTTGGTCCTGTTTGACAAACGACAAGAGGGTTCGTGGTGGGTGGTAATTTGTCCATTCAAAGTGGCCCTGATTTGGAGTAATTTTATGTCAATCAAAAATGATGTGCAAAGGTATAAAAGCTGTCACCCTAAATATGAACTGGGAAATCCTAGTAATTACTGCTAAAGATCTACCAAGATTGAAGATAGGTCCTTGATTTGAGATTAAAAAATGTCATGAGGACGATAATCGTTCCTGTGTAAAGACAACTTGAAAAGTAAATGCATTAAGGAATTCTAGAAATTATATCATGTGTTGCAACTGCACGATCATCTTCGAATCCTATAAGTATATCCTATAGCAATAGTTATTTTTTTCCCAAACACTTTACTTTTTGTCCAGCAGCCAGCGAGCACACGCAGAGTTAAAACAGGCGATACAATTCTGAACATCCGCGGTGCTGTCAGAGACGCGATAGGAGATGCAGGTGCTGCCCCAGGTCCCCGACCTTCGTCGCGCCTTGACACCTTCGTCATACGTCCAGCCAGCGCGCCACGGACACCTCTTCATGACCAGCCCAGGGTGCAGCCTTCGACTGGACAGGTAAACTTTGCCCCATATTGAAGAACTAAGTTTATTCCAATGTAAAGCTGTATCTCTAGAGTATGACAGCTTCATGTGGGCATAATTTTTTTGAGCTAAACGCAGTGTTACGAAAGCTAAGTTTTCGAGCTGTGGGGTCCAGTTGGTTGCAGCCCAACTAGGGACGAGCCTTACGTTAGTATCCCTCTGGCAAGTTACGTGGTCAATTGACCATGTGCATTTACATACAATTTTATACCTTATCACTCAACAAGACAGGCTGTAATTGCGGAACAATAACTTCGAAATAGTCTCGTTTGGGATTCTCACGAGACTTTTTTTATCAATCAAAATTATAACCTAAACTAAAGTAATGAACAAAATCCAAAGTTGCGGGGTTTAATGCTACCTCGTCCCCCACAAAAAGTGGCAGAAAAGTTTTTTAATAAAATTACACGCGTAACACGTCCATAGTTAGTCTACGTTTAAGCCCTAATGACCTGAATGAAAGGCGAAAAGCAACTTTGGCTATTTCGCTTGATATAATATTTGGTGATAGGACAGATAATACTTTGCTAACTACATGGTCATTATTCTGCGATAATTGTAACGTCATTGAACGTGTTTGGGAGTTATGCTATTATTTAGAAGAAATAATTATCCGAGTAAGGTCTCTAAGATGCAACGATGCTGTAGAATCAATAAGCTGAAAAAAAAAAATGTAATAAAGTGGATTTTAATATTTTCTAACAGGCACCGAAGACAGATAAAGAGTTGTTGGTGGAAGCCCACTCCAAGGCTCGTATAACGTGTGACCTCACCAATATCTCCGATCTCAAATGGTATAAGGACAACGAGGTTAGTTCTCATCTAAACTATTCCATCCATCCATCCATCCATCACAGCCCTTGATCAGTCCGTCTTCGGACATAGGCCTCCTCCATATTTCTCCATGACGTCCTGTTCCTCGCCCTCTGCATCCAGTTGGGACCCGCGTGTCTCCTAATATAATTTTCCCATCATTCTGGTGGGCGGCCTCTACCACGCGTGGTTTCTCTGGGCCTCCACTCCACTCTTCTTTTAAACTATTATAAAACTGTAACTGAAGTGTGTCTGTACATTGAAGATATTTACAAAAAAAAGATTACGATATTATGGTTTTTAGGTATCCCTGACTCGAAATCAACCTTTTTTTAGAAATTTTGTCTGTCTGTTTGTTTGTGTGTTTGTTTGTTTGTTTGTTCGCGCATCACGCAAAAATTACTGAACCGATTTTGATGAAACTTTTTGTTAGATAGCTTATGATCTGACTTAAAATCTGGTATATAATTTGTGCGGACGAAGTCGCGGGTAAACACTAGTCTATCATATTTTTCTTAACATTTTGTTTAACTGAGAGGTAAAACCCAGACAGAAATAATAGATAATTAAAAGTTCAAAAATGTCTACAGAAAACAAGCAACTGAAAGATTATCCTGAATAACTGATTAGCATTCAGCAGTCTTTATAACTTCTGAAATGACGAAAATTCTTTCAAATATGCCTTTAAAAGATATCTATTAGAGATCCTTACTTGTAGCTCTTCGAAATTATACTTAGGAATAAGAGCGTTCACACACGATGACGCATGACGGAGCGGCTTGCGGCTGCGTCAGTGCGGGGAATCGTTGCTGCAGTCGCAGTGATGTCCGTCAGTGCGACTTGCAGTCCGTCAGAACGACGTCACTGCGGCAATGGTGTTGCGAGATATGGAATAATTATCCTAGATCTGCGATATTTTTGAGTAGCATGATTGACTACAATATTTTATATTTTTATTATTGCACGTAACGGATCGTTACCTTACCCGGGGTAACCATGTTGACGGTAAATTTTTCAACGGCTTAAGAGCCTACCGAGCCTATTGTGCTGCCCCCAATCGTATTTTTTTTATTTCTGTACAATTAAATAACATTTCCAAAAAACAAGAATGTCACATTGTAGTCCTGATTGGCTTTCAATTTATCGAAACATTACGGATTATTATGTTTTATGCTTGTAGCTATTATCGTTAAAACTGCAACTGGCGGTTTTATAGTAGACTAGTGTTTTCCCGCGACTTCGTCCGCACAAATTATATACCAGATTTTAGGTCAGATCATAAGCTATCAAACAAAAAAAATTTCATCTAAATCGGTTCAGTAGTTTTTGCGTGATGCGCGAACAAACAAACAAACACACTATTTTGTCAATAGATGGCGCTGCACGTCATATAAATCGCGCTATCGAGGTCATTTGAATTTATATGAAGTGAACAGCTACTTTTTTGTTCCTTATGGTTTTACGGTTTTATAATAGTAAAGATTACACACCGAGGACAGGAAAGTAAGAAAGGTCTCAGATCTCATGTAATGAGGTTTTCTTATTTTTTGTCCGAGGTTAGTATACTATTTTTCTCCCCGACGGAGGTGGAAAGCGACAACTTTGTTTAGCGCAGCGTTGCAAAAATTGACGCTTTCTGTCCGGAGGGGAGAAAATAGTAGATTACACACCGAGGACAGGAAAGGTCTCAGAGCTCATGTAATTGTTGACCTCGGCCTTAACATGTGATCTGAGGCTTTCTTACTCGGACAGAAAGTCCTAGGTTAGTATACAATTTTTCTTCTCGACAGAGGTGGAAAGCGGAAACTTCGTTTAGCGTTCTCCCCTCCAGACGGAAAGCGTCAATTTTCGTCCCGCTGCGCTAAACAAAGATGTCGCTTGCCACCTCCGTCGAGGAGAAAAATATTAAAGTAAAATAGCTTACGCAGTGGAAACATCGAAATATAATTTTCTTGACAGTATCAACATTATGGAAACCATTACATAGATCTACAGTATGTCTCGAGGATATAAAAAAAGATGTGACAACACTTTACTAGATGTGCCACCTTAACATTCACTCCTCTTTTTCAATCCAGGCTCTTCACAAAGCTTTATCAGGTTTCTTTTGATTTGCTTTATCAGATTTCTTTAGATTTTTAGTACCCATCTTAACATTCACTCCTCTTTTTCAATCCAAGCTCTTCACAATGCTTTACTAGGTTTCTTTTGACTTTTAATACCCATTTGCATAGTGGTGCTTTTCTTTTCTTTGGGTGAGTCTTCAGCTCCAAAGTCAGATTTTCATTTAATGTCTTTATTTCACGACTGATCGCTTTGATCCACTTATCCTTTTCAGGACTACGCAAGGATTCACGATATGAAGATGGTTCAAGTACAGATATTATGGCTTCATTAACGGATTGATCAAAATGTAATCTCTCAGGAGGTTTAATCTATCTTCGATCACGAAACTGTCGCCCGCTTAATTCTGCGTCTGGCATGACTTCATTTTGTTGTGTTACGTCATTGCCATTTGTCTCAACTTCTTCAATCGACTGAAAATCAATTTCGCTTTCGATAAGGTCTCCGGGTATCTTAGCTCTAGGTCTCTCTCCAAATTTCTATCTATGGCACTGAGAACAAATTTCTTTGAATTCTTGGTATGTACCAAACGTTCGTCAAGGTAATCAGCTCCTTGTGGCAGGTTATGTCAGCTTCGAGTTGTATAGAACCTTTTCCAATGGCTTCAATAGCATCTCCATTTGCCGTCATAACTCTATGAGAATTCTCAAAGTACTCAAAGGACTCTTCTCTATTGGTAACATGAGTGGTGGCACCATTGTCTACGTACCAAGAGTCTTTGTCTGCATTCTTATCACCACAGGCTGGGGCTAAGCCTGTCATCATCTCTTCATTTGTGGGTTGCTTTGGAGGTTTGGGAGGTCTACCATCCACTATCCACTTTTCGCAGGATTTGACTTTATGAAACCCTTCCTTGCAATAATTGCATAATTTGTTCTTATTTGCATTGTTTTTACCTTTCGCAAAATGCTTTTCACCTCGTAGAACAAGAAGTTCACTGCTGCTTCCGCCTTCATCCAAATTTTTCTGGTTAAGCGACCTTTCTTAAGTGAATAGCTGAGTAGTCAGGTTTTCTATTATATGATCACTTACAGACATTAAAGCCCAACTGGATTTGAAGTTAAAGTACTCGTCAGCTCGTCAGGCAGTGAATCCATAACTTTACATAATTATCAACAGCATCTCCGGTAATCTGCATTGTTCTTGTTTAGTCATGCAGTTAAGTGATTTCCCATGTCATGTGAGGGGTCATGCTTGTATCCAAAGAATTGCATGCATACATCATAGAAACGATCCTTAGATACTCTTTCATAAAGCCGGTTAAGTTCCTCCCAAGCTTCTTTTGCTAAAGCGCATTAGGTACTTTGGTAAGGATCTTTTCGGTCATATTAGAGGTGAACAGTAAAAGGCTGTGCTTTCGATTCGCTTGTAAGCATCGTTATCAGTTTTGTATTTCGACAACTCTTCCGGTGTGGCATCTTTACTTGAATATATTGGCTTTTTGAGGATCCCTTCTACAGCGTCGAGTGCTCCGGTGTGGGTTCTCAGCAGCATCAATATTTGAAATTTCCAAGATGACCAGTTATTTCCGTCGAACGGTCGAATTTCGAGTTTAACATTTGTCGACATATTTCCACTATTTCGAACCTTTATTCTTTCGGAATAACTTTTGCCAAACTCACGGCTTCGAATTTTCACTGTTATTAACGAATTTTAACGCTCTACTACCATATTAAAGTAAAATAGCTTACGCAGTGGAAAAATCGAAATATAATTTTCTTGACAGTAACAATACCAATCACCACGGAAACGATAACATAGATCTAAAGTACGTCGAGGATATATAAATACAAGATGTGACAACACTTTACTAGATGTGCCACCTTAACAAAAAATAGTTTACAAAAATAATCTACTATAACAAGGAATCGGTTTTATTATAAATTTTTCTCTAACATCAAATAATATTTATGTTGCGTTTCGAGTGAAACACCTATATATTTTTCATAATGGGGCAACAGATTGTAAAATTACTCGAAATTAGCAGAAATTTCGGCCATCTAATGTGTATCTGCTGGCAACTTTACGCGCGTCACTGCGTCACTCGTGTGCCATACCATGCGACAGCGCCGCAGTGACGGACTGCAGTGCGACTGTCGCACGTTTGCTGCATTGACGCGCGTCAATGCAGTGACGCATGCGGAGCCGCATTGCCGCGCGTCAATGCGGGAAACGTGCTACAGTCGCACTGCAGTCCGTCACTGCGGCGCTGTCGCATGGTATGGCACACGGGTGACGCAGTGACGCGCGTAAAGTTGCCAGCAGATACACCTTAGATGGCCGAAAGTTCTGCTATTTTTGTTGTAGATTTTCGTAGTTTTTGTTTTGAATGATAGATTATTGTAGATTTTGGTAAATTTTCGTTCTTTTTGTAGTTTTTGGTAGATTTTGGTAGTTTTTGATTCTTTTGGTAAATTTTGGTCGTTTTTTTGTCATTTGTTGGTAGATAATGGTAGTATAGTATATGGTAATTTCTGGTTCGTTTGGTAGATTTTGGTAGTTTTCTAACCGATTGCTTCCAAAATCAATATCTGCACGAATCTGACGTCAGAATTCAGAAAAGAGGCTGCCATCTTGAACTTTTTTGTTTCTCAACCGATTGCTTTCAAAATCGATATTTGGGGGTTTCTAAGGACACCGAACACGAATCCGCAGTCAAAAATTCAGAAAAGTGACCGCCAACTTAAACTTTTTTGTTTCTCGACCGATTGCTTTCAAAATCGATATTTGGGGGTTTCTAAATACACTGAACACGAATCCGAAGTCAAAAATTCAGAAAAGTGGTCGCCATCTTGAACTTTTTTGTTTTTACACCGATTGCTACCAAAATCGATATTTGGGGGTTTCTAAGGACACCGAACACGAATCCGCAGTCAAAAATTCAGAAAAGTGACCGCCAACTTAAACTTTTTTGTTTCTCAACCGATTGCTTTCAAAATCGATATTTGGGGGTTTCTAAGGACACCGAACACGAATCCGAAGTCAAAAATTCAGAAAAGTGGTCGCCATCTTAAACTTTTTTGTTTCTCAACCGATTGCTTTCAAAATCGATATTTGGGGGTTTCTAAGGACACCGAACACGAATCCGCAGTCAAAAATTCAGAAAAGTGACCGCCATCTTGAACTTTTTGGTTTTTACACCGATGGCTTTCAAAATCGATATTTGGGGGTTTCTCAGGACACCGAACACGAATCCGCAGTAAAAAATTCAGAAAAGGGGTTGCCATCTTTAACTTTTTTGTTTTTACTCCGATTGCTTCAAAAATCGATATCTGGGGGTTTCTAAGGTCACCGAACACGAATCCGCAGTCAAAAATTCAGAAAAGTGACCGCCATCTTGAACTTTTTTGTTTCTCAACCGATTGCTTTCAAAATCGATATTTGGGGGTTTCTTAGGACACCGAACACGAATCCACAGTCAAAAATTAATTAAAGATGGCGGTCACTTTTCTGAATTTTTGACTGCGGATTCTTATTCGGTGTCCTTAGAAACCCCCAAATATCGATTTTGGAAGCAATCGGTGTAAAAACAAAAAAGTTCAAGATGGCAACCACTTTTCTGAATTTTTGACTGTGGATTCGTGTTCGGTGTCCTTAGAAACCCCCAAATATCGATTTTGAAAGCAATCGGTTGAGAAACAAAAAAGTTCAAGATGGCGGTCACTTTTCTGAATTTTTGACTGCGGATTCGTGTTCGGTGTCCTTAGAAACCCCCAGACATTGATTTTGAAAGCAATCGGTGTAAAAACAAAAAAGTTCAAGATGGCGACCACTTTTCTGAATTTTTGACTGCGGATTCGTGTTCGGGGTCCTTAGAAACCCCCAGACATTGATTTTGAAAGCAATCGGTGTAAAAGCAAAAGAGTTCAAGATGGCGACCACTTTTCTGAATTTTTGACTGCGGATTCGTGTTCGGTGTCCTTAGAAACCCCCAAATATCGATTTTGGAAGCAATCGGTGTAAAAACCAAAAAGTTCAAGATGGCGGTCACTTTTCTGAATTTTTGACTGCGGATTCGTGTTCGGTGTCCTTAGAAACCCCCAAATATCGATTTTGGAAGCAATCGGTTGAGAAACAAAAAAGTTCAAGATGGCGGTCACTTTTCTGAATTTTTGACTGCGGATTCGTGTTCGGTGTCCTTAGAAACCCCCAAATATCGATTTTGGAAGCAATCGGTTGAGAAACAAAAAAGTTTAAGATGGCGACCACTTTTCTGAATTTTTGACTGCGGATTCGTGTTCGGGGTCCTTAGAAACCCCCAGACATTGATTTTGAAAGCAATCGGTGTAAAAGCAAAAGAGTTCAAGATGGCGACCACTTTTCTGAATTTTTGACTGCGGATTCGTGTTCGGTGTCCTTAGAAACCCCCAAATATCGATTTTGGAAGCAATCGGCGTAAAAACCAAAAAGTTCAAGATGGCGGTCACTTTTCTGAATTTTTGACTGCGGATTCGTGTTCGGTGTCCTTAGAAACCCCCAAATATCGATTTTGAAAGCAATCGGTTGAGAAACAAAAAAGTTCAAGATGGCGGTCACTTTTCTGAATTTTTTACTGCGGATTCGTGTTCGGTGTCCTTAGAAACCCCCAAATATCGATTTTGAAAGCAATCGGTTGAGAAACAAAAAAGTTCAAGATGGCGGTCACTTTTCTGAATTTTTGACTGCGGATTCGTGTTCGGAGACTGCAGAAACCCCCAGATATCGACTTAGAAAGCAATCGGTTGAAAAACAAAAAAGTTAAGATAGCGGCCACTTTTCTGAATTATGACTTTGGATTCTCGTGTTCGGTGTCCTTAGGAATCCTCAGATATAATAAATTTGGAAAGAAATCGGTTAGGAAACAAAAAAGTTCAAAAAGGCAGCCACTCCGCTTGTAAAATTAACCGTAAACTCGGTTACCCCAGTTATGATAATAGTAGATTACACACCGAGGATAGGAAAGTAAGAAAGGTCTCAGATCTCATGTACCTAATTGTAGCTGAGGTCACTTTCTTATTTACTGTCTGAGGTTAGTATGCTATTCTTCTCCTCGACGAAGGTGGAAAGCGACAACTTCGTTTAGCGCAGCGGGACGAAAATTGACGCTTATATCGCTACTTGAAAACGTTCCGTTACGTGTATATTAAAATAATCAATCGAAATGTTGTATCGCATTCACTCAAAAATATAGCAGATCTAGGATAATTATTGTATGTCTGGCAACACCATTGCCGCAGTGACGTCGTTCTGACGGACTGCAAGTCGCACTGACGGACATCACTGCGACAGCCGCAACGATTCCCCGCACTGACGCAGCCGCAAGCCGCTCCGTCATGCGTCATCGTGTGTGAACGCTCTAAAGGACCCGGAATGACGAACTTCAAACCTTTGTTGACGAAATTTTGAAAATCGTGAAGACCTGATAAATGAGAACGGCACAAAATCTATTTTTTGGGGAGGAATATTATCCAGTGGACACTGGACATTCATTGGAATGATGATAACAATTTTTACCTTAACAGAAAATAACCGCACCATTATCCTCTGGTGGTGGGGAAGCAATGTGGCAAGATGCAAATAGTATAGTGATTGCTCGAGCGACGCGCGCAGACTCGGCTGCCTGGCGATGCGCTGGCGTCGACCGTGCTGGAAAGACGGTGTCCGGGAAGCCAACCAGGCTTCTTATTTATGGTAAGTAACTAATACATCCCTGTGTTTGTCAATGTATCATTGGTTTAAGATTCTCTGGGATGACCGTAACAAGTGCATAAAGGTGATCGAATGAAATGAATTTAAGAATTCGTTTATGGAAATCTTATGAAGCCTCGCATACTTATCCGCGCGCCGAATCGGACGAATATTTGGAAGAATTCGGAAGGTACCCAAATCTCGGACGAATTTGGGTGATGTCATCAGATTCCTTCACAATGTAGCGGTTGTTCGCTCTAACAACGCATCAGAAATATACCTAAAACTAGATAATTCTTCCGGAAATTCGTCTGATTCGGTGCGAACAGGTCTGCGAGGCCTAAAGGAACTTCGCGGTCGATTCTATCGGCGAAATGACTCCGAATTGTAAAGTTCGGCGAGCGTGGCGTATCTAACTATCTTTAGAAAATATTAAATGTGCATGAGAGTCTAAGATGCAATGTTTATTTTTCGACGTCAACTTACTTTGTAACTTGACTGGGATTTTATTTTATGCTCAAAACACTCAAAGGATCTTGATGCAATTTGCAACTCGCAGTGAACGAGTAAGCAAACTTCCTTGAATTAGGTACATACGACAAAGATTACGTGTCGCTATCCTTTTGAGAATTCAGGTTTTTCCTAGTTCTGATTTACCTACTTTACACGCGGGTTTCTTTAGAAAATGTAACTGGATGTTGCTGTCAATCTAATATATTCCGACGAGTCCTGGTTATGGTCTACTGGAAGAAAGAAGAAATAAACGCAGTCACCAAATATACCAACGAAAAATCTGGCCACCTCTGCTATATTGCCCTTTATCTTCGCGTGACAATCACTCATGCTTTAGTAGGAAGATTAGCTAGTCAGCAATGTTCGTATCGAGGCTGACTGCTCAGGGTGTGAAGAACTCAGGATTCATCAATCGCTAGTGCCCTAATATAAGGTTCAGAGACAGCTGTAGAGAGAGTGTGTTACCTGACTTCTAAAAGTGCAACACCGAATACCACCTCCCCGTAAGCTCACTAATACGAATCACTTAACAACGAATGCAAGCTACCAAGAAAAACTTATCGCCGAAGCCACGCGACCTCAAATAACCAAACCTCTAATTCACCAACACGAATCACTTAATAACACAGCAATAACCAGCTAGGTACTAGTTAACCCCTCGAGATTTAGCTAAATCCATAGCACTTGGTGACGTGATACCGTAGATCTCCTGTTGGGAGACAACAATCGCCTGCTTACGTTGCCAGTTCAACAGATACGAACCCCTATGATTCTTCCTGATATTTTATTCATAATAGCCGTTCTTGTCAGCGACTAAAACAAGTGTTCAACCCACAGAGCCAGTGAGGTCAGTCTACTTGGCAGTAGATGGAAGGAGACTGGACGCCGGCAACACCTGGGTGCCTGTCAGAGACAAGACCGTGCTTGAAGTGCGCTGCGTTGCTGAAGGTACTACTAGACGCTCTCCTTTCTTATCTTATCTTTTTGGCAAGCCAGCAAAACTTCGACCCAGTGGCATCTTTTGTATTAGCCCCTATACTTTTATTTTCTTCACCCTTCAAATACATGAAGGCAATACCATTAAGGGGAAGAAACCTTAGATCTCCTGGTTTTGGATATCCATCTCCGAGAAGTCACAAATGCTCTCCCTTCCTACTTTTTAGTTTTTGATCGAGAACGGTGACCACCGTTTGGTAACCCTACATCATCGAGTATGAGTGTGTTGTGCTTTACCTTGTCCTATGATGGTGCAAATCTTGATATTGTAGGAGGACTGTAGGAACAGCCACTTAAAGTGGTACACACTTGCTGTATTCAAAGTTAGTTTCAGTTTTACAACGGGCACTGTTAAAAACTTCCTTTCGTCCTATGAAATGGTTATGAGGGAAGAAATATAAAAATCTTAGATAACTTCAGCTCTTTGATTAAGTTTTGCTCTATTGCTGAATTCCTTGCGTTTCCCAACAGGTGGTGTACCACCTCCGGAGTTAACGTGGAGGCTGCTTGCTTTGGAGCCAGCACTGGATCATCGGCCATATCTTCGAATACATCCTACTAATTATTCTGTCGGTTCGTACATGATAATCTTTCACATAACACTCACCATAATAATGGGACTTGTCGATATAGTCCCAATGTATAGACTATTGTGAGTCCGATAAAATACAAAACGATTTACATTTTGATCATCATCAACATTATGCAAATCAGAGCAGAGCAGTCTTCCTTTTATCAGTGAACCACGGTACCCCATGCGGATCCAGAGTTAATTAATGGAAGCAAGTTCAGAACCTAGTAAACCGGCAGTTATTTTCCTTATTGCAAAATTAGGTCTGGTAATAAAGGTATTGTCTCATACTGCTGACATTAATACGTATGCCAGACACTGATATTTATTATGTAGATGACGACGAGCATTCCAGAAAACACTTATGAATATTGAGAAACCGAAGGCGGTTTGTCAGAATTGTAGCAGGTGGCGTTCCCTTGTTTCTGCCTACCCCAACGTGAAAATATGTATGTATGTATAACATTAAGGTTTATCTGATGCTAATCTTAACAATTATCTCGCAGATGGCATGACATCATCACACGTTGTCGTAACAGCGGCACGGGAGCTTCATAATGCGACGCTGCAGTGTGAGGGAAGACAACGGCGTCCTATTGTCACGCCCACTGTCACACCTATTGACGTGCTCACTGCTAAACTTGAGATACATGTTACTTGTAAGTGTGATGAAAAAATTGTATTTGAAACCTAAATTTCAATCTTTATTGAACGAAGTCGATGACGATTCATCTCCAAAAGCGTTAGGCCCATCACATACATGCGGAATTACGATTCGGAATTCCAAATGCAAACCGGTTTTCGTATGGAGGTTCCCCCTCCAGATTTGCGAACGGGATTTCAAACCTATACGAAAAACCGGTTTCCATTCGGAATTCCGAATCGCAATTGCGCATGTGATGTGATGAGCCTTATGGTTTTCACCGATAAATTTGTTCTTAATCTTCCATTTTCAAGGACTTTATCGAAGTTGAGCTTTTATCTAAAACCGACGAAGATAAGCAATCGCCATTTTGTCATTTAATCCACAAACAATATTAATACCTGCAGCTGAGACGCTAAGATTTAGTCCAATTTGTCATTTAATTAAGGAACTGTCATGAAATTGTATCCAGAAATTATTAACATCTAACAAAATTAAGGACTATTTTGCTAATAAATCTATCCATCTATTTAAACACTCATCGGATTGAATACTTATTTAGTATTTTTTTTTAAATACAACGTATTGTTCGGAAACATTTAATATGCTTCACAAGAAGCAGAATGTTCTTTTTTTTTTATTTTAACCTTGAATCCATTTCACCAGATCCACCGTCATTCGTGATATCCCGATGGCCCGGGTTTGGGATATCACTAGCAGCAGGCGGAGCAGCCGCGCTGCGTTGTGACGTAGACGCCAATCCACCGGCCAGGGCGTGGTGGTTAAGGGATGATGCACATACTAGCAGGTGAGGTTTCTCTTCTTTGAAAAGAGGTAAATCTCTGGTACACCATTATTTCTTCCCATATAGATATAAAGATAGATAAACGTAAATACAGGGCCATGGGAAAAAGGGGTGTGAACTGAATTTTCAGCAATCATTTGGAATACAGGGATTATCTGGTCAAGTTGATCGTGAAATTGTTTTTTGATCAAATGAAGCGTTTCTTCAAAATTAGATAATTATCTACTTCAACAAAAATCTAAGTAGTCAAAGTTATTACTATGTATACATGTGATATGCAATGAATAATTGCATTATTATGAATTAGTCTGAGTTTATCTCAGAATGCCTTGACAATCTAACATCAAAGCTGAGGATCCATGAATATCGGTAATAATTAAGTAAGTAATGGATTAGAATAGTTTTAGAAAATATTCAATTATAAAGTCGATGCTTTGAGATAAACCGTGTAAAAGTTTTGGGGAGTAGTGGACGGAAGCAAGTTCCAATCATAGAGGAACCAATCATTGACCAACAACGGAACGTTCCTGTCTTACGGTTGAAATGATTGTCATTTGAAAGCACTTCTAACGGTAGCCACGACATTCGTCAAGTCCTTGTTTTCGCTGGAGTTAAGCTTATGGACAATCAACGACAACAACAAACTATCTCTTTCCTACAGTTCACCACCACCTCAACAAGCAGAGGCCCAAGCACGGGGTGCAGCCACACTTCGTTGGGGAGTGTTGAGAACTGAACACGCGGGCTGGTATCGATGCCGGGCCTCCTGGCTTGATGCCGAGTATTCCTCTATAGGGTACTACCTCAACGTGCTATGTGAGTAGCTCTTTCACTCTGTTTTCTTTCCCGTTAGTACTTTGGGAGATCTGAGGCTAACATCAGATGATAAACTTATCCATGCCCGTCTGAACTTTGATTAATTACAAAGACAATCAAGCCGAATCCAAAGAAATGAGAACTGAACTAATTGATTCGAATAAAAATATTCTGTTCAGAGTTTAATCTTACCCTTTGTATTAGTTCAGTTCTCATTTCTTTGGATTCGGCTTGATTGTCTTTGTAATTAATCAAAGCTGATTTGAATACTATAATTTAATCCAATGTTAGAGCATTATTAACATCGATAAGACTAACGATTTACTGAAGTATTGATATCACAGAGTACCTACTATAATTACGATATATCATTGACATTGCTGCCAAAGAACAAGAATCATATTTTCAAAGTCTGTCAAAATGTGCAATACCATAATCAATCATATCATCAATACAATAGTAACCAAATTAACTCATCACAGCGGCGGAAGAAGACGTGCAGCCAGCCACGGAGATTCAGCCAGAACCCGAAGAACCACCTGACCATCAGAAGGTGGACGTGCCACTTGGTGGAAATGTTCAGTTGCATTGCCCTAAAGGTAGCGTATTATTGGATGATATTTTTAGCGGTCCGTACCTTAAAAGGAAAAAACGGAACCCTTAGTAGAGACAGTAAAGATAAGTTAAGTTTGTACGAAAACCTAAGGGCGCTGGTCCTACACGAGTGGGACCACCAAAAAAATTTCCAAAAAAGCCAAGCAAAAGCCAAGTGCGAACTTGACCTGGTTTTGATGTTATCAACATTAAAGGTCCTGAATGGATCCTCTTCAATGCCAACTTTTGCGTCAAACTCTAGGATAAGGGCTGGAAGACAATACCTTGCAAACTTGGCTGGAGATAGAATCAGAAACATGAATACCTTACAGGCTTCTTAGGGGTTGGATGATGGTGATGGTAATTTGTCGTGTTTTATGTGTAGGTAGCGTGGGCTGTTGGTGGCGGCGAGTCGTAGGCAACACGAGTGAATCTTGGGCCCCGGCTGGTTCCCATCACGCTCATGGCGTTCTAGGTATGTTTATTATTATTTTTTATACATCGTCGAACTTAATATGCTGATGACGGTTTTGTATAGGGATGATTCGACCATCAAACTGAACAACTTTCTCTATGAGACCAACTTAGACCAACATCAAAATCTGAAAGAAATCAGCTGTCCGATACATTGGCTCGAGTAGGTTTGCAGTTTTGTATGGAGATTTTTTTTTTGCTAATTCGATGTTGGTTACATAGAGAAAGTTTATCAGTTTGATGGTCTGATCATCTCCTTAAAATCGTCAGCATTAAAAAGGACCCTATAGGAACCGGGATCGTTTTAAAGCCGGAACAGGGTCAAACTGAACAACTTTTACTATGGGATCAACCATGAAATCTTTTATTTTATACATTTTTGTCCAGAACCAATTGATATTTCTATGGAACAGCCAATAGTGAGACGTTGATTAGTTTCATGGTCTGAAGCACCTTGTTTCAGCTTCAAAACGGCCCCGATTCCAACGTCCATAATATTTCATCAGCCCGATGTGTGAACAAGCATTAATCCAATTTTATCGAGAAAATAAAGGCTTCCTCACATTGCAGCGATATTATCGAGCGATTTTATCGAGCGATATTATCGACAGCGATATCGCGACACCTTGCACACTGCAGCGATTCCGCGATTCGCGTCACGCATGCGCCCTTCACTGACTGTAGTAGAAAGAGATTGCGTCAGGTTGCGATAATATCGCGGCAGTGTGTGGGATCGAGCGCGTCCCCATACAAAATGTACTGAGAACAATTATCGCAAAATCGCAGCGATATTATCGCTCGATAATATCGCGGCAGTGTGTAGGATCGCGCGCGTCCCCATACAAAATGTACTGAGAACAATTATCGCAAAATTGCAGCGATAATATCGCTGCAATGAGCGGAGGCCTTAAATCCTTATTCTTCACAGTAAAGGTTGCTCCTAAATCAGTCTAGTAAATTGTTCATTTAACACTATAATTATGTTCTATAACAGGTATAAAGGATGCTCTATATCAAGAGGGTGGAGAATACCGATGCGTGGGTGCGCGTGCGCCTGATCTACAGCGCCTGCGCGAACTTAAGCGCGTCACACTACGCGTTACTGGTAAGTCGTGTTAAAATTGTATATCACTTACTCCGATCCTTCCCATGCAATACAACGTCGAGCTTTTGACTCATCAACCCAAAATCGGTCTTGTAACGAGAGAGGGCTACTTTTTTTTGTCCTTCGCAAATTTAAATTGATTTTTGTTTAGATTGCAATTGTACTTGTCTATTATGCTGTATTCATCTGTATTTCCGTGTGTACAATAAAGTGTTAAAATAAATAAATAAATAAATACTTTGGGCAACCAGGAGTGCGATTTTTGAATCTCATTCGGTGAGCTCAGCTGTTAAAAATGTCAAAATGACTACGGAGATACGCATCTTTTTACTGCTGATTTGACTTTAAAAAATAGCTCTCCTGTAGTACGATTTTTGAAAGGCAAATCAGCAGTAGAAAGTAATTCATAGTAATTTTGAAATTTTCAACCGCTGAGCTCACCGAATGAGATTCAAAAATCGCAATCCAGGTCCATTTGACACTGACTATACCAGTTATACCCAGGCCATATTGTATACGCACCGCCGCCCGGCACGGCTAAACTATGAATCACTAGAACGTATAAAGTTAAGACGCAAAATATAATGTAACAAAGGCTAAAACTATGGTAATTCCAGACTTTCTCGTTACTTAATAAATCTTAAAGAGGCTCTTTACGATGTCTGAGCTAATTAATTTAATGTGAAACGTGTCTTGAATACCTAATTAAAATTTTATTTTATTTGTCTAATTGTTTTTTTTTCGACGGCACCTACCTACCTTACTTTCTTACAATAATAATGTCACATGATTACATCGGATCGTTGACACTATTAAAAGTAAATTAATTGACTTTGTTGTCTGATGGACTGATAATTCATCATCATCATCATCACAGCCTATGCTGCAGGGCACAAGCCTACCCTCAGGGAGGGTGTATGGGCGATAGTCCACCACGCGTGCCCAATGCGGATTGCTAGACTTCATAAATATACGCATCGGAATTTCTTCTTCAGCGTATGCAGGTTTCTTCACGATGTTTTCCTTCACTGATAATTACCTCCTCAGAAATGAGATTTTGGCCAGAAAATTCAACTGTCATTGTTCTGGTGCAGCAAGTCGTAAGAACCTGTTTGTCTACTTTATATGGTACAACTCAATTACGTTATTGTATTTGCTCTCAACTTCGCGAGCCATTCACTATTCCTCCCTCGACACGTCATATTCCTACTCATATCTTCTTTGACTAAAATCATTACGGGTTCAAACACAGATTAGAGTCATCCCCGGGCTCGCTGGGCTTTATTTTCTCGTGTTGTGAGTGGTCGCCTCTGTTAGTCATGGTTTTCTAGAGTTGCCCGTAAAATCATTCGCCGATTCTATTTTCTTGTGTTCTTCGTGTCTTGTTTTGTAAGATCGGGATATTAAAATGTTCGAATTATAACCCTAAAACTCTCGAAGACATCACATTTGCACGTCGTCATGTATAACAGAACATCATCATTACAATCATCATAGCCTATATACTTACGTCCTACTTCAGGGCCTACCCTCAGCCAATTTGCAAAGTAGTATGGGCTACGCCCACCACGCGTGCCCAATGCGGATTTGTAGACATCACATACGCATGGGAACTTCTTCTTCAGCTTATGCAGGTTTCCTCAGCAGAATATGTCTTGCTTAAATTACAGATTTTAAGACCTCTATTCTACAGAATAACAACAAGAAACACACTTGAGTATTGAGTGGGTAGCGTGTTTTTTCTTAAAAGATGTAGATTTTATTCTATTCACAAACCAGGTGGTGCCACAGCAACAGCGCTGTCCGCAGTGCCAGCAGCAGGCGGCTGGCGTCTAGAATGCGGCGCGTGCGGCCGCGGGGTGAGGGTGGTGTGGGCACGGTTGGGGGGTGTTCAGCCCTCCGCATTACAGCCTGACCTCGCACAACACTGCTGGCGAGCAGTGTTACACGTCACCGAGCCTGACGAGGTATGTGTTATTGGACTTTTTTAATGGATAGATAGCTCAGGGTGCAACTGCTGATGACTGCGGTCATTGGAATCACAATTGTGCTAGAGTTAACCTGATGATAGCACTTAAACAATAGGTCTAAGGAATCTCGAGAGTGGTATTAACCTTGGCTAAAGAAGTATTCTTCTCTCTAATTTTATTGAATAATAAATAGGCAGTCTTTATTAAAACCCTGTTACACATTTCTGATTTTGTGGAATACCATTACGATCGAACTCTGTTGCCCATCTTTGCGCTTTCACACACGATGACGCATTGACTGAGCGGCAGACGTCAGTCCGTCATTTGTGATGCAATGAGTGCGTCATTCCGTAACCGTGTGTGCTTCTATGCGGTTTATTACAACTCCTTACTACAAATGACGGACTGACGTCTGCCGTTCCGTCAATGAGTCATCGTGTGTGATCCCACTTTATTGTGGATCTAGACACGTCTTCTCTTGAACAATGACGTGAAAGTCTCCCCTATTCCAGGTTTGGTGTATAGCAGTAGCGGGGGGTTCTGGCGCAGTGGCTGTCTTCCCCGCCCGCTCACCGCCCCCTTCCCCCGCACCAGCTCGTCACACTGTACGAGCACTTTTAAACATCGCTTCTACTGCTGCCGCTCCAAAAACAGCTCTATTGCTCCTTTCTATTCTCTTCCTAAAGTGATGTGATCATTTGACTGTTTGAAGGAAAAGTTGCTGGGGCCTTAAGGTCGGTTTCAGAATGTCTTGAGTTTTTAGTGACACTTGATTGTCGAAATCGTGATTGTACTGGGGATTAATTGAGTAGACAGCATAATTCGTAGCAAATATTTTCAAATAATTCTACTCAATTGGTTTCGAGTATTCTGGTCCTTTTGTGTCAGTGCACTTGTTGGAGTTGTGAAGTGATTTTTTTGCTAGCAATAATCAACTTTATTGTACTTGTGATAAAGTTCCGATTGCATGACATTATAACTGCGACCTTAAAGTCATAGGTGATGGACCGTATTCCATTTCAAATGAAGTTGAATATTAAATGGCATGAAGGTCACTTTGCTGCTATCCCTAATGTGAAAAGAATGAACTTGGTAAAGTCCAAGAATGTCCAGACTGTCTCTTGTAGAAACGTTTTATTATTAGCATTATAACGTCCAACTAAGATACTGAACTCTTGCATAAAATCCACTAAAATTGGCCACAAATTGTGATCATTATTATTATTTTGTCAACAAATTTTTGTGGGAACTTAAGTTCCCAAAAACAGAAGAACAGAACTGAACGGAACTGTTAACAGAAGCCTTCTTTTCTATAAATATTATATTTAATTGAGTATGTTTTTTAATCTTGAAGTAACTGGGTGGTGAGGGAATTTAAGGACGTCTTGCACCATCTTGAGTCAAAATATATTTTTTAATTTGTTAGGAACACGATGGCCACAAAATGTGCTCTATATTATGCAAGTGATCAAATATCAAATCTAAATGTAGTCTTCGTAGTGTATTATTGTACCTAACAATAATTTGTTAATAATTTTAGTGCTATACGATTATCCTCTATTCCAGTAGGTCTAACGTTTATATCTAGAACCCTAGATTTTGTTTGATCTCTCTTTCTCTTTATGGTGGATTTCAAAATCATGTAATTATTTTTGAAAACATTTATATTATCTTAGAAATGTAAAAAACATAATATTTTCAAAAAATTTCCATCTGAATAAACTACATGATTTTAAAATAAACCCTATTAGTCATTGTTTTTTTAAATTACAAAAAATAATATTAAAAACAGGAATCTCATGTGCCAAATTGTTAATGTTTTAAAATAGATTTTTCTTATATTAAAGGTACGAAATTCAATTTAATTTGGATTGTAAAAATTAGTGCAATGTGAACACCAAATATGAGAAATTTAGAATTTAAAAAAGAGATGGATGCGGTACGTGCTAAGTAATTATAAAATTACTGAAAACTTTTGTATTCGAAACGCAAAATCAAATTACACGATTCGAATATAAATGTTTCTGTTTAAACTAAGTCCATGCTAGCAATCTATATTTTATAGACGTCAAATTCTTAATAAATAAAATAAACATTACATTGTGTAGCATAGCTTAAACAAAAATCATGTAAATTTCGATGTCAATTTTAGATGCCCATTTAGGCCGGGCAAGTTTTGTAACGAACAACAATTTGCTACCACAATTTTTGCAACAATTTTGTAGTGTAAGTGTAAATTTTTATCAGATGTTCAATGTTAAGATGTTGTTAGTTTTTATATTTAGACTTCTGTTATTCTTTCCTTTCCCTTTCTTCTGTAAATTTGCAGCGTCAAAAACAAAGGAAGATAGGCTGGTCAATAGCTCGACATAATCGGTGATGTCTATCTCTGATCATAATCTTTGTTTGGCGCCGCAATTACGAGGTCTGGTATTCTAGTCACAAAATGTGACCAGGTACCAAAGTGGTAAAAATTCCAGCACTGCATTTTGTGGAACATTTCTGATGACGCTGTGCAAATTGGTGACACCATTAATTGCCAAGGTGGCCACTTTTCTCATTACTGGTAACAATTTGTGGCGGTATACGAACTCAAAATCTATGTAGTTCTTCTTTTAGATGAGAGTATAACGGAATGTTATTGTTGTAAAGAATTGTGATAACATAAGGAGGCGCGGGCGCATCGCGGGGAATAAGTTAATTATTGTCAACGAAGAATTTAAAACCATTTATCGTTAGTTTAGTTTGCAGATCTGGAAAAACTTGTAGAATTTCATCATCATCAGCAAATATACGTTCCACTCCAGGCCTCATATCTTTGTAGAATTCTAGATCGCATATTGCGATTCAAACTAAAAAACTGTATTTAGGAATATGATTATGATCTTAACTATTATAAAACCGTAAAATCATGAGGAACAAAAAAGTAGCGGTTCACTTCATATAAAATCAAATAACATTCGATAGCGCGATTTAAATGACGTGCAGCGCCATCTATTGACAAAATTGTTAGTATGTTTGTTACTAAAACTACTGAACTGATTTTGATGAAACTTTTTTGTTTGATAGCTTATGATCTGACTTAAAATCTGGTATATAATTTGTGCGGACGAAGTCGCGGGAAAACACTAGTATAAAATAAATCTCTGATTCTGCTACCTTGCTTTTTAGTCACAATACTGGAAGGTAAACTGAAGTTACAAAATATCATCATCAACAGTAAATTAAAATACTTTTTCAGATCTTATTAAAACACCAATTGAAATTTGTGCATGCTCTTGAGAAAGGGCTTTAACGCTGAGAAAAATATATTCGTGGAACGTACGTCTAAATTATGATTTCTACAGTTTCTCCTGATCTGCCTAGTTAGTTAGTAGCGAGAAGTATTTTTGTACCGTCTCAGAACTGTCAATTGGATTAGTTACAAATTGTATATTTGAAAAACAAATGTTTCGTTCATGTACCTGGAAGGAAAACTCATAAATCCGTCCATCGGAACTCGAAGTAGATAGTTAAGGAGCTATGTAGAAACCTTTCTTCCTAAACCTAAACCAAAATAGCTTCCCGTTGTTGACAAATCTTAAATGTTTAGTCAAATACTCATAGCTAAACAAATCTATATGTAATAGTGCACATCGACTAAATTTACACTGGAAATTACTCTGAAATCTATTAACCATCATTAGAATCAGTGCAAATTGTCGAAGTGGAAGCAAAGTAATCATATTGACAACAGTAAACAACATTATTGTTGTGGTTGCATCTAAAGTACTGCATAACTGAATTCCTCTTGAAGAGGTCACTTTGCCTCCTCTCCGTAAATTGGCACTAATCCAATACCATGCACTTCTCTCTTCACCCCTTTTTCCTCAGTAGAAAAGCTCCGCGGCCCCCGCACCTCTTGGATTATTTGGATGACTTATTGGTTTCAACCAGATTGTTGTTATATTGGCATTTTGCTAGTTAAAGAATGTAATCAATTGAACAAAAGAATCATAAGATGGAAAGGTTGAAATCGTAGATGAAAAATCAATAACATGCGGAGGTTCGAAAGGGGTCTTTTGTTGCAGAAAGCGCCTAATCATAGTCACCTAAGTACAGAGTAGGTCCCCTTCGATTTGGTACCAGAGGAACATACTCAGTAAAGCGTTGGACCTGTAATTTCAAACAATTGAAACTCGTGATGTAATAATAACAACGATTTTGTAAATGTTGTGACCAGAGATTATAGGACCTCTTTTGTTAATAAATGGAATTCGGTAAATCATGCTCACCAAAAGAGAATTGTTTAAACTACGATGCATCAAAATAATGTACTTATGGATTTGATACGAAACAGCTTCGTAATTTAGCAAAACTAATACTGAAATAGACGATGAAATTTAAAAACCGTTCTATGCAGCAATATAAAATGGAAAAAGATTTAATAAAACCACTGAACAAAATAAAAGGTGTTAATTTAAAAACATTCAGCAAAACCAACACCTGAAGCGATAAAAATAAGCCATAGTTTTTAAAAATCCGAATAGCAAATGCAATAAAAAATATAGGGAGAGGAAATTTGATCCAGTTCGGTTGGCATCGGCCATAAATTGGTAACACTTGCGCTGGTCAGCGGATATGAGCTCGACTTATTGGCTATTCAGCACAAACCGTTATTGGGTTGAAAAACTATTTTTGAGAGCTTGAAATGTTGCAGTGTTTATTTTCGAGTTTGCAGTTTTAGGTAGGTGGGTACCTACTTCAATTTTCAGTAAAGACACTAAAATTTTTTGTAAATGTTCAGCAACTACGAAAGTGAATATATGATTCAATGAGAATCAAATAACAGTTTTGTTCTGCAAGAAACATATAACCGTAAAACCAATTTTCTATTGGGAAAGCGCGGATATGTCTACGCATATTCGTAAATTATCAGGTAGGTATCTATATAATATTTTCAGATATGAGGTTATACTTTAAAGTTTATTGGAATAAAGTCAAAAAGAAGGAATGAGAATGGAAGCAAATAAAGCAAATGAACATCTGGTTGAAACCAAAGTCCACTGTAATAAAATCATTTGTAAAAAATAAGTTATTTATCGTCCATTTCTCGATACAGCAAGTGTCGTTCGGTGCCAACATTATTATTATAAATCATAACATAATAATAATAATATATATTTACATTTATTAATATACATTTTATTATTTACTTTGATATTGAATGTACAGAATCCATAATATTCATCGCAATGTGTTTATGGAAAATCGTATACCGAATAAATAAACAATATATAAAAAACAATGTCTTTTACTTTAATTAAGGTTTCTGAATTTCAATCAGTGGAGCTCTACAGGAGAATAAAGACCTTATATGTATTGTGGCAGAGCTATATTTTGTATACAAGGGGATGTTTTAATAAAATTAATCCCAGTAAGAGTGCGTAAAGAATCAGCGGAGCGTGGGATCGAAGCGGAGTAGAGTTTCGGGCAAATTGGGAACAACGTTCAACAGACCGCCTTCTGGCAGACATATATTACACAGTAGCTATATAACATACCTATAGGGTAGTTATACCTATAGGTAGATATGAATTGAAACCAGACGCTTTAGGTACTTTCTAAGAATACCTATGTCTATTTGTAGACGAGTGAAACGCTCGAGTGCATAATTGATACTGACTTGATTCGTATAGGCGGGCTCTGGAAGAAATTTGGAGAATAGGTCACTTATCGGTCTGTTTTCGTTTTTGTCCAATCCGCCGATGCCGATGCCGATTACAGTGCGAAAGAAACAACTGCAGCTCAGATTGATTTTTTCTACAGTTTTGCTCCTCCAAAAATAAACCGATTTGAATCATTCTTTCAAGAAGATACAATAGACTTTGTCTGTGTTTTGCTTTTTTTGTTGATCCAAATAATGCTTCCTGGATCAACTTGTTTCTATCGCTATTTTGACTATGGCCCCATAAGCACGGCCCACTCAGTACCTACTCTTATGGCATGATCTCACGATATCTTGAATAGTAACAAAACAACTAGTAAGTATAGCGCCTGGTGCCTGCTATTTACTATATTATGCGCTTCTTGAGGCGGCACCTCTGAAATCACCCCTGAAGTGCGGAGTATGGTGAGGTATTTGAAGTTAGGGAGGAGCGGGAGAGTCCATTCTGTATCTAGAACTATTATCTATACAGGGTGTAAGGGACATCCGTAGACTGAAACGGTGAACTCAGACCATGAAACTGAACATTATGGAGCCTTTCCAGGAAACGCGAAAAAATTTTGCTGCTTCATACAAAACTGCTGTCTTACCTCCCGACTTAAATGTATGAGACAGCGGAATTTGTTTTTGTGTTTCCTGAGGTAGGCTCCACAGTGAAAGTTGTTCAGCTAACTGAACCTATGGTCTGAGTTCACCGTTTCAGTTTGTGGGTGGCTGTCCTGTTTGTGAAGTTAGACGGTCTAATCCAGGTCTATAGTTAAGGGTAGATTGTATTGAACAAATTTCTTAGCAGTTAAACCACGCTTCACGCAGAAAAATATTCAGTAGTAGGTATATCTCACATAAAATAACATTAAATAATGTTTCGTTTTTATTAAGGAAAAGGTTCATGATTTCTGCGTGCCCGTCATTTTAAAGTTGATTGCACCGAAGGTCTGTCGAAATTCGGCAGTTGTTCATTGAGTCGTCCAACATTTACATAATTTCCTTGAAAGGCAACCGAGTTTGATACAAGACTGAATAAACGGGACGTTCCCAGCTTTGTTACTTTTTAAACTTTTAAATTATTTCGTCATTCAATCAGCATAAGTATTTGCTGACGACTAAATAAAGAGGTATACAAGGTGTTACAAATAAACATTTAAGAGGGTGGTTTAGACCATCAAACTGAACAACTTTTACTATGGGACCAATATCGAAATCGCGAAAAAAATATGTTCTATACTCTACAAATCGACTCGAGGTAAAATATGTATGGGATATCAGTTTTTTTTTCGTGTTTTCGATGTTGGTCCCATAGAGAAAATTGTTCAGTTTGACGGTCTAAACAACCCACTTAAGAGTTTTACAAATTTATTCTTACTTTTGTAACACCCTGTAGAGATAGAAGTTATTCAAACTTTTTGTTATTTTAATTTTTATGTAATACAAACATTTTAAAATAAATGCGTAACATTTCTTGATCTTGTACGTTGGCTCGAAGGAAAATGCTTTCATCGAAATAGGTCCAGTAGTTTTCGCGTGATGCGCGAACAAACAAACACCTAAAAACCACACCGTAACTATCTGCAATGTACGGACACACTTCTGTTACAGTTTTATAATAGTAGAGATTATCCAGAATATTCTTAAACATTTTTACAGTCAATACCTCATTTTAAAACCTAAGCAATGAAAACAACAAACACAATAAAACTTTTACAGTTTTTATCAAATACCTACGTCTCCTTAACAAAGTCAGCTTTGTTTTTATCCCCATAATAAAGCATCGGGAAGGATTAGGAATGTTTCGAGAGGAAATTCCCAGCGAATAATTAAATTAGCCCCCAAGATACAAGGGGGATTGTCTCGTACATACTCCTACCCTAAAGTAATCCCTTATACAGCGTGCTGTGTTATAAGAAGCCCATAATTCACTGGCTTGAAGTATTTATCGAGATGAAGAATGAACATGATTTCATTTCGATGTTTTAAAAAAGCTGAATATAGGTTCCCATCCTACCTACTATCTAGTTCTGTTATTATAGAGTCGATGGCGCGTTTATGGTTATAAAAATCCCAAAAATCCGTTTTCCGGTTTGTCCAATAAGGGATCGGATAACTATAGTCAAATTAGCAACTCTTAATCAAATGTCAAAACCTGACCTATCCAACGATACCCCACACCATGGGATAGACGAGAAAAAAAAATTGCGTCCCCACTTCACGGGTAGGGGAGGTACCCTAAAAAAAATATTTTTCAAAATTTTATTTTACCACTTTCTCGGCGTGATTAATATGTGTACCCATGCCAAATTACAGCTTTCTAGTACTAAGCGTCTCTGAGCTAAGCCGCGGACAGACGGACGGACGGACGGACATGGCGAAACTATAAGGGTTCCTTGTTGACTTCGGAACCCTAAAAATCAGCTGTCGCATACGATTGCGTCGAGTACCTAGTATTGCAGTTTAGTATCATATGGGACAGCTGACTTTATTTTTTGCTCTGATCGTTTTGCTCATTAGTAAAAGTTGGTCAGTTTGAGGGGTAGAGTATGTGGTTTAAAGGTTAATTATACTTTTCCTAACACCCTGTATAGGCTGTGATGATGAGGATGATACTATTTTACTACTACACTTATATTAAGAGATGATTGTAAACAAAGTTTCAGTCTACCCCGAATATGAGATCATGGTTTTAAGTTTCTAATAGCTATACATTTAAGTATAATTGACCTAACTGACTCCTTTAAGAATTAAATGTTACTTCAGCGAAATGGGTAAGCAAAAGCAAGATATTTCCATTCCAACTATGTTTCTACTCCGTTATCTCCGCGTTTAAATCTCCCAAATTGCCCGTATATATTACATAATTTGTTACCGCCGAGTCTTTTGTCCTCTAAATTCAATGGTATCTAGGGCATCTCTACGCAATCTTACGCAATTTCATTTCAAAGGTTCCATTTCCAACACTGCAAGTAAAATTTTTCTGTATTTATATGGAAATTATTTTATCTAAACTATTATAAAACTGTGGCGACGGGCTCACCCCCCGTCACACTGGACAGAGTTTCGGTACTACTGGTGAAACGTGGATGTTCTGAGATTTCAGAATATCTCTGACTACCCCCTCGGGGAATATAGTAGTGAGCATATGCTGCTTATGCTTATGCTTATGCTTATAAAACTGTAACTAAAGTGAGTCTGTACATTGAAGATATATTACAAAATAAAGATTACGATATGGTTTTTAGGTATCACTGACTCGAAATCAACCTTTTTTAGAAATTTTGTCGGTCTGTTTGTTTGTGTGTTTGTTTGTTTGTTTGTTCGCGCATCACGCAAAAACTACAGAACCGATTTTGATGCAACTTTTTTTGTTTGGAAGCTTATGATCTGACTTAAAATCTGGTATGTAATTTGTGCGGACGAAGTCGCGGGAAAACACTAGTTTATTTATATAAATCTTGCTGTTACTTTTGGTCTTGTTGACGTAGTAAAAGCTAGTAAGACATAGAAGAAGAGGATTAATTTTAATTAACGTTTCTGCAACTGAGTGTCAGGCCGAGATTATAGTTCGAACTCCCGTATGTCAAAACCCATACATTTCGACCCTACTTAGCTCGAACTAAGACTAAAAAAAATCGTCTCTGAATCTCGGCCTTAATCTTTATTCGTAGTACCAGATTCAAGTCATCATCATCAGCCTACGTCCCACCGCAGGGCACTTGCCTACCCTCAGAGAGAGTACATGGGCGTTAGTACACCACGCGTGCCCAATGCGGATTGGTAGACTTCACATACGCATCAGAATTTCTTCTTCAGCGTATGCAGGTTTCCTCACGACGTTCACCTTCACCGTTTGAGATCAGTCAGTATTACGTACATACACATACGTTAGAAAAACTCATAGGTACATAGCACGTGGTCCGTGCGGATTCGAACCCGGACCTCATGATTGAGTATCCATACCTCTCCGCAACGCGTCACCGACGCCAAGTCTAGACATGTTATAATGATAATGAAAAGAAATCTCATTTGGCGTGGTTGGGGATATACCTTTTAGCGGTCAACTCAACTCAACTCAAAATTGTTTATTCAAAATAATATCACATAGATAACTTTCTGACGTCATTTTTGATTCTACCACCGCTTCGGAAGGTGTTCCGTTGTAGAGAAGATGCGGCCAGAAACTCTACAACACTCTTCTTTTAAACAAAACAAAATATACAAAGTACAAATATTGAATTACATAGTGTAACATTGTCAAGACCAAACATTTTGGTCATTCAAATAATCATCGAGTTTATAGTAACCTTTTTTACAGAGGACTTGTTTAACATGGGATTTAAACTTTTTGTCTGGCAAGTTTAGAATATCCTCTGGTATCTTATTATTATAGCGTATCCACCCCAGGCAAGGGCATCACAAGCTTCTAAGTTTGTGGTGGCGGCTGAAGTAGAACCCCCACAGCGGTGTGGTAGGCTCCGCAAGAAGCCGCCTGGCTCCTGCCAAATTCTGGCACCTACTCGACTCAACTGTATGGGACAGCAGATGTTTTTTGTTTTTTTTTCATAGTGAAAGTTGTTCAGTTTGATGGTCTAACCACCCTTTTATACAGGATGTAAGTGACAGTCTAGCAAAAACTGAAACGGTGAATTCAGACCACCAAACTGGACAACTTTCACTATGGAGCCACCCTCAGGAAACGTTAAAAAAATTCAGCAATTTCATACATTTGAGTCGAGTAGGTTCAGCTGTTTTGTATGGAGCAGCAGATTTTTTTTTTCTCTTTTAAATGCTCCGTAGTGAAAGTTGTGTAAAAGTTTGGCGGCCTGAATTCACCGTTTAAGTATTTGCTAGGCTATCACTTACACCCTGTATATTACTAGGGTGTTTTGTTACACCCTGTATATAAGGTATACCTATTCCATTCATTCATTTGTAATCTTTTTCGTTTTCTTCGCCTGAAAAGATAAATTTTGACTAGAGATTGCTGGAATTTCTTTAACATTTTGGGTGACTTGACTCATTTCATTAAAGAGATTTCTTCGCCCCTAAAAAAAGATGAGCTTTCAGTCTGAACAAATTGAGATATTGACCGTAAGAAAGGGACCTAAGTAAAATGTCGCCTGTCTTTCCTATCCTTCATCACTGTTATATTAGGTTAGAGAGAATTGTATGGCTGGGAATTTGCTGGGGACCTAGATTAGTCTCAGAAAATGGTTCTGAAATGCTGATTAAATTTGCTAACAGTTGGTAATTGCTATTAGTCATTCCGTCGGTAACTACCTCCGTGGTCTAATGGTTAAGAGCACTGGGCTCTTGACACGAAGGTCGTGGGTTCGATTCCCACGGGGAACACCTAGGTGATTATGTCACTGTACGTTTTTCCCCAGTTTGTTAGGACACTGCAGGCTGAATCACCTGATTGGCTGAGAAGAAAGATGATTCTGTGAATCGGATGGTACGTTAAGCTGGTAGTATTCGTTATATAAAAACCACGTCAGAGGATGTAAGGCGGTTTGAAAAACTCAGAAGCCAGGGCTAGCTGCCCACACGATAAGAATTAAGATTCCGTCTGTCCAAAGCAACGATATCAATGTACTAAAGAGTCTACGTCTATGGTCCACAGTGATGCAGGATCACTTTTTTGTTTTTTAACCTTTTTTGTCACACTGCTGGACAAATACTCACATATTAATCAATATTGACAACTGTAACAGATACTCCCAAAATACGGAACGCCAGACTATTAGCTACTTACCCAACATAACTAAGGTAGGTAAAGCCTGACCAGGAATATAAAAAACCTGGATTGGTGGCGCTGCAATCGACTGTCACCTTTAATGTTAGTGTTCCCAGTACAAAAATTAGTTCCAATGATTTTCCGCAACATGGCGAGGTTTTTTATTCTCCTGGTCAGGCTTTAGGTACCTAGACCTAACCAACAAAGCATTAAATTATAACAATTCTTTTGAATTCACTAAGAACTCATTTACCCCAATAATGATTTAGCGGTCAAAAGTTCTCCCACCAAAACCAGAAACTTATTGATATTCATGAGAGCAGGAAAGAAACTTTTTATTAGTTCAGTCTTCTAACAAACATGTTTTTATGTATTACTTTCCTATAAAAACTCGGATTGGATGGTTTCTGGTGTTCCTTACTCATACATATTGTAATGGTTACTTATTTTTGGCAGTTTCGAGTTTATCTACTATTTGACATCACCTTTATAGCATTGAGCCATAAAAGTAGCTATCGAATGAATGTGAATGAACGTTTGGCACTAGAAGTGAAGGTAGGTAGGTTTGTAATTTACTAAATTTTGCCCGCGACTTCGTCCACTGGCTGGCACCCGTCGTTTATAAGTAAGTAAATAAGTTATAGCCTACAGAATCCCACTGCAGGGCAAAGGCCTCCTCTCATGAATATGGGTGAGAGGGAGTGGGCCATAATCCACCACGCGGGCCCAGTGCGTATTGGTGGAGGCAAGGTAGTGGTCAACTTGATGTCAGAGAATTTTCAAGCCGCCTAAATAGGCCTCTGACCTGGCTTAACAAATAGTTACAACGCCATCTGACGGAACTATCCGAGACCAACTACTTAACGTGCCTTCTGAAGCACGGAAACGCTCGAGATGAAATACCACTAAACGGTCACCCATCCAAAGACTGACCGGACCTGACGTTGCTTAACTTCGGTGATCGTTTCCAATACCGAAGCTCCACTACGCCAACGAGCGCTTCGTACGCCAACGAGCGCTGTTTAGTTAGATAAGATGTAAGCAAATCCATTTTAAAGTCTATTAAGTAAGCTTTTAAACTCAAAAAGTTTCATCAAAATCGGTTCAGTACTTTTAGCGTGATGCTCGAACAAACAATGACAAAAAAACGGCCAAGACCGTGTCGGACTCGCCCATGATAGGGTTCCGTAGTCATTGCATAAGAAAATATTAGTAATGTCAGTTCTCTTACCTAAACGAAAATTTGGAACCTTACGGAAGCGCGACTTAATTTCCTGCAACGCCATCTAGTTTGTATTAGAAAATATATTAATATTTCAGGTTTTTTCAGAAACTGCTTGCATCCGTTATTTAAAAAAATCAATTTTTTCTAACCCATCTTTCACTCCTCTTCCTTTTTCCCTCTCTTTTTCCTTTTTCACTCCCCTTTCTTTCTTTCCTCTTTTGTATGGGACATTCCTGTTTTTGGGTTACTGTTATCTGTCTTCATGCCAAACGATTTAAAAGGTGTAAAAATGAGCGAGTTATTGAGCCGGGGCATACAGACAGACAGAATGGACGAAAGTATAAAGGAACCCTTATAAGGGAACCCTTATAATTTCGTCCATTCTGTGTGAGCCGGGGCATACAGACAGACAGATAGACAGAATATCTGTATGCCCCGGCAACAACTCGCTCATTTTTGCACCTATTGAATCGTTTGTTTGACTACGGAACCCTAAAAAGTCTCATCGTCATCTTTACTGCAAAAGTGGACACATTACACAAACCAACAACTACTGCAAAATAATTGGTTTTTTGCCCCATTCGGTGTTACTTAGTTTTATTCCGAATGAATGCAAACTAACTTGGAGCCGGACGGCCGGGCGGCCGGATGTCCGGACGTCCGGGTGTGTGCAGCAGGTTCAAAGTTGCAGTTAGCTCTGGCACCACACTTCCTGTCTGGCAGCACGTTGGCTTGGCACCGTGCCGTGTTGCTTATTTTAAACATTAAAATGTAAGTGTTATGTAAGTATGTACACACAATCGGCTAAGACATTTTTAAATTAATTTCTCATTCTTATTTGTAGTACCTTACCTACGGTAGTATACAAGGTGTTTTATAAGTAAAAACAAATATTTAAAACTCTAAGCCCCACTTGCGCCAACCTGGGTTAGCAATAAACTCTAGGTTAAGTTGGTAACCCATGATTTTTTGTATAGAAAAACAACTGAAAGAGCTATTTTATCCGGAGTTAATTGCTAACCCGTGGTTGGCGCAAGTGGGGCTTAAGGACTCTGTTTAGACCGTCAAAATGAACAACTTTCTCTATGGGACCAACATCGAATACGCGAAAAAAATAATCTGATATCCCATACATATTATCATATTTTTTTTCGCGATTTCGATATTGGTCCCATAGTGAAAGTGGTTCAGTTTGATGGTCTAAACCACCCCCTTAAATGTTTATTTGTATTTTTGAAACACCTTGTATAGTAGTACCTCTGGTGGTAGGTACTACCTACACGTTTTTACCCCACAAAAACTTTACAGGAATCATAGGACCACCAAAATCAAACGGTCTCATTTGAAATGTTTGGACGGTTGGACAGTACAAAAGTGCGGTAGCGATCGATTTTCTATGTTAGGTACCTACAAAAAAGTTGATTAGTTTCATGATCTGAATAAACCCTTAAAATTTAAGAGTTATTTCGAAAAAAGTGATATACAGGGTGAAATTGATATCATTAGCATCCTTTTACCCATCAAACTGAAAAACTTTTACTATGGGAGCAAACCAATAGGATAAAAAAAAAATCAGCTGTCCCATACTAAACTGCACCCACCGCGGCTGCCTACACGACTCAAATGTATGGGACAGTAGATTTTTTTGTTCCGATTGGTTTACTCCCATAGTGAAAGTTATTCAGTTTGATGGGTAGACTCTTAGTTTAAAAGGATGTTAATGATATCAATTTCACCCTGTAAATGTACTGGGTAATCGACCCACATCCTAATTTCGTAAATTATTTATTTTCTGTCACATGACATCCAAATACCACAAGGTTTAAATTTTCACCGTAATCTTACGGTTGAAAAGATACAGCTTTTAAAGTTAAGACATACGGACGGACAGACGGACAGACGGATGGCGTCCTGTTTGGGCACGAAACCATAAAAATATCTTCACATACAAGTTGCGATTTATCAGTCCCATAGTTTGGCTCGGCCTACTTTTAATGAAAATACCGAATGGGGCAACTTTTTTGTTGAGGACAACAGACCACTATCTTCTTTTCATGACAATACTGACCCAGACCACAGTGTAATAAAAACTACTAGTAGTGAAGCTCAGTGGTCACGACAGGTCAATAAGAGTGCGATATGCGGGGTCCGGGGGAGCGCGTTCCGGAGTGCAATTATCTAAGCGTCACATTGCTGTCAAAGACATCGATAAGCTCACGAATGCAACATCCTTCTGGCATCCTACAGGAGTGCAAACATCGGATGAAACATCGTCGAGCTGTCAATTCGATATGCGTTGCTATGACAACTTCGACGATCTGAAGGATGCAAAGAAGGATGTCACTTTAATGAATAACACTCCAGATCTTCGAAGTTTTTAAATATTAAGTTTGACACACATGACATAAATTATACTTACCCTTAGCGAACAACGAATTGACAGCTCACCGATGTTTCAACGACGAATTTAAGGTTGTGACAATGTTGGCGCTTAAAGGATTGCGTTGTTGTACTGACCTGACTTTCCGACGCGCGGTACCGACTTTGCGAATTCAATGGCGGTGCCCCGGCCCATGCATAGCGCGTGAGATCTGCCGCGACCGCTGAGCTTCACCACTATTAGTTTTTATTACACAATGCCCAGACTATCTTTATCTCGACCATAACATGTAATCGTATCGTAAAATTTCACAATGAAAAACAAGCTGCTGAATCGTATAGTCATTGTCTACGTTACTTCGATCCGGACGCGGAGTTCTTGTCAACATGGTCAGGTCAGGTTATATCGAGTAGAGATGTGCCAAAAGTAAAGTTTTGAAATAAAATACGCGAATAATGAATATTGCTTTCAATTCTAATTACTATCCGGTTTCTGTGATGGTTACTTTGCCGGAATATATCAAAACAGATATCCTATCCTGAGTTCTAAATCCGGCACTGGATGTTAGTGCGTTTACACACGATGACTCACTGACGGAGCGGCAGATGTCAGTTCATAGAACCACACCCGGTGCGTCAATGCTGCACCGTGTGTGCTTCTACGTGCGGTTTCATACAACTCCTTGCTTCGCAAATAACGGACTGACGTTTGCTGCTCCGTCAGTGCGTCATCGTGTGTGAACGCACTTATATTTTGTCTTTTATGCCGTTGTTATCTGGTTTTTATATTAACAATTTAAACGTTTTTTTGTGTCGTTGCTATTTAGTTTTCATACTAAAAGCCTTGTTTTTTATGCCATTGTAATCTTGTTTCAATAATAAATGGCTTGTTTTTTCCCTTTGTATTCGGTTTCAATGATAAAACATATGTTTTTAATGTATTTTTTTTCATAACTGTATTACATAATATAGCTTTGTGACGTCATTTTTTGACTCTACCGCCGCTTCGAAAAGTATTCCAAATCTATTGTAGAGAAGATGCGGCCAGAAACTCTACAACACACATCTTTTAAACACAAA
Organism: Agonopterix heracliana; assembly: GCA_963693445.1. Lineage (NCBI taxonomy): Eukaryota > Metazoa > Arthropoda > Insecta > Lepidoptera > Depressariidae > Agonopterix > Agonopterix heracliana. The sequence continues at coordinate 7,551,481 of OY856331.1, forward strand.
ACAAAATATGCAATGTACAACGATACATACAACTACAAAACTTTAATAGAACTACTTCCCTAGTTTTTTAGAAATAGGAATTCATAATTTCTGTGGACCAAACGGATACTAACATATCTATAGCACATCACTACCGACTTCCATTTTATTATCCACCCTAATTTATTGGACGCACTTGTGAATATCTTATTACCTCCATATATCAGAGGGTTAAGTATGTCGAGTTCCTGGATTTTTGTATTGTTCCGCGATTAGGCGGGAGGGTGTGATGGTGTGACGGCACGTGAATAAGGAGCGACGTGTGCGAGTGTGAAATGTGCTGCGTGATCAGTTGTGTTTGGCAGGAATTTTGAGGTTAATTTGGCGAGTTTTTCTTCACATTTTTAAGAAAGAGAGGCATTTGAAAGAGAAAGAAAATTCATGAATCGGTAGGTGCATCATCATCACAGGCCTTTATATCTGTTGCAGATGATTTAAGCCATAACACTTTTTTTCATGGCTGTAAAGTCCTAATACGACAGCCTCACGGCCTCTACAACAAAAGTGTACGCCGCCGTCGGATGAAGGCGGGATTGTGACAGCATTAAAGCCTCCGCACATTGCAGCGATATTATCGAGCGATATTTTCGACAGCGATATCGCGACACCTTACACACTGCAGCGATTCCGCGATTCGCGTCACGCATGCGCCCCACCACTGAATGTAGTCGAAAGAGTTGCGATAATATCGTGGCAGTGTGCGGGATTGAGCGATTTACGAACAGTCTGTCTTACTTACTAAAGTTATAAAAACTCATTTTTACCCGACTGCGACAGAAGGAGGGTTATGTTTTTCGAGCGTATGTATGTATGTATGTATGTTTGTATGTCTATTTCTTTGGCACGCCCTACAGCCTAAACGGCTTGATGGATTTTAACATATGAGGTGTCGTTAGATTCGTAAAAATCGTGAAAGTGACATAGGGTACATTATTTTAATATGGCGTATGCGAATTAAAAAAGAGAGGGGGGAGAATCAAATTTTTTTCGTAAAAAAATACAATATGGGTATTGTCACGGATGCTGCCAAACGTTAATCGTAAAAAGGCATTCACAAATTCAGAGGGTTTGTCAATTAGCTTTGTGGCTCAGCGGTCGGACGTGCGATTCCGAAAATTCGAGAAGTCCTGGGTTCGAGACCTCACCCCGACGAAAATATTTCTAGATTTTAATTTTAATATTGTTCAGGAATGTTCCAGAGGAAAGAGGGAGAAGGAAAATTGGAAAGAATATTTGGAAAGAGACAAAATAACCGTGTCTAGGAATATTCGAGAAAGGGGGAGGAGCTAGAGATAATTAGAAGCGTTTAGAAGGAAACAAGGGAATAACGAAAAGAAGATCGAAATTCGATTGCCTAGAACATTCTAAGCAGTATATAAGCCGGCGAGTTTGCGGCCACAGGGCAGTACTGAGTTTAACAGTGAAAAGTGCGAAACTAAAAGGAAGAAGAGAAATAGTGAAAAAGTTACTAGTGAGAAGTGAACAGTGAATAGTCAAGTGACAGTGTAGTGCCGTGACGTCGTAGCTGTGACGTGTGTCGTGACGTGTTGTGACGTGTCGTGACGTCATAGAAGTGACGTAGTGGACGGTGTAAAAGTGGTGTGGTTCCCTGTGAAGAGGACCGTGTAAGGGGAATCTCCGCGACGAGGACTCTACGAAGAGGACCCTGCGAGGAGGACCGTGTGTAAGATAAACTCTGTAAATTTGGACTTGGCGTTTCACTCCAATCCCGGAACCCGTCGCTCGTAACATTTGGTGTCAGAAGTGGGATTGGAGTAGGATGCCGCTGGTGCCGAAGGAGTTACAGGGAGTAACCACCCGGGCCATGTCGGAAGCGCGGCGGGAAGGTGCAGCCCTTGCAATTGAGGTGCAGCACACTCCAGAGAGGAGACCTGAGGGAGGTGAAGTGCAGCGCACTCCGGAGCAGAACCCAGGAAACTTCCTCTATCAAATTCAGCTCATGATGGAGGAACAAGCTCGCCGTCAGGAGGAACAAGCTCGCCGTCAGGAGGAACAAGCTCGCCGTCAGGAGGAACAACTGCGCGCACTGCAAGAGGAGCAGGCTCGCCGCCAGGAGGAACAGGCTCGCCGCCAGGAGGAACAGGCTCACCGCCAGGAGGAACAACTGCGCGCAATAAAGGAAGAACAAGCGAGCCGTCAGGAAGAACAGGCTCGCCGTCAGGAGGAACAGGCATGCCGGCAGGAAGAGCAAATGCGCACGATGCAGGAGACGCTTCATAAAGATATTACGAAAGGCTTGCTGCAGGCGGTAGAGAGAGTTGAAGCCGTAGAAGGGAGGTTGGATCGTGTGAAGGGAGAGTTCGAAGGGAAGTTAGATCACGTGAAGGGTGAGTTAGACCACGTGAAGGGTGAGTTCGAAGGGAGGTTTGAGCGTGAGTTTGCCAAAATCCGGCGAGAGGTTGAGCAGAGCAAATCTCATAGTCGTGTCGCTGCTGTATTTGACTCACCCATACAACCAAAAGGTGTCAAGACTCCGGTTTACGATGGACTGACTTCATGGCCTGCTTTTAAGCTACAATTTGCGACAGCAATGGAGGTTAATGGTTGGGGCAAGAAGGAGGCACAGTCCGCGTTGACATTGGCACTTCAGGGACAGGCTCTCACCGTGCTGGAAGCCGTAGGAGCTGGTGAAAATCTGACGTTCGACAAACTCTTCGGAGCTCTGGAAGCTAGATTCGGCGATGGACATCTCGAACACATGTATCGGGCGCGATTGAAGGAACGTAACCAACATGCTAACGAGAGTCTGCAACAATGGTCCGTGGAAGTAGAGAAGCTCGTGCGAAAGGCTTTCCAGTCTTCACCAGGAGCCATCGATGACATGCTCCTGCAGGCCTTTACGGATGGGATACGGGATCCGGAGGTACGAGCTGCAGTGCGTCTTGGGCACCATGTTACACTTAAGGACGCTGTTGCTCATGCATTGGAGGTGGAAGCCGTACGTCAAGATTCACGTTCCGCTCGCCTCAGAGAGATTGTGGTGACCAGAGCATCAGTGCCAAGAAATCGAAGCGTCAATTATGTGTGCTACGAGTGTGGAGAACGAGGGCATATTCGCAGCTCCTGTCCGAAGCGCACAGGCCGTCGGGACATAGGAGTCTCGACTGATGAGCAGCAGGAAAACTAGAACCAGCCAGGGCTGCGGGGTGGGCGCTGGCCGGTTATGTTGCAACCCCTACCATTAGAGTCAAACAAGCATCAGACGGAAATAGTCTGTTAGTTGAAGGAGAGGTCAATGGTAAAATCTGTCAACTAACTTTGGATACCGGAGCTTCGAGAACCGTGATCAATACTCGACTGCTAAGTGAAATGAAAAGTTATCGGGAAAAACGACTTCTGCGGCAAACCAATCTACAGTTAACAACAGCTACCGGCCAGCGCATACCAGTTAAGGGAGAGTTGGGAGTTTCGATTAAGATCGGGGAAACTCCTTTCAAACATGAGGTGATTGTAGCTGAAATAGTGGACGATTGCATCATTGGCTTAGATTTCTTACAAAATCATCAGTGCAATATAGACATGAAAAACGGAGTGCTACGGTGTAACACAGAGGAGGTTCCGATGAAAAGTGGATCATCGGGAAAGGTCTACTGTGTGAGAAAAACAGTTCTCAGGCCTGGATCACAGACCTTGGTACCTGTTGTTTTGTCCAGGAATGACGTTGGGGATGTGGACCTGACGATTGAGAAGGGGAAGGTTGTTGGTCACTGCGAGAAAAATCCTCCTAGGAGACATAAGGCTGAGGGGGATGTAGTGTCGAAAGTTAAGGGAGATTCCAGCAAGGATCTGACTAAGTCACAAGCTGGGAAAGCAAAGAAATTGCTGATTAATATGGGAGATGTAGCGTCAATTCAACGACCTAGGCGCATTCCGTTTGTTCGTGAAAGCGAATTGCGGGAGGACATGGTCGACATTTATGAACAACTTCGAGAAGCCGGTCAAAACTTCAGTAACCGTTCGAAGACACTATATGACCGGATGACGAGCTATAAGGGGTTTGAGGAAGGAATATTGTTTTGGCTGTATAATCCAGTTCGAAAGAAAGGGAAGTTTTTTAAGTTTCAAGCAAGTTGGGAAAGGCCGTATGAGGTAGTGACCAAAATGAACGACGTCTCGTGTCGAATCCAACGATCGCCAAGGAGTCCGTTGAAGATAGTGCAAGTGGATCGATTGGCTCGAAATTTGGGCAGTAATGATGCTCGGGACGAGCAGAACTAAGGGAGGGGCAGTGTCACGGATGCTGCCAAACGTTAATCGTAAAAAGGCATTCACAAATTCAGAGGGTTTGTCAATTAGCTTTGTGGCTCAGCGGTCGGACGTGCGATTCCGAAAATTCGAGAAGTCCTGGGTTCGAGACCTCACCCCGACGAAAATATTTCTAGATTTTAATATTGTTCAGGAATGTTCCAGAGGAAAGAGGGAGAAGGAAAATTGGAAAGAATATTTGGAAAGAGACAAAATAACCGTGTCTAGGAATATTCGAGAAAGGGGGAGGAGCTAGAGATAATTAGAAGCGTTTAGAAGGAAACAAGGGAATAACGAAAAGAAGATCGAAATTCGATTGCCTAGAACATTCTAAGCAGTATATAAGCCGGCGAGTTTGCGGCCACAGGGCAGTACTGAGTTTAACAGTGAAAAGTGCGAAACTAAAAGGAAGAAGAGAAATAGTGAAAAAGTTACTAGTGAGAAGTGAACAGTGAATAGTCAAGTGACAGTGTAGTGCCGTGACGTCGTAGCTGTGACGTGTGTCGTGACGTGTTGTGACGTGTCGTGACGTCATAGAAGTGACGTAGTGGACGGTGTAAAAGTGGTGTGGTTCCCTGTGAAGAGGACCGTGTAAGGGGAATCTCCGCGACGAGGACTCTACGAAGAGGACCCTGCGAGGAGGACCGTGTGTAAGATAAACCCAATAAACTCTGTAAATTTGGACTTGGCGTTTCACTCCAATCCCGGAACCCGTCGCTCGTAACAGTATCAAATGAAGGCTGGTGAAGAGCAGATTCCAATTATATATATATTATAGTATTTTTATGCAACCATTTTGACACAAGACTAAAAAGTATGAAATAAACTAAATTATTTAGAAAAACAAAAAACCTGACTGCATAAAAAACTATTAGGTAACTGAAAAGATAAAAACAAGCTCCTTAAATCAGCTATAATAACTTTGCTTGGGCAAATTAATACAATTTGAATGTTATTACTTATTAGGTAGGTATTGCAGGCGGGGACAAACCAATAACCAACAAATAGGTCATTTTTCTTTGTCCCCGTTTGCGCTAATAAGTAATAACATTCAAATTGTATTAATTTGCCCAAGCAAAGTTATTATAGCTGATTTAAGGAGCTTGTTTTTATCTTTTCAGTTACCTAATAGTTTTTTATGCAGTCGGGTTTTTTGTTTTTCTAAATAATTTAGTTTTTACATGACATGTCATCCGTGTGGATTCGAACCTAGGCCTCAGATTGAGTATCCATAGCTCTCCGCAACGCACCACCGACTCTCTTTGTGTAGCAAGAGTCTTATAAATTCAGTGGTCATAATTATAATACGTCAACGAGATGCTCCATCAATTAATTGTCCACCAGGATGCACCAGACGTCGGTTGGTCAAAGGGTAGAAAGATTGTCTATTTATTATGACAAATCCCCTTTTAGTAAATGCACCAATTGTGCAGTTATAAACATCTTGTTCCGATACCAAAGCTCCACTACACAAGCGAGGCTTTCCCCCATTATAATAAAATTATCATTACCTATTTACCTATCGACTTTATCAGAATCGTAATACTTCAAGAATTCTTTTCGTATCTCCTTCAAGTAGGAGCTTAAGCCGTTGATCCGATTTCATCCAATATCGATACATGGGCTCAGTGCTACATCCCAAGACGTCTTTGAAACGTTATATGGGTTTATTTAGACTGTATCTTGAAACGACACGTGATCTAATAAGGATTTATACAAATATACAGTTTAGATAAATACTTATTGTCATACGTTATTTGTTATCGCTGAAGATGTGATGCTACGTGCAATGTTTTTATGCAGTTTACTAGCTTTTGTTGCCCCCATTATCGTAGCAAGATGATAATATTAAGTATACTTACCTACGAGTTTTTAGGTCTGATCATAAGCTTTCAAACACAAAAAGATTTATCAAAATCAACTAGTACCTACCTAGTTTTTGCATGATCTCCGAACAAACAAATAAATTAACAGAAAAATCAAAGTATTAAAAACAAACTTTTATTTAGGTTTACTTAAAAAAAACTGCCTCCGTGGTCTAATGCTGCCTCCGTGGTCTAATGCTGCCTCCGTGGTCTAATGGTTAAGAGCATTGGGCTCTTGACACGGAGGTCGTGGGTTCGATTCCCACGGGGGGCACCTAGTGAAATGTCACATTGTTCATTTTTCCCCAGTTGGTTAGGACATTGCAGGCTGAATCACATGAATGTGAAAAGAAATATGATTCCGTCTTCGGATGGCACGTCAAGCCGTTGGTCCCGTATACTATCTCTGGTGGAAGTCGTTACATAAAAACGATAAGACTGAACGCTAGGATACATCAAATTATAATGTTGAATAAGCAAATAAATTGATTTTTTTTTAAATAGTTGCAGAATTATCTTTTTTTTTTCAAGAATTTGATAAATTAAATGGACTTTTGCCCCCGTCTAGTATACTGTAACACATATTTTTCCTGTAATGTAGTAGATACGAGTACTAACTCATTTACAGTTCTTGAAACTAGAGACGATTCGGAAAAAATAAAACAAACAAAAACCAGACCTTAGAAAATGGACAAGTGCTTTTTATAAATGGTTCTTGTTTGAGAAGTGCAACAACTGTCATCCATCATCTCCCTCTTGCAGCGGTCGAGGGGTGGAGGTGTGAGGGGGATACGTATAACATCGTTTATCATTCCATCTAAAAGCATTTACTGAAGAACTCTAGACCGGAATAGCTGAGTGTTTTTATGAATTAAATATTTCTTTGTTCCATTCTGAAATGAACATGGAAAGTGAAACAAAGAGAATCATGTTATAAAAGCTTTATTGGAAACTAAAGATTCTATAAGAAATTTTCCACTGTAAGTGCATTATAGTAGATAACACACCGAGGGCAGGAAAGTAAGAAAGGTCTCAGATCTCATTTATTTATGCCCGAGGTTAGTATACTATTTTTCTCCTCGACGGAGGTGGAAAGAGGCAACTTCGTTTAGCGCAGCGGGACGAAAATTAACGCTTTCCGTCCGGAGGGGAGAAAAACAAATAAAGGCTTCCCTGATTTTTTATTTCCGGCTTGGATATAGCCTTACCCTGACGGTTGTCGTAAGATGCGACTTATTCCTTCATGCGGTGGCTGCTCATAGGTACGCCATCGAACGAACCATACCTTTGATCGTAGTGGTTTCCCATTCTATCATTTTCAGGAGACAAGACAATAGAGACAAGACAAGACAAAAGATACAACAAGACGAGACAACACAACAAGACACAAGACAACACAACACACAAGACAAGACAACGTACAAGACAACACAAGATGAGAGAGAAGAGATTGTAACATTATTATTTAGCGCGAACATTTATACACTTTAAAATATCCTGTAAACCTGACTCATCATCATCATCACAGCCTTTATATGTCCTACTGCAGGGCACAGGCCTATCCTCTGGGAATGCATGGGCGTTAGTCCACCACGCGTACCCAATGCGGATTGGTAGACTTCACATTACGCATCGGAATTTCTCCTTCAGTGTATGCAGGTTTCCTCTCGATGTTTTCCTTCACCGTTTGAGAGCAGTCGGTACTACGTACATAAGTTAGAAAAACTCATTGGTACGTGGCAAACCTGACAGCTTTTCGGTTTCAGCGGTCGCTGTGGTCGAAATCTACTATTAATATTATCATTCAAAATTTCTTCATAAAATGTTATGCACAGTGAATGACTTAATGAATGGCTTACCGTTTTCAAAACAAAGGAGCTGACAATAACTATCAGCAGAGAAGAATGCGGCAAGTGTCAATTGACAATAACAATACCGAGTACATTTCTGAGAGTCCTGAAGCACTGCAAGTTTAGCGTCATTCACTGACATAAACTCTAGAGATGACAAGCTCGTTCAAACAAACTACATGTCACACAAAACAACACAAAATGACACATTGCGGTTTGTCATTGCCATAGTGAGTGATGAAGTGAACTCAGGAACATCAATGCGGTGCGCCCACCTCACTCAAGTGGAACATGTTGCTTCTATGAAAGGGCCTGCCACCAATTTACTCTGAATTGTCATTGTCAATTGTCACTTGACATAGGGCCCTGGGCTACTAGATGCTACCCGTAAGTAAAGTAATTGTTAAGTGTCCAATAACGTGCGAAATCTTGGGACCAGTTTAAGATGGGTACAGCAAATCTCTGGTCTAAACTACTCTGTACAAGCTGCCCAATTTTTCATAACATCCTGTATAAATATAGCGGTTGTTAGAAAGTTTTTGCCCTAAGAGATAGATAAATCATTCCACAGATGATATCGCGGAACGATGAAAAAGTTTAGCGAAACGGAACGGGTGCTTGACAGTTTTTGGGATATAAAATAAACTAAAGTTTTTACCGAGGATTTTAAACGTTAATTTGCTGCGTAAAGTTTTTAGGGTGATATTTTGCTAGGAATTTGTTTTGGTAAGAATTTAATTAATTTCGGCTCTTTTAATCAACTAGATTTAAAGGTTTCTTGTGCAGTGTTTATGTCAGCGAAAGGCTAGCCACCTCTTTACCACTTGAAACGTTAATTAGGTACATCCTGAAATTTAATCAGACAGTCACTCAGTAATTCTTAAACAGACATCTGGTAATTGATGTAATGTTTCTGGTCACCCGGAAAGGGTACGGTCGTGAGTTTATGTATGTATATTGTAATAAACTCGAAATTATTTTACATTATCATCACAGCCTATACAAGGTGTTACAAAAATACAAATAAACCTTTAAGGGGGTGGTGTAGACCATCAAACTGAACAACTTTCACTACAGGACCAATATCGAAATCGCGAAAATAAAATTGATGTTCCATACTCTACAAATCGACTAGAGCTAAAATAATTATGTTTGGGATATACATTTTTTTTCGCGATTTCGATGTTGGTCCCATAGAGAAAGTTGTTCAGTTTGACGGTCTAAACAACCCCCTTGAGAGTTTTAAATATTTATTGTTACTTATAAAACACCCTGTATACGTCCCTCTGCAGGGCACAGACCTTCCCTCAGGGAGGGTGTATGGGCCTTAGTCCACCACGCGTTCCCAATGCGGATTGGTAGACTTCACGTACGCAACGGAATTTCTTCTTCAGCGTATGCAGGTTTTCTCACGATGTTTTCATTCACCGTTTGAGAGCAGTCGGTATTACGTACATACGAGTAATTTAGAAAAAACTCATTGGTACATGGCATATGGCATTTCGTTCGTACGGATTCGAACCTGGGGCTCAAGATTGAGTTTCCTCAGCTCTCCGCAACGCGCCATAGACGCTCTCTTTAAAATTGTATCTTGTTGTCAGGCAAAAAGAATCTAAATTAAATTGTATGTTGCTTACACTAAAATTTAATTTCCTTTATTTGCCATAAGATTCTGGTACACCTATTGGCTATGTGCGAAGTGGTGATGGGAACTGTCAGTGCCCAGGGTGGCAGAAATATGTACTTTTGTCGGACAAGCTGTGTAAAATATGCTTGAATCTATGCTAATCCACACTCTAAGTGCGTTCACACACGATGACGCACTGACGGAGCGGCAGATGTCAGTCAATAGAACCACACCCGGTGCGTCAATGTGTCACCGTATGTGCTTCTACGTGCGGTTTCATACAACTCCTTGCTTCACAAATGACGGACTGACGTCTGCCGCTGCGACGATGCGTCATCGTGTGTGAACGCACTAACTCAACACGACATCTCCAAAACTGTAAAGACTAGAAAGACTACAAACTTAAAATTTGGCTCAGAAGTTTCTATTGGCATCCTAGGGTATATAATGATAGTTTGTGATCTTAGGTGCCCACTTAAGGGTATATTATTCGGAGCGCGCTCCATACAAACGTACTATGGTGATATTTTCAATACTAACCAATTAAAGTCAATGAAATTTTGCAGAAACAATCTAGAAACAAATTTCTATGCTTGTATGGAGTCAGATTTTCGTTAAAATGTACAGTTTTCAAGTTATAGTGCCTCAAAGATTTCCATACAATTCTTAAATTAATCCTAGCAATGAAACTGTATATTTTAACGAAAATCTGACTCTATAGAAGCATAGAAATTTGTTTTTAGATTGTTTCCGCAAAATTGTATTGACTTTAATTGGTTAGTATTGAAAATATCACCATAGTACGTTTGTATGCAGCGCGAATTTTCGCTCTCGGAATAATATTCTCTTAAAAGGTTTTTTTTTAATATTATCTCCAAAGGTGTGAAAACCGGGATAAAAGTTTGTACGGAAATTGGCATTGCAAATATCGTAGATTCTAGCAAATAGATATTTAAAAAAATTTTATATTGATAATGTTGCTGATTTCTTTAGTTTTTACCATTTGTTCGTAGGTTTTTATATTATTTTATTATAGAAATAACAAACCTTAGGCTTGCGCATAGCCATATCATCTTTCTATCACATAATAAAACCTTCATCAAACGATAACTTCTTTTAAAAGCCATTAAATAATCATAACCATAATTTTTAAAAGTCCCCGTTCGATATTTGAACTGAGTCCAAAGTCCAACGGTAACTCACTACTGGGCCCATCCCAATCAAATTACCATAAAAACGGGACCCGGCGCGTCTCTCTAAAACCTACTTCGCAATTTAGCATTTGTAACCGTTGGAGTTTAGAGCATAGTAGACATTAGAGTTGAAGTGATATTTTTGAATCTCACATTTTCATAATGATCTAGAGGGTGTAACAAAACACCCATATTTAAGGGGGTGCTTCAGACCATCAAACCGAACAACTTTCACTCGCGAAAAATAATCTGCTGTCCCATGGCTGTCCCGTATATTATTGTTGAGTCGGTACAGCAGTTTTGTATGGGACTGGGACAAATAGCTGCTGGAGGATTGGATGAGGAAGTGTAATATTTTTTCTATCGCAATTCCATGATTAAAAACCTTTCGAAAAACACGTTATGACGTTATAAGGCGTAACGTTTCGTAAAATTATCAGGAGTAAAAACATAATTAGTAGGTATTGCGAAATTTTTTAAAAGTAAGACTGAAATCGAGTATGCATATATACGACCATATTAAAAACACTAGATTTATCAGTCACTTAAAATTTAATCGTTATAGCCATAATTAGTAGGTATTGCGAAATTTTTAAAAAGTAAGTCTGAAATCGAGTATGCATACTAGTGGTCTGTGATACGACCATATTAAAAACACTAGATTTATCAGTCACTTAAAATTTAATCGTTATAGTTCGCGATTCTCCTTTAGCCAGAACATAACCATTACTTTTTTACCATTCTTTATTGCGGACTGTAAATTAAAACCTTACCTTGACAATATAAGCCAATGGCTCTATAAAAAAATACCGAATTTGTGATACGGATGACTACTATTCCATACCAGCCGTGACGAGGGAAAAGGAAGCGGAAATGCTTCTTTGATCTAGTGTTCTTCAACACTAATGCCGTGTGTAAATAGAAGTTTATTTCAGAAATACGCGACCGAGGGTAGCGGGCCGTCGGGCAGGCGGGATCAATGCGGTCCGCAATTAGCAGGGGACACTTTTTATTGGCAACGGCAAGAGACAGCGTAATGGTTTTTAAAATAAATGACTTCCAATCCAGATGGTTTGCTCGAGGACGCGGAAGAAATCTCATTTGAGTCTGAGAGCAAATTACCATACAGGGACCTATGTAGAGGTCAGGGGATTATTTGGGATTGGGATTGGATTTAAATAAGGCGACTGCAGTTCGTACATAAAAGGATTTAGCATTACTTTATACCGGATGATTTTTTTACCGCATTCAGGGGTGGTTCAAACTGAAAAACTTTCACTAAGGAAGCCAAACTAAATACTTACAAATCTGGAATGTGTGTAGCTTTATTAGCATATTATGCTCAAGACTATATCCACGTTTCACCAGTAGTAGGTACCTACCGAAACTCTGTCCAGTGTGACAGGGGGTTAGCCCATCGCCACTTATAATGGACAGTAGGTACAATACATGCCTAGAAATTGAAGCATGTAGGTTTCCTCCTGATGTTTTCCTTCACCGAAAAGCCAGTGTGGTGTTACAAATCGTACATAAATTCCGAAAAACTCATTGGTACGAGTCGGCCTGGACGGGGGGCTCCAAAAGAGCTCTTTTGCCAACTAGCTGACAGTAAACATACTAAATAGTAAATATGACTATAGCCGTAGTCGTAAGCATTATGCAATGCCATTTAGGAGTTGCTTATGAGTAGGTACTGTTAGTAAGTTTCAAAGGAAGATAATATTATCTGAAAATAAAGAGTAATACAACAAGTTCCAAAGTACTTAACGTGTCAGCCCATGATCCCTATAGACCTTGGGCCAAAAGCTGTCACACAAAAAATAGAGTTGTAGAATTTTATTGTTATTACATTTTGCCTTCGGTTCGGTTCAACTTGATATCTTTATACTCCATCGAGAAAGGGATCGCTGTATTTAAATTTGACGACTATTTTCATGAGTTTGTTTGTAGTTTATTATTACGTGAAGGAAAATCAAATTCTGAAGGTTTTGTAAATAAAATTCAAAAAGGTATCGCGTTCGCGAGAAAATGTTAAATTCGTAGATTTGAAACGACGATCGGTTATTTTATTTTGTATCAGCACAAATGTATTTTTGTTCATAAAATAATCGTTGAGAACCAAAACTTACTTGACAAATTTTCAGGGGTGGTTCAGAGTTCAGACCCTTCAACTTTTGCTATGGGAGCAAACATTAAAATACTAAATTCAAATACTTAAGTATAATGGAACAGCAGATTTTTTTTGCGAATTCGTGTTTGCTCCCATAGTATTTGTTTAGTCGGAACCACCCCTGAAAATAAGTATGTTTTGAACCAACTCTGATTTGGGAAGTGATTAAAAATAACCGTGTGGACGGACTAAGAGAGTGCAATGAGACCTAAAGTGCCTAATAGTGGAACACTGGACCGGCTAGAAGGTATTTTTTTTTTTTACTATAGACGGGTTTGCTCTTGACCTCAATCTAGTCCTCTGGACAAAGATGGGGTCGAAGATGTAGCGAGCTTGGCACTGGCACTCCTGCACACCGACGGAACGCAACAAGCTGCATGGCGCCAGACTCCAGCAGGAGGGTGGTCGCGAGCCAGGTGGCTCCTTGCGGAGCCTACTACACCGCTGTGGGGATCGTTCAGCCTCCACCACAAACTTGGTAGCTTGTGGTGGCGTTGCCCGGGGTGGACCGCTAGGAGGTAGATCCCCAACCACCCTAATTACCAACCACCTAATTAACCTTATTAAAAAAAACGTGACAATCGAACCCACGACCTCCGCTCCGTGTCAAGAGCCCAATACTCTTAACCATTAGACCACGGAGGTAGTATCCTCTTAATGAGAAATGGCCAGAAATAGGAATCGTAATATCGTTCAATTCTTGCTTGGTACAAAGAGTAGGTGTGAGGGAGACCAAGATAATTTCTATCCGATGCCACCCCCTGGGGTCTGTTTGCCTCAAGCCAGCCAACCCTTTGTAATGACTTCATTTAGATTGTTTTCTTTGGGCATTTGTTTTATCTGGGAACAGTCGTTATTAAAATGTTGCTACTTTCATAAATGACTCCTGATAACACTGACCTCTTAACTGAATTCCGAATCGAAATTGTGATTTTGTATAGGATTTGATTACCTCCGCAATCCCGAACGGAATTCTGGAGGGTGAAGATCCATACAAAATCGTAATCCTGATGTGGCGGACCTTCTTACGTTTTTTACGTATGTATATTATGTACGTATTTCATACTAAAGTTTGTTCCCCAGACTTCGTCCGCCCCGGCTCCCGTTATGTCGTAACGAAATAAAATAATGAATATAAAGTCTAACTAAATTAGGTGAAACTATTTTAAGGAGATAATCAGACCATCAAACTGAACAACTTTGTCTATGGACCAAGATCGAAATCGCGAAAAAAAAATCTTCGGTCCCATACATTTAGTCGAGTAGGTTTGTATGGAACAGCTATTTTTTTCGCGATTTTGGTATTGGTCCCATAGTCAAAGTTGTTCAATTAGATGGTCTGATCATCCCCTTAAAATAGTTTCAGCTAATTTTGTAAGACCTTATACAGGGTGAAATTGATATCATTAGCATCCTTTCAAACTAAGAATCTACCCATCAAACTGAACAACTTTTACTATGGGAGCAAACAAATCGGAGCAAAAAAAAAATCCTCTGTCCCATACATTTGAGTCGTTTAGGCAGCGGCGGCGCGTGCAGTTTAGTATGGGACGGTTGATTTTTTTTTTGCTCCTATTGGTTTGCTCCCATAGTAAAAGTTGTTCAGTTTGATGGGTAGACTCTTAGTTTAAAAGGATGCTAATGATATCAATTTCACCCTGGATAATTACCAGTTTTAAGGTAGGTATATCTATCTTTTATGCAAAATATAATCTTTCATCAAAATCGGTCCACTTATATATATAGTTTTTGCATGATGCTCAAAGAAAAAATAAATACACAGTGAGAAATGTACTAAGAAGTCACGCACGCACAATTATTCTCCAGTTATACAGGGTGTAAGGCAACCGCAATATAGGGTACTCACAAAAACAGCTTTCTCAAACAAAATTAAATACGAGGTAGGCACCGCGCAAATTGTATGGAACAGCAGTTTTTTTATTTTTCATTCCTCATAGTTGATCCCACAGTAAAAGTTGTTCATATTGATGGGTACTTTTACCCCTTTGAGTTTTCGGGAGCGTTTGCCATACACCCTGTAAAATGCTTTGTTGTTTTTATAACTTTAGAATAAATAAAGATAAAAAAATAAGAACCAAACTGATCCTATACCAATATAAGCTAGGTACATGTTTACATACAAAGAAACAGTGTCGAATGATACATAATGGTCCCCTGAGTGAAACCATAGGAACGTAAGAGGAAAGTGGTGACGGGATCGATTACAATCAATCACGGATACAAAAGCATTGCTGACGCGCTGTATTGCGTTGCGTGTAAATATCTGAAGGATACCTTTACTCGACTCAACGCTGTAGAACAGCAGACTTTTTTTCCTACTTTGTCTCCATTTTGTGAAAGTTTTTCAGTTTGGTCTAATCAAAACTTTTGAATATTACTCATGGTGTATTGTTACACCTTGTATACAGGGTGTTAGGGTAAACAGTTGCATTACTGTAAGGGGTCTACTACCTCCGTGGTCTAATGGTTGAAAGCATTGGGCTCTTGACACGGAGGTCGTGGGTTCGATTCCCACGGGGGGCACCTAGTGAAATCTCACTTTGTGCGTTTTTCCCCAGTTGGTTAGGACATTGCAGGCTGAGTCACCTGATTATCTGAAAAGAAAGATGATTCCGTGCATCGGATGGCACGTTAAGCTGTTGGTCCCGGCTACTATCGCTGGTGGTAGTAGTCGTTACATAAAAACCACGTCAGAGGCGTAAGGCGGTTTGAATAAACTCTGACACCAGGGCTTGCAGCCCACTCGATAAGAAGAAGACTGTACCCTTACAGTCTTATACTAAACAATTTTCCCAAAGAAACGTCTATACAAATTCATAAAAAAATTGTGGACTTTCCTTATTAAATGCAATATCGGCTGATCGCACGTTTGTATGAAAAGTCGGTATTATTTTTTGAACATTTCCTATAGGCTTCTTTGGGAAAGTTGTTCAGCGTCATGGGTACAATCACCCCAGTAATGCATCTGTTTACCTTAACACTCTGTAGACATGCTACGAGTCTCTCCGTGCTATTTCAACGATAATACTTTTATTAATTTACTGAAAAAGACTCCAGTCTCCTATTAGTTGAGCTAACAGTAGGAATAAGAAAAAGTAAGTACCTATTACACTACTCATATAGTATCTACATACAGCACGGACACTCGCTGCCCCCCTCCAAATTTGACCTCACCCCCTCACGGTAAGGTGAGGGAGGTGGACGTCAGTAAGCAGTGGTATATTCAGTCAGCAAATACATGCTAGTCTCTTCTTATCAGTGCGAGCAAGTTTGTATAAAGTGTCAATGGTTTGGCTAAATAAAGGCAGGAGGATTCGTTTACTAAACTTTTTCCACTTTAAGATTACAATTTAAACGTTTCGCTTGACTAATGACTGCTCAGAAATCCCGCAAGAAGTTCAAAAGATCAGCAAACAAACTTTAAGTTTGAGAACTTGCCTAGAAGTTGTAAGTTGTGTTTAAGTACCTACTAAAATTGTTATTCAACACGAGAAGTAGGTACTAAGGTAATTTGAGGTCTAGGCACAGACTTAAAAGAAGAACCAGACGGAATGTCATCTAATCATGAGTGAAGCACCCATTTCTTTCGTGCTGTCACGCGGTACATAAGGTGACGGGTTGTCGGACCTGCGCCTAGAGCTAGTGCATCTGTGTGAGTGTAGGTCCCTTGTAGAACAAACTAAATTGTATTACCTTGCATGCTTCTATTCTATTTTATTTTTAAGGTTATGGCATCCATCTTGGTGTAGATGATTTTGCCAATGTCGAGTTTTTGTAGCAAACGTGCTTGACGTTGTACGGTTATAATGATATTTTGGTGACTTCAAGAGTTGTTCTTATAAAAGAACAATATCCTGAGCCACCACTGGAATTCCGCTGTAGGCCGGGGATGGGACAACCGACAAGCGACCGCCCTCACAACGCAACTCCCTTGCATGCTTCACATTTTTTAGTGCAATACTCGGTCCGCATTTCTTTCAGGTCCGTGGGTCTAGGTCAGAGTTTAAACTTCAGAAGCCTGTCAAAAATCTTGCAAGCTATAACTTGATTAAAAGATAATCTTCTGAAGATAGGAGGTATATAGGCGAACTAATAATAGATAAAAGTTGCACTATCGATCGTGGAAACCCGAATAAAATAAGATGATACCTATCCTTTTCTTTCGATGGAATTAGACAACCAGTGGGTATTTATAAGGGATTGATCTGAGTTCTTAATTGCCTAACGCTTTTCCTCCTATTCGCGATTCTACACAATATGGATTCCGCACAACTGACATTGAACACATTCTCTATTCCACACAGTCTATACTCCGTTCAGGAATTGGAGCGACAAAATGTAAACAAAGAAACGTCACTGTCAAAGTGACATTACGTGGTCAGAAACCTTTGGTACATTTTTTAAGAATAACATTATGTCGGCACGGCATTTAATAAATGGCGTTGACATTAAACATTTACTGTCCATCCATAAATAATAAAAACAATCGTGACAATTTGAATGAAATTTTTAAATTATGTAATTTAGCCCGCTACTCTGTCTGTTTGTGCTATGCGTAGCATCCACGCATAGCGTACAGAGTCAGACGACGGTATTTAACAATCAACAGACGCGTTTACGTTATTGTATGCAATAAAAAATCTTTTTCTTTAAAGCACTTTGTTAAAACGAACCAAAAGTCTAAAATATCTGATTGTTGCCAGACCACGAAATAAAATATATACAGACACGCTTCACGTTCCTTTTAATCTAAAATAAATTATAGCTTGCGTATTTTTGAATTATTTTCCATATGAAATTAACATATCATTTGTCGTAATCCTTTGCGAGTAAAATAGATAATTTACTGTTATTCATTCCGGAGATAAGTTTTCTACAGTCTCGAGATGGTATTTTCTACACTGGTATCACCGTTGTTTACATTTTGTCGCTCTAATTCCTGAATGGAGTATACAATTTTACACAAACGCGTTTCTTCCTACTCGCGATTCTACACAATACGAGTATTAATTCCACGCAACTGCCTTTTATCACGTTCGCTATTCCACGTAATTTTTCGAAAAAAAATCAACAAAGTCTTTGAAGAAGTTACTACTATTTTGTAAGTATAGGTACTTTGCTATTTTCAAGAATGAAACTGAGTGGGTAAATAATGAACAATTATGACACTAGACATTTTACCGATCGACACTTTTATAAAATGAAGTGTTTCTGTACATCTTATAAATTAATAAGTGGGATCACACACGATGACGCATTGACGGAGCGGCAGACGTCAATCCGTCCGAATCCGTAGAAATTATAGTATATTAGTTTGACGCAAAGTGTGTGCTTCTGCGTGCGGTTTCACTCCTTGCTTCACAAATGACGGACGGACGTCTGCAATGCGTCATAATGTGTGAAGGCATTAATATTTACTTACTTTTTTTATATTCTTGTGCGTGCATAGCACTGCATTTCCGCCAGTGTCAAGTAGTTTGTGGGTATATCCCCAATCTCAATCCCAATCTAAGGGATTATTTTAATCAAGAACAAGAGGAGATTGCGGAGCCTCCGGGTAGGTAAAAACGCGAACCACGCGAAAACGAAGATAAAATCAACAAAGGCTCTGAAAAAGCTATTAATAATGTTTTGTACGTATTATTTCTTGAAAAGAATAAACCCGGAGTACATAAGTATAGTATGTATTATAATAATACACGTAGACATTTTCCTAGTAAATTTTAATAAATGTTATTCTTGTAGGTATTTACTTCCACAATAGAGTTTACTCATAGGTAGGTAAGAGCTCGGTGGCGCGTTGCGGAGAGGTATGGACTCTCAATCATGATGTCCGAGTTCGAATCCGCACAGACAACATGCCACGTACCAATGAGTTTTTCTAACTTATGTACGTATTACCGACTGCTCTCAAACGGTGAAGGAAAACATCGTGAGGAAACCTGCATATGCAGAAGAAGAAATTCTGATGAATATGTGAAGTCTACCAATCCGCATTGGGCACGCGTGGTGGAATAACGCCCAAACACCCTCCTCGAGGGTAGGCCTGTGCCCTGCAGTGGGACGTATAATATAGGCTGATGATGATGATGATAGGTAGGTATGTTATCACAACAAAAGAAACTTACTTTATCTAAGTTCTGTTATTTCTGTATACACTCAAGTAGCCTCACTTAATTTTGACCAAAGAATAAAGCTCAATACAGAGGTACATGATTTTGTTAATCTTATTACATTCTGCGTATCTATCTACAGTCGTAGATATAAAACATTTGAAACTAAGTCCATTTCGTAAAACATCATAGTACGCCATATTGTATTGATGTCTCTCTCACCCTTGCGTTTGAATCTTAGAGTATCTATTACTGTACCTATACTCTAAGCGTTTGAACTATAAAAGATCGCCTTCTCGCTTACACATTAAATATTATCTTGTATTTGACAGAGATGACCATTGATTTCACCTGTAAAAAATTTTCTTTTATTTTGAATCAATTCAAAAGTGTTTATTAAGTGACATTATTTCAATTAACTTTCTTTCATTGGGGTTTTTAACCCTGAGGTTATGCCAGCAAAAATCATGGACTTTTGACATCATCATCATCATTCACAAGACATTTTGGTTCATAAGATATCAATGACGGAGAGAGAGAGAATTATAAAATTTATAAAGTAAATGCTCTGCACGCCCTCTCTCAAAATTAAATATTGCATGCTCATGGGCAGATCACAGAGCTCTATCTAAAATACTGTTCACCACCTTTATATAACCTATGTGTCGCAATAAAGTCATTGAATTTGAGAAAGAAGTGACATTGTTGTTGCAATTACTGGGGTCGTGAGTTTATTTATGTATGTAAGAAATTTCAATGGCACTTTCCTGGTCGTCATTCATATAAATGGGATTCTTCCCACCAAAGAGCTATGTGCTCAAAAGTGCCTACATTTCGCTCTATATTCTATGTCCTTAACTTCTAGCTAGAGGAAGTTTTAATAGTTTTTTTCCTTGGCTAATAACGTTCTTTATAAGTTGTGTTATATTTCTTTGTTTTTTGTTAAAATATTTTATAAAATTAAGTTTCTTTATTAAATTTTAAATAGACTGTACAAAAGAAGTTATACAGGGAGTAAAATTTAATGCGATACATATGAAACAGACCACCAAACTGAACAACTTTCACTATGGATCCAACATCGAAAACACGAAAAAAGAAAACAGATGTTACATACACTTAGATCGAGTAGGTAATGTTTTTTTGACACAAGACTTTTTTTCGCGATTGAGATGTTTGTCCCACATAGAAAGATGTTCAGTTGTATTGAAGCACCATGCAAACCGTCAGCATATTATTATGAAGTTGGACTCTGTATTTTTTTATATAGAACGAATGGCCATAGTAAAATGAGTACCATAAAACTGTTGAAAAAGTTTTAAAAACTACGAGGTGTTTGATTAATACGAAGAGTTAAAGTGCCATTGAAGCACCATTACATGATGCATGGCTACGTCTAAATTCACTGAAGGGGTACTCAGAGTCATATTTTAGATTCACGTTTCTCTATCAGTGTTCGTACGAGCACGAGGTCGTCGTGTGAGTACGAGCTGACAGTCAATCCGGCCAAGACGGAACTAGTCATGTTCACAAAGAAACGAAACCTAGGCAACTACAGATTGCCTAAACTATTCAACAGCGAGCTAAGGCTAAATCGCCTGAAGTGAAATATCTCGGCTTAATACTAGACAGCAAGCTGAACTGGAACAGCCACCTGACCAACAAATTAAACAAAGCAGGCATTGCCTTCTGGCAGTGCCGAAGGATGATAGGTAAAACGTGGGGCCTATCTCCAAAAATTACACTGTGGCTCTATACTGCAGTAATAAGACCGATGGTTAGCTACGGAGCAGTAGTCTGGTGGACACGGACGAAACCCGCTACTACCATAAGCAATCTGCAACGGTTCCAAAGAGCGGTCTTCACGGCAACGACGGGATGCATGAGGACGGCGCTCACTGCCGCCCTAGAATCAATGCTTGATCTCCCACCATTACAGCTATTCATACAACAGGAGGCAGCTAGCTTCGCGATCCGATTGAGCACACTTAACCTCTGGAAAAACACCGGTGTCCCACAAACAAAAATTGTCATTAACGCAATAGACGACTCTGCTCGGCTATAAATGACAGGATACCGGCTCAGTACGTATTCGACAAAAAATACAAAATACAACTGTACGAAAAAGATTTCGAGAGC
The DNA here is from genome assembly GCA_963693445.1 of Agonopterix heracliana. Lineage (NCBI taxonomy): Eukaryota > Metazoa > Arthropoda > Insecta > Lepidoptera > Depressariidae > Agonopterix > Agonopterix heracliana. The sequence goes on from OY856331.1 coordinate 7,572,764, forward strand.
TTAAACACCAGAAATCTAAGAATCTTCACTGACGGTTCTAAAACTGATACGGGAACAGGTTCCGGCGTCTTCTCGGAAGACCTGCATATCAAGATATCTTTACCCCTAGGAACACACAATACGGTGTTCCAGGCTGAATACATGGGCATCACCCTAGCAGCCAGAGCGATTAAGGATAGAGCGACGGCCTGTCACTCAATCAGAATTCTATCGGATAGCATGGCGCTTCAGAGCAATGTTATCACATCAAGCATAGTTCTGGAGTGCCATGAAGCCCTATCAGAGGTATGTGAGCGAAACCACATCACCCTGCAATGGATAAAAGGCCACAGCAACTCGCGTGGCAATGATGCAGCGGATGAATTGGAGAGACGCGGGTCTAGCACAGACGCCATAGGGCCCGAACCCATTGTACCGCTTCTTCAGCTGGATCCGCTCGCAATTACGCAAGCGCACCAGTCAAAAACGGGACACACTCTGGGCTGCACTAACAGACTGCGAACAGGCGAGGAGCGCTCTACCAATGGTCAACCCTCGCCTCACCAGGAGCCTCTTGCGTCTCAGGAGAGCTCAACTACGCCTAGTTACTGGAGCCCTGACTGGTCACGGTCCATTTAACAAACATCTTTTTAATATCGGTGTTACTAACAGTCCTCTGTGCAGGGTCTGCATGGAGGTTGAAGAAACAGCTGCGCACGTGCTGCTGGAATGCAACGGGCTAGCACATTATCGGGCACAACACCTCGGATCTCCGGGGTCTCTTCCAGAAGCTTTCGGCAGCATTAACAAGCTGGTGGGCTTCCTGGAGGAGCTGGGATGGCAGGAGTAGTTATTCTCACCTCACGCAAAATAGGCGCCTAAGTCGTCGAGTTGCGGAAAATGAGCCCGCTCAACCAATACCAATACCAATACGTCAAGCCTTCTATACTTCTCGTAGAAGTTTTGTTTGTAACTTTATTCTGAACTTATATTCAAGTTTAATTGATGGCCGCGCTAAAAAATAGGGTGAAAAAATAAGGCGCCATTTTTAGGCATCGGCTTTTTGTTAGAGAACTTCTATTGTTTCTATATTCTGTGTTGCTATAACGACACGGCAACAAAGGACCGAATAGAGAAATAAAAATGTCAGTTTGATTGCACAAAGCTTTTGTACTGCACTATTTGCACGTACTACAAAGGTATACCGTGGGTATACCATAACTTTTTTATTTTGATACTTTGTTTTTGAAGTTGTGAGGATTTTATTAATAATTTCCTTAAGGAAATTCATTCATCTAATCTAAACTATTATAAAACTGTAACTGAAGTGTGTCTGTACATTGAAGATATTTACAAAAACAAGATTACGACATGGTTTTTAGGTATCCCTGACTCGAAATACTTACACCTTTTTTAGAAATTTTGTCTGTCTGTTTGTTTGTGTGTTTGTTTGTTTGTTTGTTCGCGCATCACGCAAAAACTACTGAACCGATTTTGATGAAACTTTTTTTGTTTGATAGCTTATGATCTGACTTAAAATCTGGTATATAATTTTTGCGGACGAAGTCGCGGGAAAATACTAGTATTTTATAAAGATGAATGGCGGATACTATTTATACAGGGTGAATTGATATCATTAGCATCCTTTTAAACTAAGAATTTACTCATGAAAGGGAGAAAATCGATCTTTGCAAAAAAATATGTGCTGTTGCATACACTTAAGTCGAGTAGGCATTGCAGTTTAGTATGGAACAGCTGATTATTTTTTTTGCTCCGATCGGTTTGCTCCCATAGTAAAAGTTGTTCAGTGTGATGGGGGGTCTTAGTTTAAAAGGATGCTAATGATATCAATTTATATATACTTATTTATCTTAATCGTGAGAGGAGGTATTTGCCCTGCAGTGGGATTCTACAGGCTATAACTTACTTACTTACTTACTTACTTATTTATCTTACGATACTTGTCTGGGCTAGTGTTTTCATAAGGAGTAATAATTACCAGTCAAACTTTATAAAAAAAATCATAAATTCCCTCAAAAACTTAGGTACAATTTCTTTCAACAAACTTTTCTTTTTAACTTCGATAAAATACAAATTGTTTCCACATAAACATTCACACACAATTAATTCACCATTTTAGACTTTGTTGTTTTGTAATAAAGGTTACCACCTGTTTATGAGCACCGCGTTCCCACATAATAATAAGTCTAAATGATATTTCAAACGTAGAAAGTAACAAAAACAAAATAATCCCTAAAAATTACGCTCTACTTCTAGGATTCCGTATAACCAAAGGGTTCTAAGCAAAAAGAAAGTGGTGACAACCGGGTACCTAATGCCAGACACGTATCCGGTGGGGGGGGATAGGTGGGATTTATGGATCTCCTTCAGATGGCACTTCATTTAAGATAAGATAAGATAATACTTTATTTAGTGGCTACTTCCCAAACAGATCGGTGAAAAAAATAGTACCATAAATCATCTTGGTAAAGGTACTTGCGGTAAGATTTTGCTAGGCAACCCGGAGGTGTTGTAAGAACCCCTGTATAAATCTTATTTCGTTCACCAAATAAATAGGTGCATCTCTGGTCGTCGAAAACCACGTCAGAGGCCGTAAGGAAAAACTGACTACAGGGCTTGCCCAGACGATAAGAAGAAGAAGAAATTTACTGTCGGATCTTGGTCTAATAGTTTTATAGCTTCCTGACTGGCATTCTTTCATAACTGCCCGTGGTCTAATGGTTAAGAGGGCTCGGAGGTCGTGGGTTCGATTCCCACGGGGGACACCCAGTGATATGTCACTTTGTAAGTTTTACCCCAGTTGGTTAGGACATTGCAGGCTGAATCACCTGATTGTCTGAAAAATAAAGTTGATTCCGTGCTTCGGATGGCACGTTAAGCAGTTGGTCCCGGCTACTATCTTTGGTGGTAGTAGTCGTTACAAATAAAAACCACGTCAGAGGCCGTAAGGCGGTTTGAATAAACTCTGACACCAGGGCTTGCCCACACGATAAGAAGAAGATAGCTTCACTATGCATCTTCCCAAAGCTTAGCTACATCGTAGCTATAGTATCATAGTAGCTAGTCGGGCCTGACTTGAAAAGCTTTATATGTTTTTTTTTCGACCTGATAAAAACAGCACCTTCCCTTATAAGTATGTAGGTATAGTTACACAGAAAAGCAAGAGAGCAAGTAACCCTAAGCCGGTTCTCGACAGTCCGGAACAATGCCGGTATTGTTCCGTCCGGGTTTATGGGTACGGCCTGTCGACAAACGTGGTTAACTCTACGATTTTAATAAACTCAGTTTATGAGAAATAAGAAAACTAATATCATCTATCTAGGTTTTAACGTAACCTCATATAAGCATTTTACTTATAACAACTTATACAAGTATTATTTTTACCAAAGCTAAAAGACTGTAATGTTCTTTAGTGAATTTCAGAAACATGAATATCTAAATAATTACTTAAATAGGTAGTTCAACTAATGATTAAGGTAACTAAGACCGAATATTACAACCCAAAGTCCAAAGAAGACTTCTAATCTACATACATCCTCATTATGAAAACAATCAGCTACAATTGGAGGTGTGAAAAAATAGCAATGTTATTCAAACACAATCGCACATATACGATGGGACAGATAATAAAGCTTACAAAGTAAAAGGGAGATACGAAAAGTTTTCTTATTTCTTTACTTTATTTATTTTCGGAAAACTAAGGGACTAATTACAGGATAGGGTATCAGCGTTCTTAAAAACAACATTGCCAAAAAAGTTTGCACAGAAAAAAATAGTAGATATACAAAAAAATGTCTTATTCAGCGTTACTCCGTTGAGCACCGGGCAATGTCCGGGTTCGATGTAACACCCATTCACTTTTCTGCTCGCATATACAATGAAAGTACTTTGCGAACGGAAATCCACATTTCCTGGTATTTTTCCGTTATTAAAGAACAAAACATTATTTTAATTCACAGCATAATAATTATAACGTGCAAAACATTTTTTGTTTTTTAATTTCTAGAATACTGGATTTAATGCAATCCCGAATAGCCCAAGCACATTATAAAAAGTCGCTTTAGTCAAAATCATCGGCCGTAGTTAAGGCTAGGTTATCCCAGTGCAAGCGTCTCTTTCTTGCAAGCATAAGTTTACAATTAGCCATCCCGCTCCAATTGAAAGCAGGATCGCAAAAAAACGTGTTTTTCGTCAATATCTTTGCTCATGGGAGTTTCTAAGCTAAAAATTCTACGGAGTTCACTAGAAATATTTAATGTATAATTAGTTAAGTACAAGAATAAAAAGTTAAATATCAGCAGTTTAATCATAGTATTGAAAAAACATAACAAAAAGGGGTTACTTTGGGATGTTTTTCTATCTAGTAAACTTAATCTAATCGTGTAATTGAGAACAGTCGCCCATCCGCCCGATCCTTAAATAAGACATAATTTAATTTCAGACTTTAAAACACAGTTTAAAACACTTTCGTTCGTGTTCAAAAAACGGCCTCGACGGGATAACAGCGTCTTAACTCTCTTTCTATATGCGCGCAAACGAACGCATCATGATACTGTCATAGCATAGATTAATGAGTTATGCTTATGCTTATCTCTCCACAACGCACAACTGACGCTCATACCTAAAACATTTGGCTGCGATATTCTACACTATACAGGGTTCTTCTTAAGACGCTGTTATCCTGTCGAGGCCGTTTTTTGAACACGAACGAAAGTGTTTTAAACTGTGTTTAAAGTCTGAAAACCAATTATGTCTTATTTAAGGATCTGGCTGATAGGCGACCGTTCTCAATTACACGATTGGATTAAGTTTAATAGATAAAAATAATCCCTAAGTTACCCCTTTTTGTTATGTTTTTTCAATACTATGATTAAACTGCTGATATTTAACTTTTTATTCTTGTTCTTAACTAAATACATTAAATATTTCTAGTGAACTCCGTAGAATTTTGAGCTTAGAAACACCCATGAGCAAAGATATTGACGAAAACACGTTTGAAGCCCCACTTGCGCCAACCACGGGTTAGCAATTAACTCCGGATAAAATATCTCTTTCAGTAGTTTTTCTATACAAAAAATCATGGGTTACCAACTTAACCCAGAGTTTATTGCTAACCCAGGTTGGCGAAAGTGGGGCTAAGTGTATAACATCGCAGCCAAATTGTAACCAACGTATTCTCCGATCCTCTGTCCTTAACAAGGGCGGGTCCACAATGCAATATTTAACCTTCATAGCTAACAAGGTCGCGAACCCTTCGGCATAACGTCCTAGGACCCGATTCGACCCGTATCAGACGATCCTCATTCAATCTGGACCCTTGGGCCCAGGCATAAGAAATGGTAAATTATTTTGCTTTGAATATTTGGTAGACTTATTTGATCGAGATTTAAGATTGTGAATTGTGAATGTAGAGAACCGATCTGTATGCATCTAATATTAAATATTATTGAAAACTAGCTGTGCCCGGGATGCGTTGCAATGGCCCTTTTTTTCCCGACACACACTTGACAGTTTTTTATTTTTCATATACCTTTACGGCATGTGCACGGTCGAGTCGTTCTCGAGTGATGGCGTGACCACGGGAAATAGGAATTCATTTTTAAATATACAGGGTCTAATTGGGTCACTTTGTGCGTTTTTCCTCAGTTGGTTAGGACATTGCAGGCTGAGTCACCTGATTGTCTGAAAAAGAAAAATGATTCCGTACTTCGGATGGCACGTTAAGCTGTTGGTCCCGGCTACTATCATTGGTGGTAGTAGTCGTTACATAAAAACCACGTCAGAGGCCGTAAGGCGGTTTGAATAAACACTGACACCAGGGCTTGCAGCCCACTCGATTAGAAGAGGGTCAAATTGATATCATTATTATCATCATTTTAAACTAAGAGTCTACCTACCCATCAAACTGAACAACTTTTACTATGGGAGCAAACCAATCGGAGCAGAAAAAAATCTGCTGTTCTATAGTAAACTGCAATGCCTACTCGACTCAAATGTAGGTATGCAACGGCTGGTTTTTTTTTGCTCCGATTGGTTTGCTCCCATAGTAAAAGTTGTTCAGTTTGATGGGTAGACTCTTAGTTTAAAAGGATGGTAATGATATCAATTTCATCCTGTAGATAAGATTTACATTGTGTTATATTTAAATCATGACCTTAAAGGTCCCTAACGCTCAATTGCAGAAACGTTGGAATTGCGATCATTGCTACAATTTCACAACAATTTAAGCTACAAACCTGACTAAGGGCCTAAGTAAACTAGCCATGAGTGTTATAAAAACAGGATAAACGCTTGTGAAACATAGTATCAAAATATTTATGAAAACAAAATACCCTTTAGCAATATTAACCTATTGTTCGACGTGTCCTTCATAACAATTTTATAGGCTCTGAAAGTATCACGATTAGAAAGAAACGTTACTTATTTATTAAACATACCTACATAGAATCAAAATATTTACGAAAACAACGTACTCTTTTGCTATTGACCCTATTGTTCAACGTGCTCTTCCAAACGTTAGGCTCTGAACACGTCTCCACAATCGACACTGCTGCGTTTAGTTTTTTTTTTTAACATAGTAAGTACCTATCAAAATATTTATCAAAACAACGTACCTTGCAGCTATTGACCTATTGTTCGACGTGTCTTTCAGAACAACTTTAGGCTCTGAACATATCTCAACAATCGACACTGCAGCGTCTAATTATTTATTAAACATAGTGTCAAAATATGTATCAAATCAACGTATCCTTTAGCTAATGACCTATTGTTCGACGTGTCCTTCACAACAACGTTATAGCAAAGAAAATATACTCTTATGCGAAATTATAGGCTCTGCACATTATCTCGGCAATCGACACTGCCGCGTTTAGTTTTTTATTAAACATAGTATCTTAGCAAGCTAATTCACCTATTGTTTGAGTTCAGGACAAAGTTAGGCTCTGAACATAATGTTGTTGCTCACCGATAAAACTCTATGAGCGGTGGAGAGTTGCCTTGACGACGAGCCGTCAGAAAAATAACTTTCATATTTTTTCACACTCAATTTGTTTAATTCGGATGTCATATTTTATGTTCAATTCTGTCGTTATTATAATTGCGTCCTCCTAACTTAATTATCGCTTCCTTATTTTAGCATCATCTCTCCCGAGCTTCATTCACCTGCTACGCTATCTTTGTCTATCTGCCAGCAACCAACACCACAATGTCAACAATTGACACTCCTGCGTTTAAAATTTAGGTTTTCTTCTTTCGTGCCAGCATGCACTATTTGCTGTGTGCACGACATTAGCCGGACCCGACCGGATTCCAAGACGTATATGTTCCATGGAAATATGAACTTTAATTACTTTATAGACACTTTAATTTCCTTGACTAGGTAATTGTAAAATGCGCTGCGCTCCGCTCGCCGCTCGGTGAAAATCATACTATACGGGAAAGTATTCTGTTTTTGAAAGAAATGATTAAAAATATATCCGCTTTCGCCTGTAACTTTGTCCACGTAGAAATGATGGCTGCTGATGATCGATGTGATTTCGTTAAAAAAATCGTTCTTTAGTCAGAGCCTTAAACATACAATAAGTTATCTAACACCCTGTATACACAACTCTAAGGAGCTGAGTGATTGCCGAAAAACTAGTGATGTGCCTGTCGGATACGGATAGAATATTTTATTCAAAATAATATCTCATCGAGTGTAACATAATATTTGCCGCATGCGTCCGGAGAGGTGGAACAAGATGGCCATAGAAGATGTTTGCCGACGTCGTGGAAGGCCCAGGAGAAGATAGAGGGATGACTTGAATACCTTCCTGAAGGGTTGGTCAGAGATTGCATTGCATAGTTGGATGAGAAGAGGGGAGGCCTTTGCCCTGCATTCGGACACAGAACGGACTGTTTTTTAATTCACCACAGCGTTGGAAGGTGTTGCGTAAAAGAAAAGATGCGGCCAGAAACTCTAAAGAACAGCTTCAAAAACCTATAACTACGACATTGAATTACACGTAACATTGCCCGGCATTTTAGTCATTCCATTCATAAAAGTTTATAACACTTCTTTTTTAAGAGGACTTTCTTAGGTCTGTTAGTTAGGAATATCCTCCAATAATATCTTATGCGTACTATTTAAGGATTTCTTCGTGAGATGAATCCTGCAGTATGGTTGAGCTAATGACATGCAAAGGGAAACAAAATAATTATGTTGTTAAGGGTCGGCACTACCCTAATCGGGCAAAACAGGGTTCGGCGTTCCGACTTTTGAGGATAGTAAATAGCTATATTTAGAAACAAAATTAATACCATCGCTTCTTTAAAAGATGAAGTACAAGATGAACAAAAAAAATTTCAGTAAAATTGTGTAATTACATCAGAAAGTAATCGAGAATTTCATGAAAAACTCCAGGATAGCACTGCCGCGTTCCGAGTCCTGTGATTTAGTGAAACAAAATAAAACAACAAAATATATTTCTAATCAATGGCAAAACATCAAAGAACACTTTAAACAAATCAGTTTTTCGATACGACTTCTAGTTTTTTTGCAATTTGTTACCAAAAATCACATATTTTTTTGGACGTTTTCTTCATACAAATTACTATGGGCCGTCAATCGTTCGAAATCATTGCAAATAGACCGGTGACCGGCAACACCCAACCCGGTCTTAGAAGATTAATGAACAAATCCATTTTTAGCTAAAGTAGGCAAAGTAACTTATAAAAAACCGGGCAAGTGGGTGTCGGGCCACATGCAGTGTAGGGTTCCGTAGTTGCCCGTCACGTATGTGGACTTAGAAGTACATTTTATAAATTGGTCGACTATTACTCGTTATTATAACAGAATAACTGTAAGTTTATTACTATTGTTACTAGCAAACTAAGGATTGATAATCTGAAATCATCATCATCATCGTCAGATATGTTTTAAATAAGAGTGAATTCTGTACCGCAGTAGGTAACTCAAACGATTGACTTTGTAAGTCATTTGCACGACAGAATTTTGCGCGAAAAGACATTGCGCGACACAAGACAACACAAAGGAATTTCACAAAAGTTACTTTCCGGGCACTGTTTGGTAGTTTTTGGTTATTTTGGTAATTTATGGTAGTTTTGAGTCTTTCGGTAGTTTTTGGTAAATTTTCGTACAAAAGTAACCAAAAAGTTATTTTGGTAGATTTTCGTACTTTTCGGTAGTAGTTTTTGGTTATTTTGGTAGTTTCTGTTTTTTTTGGTAGATTTTCGTACTTTTTGGTAGTTTATGGTTAATTTGTTACTTTTGGTTCATCTCATTTCATTTTATTTATTTACCTTAAATTGTAGGTAGGTACATAAGTTACAGATGGTAAGTACAGAGTACCTATTAGTCACACTACAATATAATTTATAAACATTAAGAAAAAAACAGATTTAAACAATAGGTGCCAGACAATAACTTAACTACCACCTTTCACTTACTACAATTAAATTAGTTAAATGTTATAAAATCAGTTAAATGTGATTAGTTAAAAATTATAATAACCTATTGAGGTACAAATAATCGGTCTGCAACACATTTTTTTCTACTCAGATTGATGCCTGTTTGTTTACTTATACTGAAGAAACTAATTAAAGTCATAGGGACACTGTTCGATTAATAATTCTTTAACCTTCTTCAGAAATTTCTTATCGGCTTTAATGTCATCTGGTATTTTACTATACACAAGAACAGTATTCGACTTTATTTTGTAGTCCTTAGCATCGATGCTAGTCGGTAATTTGGTACCAGTAGCTCATTTTTGCAAGTTAAATTTAATCTCTTGCTACGGAATACTACGGGGTATCGTCTCACGATTTCGCACAGATCGAGGATATACGAAGCTGTCACAGTGAGTAATTTAAAGTCGGTAAACAAGGATCGGCATGACACCCTTACTGACTGAATTCCGCTTACGATTCGAATGTAGGTACCTCTTTTGCAAAACATATATTTTATTTATGTCAACAAACCCACCCCGTAGCCAAGCCGTCAAGAACTCTTTTGTTTTTATGGTAGTTTTTGGTAATTTTCATTCTTCTATCAAATATTTCCAAAAAGTATAAAAATCTACCAAAATAACCAAAAACTACGAAAATCTACCAAAATAACCAGAAACAACGAAAAACTACCAAACTAACCAAAAACTACCAAAAAACCAGAAATAACAAAAAAATAATTACTAAACTACCAATAATTACCAAAACCTACCAAAAGAACCAAAAACTACCAAAAGAACCTAAAGAACTATTGACATTGTACTAATTTTTTTCTTTAAAATTACTTCTTGTTAATATTGCTGTGCCCTTTCAGGATTCATGTACCCACTTTAGCTACTAAGTAACACCTACTTATATGTTCTTGTGTCGCACAATGTCCTTCAGCGTGACGAAAATTACTGCTGAAATTTACCAAAATCTACCAGCCCTGTTTCAAATTCTACTTAAATTCTACCAAATAATATTAATGTCGTTACAGATGGTTAAAATTTAATATAAAACACGTTTTTGAACAAAATATTATCAATTTTATCTAAACGCTCATCATTACACATGTTATTTTCGCATTTTTGTATAATTTTTATTGGTTTTCATCACTTTGTAACATGGATGCTTCAATTTTCAAATAAATATTAAATTTGGTCGTCCCTACGCAAGTTTAAATTTAGTACAGTTTTCTGTGTCTCATAAGCAGAGTCAGAAATTTTGGTAGCACTTTTAATTATGTCAAAGGGATTGCACGTTTATCGACTTCCGATTGTGTCCATATACGGGTAATTTTTTATCACTGCGGATAACACCAGCATGTATTCTACTCATCAAACTGAACAACTTTCACTATGGAGCCAACTACAAAAGAGCGAAAAAAAAATCAGCTGTCCTATACAAAACTGCAGTACCTACATATTCGACTCAAATGTATGGAACAGCTGATTTATTTTCGCTATTTTGAAGTTCGATACATGCTGAAGTTATCCGCAGTGATATAAAATATACCCGTATATCGACATTATTGGAAGTCGATAAACATGTAATCTCTTTGACATATTAAAAGTGCTAGGTACCAAAATTCCAACTCTGTTTAGAAGCCCTCTTTTGTAAAAAAAAAAATAACATTAGGCGATATGATTAATATTTGCTGTACTAGAAGTGAGTTCGGTGGCGCATTGCGGAGAGGTATGGACTCTCAATCAAGAGGTCCGCGTTCGAATCCGCACGGACAACATGCCACGAACCAATGAGTTTTTCTAACTTATGTACGTATTACCGACTGCTCTCAAAGGGTGAACGAAAACATCGCGAGGAAACCTGCATAATGCAGACGAAGAAATTCTGATGTATATGTGAAGTCTACCAATCCGCTTTGGGCATGCGTGGTGGACTTACGCCCAAACACCCTCCTAGAAGGTAGGCCTGTGCCTTGCAGTGGGACGTATACAGGGTGTTACAAAAGTAAGAATAAATTTTTAAAACTCTTAAGGGGGTTGTTTAGACCGTCAAACTGAACAACTTTCTCTATGGGACCAACATCGAAAATAAAAATATAGAACATAAATTATATTTTTCGCGATTTCGATATTGGTCCCATAGTGAAAGTTGTTGAGTTTGATGGTCTTAACCACCCCCTTAAATGTTTATTTGTATTTTTGTAACACCTTGTATAGGCTGATGATTATGATTGCAAACCCTGCAATCGTTTTCTCAGCCATTTGTATTGCCAGCTTAGATTTTATTAGCCTGAATCCAAGGGCATTTTTAAATACATTAACATTTTCGAATACCCAATTTCTACTAAAATCTACTAAACAATTTTGCCCTAAATATACCAATAAAGAAGAAATCTACTAAAAGTCGTCACACTGATGATGTCCTTTTGCGTAAATGTTTTTGAAGGCAATCGTTCCAGTTACTGCAAAATTAACTTTTATTCCGTGCTTAAAATATTATATCTGACGATGATTATGATGATAAAAGATTACAAACCCTTAGTTTGCTAATACCAATAATATTAAACTTATAATACTTTCATTATTCTGTTAAAAGTTTTAATTTGTTCTGTTAAAATAATTTTAAGTTTTTTTAAGCCTTAGTAATACTGTGATCTAATTAGCTAGAACCCATCCTATCCTACCACCAGGGGTGATCTTTGATCAGTCACATTATAGGTCCATCACGGTACTGTACTATTGCTGTAAATGTCAATTTCGACCTACGGCTCTCAAACCCAGATGCTGCAGGATGATTGCCACGTACAACCAAACATTCAACATTAATTTAATGTGGTAAAATCTGCCTTCCGAGTAGTAGGTACCCTAAATTCGGTCGGACCTACGACCCTGCCAGGATAGGGTCGGCCGACCAGACTTTTTAGTCCTTACTAATTGGACTCTAGACCAACAGACTAGTTACGTCCTTTAATTCAACGAGGTAAAATGTTGTGTCACCGGGTAGGGTTCACTTTTTCCTTCACACCAGTAAACATGCCAGCCAAGCTGCCGCGCGCTGCAGCCGACCAAGTTTTTTGCAAGAAAAGTATTACCAAAAGCTATCAAATTGATTTGTTCATTAATCTTATAAGATAGGGTTGAGTGTTGTCGGCCACCGGTCTTTTTCTTTTGACAGATATGTCAAACGGGCCGTAGGTAGTGCCGACCCTTAATGTAATTCTACTCAAACTAAACAATTGTACTAGCATCTGCCAGAATTCTACTTGTTCTAAAAAAAAACTGGCCGTCACGGGACGCCCGGCTGATGTGATCCTTCTCCCAATTTAAATTTTGAACTTCCGTCGGACAAAAAGGTTGCGGATTAGAATTTCACCGCCCATAAGTAGGTACCAAAATGAAGATTGATGTCGATGAAGCAAAGAATGAGGGAGCGACACAAATTTTAACTCCGAATCCGGATATTACCAATCGGATTTCTTGATACGGATACGAATCACGCCCATCACTACGAAGCCTGTCAGCAAATTTCCAGGTACGAATGTCAATAACTTCTCCGAGAAACTGATATCAAATAACACCATTTTCTGAAGACCTTCCTCACCCCTCTCGACCCATCCCACTTTCACCCGTGAAGGGGTTAACTGGGTGATTTAAGGGCTCAAGTTAATTTGGCTACATTTTCCGGATCGGACGCCGCATGTCGGGATATTTTATTTTTTTGCGAATATTTTATTACTCTGTACAGAAACGCACTGGGTTGAATAATCGTTGTGGTCGACATGAAACTATTTTAAGGGGGTATCAGCAGTTACATCTTACAATGACATAAAAAAACGAGTGTGCCACACGACTGAAGTAAAACTACTACTATTTGTATCATACTATTTATTATTTATATATTTTTTTTTTGCGAATTTGATGTTGGTCCCATAGAGAAAGTGTTCAGTTTGATGGTCTGATCATCCCCTTAAAAAAGAGTCAGCATATTAAGAAGGACCCTGTATACAAAATTGTAGGTAATTTATTTAACTTTTACAGAATGATTATGAGCTAGGATTAGGCTAGGATACACAATTTCTCTCCAAAACTCCGTACGGAGTTTAGCGGGAGATCCACAGTTGCTGCGTGACGTTAGGCATCACACACTAATTACAGTGCAATCAAGAGTAGGTACATTTACAGGGCTTAGTTTCATTTTTAACTACAAAATATCATTATTTGAGAAGTTAATAACAATATCAAAAATGGGCTGACATAACCTCATGGTTAAAAGCCCCCATATAAATAAAAATGAATAAAAAATATATATATATCAAAAATAATGAGTTCGTGCATACAATAATAAATTCCATGCCTAGCCCTTCGACTGAGTCTTGGGATCGGATTTCACTGTTAGATTGGCAGACCAATGGTGTGAAATTTTTTGTGTACAACTCAATTAGAGTGCATCACGACAATAAAGCTTATGCCTTAGTAGTAGTGTCCAAATAAGATAAACGTTGATTGTTGTGAAGAAAAAAAAAACAATGAAAATCCACTGTAGTAACTGATGTTAGAACCTTAAAGGGTAATGCGGACCATTAAAGCGTTATTTTTCTACTCGAATAGGTTTATTCTGAAAGAACAAAATGTATTTGAGCTAAGTGCTCAAAGCTCAAATTCTTATTCTGTAAATGTCTTCGTAATTTTTATTATTCTAGGCTATTTTTGCATTAGTATAAATGCCATGTACCAATGAGTTTTTCTAACTTAAGTACGTAATACCAACTGCTCTTAAACGGTGAAGGAAAACATCGTGAGGAATCCTGCATACGTTGAAGAAGAAACTCCGATGCGTATTTGAAGCCTACCAATCCGCATTGGGCACGCGTGGTGGACTAACGCTCATACACCCTCCCTGAGGTCTGTGCCCTGCAGTAGGACGTATATAGGCTGTGATGATGATGATGATACAGCGATGACAAAACGGTGATATATTAATCATGGGTCGTATTTCTTTTCGTGTCAATGGTTCTTCAGAGGTGTTTATATATTTTACTGGCCAGGTATCCGGCGAGTTTGAAAGCGTCAGGAGTAGCTATTCAAGTACTTTCACGAGCAGGTGTTCGGGTGAAAGGACATTTTATCAGATGACCCATCGACTGGATAGGTTCGCAGCAATCACATTGCCAGGGTCCCTTAACAAAACTTAGTCTGCACAAATCGTGGGTGTATGAACCGGTAGAGTGACTGCAGAAGCGGCGGAGAGCGTGGGCGGTGTGGCCTCTTGCCTCAAAGGTTTATGCAGCTTTTTCCCCACTCGTACCAATGAGTTTTTCGGAATTTATGTACGATTTGTAACACCACTGGCTTTTCGGTGAAGGAAAACATCGTGAGGAAACCTGCATGCTTCAATATCGAGGCATGTATTCTACCCACTGTCCATTATAAGTGGCGACGGGCTTACCTCCTGTCACACTGGCCATAATTTCGGTACTACTGGTGAAAATATGCTTTGCTTAAATTCCATCAGATTCATGACTCTGAAACTGAACCTTTACGGACTGTTGGCCCTACCGCTTAGTCCCCCTAGTAGGTCCAACAGGATTTTAAAATCCTCGTGCCCCCCCCCCCCCCCCCTGCTTGAAAAGACACGCTGGCCGCAAAAGTGCACAAGTGATATTTTTGAAAGCTAGCTAGTAGTGATGTGACCATCATGTGTATCTGCTTGTAGGTAACGTTTGAGCATTGAGATGTACCAGGAGCGCAAAAGTGTACAAGAGGTTCCGACCTCATGGAAGTTCGACCTCTTGTACACGTCTGCTCTCCTAGTACATTTTGATTATTTTAAATGCTCCCATCAGCAAGAAAAAAAAACTAAAAATGAAATTTAAAAAAAAAATTAAATTATTTATTTTAATATATTTAAGTGTTACACTTGTACACTTTTGCGCTCCTGGTACATCTCAATGCTCAAACGTTACCTACAAGCAGGTACACATGATGGTCACATCACTACTAGCTAGCTTTAAAAAATATAACTTGTGCACTTTTGCGGCCAGCGTGTCTTTTCAAGCAAGGAGTATTTTAAAATCCTGTTGGAACTACTAGGGGGACTAAGCGGTATGGCCAACAGTCCGTAAGGAAAATTTATGGGACAATCGATTTTATTTCTTGATGTTGGCTCCTTAGTGAAAGTTTTTCAGTTTAATGGTTTAAACCTCCCCCTTAAGTATTACTAGGGTGTTTGGTTACACCCATAATAATATAATCAAATTCATAATATTTCTGTATAAATTAAGCATCGCACTAATCAAGACAATTTGTATTTTAATGTATTCTAGTCATTAGACCTTATTATACATATTTAATATTAATTTGATTTTATCAGAATATAATTTTAATATTCCATTTAGGTTATGAACACTTATACATTACTATTACTATAGGCACGTAAATTTTACCTAAGTACTCTCAATTCTGGGAATTTGTGTTCCAATTAAAGGATTAACTCAATTTTGTTAGGTTAATTAGGACCTACTTTGAACATTTTTGAACAGAGTAAAATTTAAGCTAGTGACTTGGTGTAGGTATTTTAAGAGACGTTTAATCTACTTACTTTCATTTAAATTGACTCCTTGTTTTTTTTAAATGATGGGTTTGTTTTTAAGTAGTTATTGTATGCCTATAATTTCATCACTATATCTGACCCAAACTACTAAATATAGTAGATTACACACCGAGGGCAAGAAAGTAAGAAAGGTCTCAGATCTCATGTAATTGTTCAACAAACTTGTGATCTGCGGTTTTCTTATTTACTGCCCGAGGTTAGTTACTATTTTTCTCCTCAACGGTGGTGGAAAGCGGTAACTTCCTTTAGCGCAGTGGGACGAAAATTGACGCTTTCCGTCCGGAGGGGAGAAAAATGATTTTTCTTTCGACTCTGATTGTTGCGGTATCCCGTTCTTTCAGAAAGCGTAGAATGCTACACGTGATACGGCTGTATCACGTGTCTTATCTCGTTTGTTCGCGCGCAAATAGAAAGAGAGCGAAGGTGTGATAGCGCTATATCACGGTGCCATGCTACCTAGGCAAAAAGACGAAAATAAGAAAGAGTACATCTGTATTTAGCCGCACACACTTATGCACTAAAATTCTTGATTCCATGGTTTTGTAGCGAAGCTGTCGACTGTCTAAGCATCTCATTTAATAATTATTAGGTATTGAATGTGTGAATACACAATTGTAATAACGATACCTACACAATTATTATTGTAGAATTACACAATTACCGACTGACACCTAGCACGTTGTCAAACAAAAAGGTAAAATACCTATTATACAGGACCCTTCTTAATATGCTGACACGTTTTTAAGGGGATGATCGCAGACTGTCAAACTGAGCAACTTTTTCTATGGCACCAACATCGAAATCACGAAAAAAAAAAACAGTTGTTCCATACGAATATGGAAACCTACTCGAGTCGAATGTAAGGTAAGTGCACAATGATTGTTATTGTTAATACTGTAAAGAACTGTGATGTAGAATATAATAGAGAGGCAATAAATAATAATTTTATTTTATTTATTTATTTATTTATTTAAGGGACAGCAGATTTTTTTTTGCGATTTCGATGTTGGTCCCAGAGAAAGTTGTTCAGTTTGACAGTCTGATCATACCGTTAAAAAAGTGTCAGCATATTAAGAAGTAAGTACCCTATAATACAGCCCACTATAAAAAAGCGTTGACGAATAATATCCTGCCGACTGCGCCAAACCGCTAGCGTTCGGCTGAACCAGTGCGTAAGACGACATAAATCACCGCGACCGTTAGTCGCAGCGACTCGCGTCTCACTGATTTATGCGACGCTTTATTGAAACGCGAAACGTCGCTGCTTCGTTTGACACTAGATATTTTATCTACTTTATTAAGGGATTCTTGATTAAGATAGTTTGGGACGGGTCCACGGTCGACAGGAAAGGGTGTTTGGGCGTTTATTGGTCAGTCTTAGAGGGTTTTCTGGTATTAATTTTGTCTGGGGGTTCCTAAAATCTAATATTGTCCTTAAGGGGCTACCTGCCGGTTTTGGATAACTTTGTAACCATTTTATTCATTAACTATGGTACTTTTTGAGCTGAAAAATAAACTGAACCATCTACAGGATATGAGAAGTGATGTGGTTTTTCTAGAAATCGATTTTAATGAATAAAACCGAACAAAAGGGACTCTAAAGTCACCCCTTTTTTTCCAGTTGTAACCATTTTACTCTTACATTTTGAATCGGAAGAAAATGAAAATTTACAATATTGTTCACAATACAATTTAAAATGATGTGGTTTTCTTACTTTATAGAAATTAATAAAAAATCATCTAATTTTTCAAAGAAAACAGCTAAATTCTGACCGGAGCCATGCGCTCGTTCGCATCGATTAGTATGGAGAATCGTGATCCAGGGCAGATACGCCTTAAGTACACGAGTGTTAGCATGTAGGGTCCTTCTTTATAATTATTAACTGACGGTTTTTTGTAACTGAAGAACTTTAAACCTAAATTACCTAATTACCGAAATCGCGAAAAAATCTATTCTTCCATAAAAACTGTAATCCTACTTGACCCTAATGTATGCGACAATATTTTGTTTTTGCTATTTCTCTAGGAAATCAACGGATTTTAGTATGGAGCGGGTTGCATTAATTGCACTTTAGGGGATTCTTTTGGGATATAGTAGATACATACCTGTAAAACATAAATTATCAAAAATCCCCGATTTTTTATTGTTTATTATTGAATTTAAAAAAAATGAATATTTACAAAACATTAAATTTAGGTATGAATAAAAAATGGAAAACTGGTGATTTTGTACAGGACGGCTTCGCTCAAATCAGGCAAATTTAATGTTTAATGTGTAATTAATTGTATCTTTTGCTAATATGCTGGAAGAAATATCTTTAGAAATAAGCTTGCCCTTTGTACATTTATATAGATTTTTAGGTATTTCTCAGGTTCCTGAGCCATTATAACCACGAAATTTGGAAAAAAGTGTTATAATCTAATACAGATATACGTTCAAACACAATTTACTAGAGTGTATTTAATGCAATCTCGAACCGTATTTTTCCCCGACTAATTTGAGTTTTTAGCCCATAGAGAAAGTTTTTCAGTTTGATGGTCTGATGATCCCTTCAAAAACCGCCAGTATATAAAGAAGGACCCTATATACAGGGTGTTACAGAAATATGTAGTCATATTAAAAGGAGTGCTTCAGATCATTAACCTTAACAGCAATCAATGTGGAGTCAACATCGAAAACACGAAAAAAAAATCTGCTGTTCCATACAAATCGTTAAATATGTTTTCTCCATTTTAGCTTTCGCTTAGGTTAGGTACTGAATAAGAATTCATATCTCTTTGTACGACACCCACCGGAAGAAGTTAGCAGTATATTTTATGCCACAAGATGGTTACCGACGTCGTGGAAGCCCCAGGAGAAAAAAAAAATCTTTATTTGCAGGTAAAGTTGGATTTATACATAGTTTTCTTAGCTTAATTAAGACAAGTTAGGAATTTGGCTTTGTATGTATAATAATATTATCTTTGCTGCTAATGCTTAAAAAAGTAAATCTGTGATCTAAGCATCATCATCATCATATCAGCCGATGGACGTCCACTGCTGGACATAGGCCTCCCCCAAGGATCGCCATAACGACCGGTCCTGCGCTGCCCTCATCCAACGGTTTCCCGCCGCCTTCACCAGGTCGTCAGTCCACCGTGTGGGGGGCCGATCTAAGCATCAGCTTCCATAAATAGCGAGCCATATAAGAAGGAGCGATGACTTGTTTACCTTCCTGAAGGGTTCGTCAGAGATTGCATTGCATAGGGATTGGAGGAGAAGAGAGGAGGCGTTTACCCAGCAGTGGGACACACAAAATGCTACATACAAAAAATTGAAGCCGCATCCACACGGGTAATTTAAAATCTCATCTCTTTTTAGGGTTCCGTAGTCGAACAAGGAACCCTTATACTTTCGTCCATTCTGTCTGTCTGTATGCCCCACCTCAATAACTCGCTCATTTTTGCACCTATTGAATCGAAATTTGGAATGAAGACGGATAACAGTAACCCAAAAACAGAAATGTAGTAGGTAGTTATGAAGAAAACAATTTTTTTCGATCGAAAAACCTGAAATTGTTATAAAATATAGCTTAAGGTAGGTAGGTATGTACTTTCAGTGATAATTGTAACGGATGCCGTAGCTCAACCAGTTTCGCAAAAAAACAATAAAATAGATTTGTTCTCTACTGAAAAACTAGATGGCGTTGCAGGAAATTAAATCGCACAATCGTTAGCTCGCAAATTTTCTTTTCTTATTCGAATTATGCAATGGCTACGGAACCCTATCATGGGTGAGTCCGACACGCCCTAGGTCGGTTTTTTTAAACATAATATTCTTTCAACATTATCAAGGTGACAATGAAAATGGCTTTCAAACCGAATAGCTTCTTTTTGTTCGTTTACAAAATGGTACTTTAAACAGATTTCCTTTAAGAAACCTTAACAAAGGCTTTTATAGTCGAAGCAATAAAACTAATTTACAGAATAAATTGTTGTTTTTAAACAATAGCGATTACTTTCAGAGATAAGTTAAAATTAGCTAAAACTCGCTATTTAAATGATCAGACCATCGAACTGAACAACTTTCTCTATGGGACCAACATCGAAATCGGGAAAAAAAACTGTTCCATACATTTCGAGACAAGTTATGTTTCAGTTTTGTATGGATGGATAATCATATCCTAAAGTAATATAGTTTTTGATACGGGCACAAAAAATAGACGTACAGACAAAAATGTCTGAAAGTACCTATCATAATGCATTTCTATCACCCATTTATCCTTTACCTCTTTCTACCCCAAACATTGTATTTAACTCTATTAAATAGGTAAGGTAGGTATATACTATCTACACAACATGATACCTATCGGTAAAGCAACATTCACACGACACGACAGAACGTGACGTGTGCACGTGGCCTAATATAATACGTGATCTGAGGGGCTGCACATGAAGCACGGAATATGATTTACATTTGAATCTGAACAGGTCTCTAAATACAATATAGATCAGATGTCAGTGTAGCGACATTTTATCTAATCAGAAGTAATTGTAGCGACATTTTATTTAAATTATTATTTAGAATTGTATTTTCTTATGTTTTACATATTTATTTGACATTGTTATCCTCTAGATTAGTTATGTTGACATTTTATTGTTCTATTTTAAATTCTTGACGATCATAATTTATCCTTTGACATTTTTATTTTTATGTAATGTACTTCCTTACTTGTACGCGTCCCCATACACAATGTACTGAAAACAATTATCGCAAAATCGCAGCGATATTATCGCTCGATACTATCGCGGCAGTGTGTAGGATCGCGCGCGTCCCCATACAAAATGTAGGTACTGGAAACAATTATCGCAAAATCGCAGCGATATTATCGCTCGATAAAATAGCTGCAATTCGACGGTTCGAATCAAATTTGCAGTAGTTCTACTTCAGTCGTGTGGTCTAAAGCACACTCGTTGTTTTTTTTGCAGTTTCTTCGAATCTGATCATCCCTTTAAACCATTCCCCTATACCTACACCACTAGTTTTTCATTACCTACTTACAAAATTTTAAGCTATTCAGACAATGAACAAAAAAAAACATACGGGTCGAATTGAGAACGTCCTCCGTTTGTTGAAGTCGGTTAAAAATAAAAAACTTTCCGTAAGAAACATGAGTCGAACAATGAAAAATTTGTTTGGACCTCCCATAGAAAATTGGTCGGCTTTTATACGCACTTTTGTATGAGAGTTCCAAAAAAATTATCCATTGTCTGTCCCTTCCACCCTGTATAATAGGTAAAATTAATTCAATGTTATCTCGTCAAATAAAAATGAATACAAACAGAAAAGATAACGCGGGTGTAATAAAAGATCGTAATCATTTTGTAATTTCATACTTTTCATTAATTATTGCTAACGAGGCGCGAGGGAGAGATTTTATGCAAGCCGAGGTCTGTACTTTGTAGGGGACCTTAGGCCACAAGTTACCTATCCATTGGTACGGTTGACTCTACCAGAAGTTGGCTATGAAGATAATGGTGCAAAAATTACTAAAGTTAAAAAGTCGATTGTTGCGTTTTTTAGAAAGTTCTTCTAACATTATTTTACATTTTTACATGTTAAAGCAATGTTGTGCTTTTTGAAATTAATTAATGATAGAAAAATTTTAAAGATAAGTAATGCGTGCCCCGGAAAAAAAGGTTTCATATTAAATATTACAGGACGGGACAACGTTTCTTGTGGTTATTGACCTTTCATCTTCAAAATATTACATACAAAAGAAACCCTCATTTTTTAGATGGTGCTTATGAAAGGACATTGGGATCCAAAACTAATTCCATCATTCAATACTAAACTGTAAAAAATCAGCTTTAGTGTGAAATTAATAATTTTCGCATTATCTCAAAAGGAACAAATTAATTTAAAAAACAAATAAATTGAATTTAAATTGGGGTCGGATCCATCAATCGCACATCAATTGGCAAAAAAATAATTATCTCCGCCAATAGATCTCGACAACGTCACTTCAATATGTACCCGATGAGTTCGTAAGGCGCGTTACTCATGGACTGACGTGAAATTCACAGAACACGAAAAATTTCGTTTCTAACAAATTGACGTTCTAACAAGTTGAAATTATTTCAAACTAGCTTAAGCTCGCTACTTCGTCTGTGTTGACTTTGTAAAAATATCCTATGTTTTAATCCAGAACACACTCTATCCGTGTGTCAAATTTCATTCCAAATCCGTTCAGCCGATTATGCGTGATTGAGCCACAAACATACAAGCATCATCAGCAATTATTTTATGTGTAATTCTGACCACGTCAAAATGGTCGTAGGTTTCTGTATGAGTACCTATGTAAGGTAAGTAAGTTATAGCCTGTAGCATCCCACCGCTGGGCAAAGGCCTCTTCTCACGAATAAGGGTACTGACAGGGAGCGGGCCATACGTGGTGGAGACCACGCCGGCCCAGTGCGTGTTGGTGGAGGCAAGTTAGTGGTCAACTTGCTGTCAGAGAATTTTCAAGCCGCCAATAGGCCTCTGACCTGGCTGAGTATGAGTATGTACTAGCTGTTATACTTAGATGAGAAAAGTGCATAGTGCCTTGTGCAAAAGGACAGCGCTCAAGAAGTGCCTCGAAGTATAACCGCGTCCTTCTCAGGCAGGATTAAAAACGCTTAAGCGGTTTTGCTGTGAAAACGTAACAGACAGATATGAGAGCAATCGCGCTTAATAAATTGCAACTGAACCATGATTGGACCGCGTGCGAGTGAACCACAACTTGTAACACATTCGATATTGCGCTATTCAAACGTTAAAGGCTTTCAGTCATGTACGTGGGGTGCACGAAAGGAGCCTCCCCGAGTGACGTATCTACTGTACCTTATACGTCCGGCGCACCCTGGGCAGTCAGCGAGCTCCCTACGCTGACTGGCTAATCCTTTCACCACGACGACAAACCCTAGTCCAGCTCTAGCGCCGGCTCTGAGGGTAGCCACTATTAACATCGAGTCATGTAAATAAGTCAAGTTTAGCGCGATATGGAATTGAGCACAGTTAAAATATAGTGTTCCGTGTAAACCGTTTCCTCTACCTAAGGTTATCTGGAAGAAATCGCTTCTTAGCCATAAGACCGCCTTATTTTGTCCCTCTTGTTTTTTTCTTTCTGTATTTTACTGTTTATATTTTGGTGTAAAATAAAGTAAGTATATTAGATTTGATTTAATTTGAAATAAGAATTAGATTTCAATGTGATTAGAACTGAAATTGGATTAGGATTGAACTTGGATGTTTTAAATTTTCATACAGATTCTTTCTCATTCATAATAATAAAATATAGTTTTGAACTACTAACATAAAACCGTCATCCCAAACCTCAATCCGACCAATCGCACCATGAATACCTCTCCCATTTCACAACCAGATTCAATTTTCCATTTGATTTTTCGTCAACAAACGTCCCCCTGCCCACACCCCGCACCCTCCCCTCACCCCCCAGCAATGATAGCCCCTTTGTGTGACAGACAGCCGACTGAATGTAATTGGATGTGCGAGATGTATGGATTTGTTGCCAGTACTGTATGTTTTTTGGGGGCTGAATTGTTGTAAGGCTATAATTTTTAACGAAGCTATTCTATTTCCAAGCATGTAGTGGTCTGTAAGAGCTCACGACGCACTGACGGAGCGGCAGACGTCAGTATTTGCGAAACAAGTAGTTGTAAGAAACCGCACGTAGAACCGCGACTCCAAAATGAAGTTAAAGCAGTCGCCTAGGCTGACATTAGTCAGGACTTCAGGAGCATCCTATGAATACACTTTATGAAAAAGTTTAATTTCAAATAAAGCGATTCGATCGATTTAATCTTAAAGAATTTTTGTTTGTACGACTTCTAAAACATTTGGTGGAAAACTTTTATAGAAAACTAGACCAATCGGGAAAGTGGACCGTTTGGACAAGTAGACTGATCGGGAAGTAGACGGATCGGGAAAGTGGACCGTTTGGACAAGTAGACCGATCGGGAAAGTGGACCGTTTGGACAAGTAGACCGTTCGGGAAAGTAGACCGATTGTACCGGAGGGAAAATAATTATGGTTATGGAGACAAAGACGAAAAAATAATAAGTCAGCAGCGCTGTCCCATAAATTTGAGTCGAGTAGTAACTAACTACTGCAGTTTTGTATGAAAAAGCTTCATACATAGAGAAAAAAACGTATCTCCTGTCAACGCCCGGAGAGGAGTAAGTACTGTTTATTTCTCCATAGAACATTTTAGTAGCCCATCGGTGCTAGGTCGGGGCCGTCGCGGGGGAAGGAGTTTGGCAGAGGGGAAAGTATGCTGACTTACGCATTATATCATATTATTATGCGCAAGCCTGCTCCTCTCCTGTCAAGGAGTACGTGTTTCTTCATGGCTTCAACTGCCTCCGTGGTCTAATGGTTAATAGCATTGGGCTCTTGACACGGAGGTCGTGGGTTCGATTCCCACGGGGGGCACCTAGTGAAATGTCACTTTGTGCGTTTTTCCCCAGTTGGTTAGGACATTGCAGGCTGAGTCACTGATTGTCTGAAAAAAAAAGATGATTCCGTACTTCGGATGGCACGTTAAGCTGTTGGTCCCGGCTACTATCTCTGGTGGTAGTAGTCGTTACATAAAAACCACGTCAGAGGCCGTAAGGCGGTTTGAATAAACTCTGACACCAGGGCTTGCAGCCCACTCGATAAGAAGATGGCTTCATAGTAGGTAGTTAGGTACCTATTAAATAAATGTTTTACGATTCATTATCATAAATTCAAACAGCAAAAGTGGTAATTTAAAATACATGGTCCCATCTAAAATTAAGGCTGCATTCACAATAGCGGTATAATTTATGTTAGGAATTAATGAGAGTGCCACAATACTGATAAATAGGTACAGATAAGTGTAATCTAACTGTAAATTAGCCGTGCTCGTTGCGTTTAAAACTATGACTAATATGTCTGAGTTTGTGACATTTTAATTCAGTTTTAACTGGAATTATCTAATTCTGATTGTTAAGAGAATATTATTCCGAGACCGAAAATGCGCGCTGCATACAAACGTACTATGGTGATATTTTCAATACTAACCAATTAAAGTAAATGAAATTTTGCAGAAACAATCTAGAAACAAATTTCTATGTTTCTATAGAGTCCGATTTTCGTTAAAATATACAGTTTCAATGCTAGGATTAATTTAAGATTTGTATGGAAATCTTTGAGGCACTGTAGCTTGATAACTATACATTTTAACGAAAATCTGACTCCATACAAGCATAGAAATTTGTTTCTAGATTGTTTCTGCAAAATTTCATTGACTTTAATTGGTTAGTATTGAAAATATCACCATAGTACGTTTGTATGGAGCGCGCTCCGAATAATATACCCTTAATAGATCGTTCGATCGTTCGTTCTGATTGTTCGTGGATGTTCTGAGGTTTCAGAATATCTCTGACTACCCCCTCGGAAAACCATCAGTAGTGACTTTTACTTGAATTTTGTATTGTAAGTGCTCCCGATATGCTAGACCATCGGTATGGCGCGAACATGAGGGACCTGGTTCGAATCCACACGGACAACATGCCATGTGATGAGTTTTTCTAACTTAGAGGGCATGTGTAAGGAAAAGTATCAAGTTTGATGGGTTGAGTACCTACGTGGTTTAAAGGTTAATGTTTTTTTTTCGCATTTTCGATATTGGTCCCGCAGAGAAAGTTGTTCAGTTTGATGGTCTGATCAACCCCTTAAAAAACCGTCAGCATTTGAAGAAGGACCTTATGAGGCTGATTATGATCATAAGCTATTCCAAGATGTACTCTATCTCAGTAGGTACCTTTGTTCAATATCGGTACCGACTTTTAAGCCAGTGAATCCAAAAAATATATACAAACTTTAGCATTTCTAAGAAAGCAAGATACCTCCCACCTCCGAGGCTCTTTTCAAAAAAGATAAGACGTAATAAGAATTACACTCGTCCATCCAAACTTGCGCTCTCTCTATAAGCAAAGAACTTTTTCACCCAACTTCCCAATCGCTATCGGTCAGGAGTCAGGATTTACCGCAGGTCGTAACGCGGACGAATTACGGCGACCCCCCGAAGGTTTCTGCCCCAATGCCTTCGCAGATAGTGTTGCCAACGTAGTCACTAAATCTACAAATGTAGGTAAGTAGGTACCAGAAGTTTTTTTTGTTCGACTAGATAAATACAGCATTACTCATTGAGTAGCTATTGCTTACAACTGTGCCAAGGGGCAAATATTTGTATGATGAATAGGAATGTTTTTTCCAGAGTCATGGATATTTATATCTATATAGTATTGTGTATCATCATCATCATCATCATCATCAGCCTATCATCGTCCACTGCTGGACATAGGCCTCTCCCAAGGCGCGCCACAAAACTCTGTCCTCGGCCTTCCTCATCCAGTCGCTCCCCGCTACTTTTTTTAGGTCGTCTGTCCAGCGGGCAACAGGGCGTCCCACACTACGCCTACCAGTTCGCGGTCTCCACTCTAGAACTCTGACACCCCATCGGTTGTCAGTTCTTCGGCAGATATGACCAGCCCATTGCCACTTCAGCTTGCTAATTTTCTGAGCTATGTCAGCCACTTTAGTTCTGTGACGAATCACTTCATTTCTGAAGTGATCCCTCAGAGAAACACCGAGCATAGCTCTCTCCATAGCTCGCTGAGCGACCTTGAATTTATGAACTAGCCCTATGGCTAGTGGAGCTATGGAGAGAGCTATGACGATAGCGTCAGGGTCCACGTTTCCGCACCATAGGTCATCACTGGCAGAACGCACTGATTGAACACCTTCGTTTTGAGGCATTGTGGTGGGGCCGAGGAGAATATATGACGTAGTTTCCCGAAAGCAGCCCATCCTATTGTGTATCGTTGTCTAGTTATCATTATACAAAGTGCTAATGAATATGCGCAAAACCTTAAAACCAAGGGGGTTGAAAAACGATGAAAAAATGATAGCTGTAATCACTATTCCATACGTTGTAAGCTATCATACGAAAAATTTTCATCACAATCTGTTCAGTATTTTTTGTGTGATGCTGAAACAAATCAACAAACAAAAAAACGAACAAAAAACAAACAAACAGACAGACAAGAATTCTAAAACAGGTTGATTTGGAGTCAGGGATACCTAAAATCTATATCTATCTATCTATAACGTCACGCCTCTTTCCCAATGGGGTAGGCAGAGACCAGAGCGCGCCATCTACTACTATCCTTACATACATCTTTTGCCTCATTCACATCCATACAATATCATTCACATCCATAAAATCTATATCGTAATCTTTTTCTTATAAATATATCTTTAATGTACAGACACTCTTCTCTGTTACAGTTTTGTAATAGTTAAAGGTATATTATTCGGAGCGCGCTCCATACAAACGTACTATGTTGATATTTTCAATACTAACCAATTAAAGTCAATGAAATTTTGCAGAAACAATCTAGAAACAAATTTCTATGCTTGTATGGAGTCAGATTTTCGTTAAAATTTATAGTTTTCAAGTTACAGTGCCAAAAAGATTTCCATACAAATCTTAATTTAATCGTAGCTTTGAAACTGTATATTTTAACGAAAATCTGACTCTATAGAAGCATAGAGATTTGTTTCTAGATTGTTTCTGCAAAATTTCATTGACTTTAATTGGTTAGTATTGAAAATATCAACATAGTACGTTTGTATGCAGCGCGCATTTTCGCTCTCGGAATAATATTCTCTTAAGATTAGAAGACAAATCGGGAACGAGAAGACTTACAACAATTTTGCGTCACTTTATGCTGTGTGGGTGAAAAAGATTATGGTCGTGAATTTATGTATGTATATGTATGCTGTGTATCCGTTATTGCCTGTTCATTTCAGGGTCTTTTGGCTCGTTTTACGGCGAACCAGACTTCTGCGGGGATTGTTCGAGTATCTACCTGTCTGTCTGTAGCTGCCTGGGTATTGTAGGAGTCGACTAAGGGAAATGGTTTCTTTTTCACGTACGTTTTTTGACGTAGAATACTATGGACGCTGGGTCTAGTATAAAATTCTCGAAAAATGTGTCCGAGACTGAACTACATAAACCTAAGTAGGTACCTACATAAGTCATAAACCAATTAAAAACATTGAAAATGACGAAATTCTTTTCCATCCCACTCGGGCACGGCGCGCGTAATCGACCGATCAAACGAAGACTGTCGCGTAATTGGTTCTCTTTTTATGTTTCGGTGTTCTTTTGGTTCAGACAATTTTGACCGCGGACCCTACGTCCAGTAGTTGGTAAGTCAATGGCTGGCTACCTATAAAAACCAAAACATAACAATATCTACAGACTTAGGTATCAGAAGTCTGTGACACTATCATTCTTTATTTTTCTAAAAGTGAACCTTGGTACTATATGTATAGGGAGGGTCCAACTTAATATGCTGACAATTTTGTAAGAGGATGATCAGACCGTCAAACTGAACAACTTTTTCTAAGGGAACAACATCGAAATCGCGAAAAAAAAATCAGCTCTTCCATACAAAACTGCAAACCTACTCGAGCCAAATGTATGGGATAGCAAATTTTTTTTCGCGATTTCGATGTTGGTCCCATAGAGAAAGTTGTTTAGTTTCATGGTCTGAACGTCCCCTTAAAAAAGTGTCAGCATATTAAGAAGAACCCTGTGTATAACAAAGTTTCTGATAAAACCAAAATTCATTATGGTCGTAAATGTACGTAACTATAGGTTGCTAGTAGAATCTTTTTGGATCACTATTTATTGGACTCTAGCCACATTTTTCAGGGAGTGTGCCGCAAAAGCTTGGTATCAGTTGGCAACACAGTCCTCCCCCCCACCCCCTTAATTCCGTTGGTCTTGCCTTCAGGGATTTGACGTAAGCTAGGTCTTGTAGATGCTATTAGATGGTTCATTCAATAAGTATAAAGACTCTTTTGGGAGTAGCTTTTGCGTGGATGTTTTAGGTTTGTAAACATCGTGAGAAAACCTATAGGTACAGGGTGTTAGGGTAAACAGTTGTATTACTATAAGGGGTGATTGTACTCATGATACTGAACAAATTTCCCTAACAATAATAGGACATTCGCAAAAAAAAATTGGATTTTACATAGTATCAGCTGATTGAACCTTTCTACGAAAATCAGAGTTTTTTGAAATTTCCCTTTGTTCCTTTGGGTGTTTCAGTATCATGCATGAGTACAAACAACTAATTACTAAGATGTTTTGTTACACTCTGTAGAGTATAAATATGCAGGGTCTATAATAAGTCAAACTGAACATTGAACAACTTTAAATATGGAGCTAACATAGAGAATAGAAACCATCCCTTTAAATATTACTAGAGTCTTATGTTACACCCTGTCTTCTTCTTATCGTGTCGAATTCAAATTTTAAACAAAGTCGCTAAATAGTATCTTGCCAGAAGTGGGCAACCGATATTGCACCGTCGCTAGTGGCTCCTCCTGCGTGCAGGTGTTAGGGCACGCAGGGCACGATCGTTTGTGGAGCTCCACACAAGCAACTCTCAATTTGCGCATCCGAGAATCCCCACCTGACCATGATTGTCCTTATTGCGACCGACCTGGGTTCGGAGTCTGTTTAACGACTTCCAGGTCGCCCAAGGCAAGTCATGTCCAGGCGGGAGGCTCTCAGACAGCGGCACAAATACTATATAGGATATGATGATGATGATGACGTTGATAATTTACAAATAAAATGGCGACCGGCATGTTCGTGTATATGCTCGGAGAGAATTCAGATTTTTAGGTACTATTGTTATGCCAACAATACACCATGTTAAGAGAACACACTCGTCAGGGCGCCCGAGCGCGCTGCATACAAATTTAGTTTCATATCGTTTAAAAACATTGATAATAACAAAACCTAGATATCTGTGTCGGTAGATTGTCAGATTTCCGTTTAAATTAAGTTTAATTTAAAAATTGTATGGAAATCATTGAAACACGGTAACTTTGGAACTAAATATTTAAACGGATATCTGACAAGGTAGGTATACCGATACATGTATTGATTTTTTTTTACTATGTGTCCAAACTAGGAGTCATAACAACATAACTTCGTTTTGTTTCGCTTTTTCAGGAATATCCTCTCAATATTTTATCTATTTTTTTAGAGTTACGCGGTTGTTAAGCTAAATTATTTTAACGGGTTCGTACCGCGTTTTTGTAATCTCATGATCTTGGTAGTTGTAACACTGCCAATATCGTCGGTCCAATAGTAAACTAGCCAATCTGTCATTTTGGAATTTTCGACTTTACTATAGCAAAATTTATGTTTCCTTTCAATTCAAATATTGCTATTATTCTTTTCGCCTATCTACGTGAGATATTCATTACACATTAGACAACTAAGCAGGTATATCAGTTGTTTTTAAAGTGTGACCCGAAAGACAATTATCTAGGACCAATACACTGACTTTTTAAAATGTCTACGTGAAAAACTTGCTTTACAGTACCTAATTAATTTAATCTCCCCAAAATTTTAATTGAGTCTCCCTAAAATTTAGGAATTTTCAGATTGGACCGACGATATACATATTGGGAACTGCAAAATCAATAAAAACCCAATGATTAACTTTAGCTTATCTACCTTCTTCTCCGTACCGTTTGGTTTTGGTATACATATCTCTGTACCAAAAAAAGAATAAGCTAACCATACTAAGATTGAAGCAAAAAAGTTTAATCTCAGTAGGCGACAGATCTAAAGGCAGGCAGAGACCAATAATAAGTTTCGATATAAATTCGGAACTCTGTAATCGCTTGTCAATCGCCCGACGCGCCCCCTGGCGTGTCACCGGGTTTAAGACTTGATCAGACTGGTAAGTAGGAAATCCTAGGGTTTCTGATTAAAATACATTTTTTTTTCTAAATGCGTCGTTTTTCGAAGAAGGTAATGTTCTGGTTTGGTCAATTATACAGCATTTAAACACGGGTTAAGTCATGTTCTCGTGTAGTCATGTTCTGGTTTGGTCGTGTTCTAGTTTAGTCATATTCTGGTTTAGTTATGTTCTGGTTAAGCCGTATTCTGGAATAGTAATGTTCTGGTTTTGTCATGTTTTGGTTCAGTCGTGTTCTGGTTTAGTCATGTTCTTGTTTAGTCTTTGGTTGTTCATGTTTTGGCTTGGTCTTGTTCTAGTTTAGTCATGTTAGGGATTTGATTCAAAGTTTTGAAAGTTCATAATTAAGTTGCTGCTCTCTTGCATCAAGAACGTATAATCTGCTCAAAGGGTTCCTTAGTTGCCCGTCACAATATGCGGACTTAGAAGTACATTTTATAATTTGGTAGACTATTGCCGTTAACTCAAATATTAGCACTTTAAATTTATTTCGCAAACGGATCCGAAAAATGGTTTTGCACACCCGCAATATATTTTGAACGACCTACCTATCCAACGACACACCATGTTATGGGTAGACGGGAAAAAAAAACTCATGCCCTGTACACCCATTCCAAATTACAGCTTTCTAGTAATAGGAGTTTCTGAGCTATGCCACGGACAGACAGACTGACGTACATGGCGTACTATCTGGGTTCCTTGTTGACTCTTCTTATCGAGTGGGCTGCAAAGCCCTGGTGTCAGAGTTTATTCAAACCGCCTTACGGCCTCTGACGTGGTTTTTATGTAACGACTACTACCACCAGTGATAGTAGCCGGGACCAACAGCTTAACGTGCCATCCGAAGCACGGAATCATCTTTCTTTTCAGACAATCAGGTGACTCAGCCTGCAATGTCCTAACCAACTGGGGAAAAACGCACAAAGTGACAATTTCACTAGGTGCCCCCCGTGGGAATCGAACCCACGACTATGTTGACTATGGAAGCGGAACCCTAAAAACTAAGCCTTTCCGTAACGTCCAATTGCTATGCTAAACATGATCTTTAAAAATATTAAGAATTACGTCCTCTTAAACACAGCCTAAGCTAAAGGGGATCGTGAAGAATTCCTAAACACTCAACACTGCCAACTTTATTGTCAATACCATAAGGTTCGTTTTGGCACAGATTCTAACAAGACAAATGATGTTTGGGATTGACACGAGAGTTAAGGGTTTTGGGTCAATTCGACAAAATCGATTTGGCGAAAGTTTTGGACAAGTATTTCTGAATTTTTTCAATTAGTCCCTTATGGGGTGAAGGGTGTGATACTTGGGGTAAATAGTTTGCACTTGGGTGATTATCAAATCGCTTCTTGCCTTCGATTTGAGATTATTCGGAAAGGAATTTTAAGGGTATATTATTCGGAGCGCGCTCCATACAAACGTACTATGGTGATATTTTCAATACTAACCAATTAAAGTCAATGAAACTTTGCAGAAACAATCCAGAAACAAATTTCTATGCTTGTATGGAGTATGGAGTCAGATTTTCGTTTAAATTATTTTAGTTACAGTGCCTCAAAGATTTCCATACAAATCTTAAATTAATCCTAGCATTGAAACTGTATATTTTAACGTAAATCTGACTCTATAGAAGCATAGAAATTTGTTTCTAGATTTTTTCTGCAAAATTTAATTAAATTTAATTGGTTAGCATTGAAAATATCACCATAGTACGTTTGTATGCAGCGCGCATTTTCGCTCTCGGAATAATATTCTCTTAAGCAAAATTCTACAAATGCATGGACTCAAGACTGAACTCAGCTTCATGGTGTCCGCAAAAAGAGCAAAGGCGTAAGTCAGACGAATCGTGCGTGCCTCGGAATCCTCGGATGTGCATGTAGCATGTTACGTGTGCACCTGTTTAGTACCCTTTCGACACCTCCTCAATGTACCTGCATACAAAATGTATGCATCATGTAAGGGGGCCTTCACATAATTTTAGAGCGAGCGAAGTGAATTTTCGAAGTAAATTCTGTCCACATTTACCTACTTTTTAAGAAAGTGGACACGAGAAATGAAACACTACGATTCTGACATACTTCTCTCGCCTCATCCACTTTCATAACACATGCATGTCGGTTGGGTGCTACAAATTTGTAATTTTCGGAGAAGTCCTTTTATGTGGTAATGGCAAGCTCTTCTCGGACGCTCTCTTGGCTGTTTCACTCACATTCAGAATTTAAGGGTTGAACCTCATTTAATAGCACAGCATCGCATTTTTCCGTCGCTCCATCCTTTTCTGTCACTCAGGTACGTCATTTGCTAGAGCATTATAAGATAGAAAGAACGCGATCGCGCGCGACAGCACGGCCGCGGAAAATGCGATGCTGTGCTGTGTGATGTAGTCCAACCCTAAACAGTGTAGCAATACAGATAGAGGCGGTTTTGGACATCGTGCTTCTTCTGTTTTAGGCGTAGGTATCGCTCTACAAAGGAATGTCAGGGTCGAGCCTCGGGCGCTCTAGATTTGCCTCTTTTATGATTTCCCTGGGATTAAATGTGGCAAACAACCAAAACTCCCAATTTTCATGCGTTCTCAAGTCAGCTTCAACTAAAACGTAACCACACGTTTACTGCTGACAACTTACGTATAGGGTACGCAATTCGAGGTCTAATGTTGCGAACGACTCGCCCGGTGAGTCATGCTTGTATCGCATTCCGCGGTGTTAGCACACGCGTCGAAGACAGGCACGTATCCAGGTGGGATTTATCCCCCCCCCCCCCCCCCCCCGAAATCCGAATATTTGTATGGAAAAGTGATTACAGCACTTACTTTTTCATTGGTTTTATATGAATATCCCCCCCCCCCCCCTAAATTTAAATGTCCCCCCCCCCGAAACAACATTCTGGATACGTGCTTGGTCGAAGATCACGTTCTGAACTTAGCACGAGCGTAGGAGTTTGGTTTATTAATACTGGCCTTAGAAAGGTTTACCTAGTCGAAGCGCTCGACACTTCATTCTGTGAGCGATACACGTAAGCGAACTGTACCTACGGTACGACTGCTTTGTCGTGCGTCCATGCTAGACCATCTGTTTATGTAACCCCTTTCTAAATCAATAAATATATAAACAAAGCATAGCATAGCATCATTTCAGCTCATTCTATAGTGACATGCAAATAGAACGCAAAGCAATTCCAATATAATAATACACAGCTAATGCACTCATAGTAGAACACAATCGCCAAAACAATAGAAGCGTCCAGTTATTGGCCACCCGTAGGCCACCCCTTTATCAGCACTTTAATTCATCATTTGCTATTCATTGCGCGTACCTCCCCATGAAACCCCCCTCTTAATACTCCCCGTTATTGTGCGGACTAGCCGGTGGCTTTTAATTTAATTCCAATAATTGTCTGAAAAATGTTATCAAGTTCTGATGTTGTGAAAGTTTGACAAAAAGTTGTAAATATTATCTTTAAATTGTCAACAATAGGTTCTCTCCTCATATATCAATATTCGCGAAAATATTCCCCGAGGGGTTAGTCAGAGATATTCTGAAAACACAAAACATC
Organism: Agonopterix heracliana; assembly: GCA_963693445.1. NCBI lineage: Eukaryota > Metazoa > Arthropoda > Insecta > Lepidoptera > Depressariidae > Agonopterix > Agonopterix heracliana. The sequence goes on from OY856331.1 coordinate 7,607,252, forward strand.
CACGTTTCAATAGTAGTGCTGAAATTCTGTCCAGTGTGACGGGTGGTGAGCCCGTCACTTATATTATAATGGACAGTACAACACCTCGAAATTGACGCTTGTAGGTTTCCTCACAATGCATGTTTTCCTTCACTGAAAAGCCGATAATAATCTCTACATAGTCATGTAGGTATGTATAAAGTGAATAACGCAGATAAATGGCGTATTCGTTTAGCCAAATCAGAGGCCTTTAAGCATTGATCATTATAATAAAAAACAAGATTTACAGACTCATTAAAAACTTAGCAAATTCTTGTCCGAATTCACATGTTTACTAAGATGGAACAATACTAAGAAAAATCATCCTTAGATATTCGTTTGAGCACTATTGAATCTGCCATTTTAGCGTTAATTCCTACCTAGTTTTCTATTCTTGTTCGAAGTCATACGCCACGTTTAATAACAATTTCCACCATACAATATATTTCGTTAACCGTAACGAAATACCTAATGTGAAGATGACAAACAGAATTATAAAAGATTTTCTTGCACCTCTCCTCTCTTTATGGCTTTCGGCATATCCCAGGCCTTTGGGGACCCTCTACCTAACCGCTTACTTAGCTCTCCCCTGGGTTCAATGCGTCGTTGTTCAAGCCGAGGTGTAGTACTCTTTCTTACACTCTAGACGAGGTCTACAGCCCTTGTGTGGTGTCTATCAGTTACTTACAGCTGTGGGGTGAACCCTAGTCTAGGAAGAAGTGTGGTGAACCCTACGCAATAAGAGCAAGAATCTTGAAGAAAATTGTCTGCAGTAAACTGAAAATAGATCTGATGATGCCTAAGCATCGGAAATTGGAAAAAAAAATTGCCGTCACGGGACGTCGGCAGATATGAAACTTCTACCTGCGAGGATCTATAAATAAAGTCTTCTTTGCTCCTGATTTCACGCGCATTTTTCGAAAACTAAATCGCAGCGGTCAATACCGGCACTCCCGATTTAAATTTTGAACTTCCGACAAACAAAGGATACGGATCTAAATTTCAAAGCCATCCCATAAAAAGTATCACTTTAAAAATTTGTTTGTATTGCGATTTAGTTGTTGGTTCTGGAAACAAATTTACACGCTGTTTGATACAGGTAGTAGCATCAGCTTGATCCTTTTCATTTCGCATCACAAATTGCGAACTTAGCGCTTTTTTACGTGCTCCCGTTTGCGACCACCCAGGCAGAACGTCCGGTGGGTTTTAATTTAATCTTTCCGCCGCATGAGTCAATGGATAATTTACTACCGCCAATCACACGCATCCTGGCCATTTATTATGTTCCACATAACTATAGTATAGTAACTAGTTGATATAGAGACTTCGCAATTAACCCTCTGTACTCTGTAGTGAAAATTTAGGAAATATGCTGGATATACATGCAAATAAAACTAAAATTGCATACTAAAAGTCTTGTTGGGGGTGGTCAGAGACTTAGTTTCACTGTAAGTATTTTAAAATAATGACAAAATGCAAAATATTTGGCCATTTCGGTATTCTGACTAGGTAAAAAGTAAACAATATGTTTTTTCTTTTTCATATACAACGTGTTAATGAATTAACGCAAAACTGGAAAGTGGTTTGTTTAGAATCTAAAACAGAATCGAATAATCATGGTTTCAACATAAGTTTTTTTTTTCAAAATATTAAACAATTTGTTTGTCAAATTTAAAATTTACTAAACACGATCTCAACCCACAACGAGTGCACACCAGGGGGACCGAACAACTTTCCATACGTCACCAACAGCGAAATCGCAAATAAAAAATCTGCTGTTCCATACATAACTACAAAAGCAGATTTTTTTGCTCCGTTCGGTTTGCTCCCATAGTATTAGTTGTTCAGTTTGATAGATAGATAGGGTTGATCATAGACCTATACTCTAGCGATAGACTTGCTCGTTCATACAAACAACATGTTCCAAAACTCTTCGGGAACATTAGTGCCATCTAGTTTATATAAACAGAAACTACTATAATTTGGTCAAAGACCAAGACCGACCAACACAGATGCGACAGTTCATATTTATGCTAGGTATTATACCTATTATCTGAGAAAACAAGAATGTGTGTATGAATATGTGCAATGTTGTTTAAATACTAGTGGTGCCCTCGACTACCTACGCGCAGAACACTGAAATACGTACCTGAAACCTTCGATCAAAATAAAATGAATGGATAGGCCTTAAGCGAACATTTCAAACCAGAAAAATGAGGCAAAACAAATGAAATTTTTACTTGTCACTTGTATGAAAGTGCCCTATAGATTTGACAGATAATGGCGCTAGTTTGTATGTACCAAGTGCACCAGTAGTTTGCTTCAACTTACCGCGCTTTAGGCCTATCCATTCATTTTATTTTGATCGAAGCCTGAAACTTAAGAATTAAACACTTACTCATAAGTTCATCATAACTTTTGATTGTGTGAACTGTGAACTGATTGCTATGAAACAAACATTAAAATGTTTCCCAGGCAAATCCTTACACAGGGTGTAAAATTAAGTGCGACACATTCTTAAAGGGGTGCTTACATTTGAGTCGAGTTATGTTTGCAGAACTTTTTTTTTTCGAGATTTCGATATTGGTCCCTTAGTAAAAGTTGTTCAGTTTGATTGTCTGAAGCAATACTTTAACAAAGTGTCACATTTAATTTTACACACTGTGTACAGGATCCTTCTTAATATGCTGACACTTTTTTAAGCGGATGATCAGACCGTTAACCTGAATAACTTTCTCTGTGGCACCAACATCGAAATCGCGAAAAAAATCAGCTGTCCCATACATTTCGCTCGAGTAGGCTTGCAGTTTTATAATATGGAACAGCTGTTTTTTTCGCGATTTCGATGTTGGTCCCATAGACAAAGTTGTTCAGTTTGATGGTCTGATCATCCCCTTATTGTAGAGTTTGCTCTATAATCACACCAAGTTTGACGCTTGTATGTATTACCGTTTTTAGTATAGAGCGAGAAGAAAAAAAGTAGATAAAAAATAGTTTCTTGTTGAGAACCCCCTTAATTTTTTAATTACTTATTGTCATTTTTCTTATTTGTCAACAAATACGCCGTAATAACGCATATTCTGTGAAAATGTCAACTATCTAGCTATAACGGTTCAAAAGTTACAGCCCTAAATAGGTAGGACGGACGGACGGACAAAGTAGGCTTAGTAATAGGGTCCCGTTTTCACCCTTTGGGTACGGAACCCTAAAAAGAAACAGAAATTAATATGCGAATGAAAAGAAAACTTGTAGCGTAAAAAAGAGATTTAGTCCACAGAGATTTAAATCTCGTTGCCCACCGCCACCCGGTCGTGATGACGACTCTAGCTGTCAATAAGTCTTTTTTTCATCTCAAGGTAAAAAATATATGTTTTCGCATAATTACTTTCCCGTAAACAAGTGGTACTTATAAAATAATCTCAAGTAGCAACGATCTTAGCGTCATTTTCAATGCTCGTCCGGGAACCGCGATAAGTTCATTATATTGTGCCTATTTTGTGCCCTCTGATTTAAGTCTCTTGATTCATCTATGATCATTATAACTTGTCTCTTTTTCTCAAATATCACTTATTGGATGACGAAATGAGACAAAATATAATGGACTTACCCAATCTTGAGGAAATTAATAGACTTTCCTATTTTCGCAAATTTAAATTAATAATTACATTTCCTTATAATTTTACGTACTGACCTTATATTAGAATAGTAGTTTACCTTACAAAAGATTACAGGTGGTTTTTATTTATTAAAAATATTTAAATAAATTGTTATAAATTATTGTAAAAAATGACAGATTGTCAAACAGATGGTCTGCCATTCTCATTAGTGCAAAGGAGACTAACATAAATCAGGTGCATACACCCCATTTAAGAGTAACATGCAGTTCCTACTGATCACCGTATCTAGTACTTTAGTACATTGATATCGTTGGGGTTGATCCTCATCTGCCAGCACGGCATCGCATTAATTCCGTCGCTCCATCCTTTTCTGTCACTCAGGAACGTCATTTGCTAGCGCAAATAAGACTGAAGGAACGCGACCGCACGCGGCCGTGCTCCGACTTTGCATACTAGTTTTTATTTTGTTGTATTGCCTTTGTTGATAATAATATATTTTTCACCTAACAAGCTCGGTAAGATTATGTTTATCATTCGAAATCTGAGTGCAAAAGTGCATTTTATCCGCTAGCATTTATGGAAAGAGTTTTTGTAATTCGAATCTGTATAAGTATTCAATATTTTTCTATACCGCCAATGCACTGAAAATGCTTAATATTTCATGTCACTGGCCAGCACAAAAAAAAACGTTTAAAAATGTTATTTTTAGCAATTAACTTTTTTTCCTCGCTGTTGTGAGGTGAAAAGTTGTGTGTTTCGCTCGGCTGCAAAGTTATTCTGCATCTCGTACCTTTGAAACCTTCGCTGAGCTCAGGATTCAATTATATGAACGCTTCGCTCGTGGTTCAATCCTAGAATCCTTTGCATGCTCAGGTTTCAGTACAAGTACTCGCGCCAAAAACACCTTTGCAGCCTAGCATAGCATAACAAATAACTATATTTCAATAACTTTTTTGTGATTTAGCAGTAATTTCACATAATTATATCCTCGCTCGAATCGAATAGCTAAAATAAATTCGCTCATTTTTTTAACAACCAAACAAACTTTCTCCACACAACCAAATCCCCCTAACTACCTACCTAATAGCCAAACAATATAACAATCAAATAATCACCCCATTAAACACAAAAACACAAGTAACAACACTTGAGCTCCGTTTACTTGTCGGGAACCCTTAAAAATAAGAGTCCCTTGGGGTGCGGAGTACCACTTGACCCATAACCACTGCATACCTTGGGGCTAACGAGACATAGCTTGAACATACATTCTAATTCGATAGAAATGATTTGACGTGACATGTTAAAGTCGTAGGTAATTAACCGATGGGTGGTTCAATTAGACTTTATTAGACCATCAAACTTTCGCACTTAAGGTCCCGGAGAAAATATTTTTTTTTTGTATGTTTATGTTGTGTGGTACGGTATCCTCGGTGCGCGAGTAGCCCAACTTGCACAACTTGACAGGTTTTTATTTAAATTTTGGTTGGTTGCTTATTATATGGTTAGCACTGAAATTCTACCAATGTCACCGTAATCCCAAGGATTCTAAACAACATTTGAGGATACAAAATGGTGGAGCAACGCGTTGCAAGCCCAGAAACGCCTGGCCGCGACCATGATGAACTTCTTTCAAGAGACTTGCCAAGCGACGCATCCTGTGTATATTTTGACTTCAAAACCTTCTAAAGTCTAAAATATAACATTTATTATATCGTGCGTACATCCAAAAACAACACAGGAGTTCCCTATGCCATTTCGAAACACTGCAGTACTTAGAGGCCGGCTGTGTGAGCTGATTCTTGACCTACAAACAATGCACGCTGCGTCAACAAGACCACAGAACATTTGAATCTAGATCAGTCTAAAATTTAATCTAAAATGCAAAAAAAAAGTATCGTTCCATCGACGGATAGGACCTCAGCTGGTGACATGACATCCTGGCTACGGTATGGGCTTTGGGACCTTTTTCCTCTCCAAATTTAAATCCTGGATTTGCCCTTGCGTGAATCAGTGACATTTGCCGATAGGAACGCCCGAATGAACCGCATGAGCATGTTCATGACTCATGACATGAGCATTCTGACGAAGGTTTTTAGTCTGATTTAAAGTCAGTCAGTCAGTGCTTCTTATTTATTTTTATTTTGTGTGGGGTTCCGCAAAATAAAAGGGATTGATTTAGTGTTCCGTGGCATTGAAAGTTTGGGAACCGCTGCCTTAGACAATGGGTCATCTCATAATACATATATACTGCTTTTCTGCCCTGGCATGCATGCAAGTGCTGTTTTTCAATGTCACACGCCTGAATTCATATTCGCTAGTGGCATAAACAGTGTGGAGTTTATGCATTATTCGATCACGAGATAGAAAAATAGCATTTGGTTCTGATTATCGACTTTGCCAGTAGTACTATCCGTTTGTCAAAATAATGAGCTGGAAGAAAAAAGATGACTAGATATAAAAAGTTATAGGCTGTAGTATCCACAACTGCCTCAGTAGAAGGCCTCCTCGCAAGAATAAGGGTGAAAGGGAGTGGGCCACAATCCACTACTCTGGCGGTCGCAGTACGGATTGTTAGTGACAATGGGGTTAGCTTGCTATCAGAGAATTACTCTGACCTAACCTAACGACACCGCCAAAAAGGTACACCGCTTTCTTATGGAACTATCAGGGAACAACTGCTCAGCGTGCGTTTAGAAGCACCTAGCAACGACTCGATACAATAAAATACATTGATACTGGCTCCTTCTTGAATAAGTTCCACTCCACTACTGTTGGCAGATAGCTCCGCACACAACTGCTTAAGACGTTCACTCTTCCTCGCTTGTTAATCTCATTATGGTGCTGAAATCAGCCTTCCGCGCCTTGTTCTATCCACCTTGCGTGTCCACTGACGTCATCTTCAGAGACATTGCACTCGGTCATATCACTGCGAACTGTGTTCATCCATCTAGTCTTCGGACGTCCTCTTGGTTTCTGTCCTTGAAACGACAGTGCAGTGCTATATTTCCTACATAGTCGAGTGGCTTTTGTTTCACCTGTCCGAACCGTCTATGCTCCTAAAGCTTAGCTTATTTGCAATTTTACGTACACCCAGGAACACATCTGCTTACGATGCCGATGTTACCGTGGAAAATTTGAACAAAAATCGAAAAATAACTCTAATGTGATCCAGAAGACAATTCCCAGCAGTTATCAGCTACGTTTACGACTCAGCAAAACTTGCACAATATCCTACAATATTCCGCATTGTGACTATTCTAAACAGAATGTTTGTTCAAAATTGTAGTTTTCTCTATTGAGATTGCAAACTTCGAGAAGCAATTCTTTGGCAGGATGGCAAGAGTCGCATTGTGAGCTTTTGGCTTCTTCTTGTTTTGTGAAAACAAGAATCGTTCAAGCAAATAAAGTTGTGTATCTTTCGAAATAAAAAATAAATACGTGTCTTGGACATTTTCGTATATATTATCTAGAAATCAGCTTTAAAAATTTGGAACGACTTACCGCCGCCGATACGCGAGTCACTGGCCTGACGCTTTTTACATTCAGAAAAAAATGTTTAAACTGGCTCTTCTTCTTGAAGCAGACCGAGGTTGCAAGGGATATGGGCTATTCTCTATATTTTGATACCGGAATGTTATTATGTTTATATTTTTTGTTTAGTGTAAAAAACACCTTCTTTTGTCTTTTGTTTTGTTATTAACTAGTAGCAATATGTTCCTATCTTTTGTTCTGTTCTATTTGTACTAATTCTACCCATAATTTTATTTATCTCTTGGTTGCTTGGTTGTGTAACTCGCAAATTTTTTACCCATCACATTTTGCCAGGCTTAGCCTAGTGTGGGGCATAATTGTAAATCTTTCTGAAATACTGTGATGTCAATGTGCAATATCTATCCTTTGTTGTATATGAACTAAATGTACCTAAGTTAAAGTGCTCATTGAAATAAATATTTTTGTATTTTTTTTTTTTTTGTAACAGAATAGCAGTGGTCGTTGGTTCCGCCAACGGCCGCAAACTGAGTCACACACACACACCTTTTTGTCTATATTGTACACACATGTCATGTATTTTATTGTTTAAACTTTGTATAAACTAGCTTTAATATTTATGTACAATAAGGCAAATAAAGATTTCTATTTCTATTTATTTCTGAATGTACAAGCAAACGAGATAAGACCAGTTGTAGCCAGCGCATCTACTTCCGAAGATATTAACTTGGTTTGGTAGGCTGGTGAGGTACCTAACCGTCATACCATCAACGGGTACCGGGTCTCAAAAGAAATCTCCATTGTCGTGCTTTGTAGTGCTTTTAAACGCTTTTCCGGTTTATTTTTTATACCTTTTGCAGGATAAAACCATAAAATTACTATACCTTACAGGAATAGAGGCAGTGACATGAGTTGTCAAATGTAACCGTTTTTGGATGTTTTCAGGAGACTATTCGCTGGCAAAAATTCTAATACTGTCTATAATTCTGAGTCTAACGTGAAATCGTGGATAAATTAATGAAGTAATGTCAGTATATGATTTCACTTTAGATTCCCAATTATTCACGGAAACCGAATTGTAAAAATTGATTAGTGAAAAGAAACGGTTCTATTGCCTCGCGTCACGTATCTCTCTACAGTGGTGCCGCTAGGTACATCTCGCTCTCTCAGCTGTATGTTCCTCTATTCCTGTAGGGCTCGCATGCCACCCCCGAGAAAACGATAAAAATCGAGATGTGCCTCCATCCTTATTATTTTACGTATGCCAGAAAGAGCGCGCATGACGTTTTTCTCGTTTAAACGCTTTGTCGTGGGTGGCATGCTAGCTGTGCTGGTATAATGCCTGTATGGATAAAACTTGAGTATATAATTTATTAATATTAATAACAATAACAATAGAATGATTTAGTGTGATAACGTTTCTGACCACCCCGTAAGAGATTATGGTCGTGGTTATGCTTATGTGTCGATGTGTCTTTTATCGTACCTACCATCATAACGAAAAGTTAAAATTTTTAGCCAACCTACGTACGTAAATTTCTAAAATATAACAACAAGAAACTCGGGTAAACATACACTATACGAAATCGAAAGTACACAACACACACTATAACGCTGTACCGCGAAGGAGCCAGCAATTTATTATCTAGTATAATGTAGATCGGTCGGGAAACGAGTTCAGGTATCGGCTTGTGTTATGAGAATTGCTTTTTTACCTACACTTGTAGTAACATTTGGTTTTACTCGCCTAAAAATTTTGGAAGTAAAAATTCTACTGATCTTTGTGAACTTTTCATATTATCACGGTTTTCTCTATGAGAGATATGCTCACCCTTGATACTTTTCTATGTTGTATGTTATACAATGTACAATGTCCAAGATATTTACTTATTTATTTTATTTACTTATTGTTCTTCTTATCGATTGGGTTGCAAGCCCTGGTGTCAGAGTTTATTCAAACCGCCTTACGGCCTCTGACGTGGTTTTTATGTAACGACTACTACCACCAGAGATAGTAGCCGGGACCAACAGCTTAACGTGCCATCCGAAGCACGGAATCATCTTTCTTTTCAGACAATCAGGTGACTCAGCCTGCAATGTCCTAACCAACTGGGGAAAAACGCACAAAGTGACATTTCTCTAGGTGCCCCCCGTGGGAATCGAACCCACGACCTCCGTGTTAAGAGCCCAATGCTCTTAACCATTAGACCACGGAGGCAGTTGTTGTTAGACAAACGATTTATTTAGAAGATCAAACGAACTTACCTGAAGTGAAGTTCGATCATAATTATCCTGGCTTCGTCGAAGAGATTTACATTTACCATGTAGTCATCCTGACAACACGTACCAACTCGCACAAGTATCCAAAGTAGTTAAAAAAAAAAAAGAAAAAACAGATGTCGCCTTTTCTTTCTACACGCCTCGCCTGCTCCCAGCATTGCAGGCAAATTCATTTTTTCAGAGATAAGTTAAGAACACATTGAATAGCCTAAACAAAAAAAAGGGAACTATACTATGGGATAGGGTGGGACCTTAAATCTCTTCGACGAAGCCAGGATAATTATGATCGAACTTCACTTCAGGTAAGTTCGTTTGATCTTCTAATTATCCTGTCTTCGTCTCCGAGATTTACATTTACCATGTAGATGTTTAGAGAATCTGTATAATATGATTTTGAGGTATTCAATGTTAAAAGGATGTACATTATAAACACAAAATAGGTTTAATCAGAGTTTTTATTTGTTAATGACAAAACAAAACAAACAAACAAAAAAAAGGCAGTTCTTGGCCAAATAATAAATTATGAAACATAAATTTATCCACTTATTCTAAATGGCTTAACAAGTTATTATTTGATTGTATGATAGGACGATTATAAAAATTTGCAAAGACAGCTGACTGTTGAGACCATCCGGCGCTTCTACGTATGACATCAATGTTTACTCCGGCACGCAAAGCGGCCGAAGTAGAGGCATGACGTGTACTGTGGGAATGGAATATCGATGTATCAACTCCACTGGCATTTAAAATGTCTTTGATCCAGCGTCCAATGGTCTGAGCAGTTGCTGCTTTATGTGGTTTTTTATGAGTTAGAAACAACCTTTCTTCCAAATTCTGCCTCTTCGAAGAAGAGTCAGTGATGTATGCTTGCAAAGTAGCAGCCGGACAAATACTAGGTCTCTGGTGAAAAAAAGGCAAGTCTAGTACCGGCTGAGCCCGGCCTATACCAGAGGTCTTTATTAAGTCAGTTACAGTTATTATTATTTTTTCTTCAAAAAAACGAATATTCTGTAATCTAATCAAAGATAAAGTTTGCACTCTTTGTCCTGTAGCTAGAGCAAGCAACATCGTTAATTTTTTAGTTAATTGCTCAAAAGTTAAGGAATTATTGGGATATAAATTAGCTAAATAATTCAAAACAATGTTCGGATCCCACGTTACATTGTACCGAGGAAAAACAGGTTTTAGTTTGAAAACACCTCTAAAAAATCGTTTTAATCTATCGTCATGGCCAATACTTTTTGAACTAATTAGTGAAATTGCCGATCGATGATTATTTAGTGTTCCGTAAGAAGAACCTGAATTTAAACAGGAACTAAGGAAATCTAATAATGAGCTAATATTAACATTATAAAAATCAACACCGTTTATAAGACAGTATTCCCACCATTGCTTGAGACTAGATGTATACTGATCTTTTGTATTTTTAGCCAATGATGAAATCATTACCCCTATGGCCGATTCTGGAACACCCTGCTTTATAAATCCTTCGCGGATAACACGCTCGCTGCCAGGGAAAGGTGACGATGCAGCGGGTGGGTTGTTCTGAAAGTGGAAGATACAAGACATTTTTCAGGAGGAAACATCATAATTTCTTCCACGCAGAGGGATTTAAAAAGTGGGAACCACGGTTGAGACGGCCAATAGGGGACGACAACAATACCTGTAGCCCGATCCGTGATGATCTTATTTAGCACCTTAAGTACCAATGCAAATGGTGGGAACGCATAGAAATAAAATGACTCCCAATTTAATGTAAATGCGTCAATGTTATATGCGTATGGATCTCTCTTCCACGACACATAGTTAGTGCATTTCGCATTTATTCGAGAAGCGAATAAATCCACATTGGGTTCTCCGAAAGATTTAGTAATTTTTGAGAATACTCTAGAATTCAATTCCCACTCTGTATCAACGTTAAGCTTTCTAGATTCACTATCCGCTTCGAAATTTTCCCGAGACTTAATATAAGAAGCAAATATAAAGATGTTTCTTTGCTCGCACCATTTCCAAATGAGCTTCGTGATATAATTAAGATGTGGGTACTGGACACCACCCATTCTATTCACATACGAAATCGCTGTGGTATTGTCCACACGAAGTAAAATATCGCAATTTTCCCGATTTTTACCAAAAGTTTGAAGGCCTAAATATACCGCTAACAATTCTAAATAATTAATGTGATAAGAACGTTCTTTATCAGTCCAGTGCCCTCCAGTCTTTTCATTGCTACAAGCGGCTCCCCAACCAGTCATCGAAGCGTCAGTGAAGATCTCTAGTTCATATTTGTTTTGACGAATAGCATTATTTGAAGACAATATATGATTTTTCCACCAAAATAAATCCTCGTTTAGGTGTTTTGGGATTTGAATAAAACTTTCATAATTATCAGAATTTTGTAGCAAGGCTAAATATTTGATCCTTTCGAAACTCTTTGTGTGTAGCCAACTATACGCTATGGCTGGACAAGCTGCCGTGAGTGAACCCAGGAAACGTGCAAAATCCCTAATAGAAATTTGTTTTCCTTTACAGATTTGATCAATCAATGTTTGAACCTTATGCAAAATTTTAAATCTTTTCTCTTCAGGTAACTGCAAACACATCGTCCTAGAGTTCAAAACAAATCCCAAAAAGGTACAAGAGGTACTGGGTATTAAATTACTCTTCTTATAGTTAATAATAAAACCTAAATTAGTAAGACAATTTATGGTTTTATTGAGATTGTCTAAGCATTCAGAATAACTCTTACCCAGGCAAAGAAAATCGTCAAGATAGCGAACAGATATGTATCCTTGAGATCTTAACCAGCCTGCGACTGGTTGTAGAATTTTGGTGAAAATGTAAGGCGCGGAGCAAAGTCCGAACGGAAGTACCATAAATTCATAAAGTGTATTATTGTAATAGAAACGTAAGTATTTTGTATATGCCGGATGAATAGGAAGTAAGAAATAAGCCTCTTTCAAATCTAAATTTACCATAAAATAGTCTTTACATAGAAGACGAGTTGCAGTTCTGATATCTTCCATTTTGAAGTGGTCGCAATAAACATATTTATTAAACTTTTTAAGGTTTAAAATGAACCGCGACTGTCCGTCGCTTTTTGGTATCAAGAATATATCAGAAATGAATTGACCTCTAACCGGATTACACTTTCTTATAGCTTTAATTTCTAGTAAATGAGACAATTCCATTTCTATTGCTGACGATTCGATATCGGAGAAAGATCGCTTCGGATAAGAATTCGGACTTGATCTGGTATCTCTATAAATGGAATACGGTATCCAGATATCGTATTCAAAATAAAATCATAATCAGTAATAGATTCCCAACTACGTACAAAATATTTCAATCGACCGGCATGTACCTGTTCCTCCGAAACGGCTAGCCGTTCAGGCGATGGTCGGGAAGCGAGCGGGCCGCATGCGTTGGCACAGGTGGCAGGCGGCGCGCGGGCGGGGGAGGTGGGGGCGGTGCGTTGCCCTGGCGCCGCGCTGGCGGCGGCGGCGGCGGCGGAGGCGCGCGACGTCCTCTCGGGTATTGTGATCTCGGTCCCACGCCTCGGCTCGAGTAAGGTTGGCTGCTCCGCTGTTGACGGCCTCGAGCAGGTGGAGGGCCTCGCCAGTTTAAACCCGCCGCACTACTTGATGTAGTTGTCGCTTGAATGTACTGACCAGTTTTCTTCAGGCCTCGTGAATTTTTGACTAAGTTACCTAATTTCTCACCGAAGAGCAGAGTATCTCGTTTTCTGTCTTTGAATGGTTCGATTAATGACTTATCCACGAGAGGAATTATCAATGATCGTCGTGTGTCTGTTTCGGTATAGTGAGAATCGGCAATTAGTTTACCGACGTCATTAAGTATACGCATGACCTCAACAATATTGGGGTTCTTTTTTAATAAAGCAGTCATTGCCAAACCCAATGAAGACAAAGCTCTTCCAAGCTGGTCTTGTTTTGATAAAATGCGCTTGTCTCGATTTTTACAGGCATCACTGAGCATTGCCGAAATTTCCGGGTTCAGAGTAGGAGATTTTGAAAATTTGACATTTTGGGAAAATAAATGCTTTTTAAGCAACTCTTCCTTATTTTCCTTTTTTAAGCCATTTACCAAAATGTGTTGATATCGCCGGCGATATCATCGTGTAGGTCTTCGCCCCATTCGATTTCTTCGGCTTCATGGTCTCCTAGAGCTTTTAATATATCCGGGTCGATGTCAAGGGTCTCATTCACTTCGCCGTTGGACTCATTTGGCGTTTGTGGGCATGCAGGTGGTACCGGGCTAACGGGCAGTTGCGCGTTAGCGGGTATATCAGTATCGGAAATTAGGGGCCCAGTATCAACACTCTCATATAATTCTTCCGCAGGTAAAATCGGGAGTTGAATTTCGTAATGAAGGCGCTCTGGAAATAAAGCGCTAATAAGAAAATAGCAAAACAATTTTTATTTTTTTCACTTTTTAATGAGGGTAAAATTAAAAGGTTGTTAAAAATAGGGCCAAAATTGCTACTGGTTAATATCGCGTATTAACTCGGAGCATCAGAAATGTCCATTGGCTAATATCTCGTATTAGCTCGAGGCAAAATATTATGGTATCTCATAATCTCACAACAACAAAGGAACGCCGCATAAATTGCAACAAAATAAAGATTTAAACTAACCGTCATTGTTTTGAGCGTCCTCCTCGTCACTTGATAAAATCACTCGCCGACTGCGTTTCCTTCTGCAAGATTCTAATTTTTCTTCATACTTCTTCAGCTTGCGTTGAAGTTTTTCTTCTTTAGATTCACACGTGCGTTTCGGCATCGTGGACTGGTGATAGTGATACTAGTGTGCGGTCGCCGTGCGCGCACGGACAAGAATGAATTTGCCTGCAATGCTGGGAGCAGGCGAGGCGTGTAGAAAGAAAAGGCGACATCTGTTTTTTCTTTTTTTTTTTTAACTACTTTGGATACTTGTGCGAGTTGGTACGTGTTGTCAGGATGACTACATGGTAAATGTAAATCTCGGAGACGAAGACAGGATAATTGCTAATAAGTAATAGTCCGCAATCAGTAGTAACTATAGGTATAATTTTCAAAAGAAAATATTGCTTATAACAAACACGCAAACAGTTTTCTTATTATTATTAGACAACAGATACCTTTATTTATGAGGAGATAGAATATTTTTTATTTATTTGTATTGCCTTCTTATACTTTCGAGCGTAGCGAGTGCAAAAGTTTTGTAATTTTACCTAAATAATTTTTATGGCTTGTAATTCATGACTCGATTTCAAAAGGAATTTTAGGAGAATGTAGCTCTGTGTAGCTATATAGGGTCCTTCTAAATATGCTGACACTTTTTTAAGGGGATGATCAGACCATCATACTGAACATGTTTCTCTGTGAGACCAACATCGAAATTGCGAAAAAAAAATTAGCTCCTCCATACAAAACTGCAAACCTACTCGAGCAGGACAGCTGATATTTTTTTCGCGATTTCGATGTTGGTCCCATAGAGAAAGTTGTTCAGTTTGATGGTCTGATCATCCCCTTAAAAAAGTGTCAGCATATTAAGTTGGACCCTATATGATCAGATTACTCATAAACCTTTCACTGAATAAACGAAAAGAGCTAGAATATCTGAAAAGGGGTAGTATCAACCCATGCTCATTAGAGTTAATCCTCTATTAAATATCTTGCTAGCTTTTACTAAGTCAACAAGACTAAAAGTGATAGAAAGAGAGTTCATGGAGGATTAACTCTAATGAGCGTTTCTGCAACTGAGTGTAATTGTGGTATCCTGCTTCTAATAACCATGAATATTTCTATTTCTGTTTCTTTTTCTAAACCCAGACGATTAGACGAATGTCAGGAGGGGACTAATCGAAGTATCGTAAACATCTCTGATCTCCTAGACGGCGAGGCTGCCTGTAACCCTAGATCAACGATGGATAACGCGACCATTTCAAACTTTTGTTACTAACATCATTCTTTCAAACGAGAAAAATAAGTGAAAAAATTTACTTTGACGAAATATACTTGAAATACATGCCGAGACCAAGTGCGTGCCGGTGCCTACTTTCTGTGCTTCAATTAAATGCGCTTTGGGCCTGTGTGTACAGCATTCGACCTCTGCTCGTAGTTGTTTCTCATTTCCGAGTGAGCATCCGTGCACACACACTCATGCACTCATGGATTTTTGGAGTGGGGGGAGGGGGGGAGCTACCTCCTAGCGGTCAACCCCGGGCAACGGCATCGCAAGCTACCAAGTTTGTGGTGGCGGCTGAACGATCCCCCACAGTGGTGTGGTAGGCTCCGCAAGGAGCCGCCTGGCTCGTGACCATCCTCCTACCGGAGTCTGGCGCCAAGCAGCTTGCTGCGTTCCGTCGGTGTGCAGGAGGAGCCATTCTGGGTAAGCTCGCTATATCTTCGACCCCATCTTTGTCCTGAGGACTAGATTGAGGTCTACGAATAAGAGAATGTATAGAAGTATAAATGAAGCTCAAAAAGTGGCACCAAAAAAATTGTAACGCGTTCTAAATTTGTTCTTTAAAAATTGTAACTCGCCGCCAAAACTCATACAAAATGTCATTTTTCATGGGGTGCCAAAAATGATTTCGATTTTGTTTGGAGTTATTCTTCCATATTTATTCTCTTATTCGTAGATTGAGGTCAAGAGCAAACCACACTGTAGGAAAAAAAAATGTAAATCAGGAGTGGTCATACTATATCGCTGTGTACTCTACATTAGTGCCCTCTATCGCCATACCGAACCCGTGAATTTATTTGTACTTAGATGTTCGGTTAACCTTATTTATTTTAAAAATAAATGAGCAACATTACCGATATTAAAAATATAATACCTACTAGCTGGAATCCGGTCCTTCGCTATGAAATTGCCATACATACGGGGTGAAACCCCGTTTTCACACCTTTTGCAGGATGAATTAAAGCAAAAATTATTTTTTCAGTGCACTTGGATGCCAATAGAAATAATTTTGAAGTTGGTAGTCTTTGTAGTTTTGGAGATTTCATATTAAGTGACTTTGTAGATTTACAAAAAATTTTACACAGTTTGTCCGAAAACGGTTCCCATTCCTGCTACAGAGTACGCTGCGATCGATTTGACTATTAGTCCAGTAAAAATACGGGTCGAAAGGAAATAATTTATAATAAGCAATTTTTTTTGCTAGATCGTTTATACAAATGATATAAAGATACTTTATTAACGAATCCCACTAAATTTCGTATTTTTAGTTTTTAGTACTAACATGTAAATTTTTTATTTATAGTGTCAGATTTCTTTCTTTTTTCATTTTTATTGTTTGTTTTAGGTTATGAGTTTACATACACTGTGTAAATTTTGTACTAAAATTGATTTTTTCGTAATTTCAACATATTTAAAAACGAAGGTTCCGGGGTGATTTCTCGTTGGATTTACTTGTAATATAAAAGAATACAAATGAGTTTAACAAATGGCATAAAAAAATTGTATATACTATTTTTTTCCAATTTTACATGATTTTTTTTTTACTTTGCTTAATTATTTAATAAAAATTTTAGGAGGATTTTCAATCTAAATGCTAACTAGAATTATAATCTAAAATATGAAAGAAAAAAACCGGCTATTATAAATTATTTACATTCGCCATACAAGCGACCCGTAACTTTACTGGAGTATATTCCCACCACCAACTTCGGACATAGCCAAAACTAACTACGGTGAGGAAGTGCCGCTAGTTTTATGTATTGCCCTTTATGATTTGTAATGAGATATAAGGCTATTTCGTATCAAAATAGGATCGGATTCTCTTTGTCAATTTTCTTATTTGAGAAATAGGTATTATTCGTAGCAATTTGAGCTCACTCGTTTATTGTTGTAGAAAAACAAAATTCATAACGCCGCTTTATAAAATAATAATAAGATTATTACGATTCTTATATAGGTAGCTTTCTGCCAAATTCTCATCACAAATTATATTTTTTTCTATGGAAAGAACCCTACGCTATTCAACATAATTATACAGGGTGACATTGATATCATTAGCATCCTTTTAAACTAAGAGTCTACCCATCAAACTGAACAACTTTTACTATGGGAGCAAACTAATTGGAGCAAAATCTGCTGTTCCCATACATTTGAGTCGTGTAGGCAGCGGCGGCGTGTGCAGTTTAGTATGGGACAGCAGATTTTTTTTTGCTCCGATTGGTTTGCTCCCATAGTAAAAGTTGTTCAGTGTGATGGGTAGACTCTTAGTTTAAAAGGATGCTAATGATATCAATTTCACCCTGTATAAGGTTAAATTTAATTAGTTGGCGAAACTTAAGAAACACATTTGGTATCTGTTACTAAATACAATTGCGTGGTAATGGCCCCTGCTCGATCATATGATTCTGAGGTCAATGTTCGCCCGCCGGCCGCGCACTGCGTACGATACGAACGAAAATAATATTTTTTTTAATCATCAATACCAATTACAAACATTGATAATGCAATCTGTTATCATTAACAAGTGCCCTGGTTAAGTTTCGCCAACTAATAAAAAATGACCCTATATATTATATCACGGGCCTAAATATGTAAACTATTCTAAGAATAGCTGAGAGAGAGAGTTTCAAAACTCTGTTTTTGTGATTCAAAACAGCCTTAAAATTATGTGCCTTAGTTATTGACAACAGACACAAGGTCTGATTGTACAGCGCTGTTTGTCAGGCCTGATTATTTTGTATTATACCTTGGTATAATATTTTATTGATATACAAGGTGTTACAAAACTACAAATAAACATTTAAGGAGGTGGTGTAGACCATCAAACTGAACAATTTTCACTATGGGACCAATACCGAAATCGCGAAAAAAAAATATTATGTTCTATACTCTACAAATCGACTAGACCTAAAATATGTATGGGATTTAAAATTATTTTTTTCGCGATTTCGATGTTGGTCCCATAGAGAAAGTTGTTCAGTTTGACGTTCTAAACAACCCCCTAATGAGTTTCAAAAATTTATTGTTACTTATGAAACACCCTGTATATTATTAATAATAGAGAGCGTGGCGCGTTGCGAAGAGCTATGGAAACTCAATTTTGAGGTCCGGGTTCGAATCCGCACGAACCACAGGCCATGTACCAATTAGTTTTTCTAACTTATGTACCTACGTAATACCGACTGCTCTCAAACGGTGAAGGAAAACATCGTGAGGAAACCTGCATACGCTGAAGAAGAAATTCCGATGCGTATGTGAACTATAACAATCCGCATTGGGCACGCGTGGTGGACTAACGCCCTCCATGAGGGTAGGCTTGTGCCCTGCAGTGTGAATCATCACAGCCTATATACGTCTTAATTATTATTATATTATTAATAATTTTAATTAATAGGTATAATCTTACGGTAGTATACAAGGTGTTACAAAAATACAAATAAACCTTTAAGGGGGTGGTATAGACTATCAAACTGAACAACTTTCACTATGGGACCAACATCGAAATCGCGAAAAAAAAAATGATGTTCTATACTCTACAAATCGACTAGAGCTAAAATATGTATGGGATATGAAATATTTTTTTTTGCGATTTCGTCGTTGGTCACATAGAGGAAGTTGTTCAGTTTGACGGTCTAAACAACTCCCTTAAGAGTTTCAAATATTTATTGTTACTTATGAAACACCCTGTATAGTACTCTGTACCTACTACTATACTTAATCATAATATATTATTTGGAACATTGCATAGGTTATTGAATTTTTAAATAAAGAAACGTTAAAAAAAATACAACAATACCCTAAAATACTCGTCCAGGTCAAATACATAACCTCCCGTTTTTTAATTCGGTTAAAAAGCACTTTTCGAAGTAGAGCCGGAACTAAGTCACTTCACTTTTTGCCCTCCCAATTATAAACGTTGGCCGTTTTTATTTTCCCTCCAAAATGATCAAACAACATCACAGCTGACGGATCAAAGAGGCCTATTGCTAACAGTTTGGTGTGCGGTATAAGTGAAGGGAGAAAGCGGTTCTACAAAGGTGGTTGACTTGTGTTACAAAACAAGTTCTCGAAACAACGGTGTAGGTAAGTACTATCATAGTGCGTTCACACACGATGACGCATTGGCGGAGCGGCAGACGTCAGTCCGTCATTTGTGAAGCAAGGAGTTGCATGAAACCGCACGTAGAAGCACACACGGTGCGTCAATCCGTCACCGTGTGTGCTTCTACGTGCGGCTTCTTACAACTCCTTGCTTCACAAATGACGGACTGATGTCTGCCGCTCCGCCGCCAATGCGTCATCGTTTGTGATCCCACTTAAAAAGTTATGGTTTAAAGGATGAACTGCAGTGCAATGGGTAGGTACATGTCTCTTATAAATGAGGATGAAAGGGAGTAAGCCATACTCCATCACTAGGCGTTGAATCGGTAAAGTTATCCCAGAATTCCGATCCAGCCTTTAGTTAACCTTATTTACGCTCCCCCGCGACCCATGGTTTTAAGGTAATACGTTGGTAAATTGAGATAAAACGAACATTATCTTTGATTGTTTCCAATACAAAAACTCCACTTCACCCAAGCGCCTCTTTTCCCGTATCTTCACTGTTTGAAAACGAACACTTGTAAGTGATATTTTAAAACATTCGAGCAAATTATTTTACTATGTTTTGTGTTAGAAAATATCTGCTAGCAATTTGCCGAAATGAAATGTCACGTACCTACAAGGTTTTCACTCTCAAACGATGTCAACCAACTATATACTTGCCTGGTGAATTTTTTTCCTTCGCTCGCTGTCGCTCAACACTCACACCAACCACGAAGAGGCTTCAACGCAAAATTTACACAATTTCCTCTCCCTCGGCAAGGCTCTTAAGTCCAACCTTCTCCAGATGTCTGACTCACTGCTTACTGACTTGCCTCGAAAGTGAAGTGCCCACGCTTAGCTTTCCAAACGAACTAGGTGCTCGATAAATCAAATACTAGAAACAAGCAATAGTAAAGCAAAATATTTTTCTCGAATCGAGAAAGTTGCAAAGTTTGATAGTCTGATCTAAAAAAAACCGGGCCGTCAGCATATGATTTTTAAGGATTATGCCTCTATTAAATTTTGTACCATTTCATAAGACCTATCCAACGATAAGTACCTAACGTAATATGGGAAATGATTTTTTTCTGGCCGACTTTTTATTGTATGGTGCCCAATAATTTGTATCCTTCATATTATTCACTTTTCTGATTCTTGCTTGATATTATTTGACTATAAGGCCTCGTTCAAGGAGACGCGGGGCGTCAGGCGCCGCGGTGTGTGGAGCGGGCTGCCGGAAACACAAACATACGGCGATGTATAGAGCGTTCACGGAAAAGCGTTGTCTCACGCGTAAAATTGTCATTGATTTATTAAAAAAAAAATCTCGTCGCGCGAGACGCCCCGCTTACCGCTCCGCGTCTCCCTGAACGAGGCCTAAGCCAGCCCCTCTAGCATGCCAGCGCCGAGAAAACGACAAAAATTGAGACGTGCCTCCATCTTTATTATTTTACGTACGCCAAAAAGAGCGCGCATGACGTTTTTCTCGTTTAAACGCTTTGTCGTGGGTGGCATGCTAGCCGTGCTGGTCTGAATAACTGCGTTCACATACGATGACGCACTGACGGAGCAGCAAGCATCAGTCCGTCATTTAAGAAGCAAGACGTTGTATGAAACCGCACGTAGAAGCACACACGGTGACGCATTAACGCACCGAAGGACTGACATCTGCCGCTCCGTCAGTGCGACATCGTGTGTGAACGCACTAAGGTTACATTTGTTTGACTTAGAATCCCTGAAAGTGACCGTCAGAAATACAAAACGTAATCAGCCATTTGCAACGCCGACTTGTGCACGTATTTGAAAGTTTTCTATTGATGATAAATAATACAGACAAATAAATCACGACTTTCGGTTCGCAACTAACTTTAATGTTTCGTCTAATAAAATCTAACTTTCAGACCGCCAGAGCCATTAGGGATTTCGGTCTAGACACATGACTAACTCGTCAGAAGTTCTAACACACTTTTGTATCTATAAATTGTGTCTTCTAAAAACAGTGTTATATATGACATGCGTACATAACATTTAGATTATTTTCATTTGATTTCTAGGTGTATGGTAGTTTTGTTTTTTCTATCCTTTACCTTTTACCTTTTTATAAATATATTTTTGGTTATTTTTAATTCAAGTGGCAACCTGTGTTAATTATTTAAATTATTGAATTGTGATGTTATAACCTTAGGTAGTAAGTATTTAAACCCTTAGTTAACTAGATATATTTTTGACTAAGGCTAATTCATCTCATAGTACTATAATGTAGAGTGGGTCTATTTTATACTGCGTATGACACAACAAACATAGTTATCTTTAAGATACTTGTGGCTCTATAAAAATGAAGTCAATCTTTATTATCAACGAAACATTTTATATTTCACAAGAAAACAAAATTATCGTCCCAGCCTCTCCCTCCGATAAAAACGATAAACGATAAAAACTCAGGAGGGAATCCCGAACATGTCATCAATCGTTTATACGTCGCCTTTGTATTTCTTGAACCTTCCCGAGATGTCAGAATACGGGGTGTTATGTGGATGACATGTTTTTTCTACTTACGAGGAGAAAAAAATCTTGTCACTTTCGAATTTTGGTTTACATGCTAGAAAATTCGTTTAAAAATATTTAAATCCTAGTGGCATATAGCAAAGTATAATTATCTTACGACTTTATTCCCGGAGGGGGCAGTCAGAATTATTCTGAAATCTCAGAACTCAGAACATCCACGTTTCACTAGTACTCGTAGTACCGAAACTCTGTCCAGTGTGACGGGGAGTGAGCCCGTCACAACTTGTAATGGACATTAGGTACAATACATGCCCCGAAACTTTACAGGCTCACGACGTTTTCCTTCCCCTTTGTGTTACATAATCGTACATTAATTCCGAAAAAATCATTGATACCAGTCCGCTTGTGCGGGGATCGAACCATCGCCTCCTACACGGCAAGCAAGGTTACGCTCCACTGGACCACCACGGCTTTACTCTTTTAAATCGTTAGTAACATTAATCTGCTAAATATGACTAAAATCAGTTTTCTTCAACTAGAATTAGGTAACCAATACAACCATTTTAATACGCTTTTCTTGTCCGAGTATTTATAAAAATATCTTTTATTTTATACTTATTTTAAACATTTTAGCGGGTTTATTCCTCCTTATACCGATATACGATTAAATCAAATTAAGTTTTCAAACAAACGAATTTGATTCTGTGGGTCCGGTGAATAACGGTCTAACTCAACTTAGATCCAAAATGAGTTTTTAATGCCATATTACTCAATTTTTTTTTCTCTACAAAATGGTGTTACTGGAATATTCATACCTTTAATAATTCCAGAGATAGACTTATTACAAAACGATTTAAGTCCATTTTTTTATCGTGCACAATGGTTGAAATAGAGTTAGATCATAAAACCAATATAAAATTAGGTGAACATGGATTTACTTCGACTTAAATCCTTCGACACAATTTATTTTGTTTTGTAAAATATGATTTATCTGAGTTAAACCAAATTTCAAAAACCTTAATAGTTAATACCTACATAAAAAATCAAGTGTAGCTCATGAATATGATGCGCGTTTGATAGCGGGCTAAGTACGGAAACTGACATCATCTTGGACTGGGGAGAACGCTATACGTCTCACCAAAAATGTATGTCGAATAAGTGAGTTAAACCGTCAATCACCAAATATTTTCTTTTATGTAGTGAGAATAAGAATCACTTAGTATGAATACAATCTGGCGATTTTTTTTAAGGGTGGTACTGTTATATTGAACTTAGTGATAATGTCAGGCCTTGTTTTAGTTAGGGATTGCCGAACCGCACTTCAAGCATAGGCTTGTACATAGAGTGGTAAAGAAAGAATCTGTTGTTTATTCTTTGAAATTAAACTATTTTTTTCCTAAAATATCTTGTATTTTGTATAATAACAACACTGCAAAGCGAACCGGATATCAAACGTGTATTTAAGAATGACAATACATCAGACTGGTCATACAATTTTGTGGCACAGAATCGTGAGTTCTAACTTGATACGTTTTTAAGCATGCGTCGCTTTAGAATTTGTTTTTGTATTGTTTTTATATTGGTTTGTTGTTTAATATTTCACTTTCCAGCATTACTGATACCACGTGGCTTTACCCACGTCACAAAATTTGCATATAAGCTAGTGTTACCCATCAAAAAAATATACCTATATATGATAAAACTACTTACCTACTTAATAACGAAATGAATATTTTTTCTAGAAAATATCTAATTTTTGTGTCACTTAAGTTTAATGCTGAATATGGTGGATATTAAAAGCTTAAACAGTGAGCTTAGAAAGTACATTTTGCAAGTGTTTGTTATATTTTTCCTTAAAAATAATATTAAATATTAGATTTAAATCCATACGCACAAAATGTTACCTTTGTGAAAAAGAATTTAACTCAAAAAACACTTTGTAATTTTGTGATGAGCTTGTTTTACCTAAATAAAACTACTTTTATCAATTCGTTTTGATTCAGTTTACAAAGTAAGTTTTCCGGTGGTGTGTATTTAAGAAAGGGATGGAATAAAAATGAAATTAAAATATGACATAAACCATTTTATACCAAGGTTATTGTGAAGTGTAAAAGGCCCTAACTCAATTTAAATCATAATGTAACGTATTTTTATCAGTGTCAAAAGGTTTAATTCAACTTCTGAACGAAATATCTCCAGCACGGTAAGTATTTCATAGACTAAACCATATAATAATAAAAGACCATAAAAATATCTAGAAGACACAGTATTTGCTTGAAAAAATATGAAACGGTTTTCGAGAAAATATTTTTTTTGACCAAAAAATTATGTTTTTAGGCTCTCCTGTAAAGTTGCATTTTTTGAGTTGGACCGTTATTCACCGGACACACAGGATTAAATTCTTATAAAAACTACTCACAAAACCGAGAAACAACTTCAAACAACCGACGGTTACTCACACGGTACACACACAAAACACATTAATCAAAAAAAGAACACCATTTATAAAGCAATAGAAACTTTATCTCAAACGATTCGTCCAAAAAAGGAAATTGCATCGGATTTTAAAATTTATCGTCAAACATACAGGATGTTTCAGAGGGGTGTGATCGATTTATTAACTGCTTCTACTTCCCCCTGGTTTACTCTCGACGATTTCAATTTTGGGGAATTTGGTACCCTCCTTTTGATCTTGGATGGAATTAAGAGAAATTGTCCCTCTTTTGAAAGTTGGAGTAAATTGTTAATCTGATAACTATAAGGAGGGGAGGAAATGAGCGTTATGCTTTTGATATCCCTCCCTCCACGTTTAAACCAAGATGCGCTTGCCTGATTTTTGTGCCTGAGTTTTAATTTGCATTAAGAGGAAATGCGGGTGGCTTTTAGTCTAGGTATACGTATTATACCCCTGTTGCCTCCTTGGAAAATTACACTAGAGCAAAACAATGTTTCCAATACAATCTATGTTACCTCTGCCATGTCCCTATGTTTTGTTTTTTCCATGAATTAATTACTATAAGAACTGGGAACCTTCTAAAATGAGTAAAATTGACTAATTCTAAAGCAGTTTTCAGACTTCCAGCCAACAAATTGGACGAAAATAGGAAATAAAATCAAAACATACAGACATAGCCAAACTCTTTCTCATATTATTCTTGGAAAAAATATTAAAATCGGTCTAATTTTGGAGGATGAATACCAAGTCAAAGTCAAAGTCAAAGAGTAATTTATTGCAACTATAGGAATCGCAAATCAATCGCTATCGCTACTGCAGTTGTTATTTCGTCTATTTTATGTTGGTAAAAACAGTCCGAGCTGCAGATGTCACTTTCGCGCTGTCAGCGCGACAGCAATAGATCTGTTAAAAACATATTCCTCAAATGTATTGCAGACCGTGTTTCCTCTTAAGAGACCCTTTGAAACAAATTATTTTGATAATTCATTGTGCGTACAAAGCTATCATAAAAAGGCGAAACAAAAATTTTACGTTTTGAAAGGACCAAACAAAAGAGGTATTTGTGGAAAAAAAAACAATTAATAACAAAGTTGTTGTAACAACTAGCACCTGTACAGAACAAAGCACTTAATGGATGTGATAAAGTTTGTTAGTAAAGAATGAATAAACAGTCCTAAATAAAGTAAACTGCTGTTGAAAAAAGGGTTATAAATATTAAACTTTCGCTCCTTTAAAAATAAAATCTAAAAGACAACTTTCAAGGTAAACAGGGTTTGTTGAACAAAACTGAAGTTATTTTCGAGTAATTTAATATTGGTTTTAAGGGACTTTAAAAAGTCCCGCTTGCATGGCACACTATGACGACGGCACAGAGTACTATATACTACAGTGTCGTAAGTAACTACACACATTTAAATAACAAATCTGTAATTTGCAGATAAATTGAATTTAGATAGATACATAGATAACTCATTTATTTCATCAGAACAATACAGGATAAACAGTGACAGCAATTCAAGCAATTCAGCAATTTCATCATTTTCACATGCAAAGCAAACGAATACGTTGAAGGGGCTTATGCGCCTGTACTCAAGGGGGCACCGAGCCTATTGTGCTGCCCTCAATCGTATTTTTTTTATTTCTACTCAGTTATACAACATTTCCAAAAAACTAGAATATCACATTGTAGTCCCTGCTTATTTTCAATTTATCAGGTCACTGCGGATTTGTTTTTATAATGTTTACAGTTAGGTATTATGTTTAAAACCGCAACTTTTACAAATTTTGGGTTTTAACGACAGTAAAACATGATAATCCGTAAAGTTTCGATAAATTGTAAACCAATCACTACAATGTGACATTCTAATTTTTTAGAAATATTGTTTAATCGTTTAGAAATACAAAAACTACGATTGAGGGCAGCACAATAGGCTCGGTGCCCACTTAAAGCAAAGTGTCTTTCTCATTGCTTCGAAATACGACATAATTTTTCGAAATTCAACCCCAAAAGGTGTAAGTATCGACGTGGAAACACTGATATGCAGCTAGTGGGCTATAAAACACGCATCAGTTCCTCACATGTAATATTAAGCCTCGTCAGCCATCAGGTGTTGACTCGGCGCACTCGGGGGGAAATGGTCATAATTTATGGAATTACTGCTGGCTGCTACTGGACAGAGCTACTGATTAGTTTGCGATGTAGATGAGACAATGGTTTGATTTATCGTCATTGTTACCTAACTTTATGATTGATATGCTTGGTTTGTACTTTGAGGGGTTTATAGTTTTGAAAATGTGATTGTAAGTCATAATTAGGATACCAAATATCATTTACTTCAATATCTGGAGATACAAACATGAAAATCGGATCTTTTAAAATTCAATATAGGACCTTGAAGAGCTTTTTGAAGCTACTACCGCGCTGGAACGTGTTGTCGTGGCAGATCATTTAATATGTAATAAAACATAAGTGGAGCTAACAATATTAATTTCGGAATGGTTACTTATTTATACTATCATACATACGCTATTTTTAAACTATAATTGAAATAAATAAAAAATTGAAAAATTTGTCTCGGGCGGGACTTGAACCCGCACTCTTCCAAACCGGGGAAGTGCGTTATCCAATTTCGCTACCGAGTCCATTGACCAGAGAACGAAATGTTCAATCAGTTGGGTGTTAAGGGGACGTGCGCGTCATCTACTGGAAGTTATTACAAACTAACCAGCTCGAAAGGCACGCACGTCCCCTTAAGACGCCTACTGTTTCAACATATTTGGATAACAAGAACTTATTCGAAAGTGGTGAAACAGGTCCGTAGTATCTCAAATTTAATTACCAATTTGTCTCTCAGAGACGTAGACGCCATCCCGATAGGCAACAATCCATTGCCAGTAGTCTCGTCTACAAAACGCATCATCATCACACCGCATGCGGTTGACGCGTCATCCATCAGAGATGTCTTGCTTTAGGGTTCCTCGAGTGTTGGGGTTCTGACATACAGATGGATTGGATTCTTGATATTAATTCAGGAATACGTGCTATACTTTGAATGAAAATTTTAAAACTGAACTGAAAAATGTCGTAGGTACCTACTGACACTTTTTCATTGGTAAAAATTACTTATAGCAAAATTGACAAAAAAAACAACATTTATTCATATTCATATTCATATTCATTTATTCGCATTCATGTACAATTACAGCATAGGTGTTACTTATGAGCTAAAGCGGGTACATGAACCCTGATAGGGCACAGCAATATTAATTAACAATTTACAAGTCATTACAATAAAGCAAAAAATTTGTCAATTATTACAATGTCATTGTTAGCGGGTCAGTTATATATCATTCATTAAAATCGATTGCTGAAAGTTAAATTCACGTTAAATAAACTTTTGTGTAGAAAGTGTAAGTAGCAGCATTTTTGATGTGAAAGTCCTTAGGCTTAGAAATTCGGATTCGCAACCTTTTTGTGCGACGGAAGTATGAAATATAAATCGGAAGAAGTTTCACTCTGCCGGGCGTCCCGCGACGGCCAACTATTTTTCAAAATCCTGTTATAATTGAATTCTTTTATTTTTTAGACCATCAAACTGAACAACTTTCACTACGAAAGACACGTACTACAGTTTTTATGGGACGGCAGATTTGTTTTTCGACCTTCATAAAAAACTTGACATTCCGAAATATCAAGCATTTCAAAGCAAAGATTACGTACTACATTCGCAGGCAACCCCGCATTAAAAACATCCCTGTTCCACGTAGCACGTACTTAACTTAGAGCTCCTCTATAAAACTGAAAAACACTGAAAGTTTCATAGCGATGACGTCACGGCCACACTTCCTTAACTTTTCTATAAAATTTTTGATGAGTTTCTTTTATGTTTTGCTAAAGTTCGTAGCTCTCGTAGCAAGTTCGTAGCTCTCGTAGCGAAACGGCTACGAGTCTACGAGGATTTAGTATTAAAATGGTGGGATTCTCTCACTGTGGTTTATTGTACATTTTATTTGAGCATTAACCCAGTTTTATAGTTAAAGTTTTGGAAAACATTAACTATTCTAGGATTTGTTTATTTCTACTCAATTTCTTATTATTATTTATGCTGACTAAATTTCGTATTATAGTAGGTACTCTGTATTATTTCATGCATGCATACATGCATATGCTCACGACTATATTCTCCGAGGAAGTCAGAGATATTCTGAAACCTCAGAACATCCACGTTTCACCAGTAGTACCGAAACTCTGTCCAGTGTGACGGGGGGTGAATAATAATACCTTTACCCGTCCCTGGTAAAAATGGACGACAAGGTGGTTCTGTTTTTCCTTTCAAGGTATGGAACCCTATGTATAACGTTAATGAATTAACGCAAAACTAGAAAGCAGTTTGTTTAGAATCGAGAGCAGAATCGAATTATCATGGTTTCAACAGGTTTTTTTTAAATTTACTGAACTCGGTCTAAACCCACCGCACGGGCACACTCACCTTACTTAGTTATTATTATTATTATTATTAATAATAATAACTTACTTAGTACCAATGATTAAATTTAAAATGTATCCATGAGCACGTTAGCACTTTCATTAATTACTGAAATGATAACAAATAATTTTTGCCTCAAAACATAACTTTAAGATTAAAAAAATAAAATAAAATAAACTTTAACTCAAACGGCGCTTATATGTAGCCCTCGGTGAGGGTTATATATTTGCACCGTTTGGGGTTGAGACACAGGGTCCGTGGGGGCCGGAGGCGCGCCGATTATTTAAAGAATTATCGGCGCGCCTAATCGAGGCCTCGGGTGACCAGAGGGCTGGCAGCTACCTCGGCCAGCGAATTAGTCTGGCCATACAAAGAGGCAACGCTGCCAGCCTCCTGGGCACCTTGCCGTCAAGCGGCGGTAATTTAGAAGATGTTTTTAGGGTTCCGAACCTCAAAGAGGAAAAAACGGAACCCTTATAAGATCACTCTCGTGTCCGTCCGTCCGTCTGTCACAGCCACTTTTCTCAGCAACTATAGAAGCTAGCGACTTGAAATTCGGCATAGTGGTCAATCATGCTAACCCAAACGTAAAGCGAGACTAAAAATTTTGAAAATAATTTTTCTACAAATTTTTAAGGTCCAAAAACTGATGACTTTTAAAAAAAAAGTTTTCCAACCTAGCCGAGTTTGGAATCATTTGAAAGGGCTTTGAACGTAGATTTCGTATTGGTAGTTCGTTTTACTAAGTGATGCGTAGTTATTCATTTATAAGCCCGAATGCACGAAAAATTTTGGTTCCCCCCCCCTGATCTCCGAACATATAAAGCCAAAAAATCTGAAATAATTCTTACATGTCGATGAACTATTGAATTTTGTAGGAAAATTATAGCGGTGTCTGTATTGATAATAGTTTTTGAGAAATTTGAAAAAATACAGTACAAACAAACTTACGGTTGCAGTTGATGTTTTTCGTTGATGAGCATAGACACAAACTTTTTATATAATATTTTTAATAAAATCCAATAAATTAACACCAGTTTAAGTCATAAAAATCAACAAAGATAACAAAAATGCTAGTTTTTCGATGAATTATCAACTCCGTTGTGAAGTTTTGTTGTTAGCCATATTTCGTCACTGTTTTTTGCTTAAAACATTTTTAAAAGACGGTTAATCTGTTAAATTCCACTAAATCTATTCTATAACACCCTACAATTATTCCTACTCATTAAAAAAAGTACAAAATGAATAATTGTTTCGATATTTTGATTTGTGATTTGTATGGTTTCATGCAAGAACGGGTGTACCTACCGGTATCGGTGAAACTTGGTAAACAGCTAGTTAGAGTACCTATATGCAGAAATAGCATAAAAGGTAGGAAAAATCACTATTTCATTGGGAATAAACTGTATTTAAATATTTTCGAGAAGGTATAATTTGAACATTTGAACTTTGCTTGAATGACAGGATGTGAGGTCCGATTCACAATGCTGGAAACTTAAAATTTATAACTTTACAGTAAACCGTATTTCATTATTTAAAAAAATCCTAACATAATATAAGAGAATTACGGAAAGTAACAAAATATTAAGCCGTATCAATAGCGACGTTATTAAAATGGATTGAAATAATGATTTTCACAAATGAAATATTTATCATCATAATGATTAGGACAAATCGGAATAAAATCTTTACACGTCAGTCATACGTCAGTAGTGAATCATGGACATGGATCAAAGAGATTATACTTGCATAGAGGGAGGATAACTTTTGCATGGCGGTCCACTTTTTTTTTGTTTTTTTTTTTGTTTTGTGTCATATGGTAGGACAAAAGGCACAAAAAGTTACTACTTTACACAAATTTACATACACTAGCATGTCAAAAAACGTGGAAAGTGGACAGCCGCATAAACAAAATATCTAAAGTTCCATCTCTTTCTACTTTTATTTATTTATTTATTTTATTTTAGGAAGATTTACAGCATTACAATTTTATTAAATATTCTTATATAAATCTAAACGCCAATTGAAAAATCTCCACATTTAAAAAGCAAAAAACTAAAACTAAAATTATATTATATGCCACTCGTCTCATTTGTTACACAGATAAATTGGAAAATATATTAATCTTAACTTGTAATTGTAGTTTATCACTAACGGTCACTGGTGTTGCCAAAGAAAGCTTGTGCAATTTTGCGTTTAACGGTTGCCTTGCTCGTAAGGAATAGGTCAAAGTTATGCTCTGTGCTTAATTCGTTGAAGCTGTCACAACTACGTATTGCGAATGCGTTTCGTCTGTAATTAGTCCTTGCGTACGGAATGTGGAGAAGGGGGCGCTGCCTTAAGCTCAGGGTATTAGTGCGGAGGCCTATCATCTCTAACAAACCAGGGCAGTCGACAGAGTTATTCGCGACACCAACCAAAAAACAAACATCACTTACATTGCGTCGAATTTCAAGTGGAAGAAAGTGATATCGCTTACACCTGTGTTCATAGTCCAATGACCACACTTTGGCCTTGTAATCTAGAAAGCGCAAAAACCTTTTTTGAATATTTTCAATACGCTGCCTGTAGATAAGATATTGCGGGTTCCAAACTTGGGACGCGTATTCAAGGTGGCTGCGTACAAAAGCGCAGTATAATATTTTAATCGTCTTTAAATTGCGGAAGTCAGCTGACATTCTCATAATAAATCCTAGCGCCCTAGAGGCTTTATTAACCACACTCTCAATATGATTGTCGAATAGGAGTTTCCTGTCATGAATTACACCTAAGTCCCTAATTTCATTAACTTTGTTGATAGATTGGTTGAGCAGTGAGTAGTTCGTTTCCAATTCAACAAATTTTCGTGTGAATGACATGCAAAAGCACTTGGAAACGTTGAGATCAAGTTTATTACTGACACAATAAGCCTCGAACCTCTCAAGGTCTGCCTGTAACTCACAAACGTCAGATGAATTACAAATGTTCTTAAGGATTTTCATATCATCAGCAAATAAGAGTATTGTGGAATTTAGGAAGCAATCTTGGATATCCATTATGAATATAATGAACAACAGGGGCCCTAAGATTGATCCTTGAGGGACACCAGACGGAATAGGAGTCCATTGGGACATGTAACCCTGTAAAACAACTGCTTGACTACGATTTTCTATATACGATGCAAACCACCTGTATAAATCACCGTGCACACCAGCCGCGTAGAGTTTGGAGAGTAGAATAGAGTGGTCAATCCGATCGAAGCATTTTTTATAATCAGTGTATATCACGTCCACTTGGGCCCCACTCTCCATACCCCTAGTGATAAATTCGTTGGCAAGAATTAAATTTGAAACCGTCGAGCGCTTCTGAAGGAATCCATGCTGCTCACTACCGAATGAATGTTTAAGAGCAGCATAAACATCGCTATAAACTATCCGTTCGAATATCTTGGCAAACAGACATAACTTAGAAATTGGTCGGTAGTTCTCAACATTCGACTTGTCCCCTTTTTTAAGAACTGGGGTAATAAAAGCAGTTTTCCATATTTTGGGTACCACTCCCTCCAAAAGTGATCGTTTGAATAAAATGCAAAGGGGCACCACTAAACTGGGCGCACAAGTAACAATAAAAATAGGTGGTATGAAGTCCGGTCCACCAGTTTTAGATAGATCTAAGGATTTCAAAATAATGAGGACCTTTTCAGGATTAATTTCCACTGAGGAGATGGCTCCCAAACCAAAATCGGGTACCGGACGACAGTCGTCATTTATATCAGTGGTAGTTTTATCCAAAAATGTGGAATGGAAATAAGCTGCAAAAAGATTGCTCATGTCCTCGCCAGTATCGGCATGACTATCTCTAAAGTGCATAACATTTGGATAGGTATGAGCTTGCCTTTTGCTTTTAACATACGCCCAGAAGGACCTAGGATCACTAATAATAGACGATTCGATTTTACAAATATATTGCTTAAAGCATCTTCTCTCTAGATCATGAGCTCTGCTGCGCAATAGAGAGAATGTCTGATAATCGGATATGTTATTATATGTCTTGTATTTCTTGTGATACTTAAATTTTTCCTTTAGTACTTTTTTTAAAGCTGAATTATACCACGGCGGATAGGTGCTTGACTTAATACTTTTCGATGGAATGTACTTATCTCTCAAGTCATAAAGCTTATCGTAGAACCGGCCCAAAGCTTGATCAACACTGCCCACCCGTAAAAACTCTTCCCAATTAATTTTGTCAAGATCCAATACTATAGAAATGTAATCACCTTTAGTGTATAGGTACTTGCTTCGAGGCACTTGCTCGAGAGCGTGGATTTGAATAAATTCAACGCTAACGCATACAGATTTGTGATATACATCCTCAGGCACTACTAAAGGGTCTTCGCAGGCACTAACGATTATATGACTGTTGGAAAAAACGAGATCCAGTATCCGGTTGAGAGAGTTACGCTCCGCGTTGTATTGGCTCAAACTACAAGTATTGGTGATATCAAAGAAATTTCGTAAATATTCGCTAGTATAATCCACCGGAAGCATTTCATTACTATGTTGAGACCTATCCCAGTTCACATCGTCCTTAAAGTTAAAATCCCCCATTACCACAAATGTGTCTAAGGGATGCGACATCATCAACTCGCTGAGTCTTCTGGAAAAGCTTTCAAGCTGGGCCTTATACGAATTACTAACCTCCCCCTCCTCCTTACATAGATATACTGTACATATGTGCGTTTTGTAAGTGACACTAGGTCTCTGACGCTTGAAGGTAACAGTGATCCAGATATCCTCCGCAGAGCTACGCCACTCGGGTCTCTCGATAACAGTCAGATCACTCCGAACCGCCACCAATACACCCCCACCAAGCGTTTGCTGAGTACGACTATAGTCACGGTCTCTTCTCCAAACAAGATATCTGCCATCAAACAATTCACTACTATGTATACTTTCAAGTAACCAAGTCTCCGTAATTGATATTATATCGTACGTATTCAGACATACATTTCTATACAAGGCACTAGTCTTCGTACGCAGCCCCCTAGCATTCTGATAATATAAATTTAACGTAGCCATTGAAATATAACCACAAAGCCATGTAGCAATATTATATTAGTATCATTTTCAAAAGTAGATTTAGCTATGTAAACATTCAATTTACGAATTACGCAATGTAAGCAAAAGATAGGCAGCGATAGAAATAAATACGATTTTTTATAAAATTTTGTGCGGTATGCAAAGAAACAGAAACACAGTAATGAACACAGTAAAACACAGCGAACAAAGTGTATAACTATACTGAACCATTCGCTCCACCCGACTATAATGAATACAATAGGACTCGTCGATAACGCATGTGCAACACATAAGATCATAAACCACAAAACCTCGGAAGGAAGATGCGGTCTTAGCGTAAGCAAATTAGAGCAGCAATTAGCTTGAACAGGATGATTTGCCTGTTCACGACAACCGACGTTTTTAAGAATAGAGTGCAACAAGATGTAATGCAAGTAATGGAAAACAGTGATACGACTACAGCAGCCACCGTTTCTCAAACTACAATAATTGTTATAATTTTTAGTGACAATAAACTGTAAAGAAAAAATTAAAAATAGAAGTATTAGATGTGAAAAACAATATACTAACAAAAAACTTATTTGATCTTCAGTAGGTCCGTTGCAGATTTTACGAGGATCACCGGAGATGTGTCGTCTTTTCTCACATAAATTTTGGCGTGTTTTACCCACGAATAAGCAAAATCCTTCTCCTTTGCGAGCTTTTTTGTTTTTGTGAGTAATTCCTTCTTTTGAGGTGTTAGATGGTCATTAACAAAAACTCGATAATTACCCACAAGTCCTAGGTGAGCAGCCCTGATTTCCGACTTCTTAATCTCACTTCTTGCGGCTGCGATGAAATCTTCTTTCACGTATCGGTTTACAAAGGAAACGATGATTGGTTTCGGTTGCGTATTGTCTCTCGTGGGCACTCGGGTGATGAAATTTATTTGGGTTTTAGTAACAGCGTAGTGAACTTGAGATCCGATTGAGTTGATAATGTTAAACAGGTTTTCATTGCCCGTTTCTGGGACACCCTTTATCTCCGCATTATTCATTCGCGACCACTGATCTTTTTCTTCAGCTTCCTGTTTTAACTTATCAAGCTCAGCTTCTATGGAGACGACACGATCCTGAACCTTCTCTATCTTCTTGACGCGATCCGTCAGCTTAGTAAACTTATCGTTAAATTCATTGAACTTGTCATTAAATTCCTTCGTCAGCTGGCCTTTTAGCTCTAATATCTCCGCCCGCAGCGCCTTCACATCCTCACCTAAGGTAGTCAAGGGAGCCAGTTTAGCAGCAAGATCTCGGATTTCGGAGAGGACGGCGCCATCACGAACACTATTTGATAGTGGCGATCGGTATTCAGATTTTTTACATAGAGGGCATCTCCATGTTAGCTTCCTGTCGCCAAGCTTTCTATAGCCACTTTCAGTCAGGCCAGCGCACGCGAAATGGAGCTCTTTGCCGCACACAGAGCAGTGAGCACCGTCAGTTAAATTATCGCCGCACACTGAGCAATTCAGCGACATTCTGGATATTTTGAGAACCAGTGGAAATATTAAAAAGATAAATAAGGAATAGCTGTTGAGTTGACTGCTCGCAACGACGCTTGCAGCCGGAATGTAATGTAATAACTATTAAAGGTATGTCATAAGAGACAAAAGACTAACTACAATCTTAAATTGATGCGGACTTTATGCTTTAGAATTAAGAGATCCTTCTTGTGAGCTGCGGGACATGGATATAAACCAATGTATAGACAATACCAATGCCACCTTCCTGATCATGGACAATACCTTTCCAACGTAGAAATACAATGACTCGAAAAGGCATTAAAATAATAGTAATCGCGAAAACGAGACACGCGCATACGCTATGCTGATGCTGATGAAGTTGAAATTGCTATCAAAATCATCAACATCACATCACATCTTAGTCGGGCTAAGGTACGAGATTTAATACATTTTGTTTCATATCTCCGTCCTTTTCCAGTATGACCATTCCAGTCTGCGAATCTATAAAATACTCAATCAACGCTTTCCAATCTTCTTGATCATTAACATGCAATGAAATTAGAGACAGTGCCTTACATTACAACCTTCTTGATCATGAACTTTCGCTTACGCTAGCTTATGCACCTTTTAGTGTTTTAGGCATGAAGATTGAATTATCACAATTCTTGTTTTAGGCTTTCATACCGAGAAGACAAACTGGAGTAATGTATTTCTATCCAACTCGGGTGCTAGTACTAATGTGAGAAAATGATAAACCTAGTTCTTCTGTTCGTCATAACCCGCCTCATTACAATACATTTTAACTTCTAGAACAGAAAGATGGCATTGTCTATAAGCACCTGGAGAGCACCTTCCGTACAGGCGGTGAAAATGACTTTTCAATTTATATGAAGCTAGATGACTGACTCTGAAGTCAGACAGCCTTTGTAGTACAAAAAGTGTTTACGTCGATAAGGACAGTAATAAGTAGCGATCTCCTTTTTTAACTAGAGCGAATGTGCTATGTGCGTCTCTTTTTGAGTGAATATACAAGACACGTGCTTCCTTCTATACCTTCTCTTTCTACGTTCTAAATCCATGGTTTATATCCATGTTCTAGAATCATAGTTCAAAAAGATTGCTAATGATTGAATGAGATTGCAACGCATAAACTTCTTGGTGAACTTAAAATACAGGTGGTAGTCATTAGAGGGTGTTAGGTAAAGAATATACTACTCTCTACCGTGTTAGCTGTACCCACCCATTTGTTAACAAAAATACTTGGCTATTATCCATCCACTTTCTTTCACTGGAAACAATTCATGGCAGACGCTTGAAAAATAAATATGTTAAAGAAAATTGATGTCTTACCTACATTTGCATTAAGTCTCCCTACCTATTCTCTAATTGTGATATTCAGGGTTTTTCTTAGTAATCATATTGAATTCCAAATATTACGTAAAATTTTTCGTGCAGTAGGTACTCAAACTTGTCCGATGTAAGTGTTCATGTAGCGAGACCATTTCCACTTCTTTGAGCATGGTCACAATACATCATGTTCAATAAACATTAAAACTTTAAATACTTACTTAACATTATAATATTAAAACGGCTGTAAGCTATCAAATTATCATGACATAATTTCTCTATTATATCGTTGCACATTTTTTATGTTGTGCTCGCTATACCACTTTGTACCTTCCCAACAACGCCGGTTTTCGTTAACACTGTTCTCATCTTTTCTTACGGTAACATTAGGTTTGGAACCCTCTATGTGCGAGTAAACACCTCGCTCTTGGCCAGTTATTTATTTATAGTATAAGTTTTGTTTCTCTTTTTTTTTTTTTTTTGCTTATTCTCTAGGTTAAGGGTTATGTATGTATTTTTATCTTGTTTGTTGTGAATAAATAAAAAACAAATCAACTTTAAGATTTAAGTATCAAAATAAAATAAAAATTGTTTCAATCTAATTATTTTGTTATAAATCAGTTGGGGTATATGAGGTTTTGCGCTTATTCATTAACACGTTGTATAGCCAATATTATCTGTGAAGATCCTATAGCGCATATCCGACATAGTGCAAAAAATATAAAGAGTGAAGGTAAAACAAAAACGTTCCTAGAAAATGCCGTACATCTCAAAACTAAAGCCAAGCACCGCTTATTCATTTAAACTTTTTTCCTGTCAGTTGCTGGCTCCATCTGGCGCAGCGCCAACTTACCGAGATTTGGCTCAAATTCATTTACAATTAGTACACTTTCTGCTCTAAATTAGATGAGCAGTTTTGGCACAAAAGGAAAACGTTTGTCTAAGAGTTAAACCCTACCAGTCGTTGGCAGTCACCCTGTATACTGTCTGCCTGATAAACTAGCAATCACTCAAGTTTGTGATTTCGTAACAGTCAAATGTCAAGCAAGGCTCACAAACACGTCGTGATTGCGAGCCAAAACGCTGAAACCCATACAAACTTTGTTATTACAGTTTCAGATTGTTGGAGCACAAACACAAATAAAATTAATCATCGTATTCGAGTTTATAATTGTGTTTGTGGGGTACAGTCAGCTCTGTGTTGTTGGGGAGAAGATGGGAACATCAATTACTTAATTATAATGTTGGCTCTTTATTGTCATTGATCATCTTATCTCATTGAGGTACCTAACCTACTAGAGACGACACCCAGACTAAATTTTTTGTAACACTCGTTGAGGCGAATTAGATCTAACTTACTTAGCACGTGCCTGCCGCTCGCCGCACGATAGCTAGGGCCTCTGTGCACCCCGCACTGCAGATCGTGGTGCACAGTTTTTTTTTTATTTATATTTAATGGCTTTTTGCTTGTGCGTAGGACCGCATTTTCGCCAGTGTCAAGGTAATTTACGGGAGTATCTATCCCAATCTCAGGGATTGTTTTTGTTCAAGAACAAGAAGAGATTGAGGATTGCGGAGCCTCGTGGCAGGCAAAAACGCGACCCGCGAAAACCACGCGAGCCGTGTGCTCGGGTCAATTCCTGCAACGTGACTCCTGGTGCACAGTTATTCAATTCCTTTGATAAATTTCTTTGTCAAGATTGACAGTCGAAGATACGAACGCCTCGAAAAAAATTGGAACCAGTACTCGCACCTAAACCCTATACCTACATATACATAACACGCACACATACATAATTTGTATGGCGCCTCACGCACACCAACCTGTGAAACTTGGCCCCTTTTTTTCATACGGTAAAACAGTGAGACTCATTATAGACATATACTTTTTCTAAGGTCTTATCTTATCTCAAAAGTTTTTGGTCTGAACCTCCGAATTGTTTGTCCAACAGTCCAGACGTAGACCTACTTTCTACTAATTGTAAAAAATCTATCAGAGTTTCAGTATAAGCTACCTTGAAATGTGGATGTTGATGTTTTCAGTATTTACCTACAAAATCAAATAGACGAAATCGCGACTTCGTATTCCCATGTTTCCACTTCCAAAACTGCACCGATTTTTGTAATTCTTGTGGAAATAATATGAAAAAGACATTGCGGCTATGTCTGTGTGTATTTTTACTGTTTGTATTAGTAAAATTTTCTTGCTGGAATATCAAACAAAGCTGTAAAAGCAATTTTTTTGAAGTCTTATAGTTCTTAATAGACATGAAATTATGAAAAAAATAACGTAACATGGAATGGTATAACATAGATTTTATGATAAAAAAATATTTATAGTTTTATAGTCCAGGGAGGAAACGGGACAACACGTTTGTATGGACTAAACGGAACCCGTCATTCCTCTTAATGACTGCGGAAGAGTGCTTCATTCGGAAAGAACTTACTCATCGATATTCTATTTGATCTAAACTGTAACAACGAGTGATTCAGCATGTGGGGACTTGCCATATATGTCAACACCCACAAGTTATAGCAAAGAAGCTGACCGAGTTGCTTTGTGGGTCTGCTATTGGGCGGTCACGTGCGCGTCGGTTGCCCCATTCCCGGCCCACAGTGGAACTCCAGTGGTGGCGCAGGATATTGTTCTTTTATAAGAACAACTCTTGAAGTCACCAAAATATCAATATAACCGTACAACGTCAAGCACTTTTGCTATAAAAACTCGACATTGGCTAAATCATCAAATACCCGAGATGGCAGCCATATTTTTAAAAATAGAATAGAATAGAAAGAAGCTAACCGATGGTAATACCGTCGCTCTCAGAAATATGCTCCATACAAAGACAACGTTCACCGTAAA
Source organism: Agonopterix heracliana (assembly GCA_963693445.1). Lineage (NCBI taxonomy): Eukaryota > Metazoa > Arthropoda > Insecta > Lepidoptera > Depressariidae > Agonopterix > Agonopterix heracliana. The sequence continues at coordinate 7,646,920 of OY856331.1, forward strand.
TACGTAACTCGTAACCTACTACAAATAAGGTTCACAATCGAATGCGAGACATAAATCGCGCAAGAGAAATAATCACAGAGATTCGATACATATACAAGGTCCAACTAAGAACTGTTGGACCACGGCCGGTCCCCAGGCTTCACACTAAGCCTGGTGGAAGATCTTCCCTTTTCAATGGAGGAACATTCCCAAGGAGCACCTCCATAAGCATATATTTAAACACATTTTCGCTCTCAACTGTACACGCCGTTGAAATGGATTCGAATCGATCTACAAATTCAATTATTCTCGAGCAAGTGAACTGGAAGCGATCAAACGAAAATCTATATTAATGTTGTTTGTATGTTTATGTGTGCTGACGTCATTAACGAATCGTTAGCTTCAGTTTCAAACTCGCATTACACCCGTTTACAAATGTAGATTGATCGATTTACAAGTACGCTGAAATAATAATGATTCTCCGCACCTACGTACCTTACTTTTGAGTTTGTTTGTGATGATATCAAAAGCAATCCTTATCAAGGCAAAGACATTAGTTGTTAGTTACCAGCGCAAGCGAGGTGTACCTACTCTTTGGCGACAAAAAGTGTCCCTCCCAACTCCATTTGTGCCGCCGTCTGAGAGCCTCCCGCCTGGACATGACTTGCCTTGGGTGACCTGGAAGTCGTTAAACCGACTTCGAACCCAGGTCGGTCGCAGTAAAGTCAACATGTTCAGGTGGGGATTCTCGGATGCGCAAAATGTGAGTTGCTTGTGAGGAGCTCCACAAACGATGGCCCATCTCACATCGTGCCCTGCGTGCCCTAACACCTGTACGCAGGAGGAGCTCATGACCGCTAGCGACGGTGCAGTATCGGTTGCCCACTTCTGGCAAGGTACTATTTAGCGACTTTGTTCAAAATTTGAAGTCGACACGATAAGAAGAAGAAGAGTTGTTAGTTACTCCATGCAAAGTGATAATCTCATTGTGAAAAGTAAGAATCTCACGTTGCAAAGTGATCAAAGTGAGAATCTCATCTAAAAAAGAGGTTTCTCACCATCCAAAGTTTCTCAGTATGCAATGAGAGAATCTCGTCTAAAAGTGAGGATTCTATGCAAAGTGAGAAAAGTGTTAATTACCAAATAACTCAGTATGCAATGAGAGAAAGTGAAGTGAAGCAGCCAATATTACTCGACCAAATTAAGATGGTATTTTATTAAGTGGATAGGATCGTCACAATGACCGGTCCTGCGCTGACCTCAACCACCCTTCTTAAAAAAAGGTATTAAAAATCAACCAAGAACGAGTTTTACTCACTCACCATAATTACTATTAAAAAAAATCTAATCTTGGTGCTTAATAAAAGCAAATCTTAACGGTTCATCCAGACTAATCTAGATTCTATTGATACAGTCAATAAATCTAGCTAGATGGTAGACAACTTTTTTATCTTAATAGTATCTTTCTTTTCTATTTAAATAATCTGTATCTAATCTCTTTTATAATGCTATTGTACAATTGTATAGAGCTGAGTTTGAATAACAAGATTTTCTAGAAAAAAAATTAGATAGAGAATTAAAAAAATTTCGTCCGTCTTGAACCTAAAAGAAATGCTTTTTTTTCTTTGTCCGAGCATCACGCAAAAACTGCTGAACTGATTTAGATTCGGTTTTCACGTTTCAAAAACCTTTTAAAATTGCGATATTTATTCTGACAGGCATTGCTCCCATAGTAAAAGTGATGGGTATAGTATGTGGTTTAAAGGTTAATGATACTTTTCCTAACATCCTGTATACTTAGGTACATAAACAAACTCACTGAAATATTTGCTACATCTAACAACATTCTGTTAATGTAGTTGTATTAATGCTCACATTGAGTAATTTAAGGATATACCGTTGGCGCGCTCCATACAAACGTAACCTGGTGATATTTTCAATACTATCCAATTAAAGTCAATGCAATTTTTCAGTAACAATCTAGATACTAATCTCAATCTAGAAGCAAGTCAGATTTTCGTTAAAATATACAGTTTTAATGCTAGGATTAATTTAAGATTTGTATGGAAATATTTAAGGCACTGTTACTTTAAAACTATACATTTTTACGAAAATCTAACTTCGTACGAACATAGAGATTAGTTTCTAGATTGTTTCTGAAAAATTTCATTAACTTTTATTGGATAGTATTGAAAATATCACCAGACTACGTGTGTATGGAGCGCGCCAACGGTAATATACCCTTAAGTTTCAGAATGGAATGACGCGTCAAGTGGCTCACCACCGCTGCAAAGTCACGATCTACGCTTAAAGCTACCTCTCAGGTAACTAGCCTTTTGCCCACATACACACTGCATAAGAAACCTTTAATCCCTTAGTCGCCTCGTACTACACCCACGGCAAGAATTGGGGTGGTCCATTCTAAGCCTGAACCACTTCGAAATGATCAAAGAAGATGCAAATAGGAAAAGTAAAGCCTGACCAGGAATATAAAAAACCTGGTTTGGGGGCGCTGCAATCGACCGTCACCTTTAAGGGTCGGCACTACCCTAATCGGGCCAAACAGGGTTCGGCGTTCCGACTTTTGAGGATAGTAAATAGCTATATTTAGAAACAAAATTAATACCATCGCTTCTTTAAAAGATGAAGTACAAGATGAACAAAAAAAATTTCAGTAAAATTGTGTAGTTACATCAGAAAGTAATCGAGAATTTCATGAAAAACTCCAGAATAGCACTGCCGCGTTCCGAGTCCTGTGATTTAGTGAAACAAAATAAAACAACAAAATATATTTCTAATCAATGACAAAACATCAAAGAACACTTTAAACAAATCAGTTTTTCGATACGACTTCTAGTTTTTTTGCAATTTGTTACCAAAAATCACATATTTTTTTGGACGTTTTCTTCATACAAATTACTATGGGCCGTCAATCGTTCGAAATCATTGCGAATAGACCGGTGACCGGCAACACCCAACCCTGTCTTAGAAGATTAATGAACAAATCCATTTTTAGCTAAAGTAGGCAAAGTAACTTATAAAAAACCGGGCAAGTGGGTGTCGGGCCACATGCAGTGTAGGGTTCCGTAGTTGCCCGTCACGATATGTGGACTTAGAAGTACATTTTATAAATTGGTCGACTATTACTCGTTAATTTTTGTCCCCATTATTATAACAGAATAACTGTAAGTTTATTACTATTGTTACTAGCAAACTAAGGATTGATAATCTGAAATCATCATCATCATCGTCAGATATGTTTTAAATAAGAATGGAATAAGAGTGAATTCTGTACCGCAGTAGGTAACTCAAACGATTGACTTTGTAAGTCATTTGCACGACAGAATTTAGCGCGAAAAGACATTGCGCGACACAAGACAACACAAAGGAATTTCACAAAAGTTACTTTCCGGACACTGTTTGGTAGTTTTTGGTTATTTTGGTAATTTATGGTAGTTTTTGAGTCTTTCGGTAGTTTTTGGTAAATTTTCGTACAAAAGTAACCAAAAAGTTATTTTGGTAGATTTTCGTACTTTTCGGTAGTAGTTTTTGGTTATTTTGGTAGTTTCTGGTTTTTTTGGTAGATTTTCGTACTTTTTGGTAGATTATTGTTATTTTGGTAATTTTTAGTACTTTTTGGTAGTTTATGGTTAATTTGTTACTTTTTGGTTCATCTCATTTCATTTTATTTATTTACCTTAAATTGTAGGTAGGTACATAAGTTACAGATGGTAAGTACAGAGTACCTATTAGTCACACTACAATATAATTTATAAACATTAAGAAAATAACTTAACAGACAATAATTTAACTACCACCTTTCACTTACTACAATTAAATTAGTTAAATGTTATAAAATCAGTTCAATGTTTGGAGGAAAAGGGAAGATCTTCCACGGGCTAGTTGGAATGCCCGGGACCGCGGTCCAACAGTTCTTAGTTGGATGTTGTATATATGCAAAGTCTCTTGATAACTTCGATAGTGCGATTCAGGACTCGCCATATGATTGGTTGTTATTCGTAATGAGCTGTGATGCGTTGGACAGATCCATATTGTGATTGGCCGTCTTCTGTGTGACGTGCTATAGGTCGCATGCGCTGACCTAGATAGATCTCTGTTTACATCCGACTCGATCGATGTGTTCGGCATTGTTGCTTAGTCAGCTCTCGTAGCTCCGCTACAGTACTCCCCCTCCAGACGGAGTATCGAAACTTGTCTTCAGCTTGCTTGGTACGCATTCAGACCAGGTATGGCAATTTTTCATGAAGGCGTGTGTTCGGCGTGTGACGGTGTGACCCCGTGGTTGCTGTACCGTTGCGTTAGCCGATAACCTTTGCTGCGGAGATGCGGGACCTTTATGCTTTGTAGGCTAGTTCAGGACCTCGTTGCTGCTCCGTGTTGCTGCCATCTTCAGCGACTGCTACGTACCAGAAGGTTGATTGCTCAATTGTCGGTGGTCACCAGTTTGGAGGAAAAGGGAAGATCTTCCACGGGCTAGTTGGAATGCCCGGGACCGCGGTCCAACAGTTCTTAGTTGGATGTTGTATATATGCAAAGTCTCTTGATAACTTCGATAGTGCGATTCAGGACTCGCCATATGATTGGTTGTTATTCGTAATGAGCTGTGATGCGTTGGACAGATCCATATTGTGATTGGCCGTCTTCTGTGTGACGTGCTATAGGTCGCATGCGCTGACCTAGATAGATCTCTGTTTACATCCGACTCGATCGATGTGTTCGGCATTGTTGCTTAGTCAGCTCTCGTAGCTCCGCTACAAATGTGATTAGTTAAAAATTATAATAACCTATTGAGGTATAAATAATCGGTCTGCAACACATTTTTTCTACTCAGATTGATGCCTGTTTGTTTACTTATACTGAAGAAACTAATTAAAGTCATAGGGACACTGTTCGATTAATAATTCTTTAACCTTCTTCAGAAATTTCTTGTCGGCTTTAATGTCATCTGGTATTTTACTATACACAAGAACAGTATTCGACTTTATTTTGTAGTCCTTAGCATCGATGCTAGTCGGTAATTTGGTACCAGTAGCTCATTTTTCTTGCTACGGAATACTACGGAGTATCGTCTCACGATATCGCACAGATCGAGGATATACGAAGCTGTCACAGTGAGTAATTTAAAGTCGGTAAACAAGGATCGGCATGACACCCCTTACTGACTGAATTCAGCTTACGATTCGAATGTACCTCTTTTGCAAAACAAATGTTTTATTTATGTCAACAAACCCACCCCGTAGCCAAGCCGTCAAGAACTCTTTTGTTTTTATGGTAGTTTTTGGTAATTTTCATTCTTCTAACAAATATTTCCAAAAAGTATAAAAATCTACCAAAATAACCAAAAACTACGAAAATCTACCAAAATAACCAGAAACAACGAAAAACTACCAAACTAACCAAAAACTACCAAAAAACCAGAAACAACAAAAAATAATTACTAAACTCTACCAAAATAACCAAAACCTACCAAAAGAACCAAAAACTACCAAAAGAACCTAAAGAACATTGTACTAATTTTTTTCTTTAAAAGTACTTCTTGTTAATATTGCTGTGCCCTTTCAGGATTCATGTACCCACTTTAGCTACCAAGTAACACCTATATGTTCTTGTGTCGCACAATGTCCTTCAGCGTGACGAAAATTACTGCTGAAATCTACCAAAATCTACCAGCCCTGTTTCAAATTCTACTTAAATTCTACCAAATAATATTAGTTAGTTAGTTAGCGTTATGGGCTCGTTTAGGCTAGAAACGAACCGCGACGGACTCTCTGTTTAGTTTATATTTGTAACACATTTATATTTTAATACTATTACTATTAACCACTGTATTTTTCCTTAATAAACCGTTCATAAATTGAACAAATTATTTAAAAAAAAAAATATTTATGTCGTTACAGATGATTAAAATTTAATGTAAAACACGTTTTTGAACAAAATATTATCAATTTTATCTAAACGCTCATCATTACACATGTTATTTTCGCATTTTTGTATAATTTTTATTGGTTTTCATCACTTTGTAACATGGATGCTTCAATTTTCAAATAAATATTAAATTTGGTCGTCCCTATGCAAGTTTAAATTTAGTACAGTTTTCAGAGTCTATGAGACTCAGCAGAAGCAGAGTCAGAATTTTTGGTAGCACTTTTAATTATGTCAAAGGGATTGCACGTTTATCGACTTCCGATTGTGTCCATATACGGGTAATTTTTTATCACTGCGGATAACACCAGCATGTATTCTACTCATCAAACTGAACAACTTTCACTATGGAGCCAACTTCAAAAGAGCGAAAAAAAAATCAGCTGTCCTATACAAAACTGCAGTACCTACATATTCGACTCAAATGTATGGAACAGCTGATTTATTTTTGCTATTTTGAAGTTCGATACATGCTGAAGTTATCCGCAGTGATATAAAATATACCTACCCGTATATCGACATTATTGGAAGTCGATAAACATGTAATCCCTTTGACATATTAAAAGTGCTAGGTACCAAAATTCCAACTCTGTTCAGAAGCCCTCTTTTGTAAAAAAAAACAACATAAGGCGATATGATTAATATTTGCTGTACTAGAAGTGAGTTCAGTGGCGCGTTGCGGAGAGGTATGGACTCTCAATCAAGAGGTCCGCGTTCGAATCCGCACAGACAACATGCCACGTACCAATGAGTTTTTCTAACTTATGTACGTATTACCGACTGCTCTCAAAGGGTGAACGAAAACATCGCGAGGAAACCTGCATAATGCAGACGAAGAAATTCTGATGTATATGTGAAGTCTACCAATCCGCATTGGGCATGCGTGGTGGACTTACGCCCAAACACCCTCCTAGAAGGTAGGCCTGTGCCCTGCAGTGGGACGTATACAGGGTGTTACATAAGTAAGAATAAATTTTTAAAACTCTTAAGGGGGTTGTTTAGACCGTCAAACTGAACAACTTTCTCTATGGGACCAACATCGAAATCGCGAAAAAAAAAACTGATATCCCATACATTTTTAGCTCGAGTCGATTTGTAGAGTATAGAACATAAATTATTTTTTCGCGATTTCGATATTGGTCCCATAGTGAAAGTTGTTGAGTTTGATGGTCTAAACCACCCCCTTAAATGTTTATTTGTATTTTTGTAACACCTTGTATAGGCTGATGATTATGATGATGATGTAGGTACATACTAGAAGTTCCGGAAACTTGCAAACCCTGCAATCGTTTTCTCAGCCATTTGTATTGCCAGCTTAGATTTTATTAGCCTGAATCCTTGCATTTTTAAATACATTAACATTTTCGAATACCCAATATCTACTAAAATCTACTAAACAATTTTGCCCTAAATCTACCAATAAAGAAGAAATCTACTAAAAGTCGTCACACTGATGTCCTTTTGCGCAAATGTTTTTGAAGGCAATCGTTCCAGTTACTGCAAAATTAACTTTTATTCCGTGCTTAAAATATTATATCTGACGATGATTATGATGATAAAAGATTACAAACCCTTAGTTTGCTAATACCAATAATATTAAACTTATAATAATTTCATTATTCTGTTAAAAGTTTTAATTTGTTCTGTTATAATAATTTTAAGTTTTTTTAAGCATTAGTAATACTGTGATCTAATTAGCTGGAACCCATCCTATCCTACCACCAGGGGTGATCTTTGATCAGTCACATTATAGGTCCATCACGCACGGTACTGTACTGTTGCTGTAAATGTCAATTTCGACCTACGGCTCTCAAATCCAGATGCTGCAGGATTATTGCCACGCACAACCAAACATTCAAAATTAATTTAATGTGGTAAAATCTGCCTTCCGAGTAGTAGGTACCCTAAATTCAGTCGGACCTATGAACCTGCCAGGATAGGGTCAGCCGACCAGATTTTTTAGTCCTTACTAATTGGACTCTAGACCAACAGACTAGTTACGTCCTTTAATTCAACTAGGTAAAATGTTGTGTCACCAGGTAGGGTTCACTTTTTCCTTCACACCAGTAAACATGCCAGCCAAGCTGCGCCGCGCGCTGCAGCCGACCAAGTTTTTTGCAAGAAAAGTATTACCAAAAGCTATCAAATTGATTTGTTCATTAATCTTATAAGATAGGGTTGAGTGTTGTCGGCCACCGGTCTTTTTCTTTTGACAGATATGTCAAACGGGCCGTAGGTAGTGCCGACCCTAGTACAAAAATTAGTTCCAATGATTTTCCGCAACATGGCGAGGTTTTTTATATTTCTGGTCGGGTTTTACATTCTTCGATTTGCAACCGGCAGACGAGTGATAATAGGGAAAATAGGACAGTTCACAAGCCGTCCAAATGTCTAGTAACCACAACTGCTCTTCTGCAAGTTGGACCCAAATTGACAAAAAACTATCTGCATGTCACCCCACACTAAACTTCTTACTGTAACTTTACTATCGTACCTTAGATCGTTACGATGTTTAGAATTTGTTCGGTATACATTGCTTGTTTTGAGGCGCTCGTGGCTCTGAGAAAAATGTTCTAAACAGCGCACAAAATGATCACGTGATTCGCTCGCTCATAGATTTTCCAAAGACCTACAGTTTTGTCCTCAGGCGTCGTGGTATTAAATATCATACAAAAGTGAACAACAGCATACAAATATTCAGAAACGTATTTAATTTATCCTATATTAGGTGGGACTTGTATTGTCATTATTTTTTTTTAGCCGAATTTCGGCCGAATACGAATATTCGGTAAATCTGCCGAATGTGCCGAATACCGAATATATAAGGAATGTTTGGCCCATCCCTAGTTATTTCTACATTGAGCTATTCTATACTACGTTCTAGAGGCTTACGACACTGTAGACTGTGTTAGAGACACTGTACCTACTTTATTACTCCTCCCTATGCAAGTACGGCGATATTGCTGAACTTCTAGATTATCTTTAAGGGTGAGCCTCATCTGTCAGCTAGGAATCGAATTTTTTCACGCTCTATCCTTCTCTGTCACTCAGGAACGTCATTTGCAAGAGCGAGAAAGGTCGCAGCACTGCCGGGTCTGCCGGCGCTGTCGCATTCCCGCTATCTTTCTCGCTCTAGCAAATGATATTCCCGAGCAACAGAAAGGGATACCGCGTGAAAAAATCCGATTCCGAGATGCCAGATGAGGTTCAACCCTAATCCGCCCGAGCTCCTCCGATTTCCACTTTAGCCGCTTGACGTTTGATGGTCGCGTGATGGTGGCGTTTGACTAGAGGGTCTTCAAAGTAATATTCAATTCATTCATTTATTTATTCACAAAAAAAAAGAATAATTAAAAAACAATTAAAATCTCTTTGATCGAAGGCGTTACCTATAGTACTTGATATCTCAATGAATATTCCAGTGTCAACGTCGTAGCTTACGGTAGTATACAAGGTGTTACAAAAATACAAATAAACCTTTAAGGGCCATCCCCTTAAAGAGGCCGTGGTGGTCCAGTGGCGAGTAACCTTGCCTGCCGTGCAGGAGGCGATGGTTCGATCCCCGTCCAAGCCGACTCGTACCAATGAGTTTATCGTTGTCGTTCGTCGCCAAAATGAAAACCAGCAATGGACGCGATATCAAGTAATAATGTAGTTTAGAAAGATATTCTTCGGAAGCTGAGTCATTGAACTGTCATTTTCATTTCCCCCCCACATTACAATATGAAAGAGCACTTATGGTTTAGGTCTTCCTTAAATTAATTTGTGATTTCCTCTAACGACTTAGGGTTGGTTTTTGAACATCTGCTTTATGATTATAATCGTTATGCAAAAGCAATATAAACATTTATAATTTAAGGCGACATTTTCAATGAAAATAAACAGAAGGATTTGGTTATAATATGATAATTTGATTGATCAACAGAATACAAACTGTTAATTTAAATTTTATTTCAGCAGAAAAATAGTGCCATAATATAAAATTACGAATAAAATGCCTTACTTACAACTTAATTTTAAAAAAAGTTGTTCAGTTTGATGATCTATCCACGCTGGATTAGACCATCAAATTGAACAACTTTAATTATGTAGTCAACATCGAAATCAGCAAAAAACTGCTGTTTTATACGTTTGAGTCAGTCAGGGGCAGTTTTGTATGGAAAAGCAGATTTTTTTCGCGATTTCTAAGTTGATCTGAGTTTTTTATTCTGCGGGTTACTGAAAAAATTTTTTGGTAGTTATAACAAAGTTGTTAATCAATCACCTCGAATGGGCATGGTCAAATGGCCGTGAACTTGTAGGTAATGTATCTAATACCCCGGAATTGACAAGCAAACACCAACCTTATTACCATAATCATAACTAACACTCTACTCTTCTAATCTAAAAAACTCAGCACAAAATAAAGTTTGTGTCAATTCAGCTATCCTTTATCCCGTCATAGACTAAGATCCCGTTATAAGTTTTCTTACGTTAATATGTTTAGGCAATGGTACGTATTCCAGTGTCAACGTCGTAGCTTACGGTAGTATACAAGGTGTTACAAAAATACAAATAAACCTTTAAGGGCCATCCCCTTAAAGAGGCCGTGGTGGTCCAGTGGCGAGTAACCTTGCCTGCCGTGCAGGAGGCGATGGTTCGATCCCCGTCCAAGCCGACTCGTACCAATGAGTTTTTCGGAATTTATGTACGATTTGTAACACCACTGGCTTTTCGGTGAAGGAAAACATCGTGAGGAAACCTGCATGCTTCCATTTCGAGGCGTGTATTGTACCCACTGTCCATTATAAGTGGCGACGGGCTCACCCCCCGTTACACTGGACAGTGTTTCCGGTACTACTGGTGAAACGTGGATGTTCTGAGGTTTCAGAATATCTCTGACTACCCCCTCGGGGAATATAGTCGTGAGCATATGCTTATGCTTATGCTTATGCTTATGCCCTTAAAGGTTTAGTTGTATTTTTGTTACCATCAAACTGAACAACTTTCACTATGGGACCAATATTGAAATCGCGAAAATAAAAATTGATGTTCTATACTCTATAAATCGACTAGAGCTAAAATATGTAGGTATGGGATATCAATTTTTTTCCCATAGAGAAAGTTGTTCAGTTTGATGGTAACAAAAATACAACTAGCCCCTTAAGACTGACGGTCTAAACTACCCCCTTAAGAGTTTTAAATATTTATTGTTACTTATGAAACAGCCTGTATTGTGGTCGTAGTGCACATTACCTTTTAATGTTCGATTGCGAAAATGGTGTTCTGTTGTACCATTATATTATTTGTAGTACGTTCCTAGAAGAAACACGTTTTTATACGTGAAAAATAATCATCAAATCAAAATTTGTGTTTAGTTTTCGAGTAAAACTTTTGCACGTCTGAAAATAACGTTGTAACCCTTTATTGCGACCATTTCACGCGGAGTAATTTCAGTGGCCCATCATTTTAGACTTGAAAAAGTAATTGACAAATTTGCAAGCGTAATTTCGCTCTCAATTTCGGCACACTGAAGGTTGCAAGCCAATTTTGTATGATCTTTAAACTATGACGTTTCCACTGAGTACGTACCATTGGCTAAACATAAAAGGATGTAAAACCTGTAACGGGATCTTGTGTTATCTATCCCGTCTTGCCTTTTATGATCTATAAACTGACAGAAATAGCTTATTTAAGCTAAAACGGCTTATTAAGTCGTTGTGAAACGTTAAATGCTTTTGATAGCGTCGTATGGGCGTAAGGAGGTAGTAAAACTGAAACAAAGTGTGTAATTTAAGATTGTTAAGTCGAGCGTCAGTTTAAAGTGATATTATAGTAATTATTAAACAACTTGGATTAGGTATCCCAGATCTTGAAAAGTAGCAGAAGGCTGTATAACCTAGGCGTTTTATCACCAAATAGTGATATAGTACGCCTATAATGGTAACCATTGTGACTGGTTGTACTATAAAGGTTTTTAAAAGAGCGTTTTGATTCTATAAGATTAAAGAGCATTTAAGTTCTATAGTTCAGCTCTTAGAACGCTTACAGGACCATACAAAAGAACCTTTAAAGTGTTGCACTGTAATCGATATGAAAAAAACGGATATGGTACTATTTAGTACTATAGACAACCTTACTGACACTTTTATGTATCTATTTTGCACTAATAATGAGTCAAAATTGTTATTACAGTACTAGTATTGAAGCTATATCGAAAACCCTATTATAGGTTCAAATTGCACTATAAATTAACCTTACACGACCATTACGTAATGTTTTAGCTTCTTAAAAGTTCCCTCCACACCGTTATGGGGACAGTTCTGTAAAAGTCACGAAAACTCCTCTATAGTACTAAATAGTACCATAGCTACTCCTGGTGCCGTTGCTTATGAACATAAATGGCTTAAATTGCTTTATAATTGAGTTTGTGGTACTGCTACGAGACTAAAGCGTGACATAAAAGTACTAAAATTAACGATTTATGAACTAATTAGATCTGTAACTAACTTTTGAGTACCAATTATATCACTGGTAATTCATAAATGGTGGCATACTGTCATGGCTGCTGTTTTCTGCAATGATAGCACATTAGCAGCACGGCTGTAGCCAATGTGTACTATAACAGCCATAGTCGGGAGAATTCTTTATTTTATTAATTTACATTTTATTAAAACACGAAAATTATGAGGGCGCATTGTCAAATTTGAAATCAGCATAGTGATTTTATCGATACAATTATTTTCGCAAGTGCAAGTTACGGCAGAGTTACGGTCCATGGATGTTTTGTAGTATGTCCTTTTTATTAGGTAATACATGTTACGTTAAGCAATGGCGAATGACATAAAAAAAGCATATTATTCACATACCGAAATTTGTTTTGTTAGTTAAGCGCTTACGTACTTAGGATAGCGAAACAGAATCGATTACGGTGCAAAATAGCACTATAAACGTTTTTCGGTTACTTTAATAGTAGTAGATTTATCACCGTGAGAGCCTTTATGTAATGTTTATAGAATAAATTAGTGATAAAACTAGGGCCTTTTTGGGGTTCTCTAGACGTTTACAACACCATTATAGTGCTAATCATGAACACTAATTAGCACGCTCTAAAACGTTCTCAGGTCTTTTATAGTACCAGATTTTGCTGCTTGGGTAGCTACCTAAATATTTTACTTCTTTTAATCGTGTGTGTAGTAAGCTATGGCGTCAGAGTTTATTCAAACCGCCTTACTGCCTCTGACGTGGTTTTTATGTAACGACTCTACTACCACCAGAGATAGTTTAATTGCCATCCGAAGCACGGAATCATCTTAATTTTCAGACAATCAGGTGATTTAACCTGCAATGTCCTAACCAACTGGGGGAAAACGCACTAAGTGACATATCACTAGGTGTCCCCCGTGGCGACCTCGCTACTAATAACGGGTAAAAAGAAACATTTTTTTATCACTTGTTTTAATTGAATAAATTAAAAATATACATACCTAGTTAAAATTAAAAAATACGTGATACGATTTTTTTTTAATGAAATGAACATCGCATCGTAGAATGAGTAAGTGAAATACTTGGCCTATGATGAACATACTATTTGGCCGGAAAGATGATCAAAGAAATCTAAAGAAATGTCAAAAGATTCAGACACAGGCAATGCAAATATTTCCCATTCAGCGTAGCCAGTAATTTTTCAGTAATTTTCATACCTATAAGTCGAGAAATAATGGATGGAAAAATCTTATTATTTTTATATCACTTAACATACATGAAAAAGGAGCGATGATAGCCCATACGGAAGAGAGCTAGCACCTCAATCATGAGGCCGCGGTTCGATTCCTGGCCTGTACCACTAAGTTCTTCGGAATTTATGTACGGTTGTATTTATCATTATCATTAACTAGCTCGGCGGTGAAGGAAAACATCGTGAGGAAACCTGCTTTCCCGAGAATGAAAAGAAAATACCATAAGTTCGGAGGTATGCGTAAATATGGGTGAGCTTGGGGCGAATACAATAGACCAGCGATGGTCGCAGTGTTACATAACGACCCTTGCTTGCAATAGCCCAACCACAAATCAATCATTAACATACATGACCTGATTCAAAATAAATTAATTGAATTGAATCGAATTGAATAACCTCCAGATGATTTTCGAATTTCGGTACCATGTTGTCCATTATTAATCAGTGCACCGCGGATAACATCACCAAAAAAAGGTCTTTCGTTTCAAATCCTCAAATAATTTATTTACCATCTCGTCTTTGATATCAGTCATCGATCTACAAGAGTTTCAAAATAACTTGAAGATTCGCTATGGCTGTCGCTTGCAAAGCACTTGGAGATATCAAGTGGTTGGAGGGTAGGTGGAATGCGGGTTGACACGATGATAGTTACTGGATCAAGTTGCTAGTTACTTCGTAACAGACACACTAGAAAACGATAAGTTTTCACGCTTTAATTATCTACTGCCAGACGATTCGCGCGAAAATGTATCTAATGTCGCTTAACTTAGCGTTGTAATTACTTCGTACAGCGTGCGACGTGTGCGACAGACGTTGCCATCTGGAGCAAGTGGCAAAACTGATACAAGCGCATCGCTTACGATGCGCCAAAGTGTAGGTACTTAGCTCGGTTTTTAGGTCCAAGTGACCATTTGTTATCTACGAATTTAGCAGGAAGGTTAAATAAAGTGAACGGTGCTTTGCATACCATTGTGGCTAGCTAATTGGTGTCCAAAAGGGCGCGACTTGCTATACACAATGTTGTGTTGGTGCCTACACTTATGTATGGCAGTGAGTGTTGGGTATGGCAGAAGAAGCATGAAAGTAAAATTAATGCTGTTGAAATGCGTTCCTTGCGAAGCATGTGTGGAGACGATGTGTGTGGTTACGCTGAGAGATAGAGTGAGAAATTGTGTGATTAGAGATCGATGTAAATTGAAAGAAGATGTTGTGACTAGAATAGAGAAGGGTATGCTTCGTTGGTTTGGTCATGTGGAGAGGATGAGTGACAGCAGATGTACGAAAGAGATATATGGAGCTAAAATGAGTGGATGTGTCGGCAGAGGGCGCCCTCGTACGACGTATTCTGATCAAATCAGTTGCGTCCTACAAAAAGGGGAGGTGCGGAGTACTCGAAACAGACGGGCATGTATGAAGAGATGTATGGATGTGAATGAGGCAAAAGATGTATGTAAGGATCGTAGTAGATGGCGCTCTCTGGCCTCTGCCTACCCCAATGGGAAAGAGGCGTGACGTTATATAGATAGATAGTTAAGATGGTAGGTATATTTACATTGAACCAAAGGGAACACAGAAGAGAGAGTGACTATCCAACACAGCCGGGAAGTCCTATATTTAATAACTTGGGATTAATGATTGATTGCGTCCATCGTAATTAAAATAAATTGTTTTGTTTAAAATATGTGTGTTGTAGAGTTTCTGGCCGCATCTTCTCTACAACGGAACACCTTCAGACGCGGTGGTAGTTTCAAAGACATGACATCAGAAAGTGACAGTGACATCAGTGATATTATTTTGAATAAAAAGTTTTGATTTGATTTGATTTTTACAAATCATGAATCCTGATTACCCTGATTTAAGTTTAGTTATTTACATAAACATAATTTGACTTAAATTGAATTTGTACTTATTTGTGTTGTGTAAATAAGTAATTATGTTTTCTTCCCTCCGGACAGAAAGCGTCAATTCTCGTCCCGCTACGCTAAACGAAGTTGTCGCTTTCCACCTCCGTCGAGAAGAAAAATAGTAAGTATACTAACTTCGGACAGTAAATAAGAAAGCCTCAGATCACATGTTTGCTGCAACAATTACATGAGACCTTTCTTACTTTCCTGTCCTCGTTGTGTAATCTACTTTTATTTTTAAGGTGAGTTTTTTGTTTCAAATGAACACCACACCCTCTACCACTGACCCTATCCAGATGTGGAAAATAGCTTAAATATTTGTACATTTACAATAACTTGCAACCGATTCGTGGATCGATGGTATTTTAAGAGTTGCAGGATCCATATGAATGAAAAACAATAGAAATTTTGGACAGCAGAGGACTTAGAGCGGAACGTGACATATGCGAATGGAGAAGCAGGTTAATATTAACTGACTGATGTACCAATCTATTAATTCTTTTTCTGATTCTCTTTATTGCTAAAGGACATTCTTAGGGCTCGTCCGCACACCGATTTTCATTCGCGCGAATGATGTGAATGTGATAACATAGGATGACTTCTGACAAGACTCTTATGTCAAGAAGCTAAGTACGAACATTGTTTGTTTCATGCGTCTTCCTATATATGCTGTTTACCGCTAAAACGACCTCCCACACCCTACTTTCACATAGGAAGACCCGTGCTACAAGTAATTTTCGTACTTATGGTCTAGACATAAGTGTCCTGTCCGAAGTCATCCTATGTTATCACATTTACATCATTCTCCAATGTAAACGAGGCATCGTATCTAGCCGTATTCGTGTAAATCAGCGCAAAGTTGCGGACTGTCTGCGTTTGATGGCAACACTAGTATTTGAACAGAACTCGGCGACTCTCGTCTGGCTATAATGTTGTTAGCGATTTGTACACAAATATTTTATTTTGAAACGTAGAAAGGCGACTGGAGAAGGTTTCTTAGGCGGTACCTATTTTTGCTAGAAAAAGGGTGGCGAACTGGCGACCTATCACCGTTGTGCGTTTATCCAGCATTTTTCTAGAGGATCGGAGACATTCTGTACGTAGTACTATTATAAATATTATGTCCTGTAGTATAAAGGGGAGCCTCCCGCCTGGACATGACTTGCCTTGAGCGACCTGGAAGTCCTTAAATCGACTTCGAACCCAGATTGGTCGCAGTAAGGACAACATGGTCAGGTTGTTTCTCGGATGCGCAAAATGTGAGTTGCTTGTGTGGAGCTCCACAAACGATGGTCCATATTACATCGTGCCCGGCGTCCCCTAACACCTGCACGCAGGAGGAGCTCATGACCGCTAGCGACGGTGCAGTATCGGTTTCCCAATTCTGGCAAGGTACTATTTAGCGACTTTGTTCAGAATTTGAAGTCGACACGATAAGAAGAAGGGTAGGTTATCCGACACCACAAATTTATAGCGTCCCCTTTTTCATCATCAGCCTATCATCGTCCACTGCTGAACATAGGTCTCTCTCAAGGCTCGCCAGAAAACTCTATCCTCGGTCTTCCTCATCCAGTCGTCACCAGCTACCTTTTATAGGTCGTCGGTCCAGCAGGCCGCAGGGCGTCCCATACTACGCCTACTGCCAGTCCGTGGTCCCCCATTTTACAGTCATCATCATCATCATCATCTCAGCCGATGGACGTCCACTACTGGACATAGGCCTCCCCCAAGGATCGCCATAACGACCGGTCCTGCGCTGCCCTCATCCAACGGTTTCCCGCCGCCTTCACCAGGTCGTCGGTCCACCGTGTGGGGGCCTACCCACTGCGCTTTCCGGTACGCAGCCGCCACTCGAGAACCTTCCGGCCCCATCGGCCATCGGTTCTGCGAGCAATGTGCCCCGCCCACTGCCATTTACAGTGTCGGTAAAAAAATATGTCCTTTTTAGGGTTCCGTACCCAAAGGGTGAAAACGGGACCCTATTACTAAGCCTACGTTGTCCGTCTGTAGGCGAGTTTTCAATTGGATTTATTTGGAGTTGGTCCATCCGTCCGTCCGTCTGTCTGTTTGTCTGAACAGCTAGACAGTGGAAATTTTCACAGAATGTGCGTTATTTGCTAACAAATAATAAAAATATCAAAACGTTAAAAATTAAGGGCGTATCGTTAAAAATCATATTTATTATTAAAGAGTTCTTCCATCCTATGGTTGTCTGGAAGAAATCGCTTTTAGTGATAAGACCGCCATTTGTACCCTTTTGTTTGCTTATAATATTGTTATTTTATGTTTTTGGTGTGCAAATAAAGAGTATTGTATTGTATTGTAAGGGCCTCATACAAGAAACTAGTTTTTGTCAACGTTGTTTCTTCTCGCTCTATCGTAAAAACGGTAATACATACAAGCGTCTATCTTGTTTTGATTATAGAGCAAACTCTACAGTATAACAACAAATAATAAAAACCAGCCAAGTGTGAGTCGCTCTCGTCCCAGAGAAAAAAAAACTTTTTTGTAAGTTTTTATGTTGTGTGGTACGGACATAAAAACGTACAAAACCCTCGGTATCCCGACTCGCGCTTGACCGATTTTATTAAAACAACCTTTGTTCCTCATAATAATCTGCAGTTGACTTTTATTATAACGTACGCGTATAAACCTGTCACATTTTTTATAATTTCAATAAAGAAATTAATGAATATTCATTGCAAATTTTTCCTCTGAAAACATGTTTTTTTTCGCTTCTCGCCGTAATTAGGGACTTTTCCATGGAATAATTAACCAATAAAGTAATTAGGCTGTTTTCGTCGTGTGAAATTTAACGGAAAATTCTTTTGTTAAAATAAAAGAAAGAAAAGTCGATTGGGGTCGCGGGCGGCGCAAGCGGATCCAAATTAAACTAGAAAAAGCAGTGACAATTTTAAGTTCTTTGTTCTCATGGCACGATAATTAACATTTATAAAATCCATAAATTCGGTTAGAGTGGAAAATAGTTCCATTATTAGGTGCAAGCAAGGTAACTAATCGTGAACACTTTTTTGAAAAATCCGTAGTCAAATTGTAGAGTTTGTCTGAAAAGTTTGTCTCATTCATTCAGAAAAGTCGATTGGTAGTGGATCTGCCAGCTGAGCCAAGGGTCGCCAGGTTGAATCCCGCCGGGGACAAAATGTTTTTATGGCGAATACTAGTTAATGTTTCAACCCAAGTCGTGGATATTTGTATCTACAGGTTTTTTCTTAATATGCTGACACTTTTTAAGGGGACGATCAGACCACCATACTGTACAATTTTCTCTATGGCACCAACATCGTGATTGTACCCATGATACTGAACAACTTTCCCCAAGAAACCTACAGGAAATTCGACACTTTTTTTTCAACTTTTCATACAAACGTTCGATCATCTGATTGCATTTAGTGTGGAATATCTAAACTTGTCTTTTTTTGCGAATTTTCTATAGGTTTCTAGGCAAAGTTGTTCAGTGTCATGCATACAATCACCCCTTAAAGTAGTGCAACTGTTTACACTAACACCCTGTATACCTGGCTCACCGGACTGTTCTTCATGCAGGCTGAATCCACCTGATTATCTGAAAAGAAAGATGATTCCGTGCTTCGGATGGCACGCTTAGCCGTTGGTCCCGGCTACTAACTCTGGTGGTAGTAGTCGTTACATAAAACCACGTCAGAGGCAGTAAGGCGGTTTGAATAAACTCTGACACCAGGGCTTTCCCACTCGATAAGAAGAAGATTGTATTTGTTCTGTATTTCGTACCACATAAGAGTATATAACACACGTCTTCGTTCGAACTTTACCCTCCAATTAGCTTCACCGTAACATGGAACAAAATGACGGACTGATATAATTCCATACCTCAGCCTTCCTTCAATTTCCTTCACCAACAAAAAAAAAACAAAAATCAACCTATTTAGTAATACAATAAAACATTATTTACGCTGTATTCCGCAGAGCAAACATTGCCGAACTAACATGCACGTAGTGCGAATAAACCAACTTTTTGCCAATAAAGTTTCCTTCTCAAACACTGCGTACGTGAGGCAGCCTCACGAATTCACACATACTGTTCTATTGTTGTTTGAACTGATCTTATAGCTGGTTGATTTCTGATAGATAGATACAACAAAATGATGCCTAAAAATTCGCACGAAGTGGCGAGCAACTTTGACCTCTGTTTCAAGCAAAAGTATTCGTTAAATGAAACTATCTCTGAGTCGGTTCGTGCGAGAACCATGACGAGAAGCTACAACAAAGAATAAAAAAACCGGCTCAGAGCGTATCGGAGTCGCCCACTTAAAGGTAATTGTATTTACAATGACAACAGAACCTTCTACCACCTAACCTCGGACCTTCTACTAAATAGTAGAATGACTGATGCGGACGCTAGCCAACCAGATATCATACTTATAGAGAGCTTGAATCAATACGATACCGCGATTTAATTTTATATGCTGCGTTCATAAGCGCGCTGGCAGCCCGGCAAGCAGCCCGCCATGCCATGCAGCCCACATACTCTACCTATTAAACTGAACAACATTTACTATGGGAGCAAAACTACACACAACGCATTGCTGTTTAGTATGGAACAGTTCCATACTAAACTGCAATGCCTACTCGACTCTAACGTATGAAACAGCAGTTTTTTTTTTGTTTTTATAGGTTTGCTCCCAGAGTAAAAGTCACACACACCGAGGACAGGTAAGTAAGAAAGGTCTTAGATGTCATGTAATTATTGACCGAGGCGAAGCCGAGGTCAACAAACATGTGATCTGAGGCTTTCTTAATTACTGTTCGAGGTTAGTATACTATTTTTCTCCTCGACAGAGGTGGAAAGCGGGACGATTTTGACGCTTTCCGTCCGGAGGGGAGAAAATATATTTTATTTTCAATTTATTTATTGCACATCATAATGTTACAAAGGTGTTGTAGTCGAAAGCCAAGTTCATTATAAACCCTGTTTGTAGGGTATGGCAAATTAGGAGAGAGGAGTTGTTCGTTGTTGTTTGATGGGTAGAGTATGTGGTTTAAAGAATTATACTTTTCCTTACACCCTGTATTAAACGCTATCTACTATCCTGTGAGTGTCGTACGAGGCGACTAAGGGATTAAATGTTTCTTATGCAGTGTTTATGTGGGTGAAAGGCTAGCACCTCTCACCACTTGACACGTCTTTACATTCTGAAACTTAATGACAGTCGAAAAAGTAATAATAAATAATACAGGGTCGTTATGCCTGATGTGGAAGCGTGAGCGGGCGAACGCGTCACGTGATCATTTTGTGCGCTTCTGAGAAGCTTTTTCTCTGTGGCTTATTCACTCATGTCTTTATTTTAGTCGATTTCTAAAACCATTGGCTTTTCGGTGAAGTAAAAAATCGTGAGGAAACCTGCATGCTTCAATTTTAAGGCATGTATTGTACCCATACATACATATACTCACGCCTGTATCCCATTGGGGTAGGCAGAGACAATTGATCGCCTCTTTTGCCTCTTCCACAGTCATAAGTCGTTTCATACGCGCTCATCGGTTTCGGGTACATTTGATCTGGCCCTTCTTAAGTATGCTGCCAATTTGGTCTGCATACGTACGTCTAGGGTGACCCCTTTCGACTTTTCCATTCACATTGTACCCACTATCCATTAAAAGTGGCGACGGGCTCACCCCCCGTCACACTGGACAGAGTTTCGGTACTACTGGTGAAACGTGGATGTTCAGAGGTTTCAGAATATCTCGGACTACCCCCTCGGGGAATATAGTCGTGAGCATATGCTATGCTATGCTTTATTTTAGTCAATAGTTAATACATTTTGTTCTCTATTTTTCTACAGCCGTATGCCACACAATACATGGGTAGTCCAGTTCCAGTAGCCTAGTTCCTAGACTTAGGACATTAAATCACGGGTCATTTTGTCTTACAGTCTAGATTTATACCTAGATTTCTTGCCTTACCAGCACAGTTGCTTGTTATTTACAGTTGAACTTAAAACGTCCCGTGATATGCTCTTATATGCAAGTAGTAAGAATGTTTATGGCTTGAGCAATGAGACTTTGTTTGTGAATCCTCGTAGGTTCCCTCTGGTGTAATTGTGGTGGTACTTTGTTTTGATTTAGTAGAACGTTTAGTTTTTATTTGTTTTAGAAAAGAATCTTAACTTTAGTTCTTAGATGACCCGGTTGGTGTAATGGTTACTACGCCGGCCTCATAAACTAGAGGTCCTGGGTTCTTATCGCGGTTTGGTCATGGATGTCATATTAATTTTCTGCCGTTGTTGTATGGTTTCCATAATAAATATCCTAGTAGATTACTTGGGATCATTACAATATACAGGGTGTTAGGGTAAACCGTTGCATTACTTTAAGGGGTGATTGTACCCATATGATACTAAACAACGTTCCATATGAAACCGATAGGAAATTAGCAAATTTTTTTCCACATTTCATACAAACGTTAGATCAGCTGGTTGCATGTAGTATGGAGAGTACGAAATAATTTTTCCTATAGGTTTCTTAGGGAAAGTTTTTCAGTATCATGGGTAAAATCACCTCTTAAAGTAATGCAACTGTTTACCCTAACACCATGTATGTGTATACAGGGTGTTTCATAAGTAACAATAAATATTTAAAACTCTTTAGGGGGTTATTTAGACCGTCAAACTGAACAACTTTCTCTATGGAACCAACATGGAAATTGCAAAAAAAAATTGATATCCCATACATATTTTAGCTCTCGTCGTCGATTTGTAGAGTATGGAACATACATTTTTTTTTCTCGATTTAGATATTGGTCCCATAGTGAAAGTTGTTCAGTTTGATGGTCTAAACCACCCCCTTAAAGGTTTATTTGTATTTTTGTAACACCTTGTATATGCCTGTGAGCGATATTAACTAATTTTCACACTCACTTGAAGGTTCTCTCTATTTGATGGTTTCAAAGATAATAAAATTATGGAGTTTTTTTTTCGTAATGACTAATACAGCATTGCTCAGGGAGCAGTTACTGCTTTTTACTGCGGACTATTGGAGGGTCCACGAAGGGTCTACCGATCCAAATGAATGAACTTAAGCAACCAACCTAGGGTATGGACCTCGGCATAGGACGTTGCTGGGGCTACGCGGCGGATTGGGTAGCGGGGAACGGTGAGATTTATGGTGGTGGATGAGCTAGGCTTTCCCCATACTCTGCATAAGAAACCCTTATTCTTTAGTTGCCTCAAACGACACACACACGGGAAGAAATGGGACGGTCCATTCTAAGCCAGAACCTTTAGCTTTGTTTTCAGGTGCTTTCCACTTCTCACTGCTTCTTCTTCAATTCAAGTTTTGTTTAATGGCATCCGATGTGTTATCACAATTCAGCCAAAACGTCTCGTTATGTGAAGATTATACTGTAGGAAAATGATCAGTAGTATTAATTAAGTCTAGAGTGGCAGTTTTGCCAATGTAAGTAGTTTAGAGTCACAAGTGATTGTTTTAAGGTTAGAACACAAAAGAGTTCACAAAATGGCGGAGCCACGTGCGGACCTAATGCGACGATACGCACGACACCATGCTGTGATATCTTCAGTACAAACTAGGTGGAACGCTATTTTCCATAGACAGCATCCGCCATCTATCGGTTACGTTTCGAAGTACTAAGTGTTGAATTTGGGTTCGTATCTAAAGCGTAGAGAAAGCGCGCTACACCTCACCGCTGCGCTGTAATAGTGAGAGATTTCGCCCGTATCAACCACTGTCTTGTTGGTCTAGTGGTCTAGACAACCGGCTCACGTTTCGGGTGCATATGGTTCGAGCCTTGTGTCAGCCGTCCGTCTTTTTTCAATTTATTTCATACTGGGGCTCCCCCTGCTGCTAATATGAGGCAACGCCAATAATTAAAACGTCCTAAAATCCAAGGCGACTTACCTATCTATAACCAATATACATATTAATCTATGCACGACACGTCCTTACTCCGCCAGATCCGCATCGCGACTCCCTGCTTCTTCTTATCGTGTGGGGAGCAAGCCCTGGTGTCAGAGTTTTTTCAGACCACCTTACGACCTGTGACGTGGTTTAATAGCTAGGTATAATAGCACAGGTAGATAATAGCCGGGACCAACGACTTAACGTGTCATCCGAAGCACGGAATCATCTTTCTTTCAGAAAATCAAGTGATTCAGCCTGCAACGTCTTAACTGTGTAACCTGTGTCACAGCGGTGGGCTCCTGGACCAGTGTTCATACATTTTTGCCTAGTGCCCTTTGACTTCGGGCAAGTTGCCACCTAACTCTGGACCACGCCCCAAAAACGAAACGCACCTATCCATCTAATGTTTACACAAAATTCCTAGCTCGACCCAACTGCTAAATTTATACCAACAATAAAAATGTCTGTTCGTCCATTTAAAATATCTCCGCCATTCTTCTGGAGACCAAACTGAAAAATAAAAGACCAGGGACAAACGACAAACGTAGCAGTTTTATAGTTTTCGGACGCAAATAAGTTAGACCACATCGTGAAATAGAGATACCAACTAGAGATATGTATGGACCACAGATTAAGGTCCAATGCAGTGGACTGACTTCTTGTTAGCTGTAGGTATCCAACACTTATAATTATTGTGAAAAAAACAGTCAATTGCGACTCGGATTTACGCACCCAGGGTTCCGTATACGTCTACAGGGTGTTTCATAAGTAACAATAAATTTTTAAAACTCTTAAGGGGGTTGTTTAGACCGTGAAACTGAACAACTTTCTCTATGGGACCAACATCTAAATCGCGAAAAAAATAATTTTATATCCCATACATATTTTAGCTCTAGTCGATTTGTAGAGTATAGAACATAATATTTTTTTTCGCGATTTCGATATTGGTCCCATAGTGAAAGTTGTTCAGTTTGATTGCCTACCACCCCCTTAAAGGTTCATTTGTATTTTTGTAACACCTTGTATATCAATAAATTAGTTTTTTCTCGATCCTTTCCACGAGCCCGACCGACACACACTTGAGTAGTTTTTATTATCTGTTGTTATAGTATGAAGTATGCGCTATAATCACACCAAGTTTAATGCTTGCATGTTTCACAGTTTTTACGATGGAGCAAAAACAAAAATGCTTGAAAAAAAGTAGTTTTTTTTATGGGAACCCCCTTCAATTAGTCTCTTTTTGTTTTTTGTTACATTTGTTGTCATATTATGTGTATCATTGGCACCCTTTGGGTATGAAATTTAAAAAAGGTGCAAGTTCCTAAAGTTAAAGATTTTAGCGTGTAGTTACAAAATTCATATTCAACACAATTTTTTTCAGAATTCGAACCCGTAGCTCTTCGCTCAGCAATTCAGCAGGCAGGTTCTTTACCAACTGAGCTATCGAGCCGTCGACAGCCTCCCCTAATCCCGTATGACGTTTATATTAAAATTAACAACATCTTGAGGAGATATCGCAGCGGGTCGCGTCAGGAAATGAAGAGTTCTACAGGAAATTATGCCAAGGCGCCCAGTTATCTTGTTAATGTACAATGTGCTGAAACCGACGGGGATGGGCAGTTAAACTGCGGCTGTGGTGTGTATGCTCACGACTGTATGCTTTTCGGGTGGTCAGAAAGTTTGGTATGTCGGAAAAGACACATTATCCTTTTTTGGGTTGCCCAAAACGTCATACAGCTACCAACTATTACATAGTTCTAGTGCTATTGTCCATGTGGTGTCGGCTAGTCCGTGTGGTGTCGGCTAAGAGTAGCACCATCCTATTTCCTCCCGTGGGTGTCGTAAAAGGCGACTAAGGGATCTACCGGAGGATGGGCAGCAGCATCCTCTGAGTACACACATTCAATTCAACTGCGATCGCCAACCCGCCTGCCAAGCGTTGCGATTTTGGCAAATCCCCCCATTTTTGGGGAGGCCTATGTCCAGCAGTGGATGTTTATCGGCTGATATGATGATGAGTGCTATTGTAGGAATTCATTTTTGTGTACAGGATCCTTCCTAATATGCTAACACTTTATAAGAGGATCATCAGACCGTTAAACTGAATAACTTTCTCTACGGGGCCAACATCAAAATCGCGAAAAATAAATCTGCTGTCCCATACATTTGGCTC
Source organism: Agonopterix heracliana (assembly GCA_963693445.1). Taxonomy (NCBI): domain Eukaryota; kingdom Metazoa; phylum Arthropoda; class Insecta; order Lepidoptera; family Depressariidae; genus Agonopterix; species Agonopterix heracliana. The sequence goes on from OY856331.1 coordinate 7,672,553, forward strand.
GAGTAGCTTTTCAGTTTTATATGGAACAGCTAATTTTCGCGATTTCGATGTTGGTCCCATAGAGAAAGTTGTTCAGTTTGACGGTCTGATCATCACCTTAAAAAAGTGTCAGCATTTATAAAGGACCTTATACAGGGTGTAAGGAAAAGTATCATTAATCTTTAAACCACATACTCTACACAACAAACTGAACAACTTTTAGTATGGGAGCAAATGTCAACGCAAAAAATAAACTACAGTGCCTAGGTACTCCACTCAAATAGTATACGAGACAACAGATTTATTTTTGTTATGACAGATTTGCTCCCATAGTAAAAGTTGTTCAGTTTGATTTAAAGGTTCATGATACTTTTTCTTACACCGCATAAAATATTAATGTAGAGACAGCAGATTTTTTTTGTTCTGACACATTATTGTTCCCTTACTAAAAGTTGTTCAGTTTAATATAGTATGTGGTTTAAAAGTTAATGATACTTTTCCGTATACCATGATTGTGTATTCAATCAGGTTAGGATCAGCGTGTTGACAGTTTCAGAACATGGAATACATTAACATTGGAGGGCACTATTTGACTGCTATTTGCCCTTTAGTATTTCGTTCACGTTACAAAACGGTTTCACCCACGGCCATCCCACGACCCATAACAGTTAAAAACCCGTGTAAATCTCAACCCAACTAACCCCGACGTCGCGTCGTATGTACGCTTGAACGAACCCACGTCACGCATTTAATATATTTCTTTCGAGTTCTTCTGCAAGTGACCTTTCGATACTTAGGCGATACCTGAAGAACGATTCTGTTCATGAAATGCAATGTTGAATTAATTTAGTCTTTATAAAGTATAGATATTGGTTAATTCAACTAAAAAACTAAATAACGTGCTTATGACCCGGGCTTATCACTTAAAAGCACAAGTTTGTATACCCATGCGAAGCCGGGGCGCGTCTCTAGTACGGTATAAATCCATCATCTAAGTTTGTACAAGGTCCAAGGACAAATCGAAAGGATATAAAATATGAAAGTCGACTTAAGAAACAGATTTATAAAGCGTGTGTGGAAGGAAATATTGGTAGAGGCAAACCTAGGTAGGAGGATGTACTTAGACTAGATCCGGGACGTCATAAAAAAATTTCAGTAGCCGAAATTGACGGGAATGTATGACAAGATGTACAGGGTGTAAGGGACAGCCTTCCGCAAACTGAAACGGTGAGCTCGGACCATCAAACTGAACAACTTTCAATATGCAGCCTACCTCAGGAAACGCGATAAAAACTCAGTGTCAAACTCATGTCCCATATAAAACTGCCGTACCTACCCGACTCAAATGTATGGGACAGCGGATTTTTTTTCGCGTTTTTTGAGGTACCTAGGCTCCATAGTGAAAGTTGTTCATTTTGGTGGTCTGAGTTCACCGTTTCAGTTTGGGGAGGGCTGTTCCTTACACCCTGTATACAGGGCCGTAGCTAGGACTGGATTGAAGGTAGGGCATAGGAGGTTTAAGGTAGGGCGGAAGCAAAAGGCTAGTTTTTGGATGAGATGAGAAAATAACTGGCCAAGAGCGAGGTGTGTACTCGCACATAGAGGGTTCCAAACCTAATGTTACCGTAAGAAAAGATGAGAACAGTGTTAACGAAAACCGCCGTTGTTCGGAAGGTACAAAGTGGTATAGCGAGCACAACATAAAAAAAGTGCAACGATATAATAGAGAAATTATGTCATGATAATTGGATAGCTTACAGCAGCCGTTTTAATATTATAATATTAAGTAAGTATTTAAAGTTTTAATGTTTAAAGAACATGATGTATTGTGACCATGCTAAAAGAAGTGCCAATGGTCTCGCTACATGAACACTTACATCGGACAAGTTTGAGCACCTACTGCACGAAAAATTTTACGTAATATTTGGAGTTCAATATGATTACTAAGAAAATCCCTGAATATCCCAATTAGAGAATAGGTAGGGAGTCTTAATGCAAATGTAGGTAAGACATCAATTTTCTTTAACATATTTTTCAAGCGTCTGCGTGGGACATTAATTGTTTCCAGTGAATAAAAGTGGATGGATAATAGCCAAGTATTTTTGTTAACAAATGGGTGGGTCAAATGGGTCACCTAACACGGTAGAGAGTAGTATATTCCTTGCCTAACACCCTCTAATGACTACCACCTGTATTTTAAGTTCACCAAGATGTTTATGCGTTGCAATCTCATTCAATCATTAGCAATCTTTTTGAACTATGATTCTGGAACATGGATATAAACCATGGATTTAGAACCTAGAAAGAGAAGGTATAGAAGGAAGCACGTTTCTTGTATATTCACTCAAAAAGAGACGCACATAGCAAATTCGCTCTAGTGAAAAAACTAACTCCTTTTTGTACTACAAAGGCTGTCTGACTCCAGAGTCAGTCATCTAGCTTCATATAAATTGAAAAGTCATTTTCACCGCCTGTACGGAAGTTTGCTCTCCTCTCCAGGTACTTATAGACAATGCCATCTTTCTGTTCTAGAAGTAAAAATGTATTGTAATGAGGCGGGTTATTGACGAACATAAGAACTAGGTTTATCATTTTCTCACATTAGTACTAGCACCCGAGTTGGATAGAAATACATTAAGTACTCCAGTTTGTCTTCTCGGTATGAAAGCCTAAAACCAAGAATTTTGATAGTTCAATGTTCATGCCTAAAACACTAAAAGGTGCATAAGCTAGCGTAAGCGAAAATCTATTATCAAGAAGGTTGTAATGTAAGGCACTGTCTCTAATTTCATTGCATGTCAATGATCAAGAAGCTTGGAAAGCGTTAATTGAGTATTTTTTAGATTCGCAGACTGGAATGGTCATACTGGAAAGGGACGGAGATATGAAAAAAATGTATTAAATCTCGTACCTTAGCCCGACTAAGTTGTACGATTTTGATAGCAATTTCAACTTCATCAGCATCAGCATAGCGTATTCGCCTGTCTCGTTTTCGCGATTACTATTATTTTAATGCCTTTTCGAGTAATTGTATTTCTACGTTGGAAAGGTATTGTCCATGATCAGCAAGGTGGCATTGGTATTGTCTATACATTGGTTTATATCCATGTCTTACAGCTCACAAGAAGGATCTCTTAATTCTAAAGCATAAAGTCCGCATCAATTTAAGATTGTAGTTATTATCCTTTCTCTTATGACATACCTTTAATAGTAGAAAGAGATGGAACTTTAGATATTTTGTTAATGCAGCTGTCCGCTTTCCACGTTTTTTGACACTTTTTGACATGCTAGTGTATGTAAAGTTGTGTAAAGTAGTAACTTTTTGTGCCTTTTGTCCTACCACATGACACAAAACATAAAAAAGCAAACTTCAAAAAAAGTGGACCGCCTTGCAAAAGTTATCCTCCCTCTATGCAAGTATAATCTCTTTGATCCATGTCCATGATTCACTACTGACGTATGACTGACGTGTAAAGATTTTATTTCGATTTGTCCTAATCATTATGATGATAAATATTTCATTTGTGAAAATCATTATTTCAATCCATCTTAATAACGTAGCTGTTGATATGGCTTAATATTTTGTTACTTTCCGTAATTATCTTATAGGTATTATGTTAGGATTTTTTCAATAATGAAATACGGTTTGCTGTTTGCTGTTTAAGTTTCCTGCATTGTGAATCGGACCTCACATCCTGTCATTCAAGCAAAGTTCAAATGTTCAAATTACTGTTACCTTCTCGAAAATATTTAAATACAGTTTATTCCCAATTAGAGATTTTTCACAAAAATCTTAAGCACCTACCTTTTATGCTATCTCTGGATATAGGTACTTTTTAACTAGCTGTTTACCAAGTTTCACCGATACCGGTAGGTACACCCGTTCTTGCATGAAACCATACAAATCGCAAATCAAAATATCGAAACAATTATTCATTTTGTACTTTTTTTAATGAGTAGGAATAATTGTAGGGTGTTATAGAATAGATATAGTGAAATTTAACAGATTTACCGTCTTTTAAAAATGTTTTAAGCAAAAAACAGTGACGAAATATGGCTAACAACAAAACTTCACAACGGAGTTGGTAATTCATCGAAAAACTAGCATTTTTGTTATCTTTGTTCATTTTTATGACTTAAACTGGTGTTAATTTATTGGATTTTATTTAAAATGTAATATATAAAGTTTGTGTCTATGCTCATCAACGAAAAACATCAACTGCAACCCTAAGTTTGTTTGTACTGTATTTTTTCAATTTTCTCAAAAACTATTATCAATACAGACACCGCTATAATTTTCCTTCAAAATTCAATAGTTCATCGACATGTAAGAATTATTTCAGATTTTTAGGCTTTATATGTTCGGAGATCAGGGGGGGGGAACCAAAATTTTTCGTGCAGTCGGGTTTATAAATTAATAACTACGCATCACTTAGTAAAACGAACTACCAATACGAAATCTACGTTCAAAGCCCTTTCAAATGATACCAAACTCGGCTACATTGAAAAACTTTTTTTTTTAAAGTCATCAGTTTTTGGACCTTAAAAATTTGTAGAAAAATTATTTTCTAAATTTTTAGTCTCGCTTTACGTTTGGGTTAGCATGATTGACCACTATGCCGAATTTCAAGTCGCTAGCTTCTATAGTTGCTGAGAAAAGTGGCTGTGACAGACGGACGGACGGACACGAGAGTGATCTTATAAGGGTTCCGTTTTTCCTCTTTGAGGTTCGGAACCCTAAAAATATACCAAGTCTCAAAACGATGGTGATACTGAGTTTCATTAGCCTACCTATCCTCAAGACACCATTCAAAAACTGGAGCGAGCGTAGCGAGCTCGAAATTTCACACTCAAAACGGTGTTCGTATGCGTTCCATTAGTCCGCTACGCTCGTAGTATCATAGGCTGGAGCGAGCCAAGCGAGCTCGAAATTTCAGACTCCAAGACTCAAAACGGTGTTGGTATGAGTTTCATTAGCCTAACTACGCTCCTAATATTATAGGCTGGAGCGAGCGAAGCGAGCTCGACATTTCACACTCCAAGACTCAAAACGGTGTTGGTATGAGTTCTATTAGCCTAACTACGCTCATAATATCATAGGCTGGAGCGAGCGAAGCGAGCTCGAAATTTCACAGTCCAAGACTCAAAACGGTGTTGGTAACTCATACCTACCCACCACGCTTATAATATCAAAGGCTGGAGCGAGCGAAGCGAGCTCGAAATTTCACACACCAAGTCTAAAAACAGTGTCAATCCAAGTTTATTTAAAAAACTATTTAAAGGCTGGAGCGGGCGAAGCGAGCCCGAAATTTCACAGCACTGGAACTTTGTTGTCACCAGAATTCTGTCAGTTTTGTAAGGGAATTTGCCCAACTTGCCCATATAGTTGAGGGAACTTCATTCGCAATCCGTCCCTGTCTACTACATCCGTCCCCGCTGACCGGACAGGTACGATCACGACACGATCACCTCACGAGCTCGTCGGACGCATGCGCCCCGTGACATGCGCCGGCCGTCATGCGCATTGCATTGTGCATCTAAACGCGAAGACGATCGCTGTCGAAAATCGAGTGTCAAATTGCAGTTCTGTTCAAATAAACATTGAAATTACTGCGGACTTATTCTTTCCCACATAGTAAAGACGTTGCCCATATAGGAAAGAAGTAATGGTTGGGTGATTTTTAAGGTAGGGCATTGATATTTTAAGGTAGGGCATTGCCCCACGATGCCCCCCCCCCCCCCTAGCTACGGCCCTGCCTGTATACCTAGAGGAAGCAAGAGAGGTCAGAATCCGCCCAAAATGGAGATCTAAGTCTCTTACTAACCCTCTGGGAAAAAGGCGTGATTTTTTGTATGTATCCAAGTACAAAATAACCAAAACACAACATAATAATAATTAAAATACCTAACAAGAAATGTACTACCAGAATAATACGTCAAACGTCCTCAACTCCTCGGGGGGTGAGAGGGCGTGATTTATTCGTCTCGATGCCGACTCCGATATATTCGAGTGTCGAGATTACAGGGGGGGTGAGGTTGAGGGGAGGGGGGTTGACAGTTGTGTGATTGGAGACGTAGTGAGTTGAGTAGTGATGTTTAGGTAGGTGTGAAATAATTGATGTTCGAAGAGTTAGCTTTGATAATGAGTTCGGTTTTGAAATTAATGTTTCGAATACAGACGCTGTTATCCCGTCGAGGCCATTTTTTGAACACGAACGAAAGTGTTTTAAACTGTGTTTTAAAGTCTGAAATTAAATTATGTCTAATTTAAGGATCGGGCGGATGGGCGACTGTTCTCAATTACACGATTAGATTAAGTTTACTAGATAGAAAAACATCCCAAAGTTACCCCTTTTTGTTATGTTTTTTCAATACTATGATTAAACTGCTGATATTTAACTTTTTATTCTTGTACTTAACTAAATACATTAAATATTACTAGTGAACTCAGAAGAATTTTTAGCTTAGAAACTCCCATGAGCAAATAAGATATTGACGAAAAACACGTTTTTTTGCGATCCTGCTTTCAATTGGAGCGGGATGGCTAATTGTAAACTTATGCTTGCAAGAAAGAGACGCTTGCACTGGGATAACCTAGCCTAGCAACATCGTAGAATCGGGGTCTTTTTGAAGCCAGAACAGGGTACTTCAGACCATCAAACCAAATAACATTCATTATGTAGCAAATATAGATATCACGGAAAAGAAACCAGCACTCGTAGCATGTTACACGTGATACGGCTTTATCACGCCTTTTATCTCGTTCGTTCACGTGCAAATAGAAAGAGAGCGAAGGTGTGATAGCGCTTTATCACGGTGTGTCATGCTACCTATGCAGGAAATGTCAATAATTCTCGACAAAAATGTGTGAAACAGCTAATTTTATTTTTGCGTTTTCCAAGTTGGTCCCTTAGTAGAAGTTGTTCAGTTTGATGGTCTGAAAGCACCCTGTTCTACTTATGGTGCTTCAAAACGACCCCGTTTCCACGGTGTATATTCCCCTAGCTAGGGTACTATAGGTAGTCAGAGATATTCTGATATACCTCCGAATCTCCACGTTTTACTAGAAGTACTGAAACTATGTCCAGTGTGACGGGTAGACAGTCCGTCACCACTTGTAATGGACAGTAGGTACAGATACATGCCTCGAAATTGAAGCATGCATGTTTCCTCACGATGTTTTCTCCTTAGAAAAAGTACATGTCTAGAATGAGCCTCACTGTTTTACCGTATAAAACAAAAGGGGCCAAGTTTCATAGGTTGGTGTGCCTGAGGCGCCATACAAGTTATGTATGTGTGCGTGTATATGTATAGTGTTTAGGAGCCAGTAATGTCCAATTTTTTTCGAGTCTTTCGTATCTTCGACTGTCAATCTTGACATAATATAACTTTATCAAAGGTTTTCTGAATACTGAATTGAGTTCTTAAAAAAAACATAACCCTCCTTCTGTCGCAGTCGGGTAAAAATAATAATGAATGATGATTTCTCATTTCGACTACATTATACATAATTTCAGCCGATAGAAGTCCACAGCTGGACATAGGCCGTGATAACGACCGGTCCTGCGCTGCTATCATCCAAAAGGTTAGCCACCTTCACCTGGTCGTCGGTCAACCTTGTGGGGGCTTACTGACTACCCAGTACTGCACTTTCCAGTACTCGTACTGGAACGTCGCCTGTCCGGAACTCTTCGGCCCCATCGGCCATTCTGAGAGCAATGTGCCCCGTCAAGTCTGCCATCCTGAAACATACCTTTCAGAATTAGAAATAATTCTTTGCAACAAAACTTTCTAACACTCCATTGTATTAATTCTAATAGAAACCGAACCCATTTCGACCCCGCTTCCCTTGCTGCCCCCCGCTTCCTTTGCTTCCTACAGTCTAAGTAAAGTCATAGTAAGCTCCTAACAATAGCTGGGGAACGGAAACGAGCGGAGCCGGAGTAGTAATGTCAAACTTGGACTAACTTGCTACTAACTTACTGTTTCTTTGTTGCTATGAAATTGTATTGCGATTTACTGGTTTGTTTTAAACGTGCATTAGTAAGGTTCTTTCTTCGATCAACAATATACAACTAGATAACGGGTCGCATACAAAATCAAAGAGAAATTCTGTCCTCGTATAAATATACAACATTTTTTGTTAACAAACTGAGAAAACAGTCCGAACACATTATAATTTCGACCTCAAAACAACCATAATTCCTAGTAATTTTTGAAGGAACACTGCGGCATTGCGAGACGTGCTTACGTTGGCTTTGTTCGAACGCAACTAATTCAGAATAAGACCTCACTCCAATAGTGAGGCGTTATTTGCCGGGACATGTTTTGAGCGCTGACGCGTTATCTAGTTGGATATTGTTGATCGAAGGGTTCTTTCAAGGCAAAGGAGATGCGAGCCCGGCCATAGAAAAAATGCCAAGTGTTGTTTACATCTGTATATTATTTTATAATGTAGGTAATATTGCATTTATCATGAACGGACCCTTAAATAATTTTTGTGATGCATATTTTCGTAAAAAAACACATTTAAAATATCTAAACTGTTGTAACACAGGTCATGTTCTGAGTTTTAATATCAATTGACATTGTCAGTTCTGTTTTTTTTATTGCCTTGGTATTGCCGCTTTACAATTTTTCTTTTTGAAGTATACAATATTTGGCATTTATCGCCGGATGTCCTTTAAGGTTTTACGATGGAATAACTAATAAGGCTTCGAGTGACATTCATGTAGTCACAGATTATTTATATAAGTTAAAAAATAACTTATGTAAATACCGAAATACCGCCTGATCTTCAACGGTGAAGGAAAATGATCTTGAGGAAACCTGCATACACTGAAGAAGAAATTTGGATGCGTATGTGAAGTTACCAATCAGAATTGGGCACTCGTGGTAGACTAACACCCATACACTGTCCTTAGCGGTAGGCCTGTGCCCTGCAGTGCGACGATTATACAGGGTGAAATTGATATCATTAGCATCCTTTTAAACTAAGAGTCTACTCATCAAACTGAACAACTTTTACTATGGGAGCAAACAAATCGGAGCAAAAAAAAAATCTGCTGTCCCATACATTTGAGTCGTGTAGGCAGCGGCGGGTGCAGTTTAGTATGGGACAGCAGATTTTTTTTTGCTCCGATTTGTTTGCTCCCATAGTAAAAGTTGTTCAGTTTGATGGGTTGACTCTTAGTTTAAAAGGATGCTAATGATATCAATTTCACCCTGTAGACATGAAGATGACTACCTTATTCTGACTAAACTCAAGCACAACATAGGTAAAGTACAGGAAGCCAAAACATTACCTCTCACATACAGGGTGCTCCAATGTTTACACACATAATGGCTACGGCCCGGAGCTCGGAGCGCTGGAATGGATCCTACTGTATTCCATCTACGCGTCTCGTCTCGTACAAACACAATTTATACGAGATTGTTTGACTTCTTACTTGTCGTAGCGATGTCACAACTTGGAGATGGTAAAGTCTTGCATTTCTATTAGTTTGCAAGCCAAAAATATAATTAAGGTGGTTTCAGTCCATACAAAACTTGTCGTAGAACACTCGTAGAAGGTATTAATAAATTTAATGTTTTATACAAGGTGTTACAAAAATACAAATAAACCTTGTAGACCACCGAACTGAACAACTTTCACTATGGGACCAATATCGAAATCGCGAAAAAAAAAAAATGATGCTCCATACTCTATAAATCGACTAGAGCTAAAATATGTATGGGATATCAAATTTTTATTTTCGCGATTTCGATGTTGGCTTAGGGAAAGTTGTTCAGTTTGACGGTCTAAACAACCCCCTTAAGAGTTTTAAAAATTTATTCTTACTTATGAAACAACCTGTATAATATGGAAATGTAGCTTAGAAAATGTAGATTGCGCGTCTCAAATAACATTTACAAATATAATTACGAAATTTTGTATGAATAATTTCAAAGCTTGATAGGTTGATAGGAGCTTGATAGAAAGCTTGATAGGAAGTATAGTCCTCCATAGTAAATATTGTTCAGTTTGATGGTCTTATTTCACCGTTTCAGTCTGCGGAGGGCTGTCCCATACACCCTGTATTATGTGACTATTATTAAGAATATAGCAGACTGTATTAGAATGAACTTTTTTTTTTTGCTATAAATGTGGTAGGTACCTCAGGACTTGCTTCAGACCATCAAACTGAACACTTTTTACGTACGGTTCTATGGGTTGTTCCATAGAAAACGTCACGGCTACTCGACCGAAATGTTATTAATTTATTATGGATTGGCCACGGACTTGAAAGAAATACGGACCGATTATTGCACTAAAAAGATGTGAAGCATGCAAGGTAATACAATCTCATTTGTTCTACAAGCGACATACACTCACACAGATGCACTAGCTCTAGGTGCAGGTCCTGCAACCCGTCACCTTATGTACCGCGTGACAGCACGCACACAAAAGAAATGGGTGCTTCACTCATGATTAGACGAGGTTACGTCTGGTTCTTCTTTTAAGTCTGTGGGATAGGCTGATTTTTTTTTGGGCGAGATCTTTGTTTCTCCCATATAGTGAAAGTTTTCAGTTTGTTTGAATGAATGAATGAAATATACTTTATTTACACCTAAAACAGAATACAATGCGCAATAGGAAACAAAACTGATTATTGTACAAATAAAGCTATTTCTTCCACACAACCTTAGGGTAGAGGAAAGTATAACAAAGAACGGGTCGGGCGGTTTGATTGTCTAAAGTTTTATCACGCTTTAAATCACTTGTTTAAAAGGTGTTTAAAAGGTATTTTACTGCAAAACTGTCCTTAATTTAAGGAGTACAAGGTTCTTTTCACTAGCGTCTAGTCTAGCTTTATGAAAGTATATCTTCATAAAATATCCCACAGTCAAACATTCATTAGACGGCGGTTAAACATAACACCGCAGGAGAATAATTAACAAGGCAAACTATACACCGTCTGGATGTACCACTATCAGTAGACGAAGAGCTGGCTGCGAAAATAATAATGATAAGGTGCATTGATAATCTAGACTGTTTTAAAACTGTAACAGAAGTGTGTCTGTACATTGAAGATATTTACAAGAAAAAGATTATGATATGGTTTTTAGGGTGTCCGGCCTGTCTCCAAATCAACCTTTTCTAGAATTTTTGTCCGTCTGTTTGTTAATTTGTTTGAGCCATTGACTTACACTCTAGTCTAGGTATAGTATATGTTAGTGGTTTGAGCATCCACGCAAGAACTACCGAACCGACCTTGATCAAAAAAATGTTTATTATACAGGGTGAAATTGATATCATTAGCATCCTTTTAAACTAAGAGTCTACCCATCAAACTGATCAACTTTTACTATGGGAGCAAACCAATCGGAGCAAAAATAAAATCTGCTGTTCCATACTCGACTCATATGTATGTAACAGCTGATTTTATTTTTGTTTAAAAGGATGCTAATGATATCAATTTCACCCTGTATAGACTTCAAATCTGATATATAATTTGTTTTTTAAAGTTTTAAACTATAAAGTTATTATACGAAGTCGCGGGCAAACTTAAGTTTTTATGTATAAATACCTTCCTTACAACAAGCGCATAGCACTGACAGCCTGCACCAAATGATTCTATTTTGATTAATAATTTACGTGAGAGCTCGTCCACTCTTCCCTTCCCGGGTCAGACATCTGACTGTCAGCGCTATGTGCTTGCCAGCTAGCAAAGAAAGTATTTATTTAAACATTGTCATTACACCATATCACTTTTTATTTTCGTAGCCAGCTCTCCATCTATTGGATGGTTTCAGACTTTTTAGCTGGGTTAAATAGTTTGGGCTATACGGAGAAAGAAAGTTGTTCACTTTTATAGTCTCAAGCACCCTTTTACGATATCCTTTAATGAATCAAATACTTAAATAAAACAGGCTTTATGGCCATTGTGATCACTCCAGTAAATAATTACATAATAAGTAGCAAAACCTCAAAACATTTAACAAGTTGCCTATCATCCCTTATTGTTAGCTTAAGCACGCATTAATGTAAGTATACAAAAGCGGAAACCCCTAAATCTCACCCCATTATGTGAGAGCATGAATTATACACTCGAATTTCAAATTGTGACGTCATCTTAGCTAGGCGATGAGTGTTAATTTCAACTAATTAAAATTGCTTAAAAATTGCTTTAAGGGTCGGCACTACCTACGGCCCGTTTGACATATCTGTCAAAAGAAAAAGACCGGTGGCCGACAACACTCAACCCTGTCTTATAAGATTAATGAACAAACCAATTTGATAGCTTTTGATAATAAATTTCTTGCAAAAAACTTGGTCGCAGCTTGGCTGGCATGTTTACTGGTGTGAAGGAAAAAGTGAACCCTACCTGGTGACACAACATTTTACCTCGTTGAATTAAAGGACGTAACTAGTCTGTTGGTCTAGAGTCCAATTAGTAAGGACTAAAAAGTCTGGTCGGCCGACCCTATCCTGGCAGGTCTGTAGGTCCGACCGAATTTAGGGTACCTACTACTCGGAAGGCAGATTTTACCACATTAAATTAATGTTGAATGTTTGGTTGTGCGTGGCAATAATCCTGCAGCATCTGGATTTGAGAGCCGTAGGTCGAAATGACATTTACAGCAACAGTACAGTACCGTGATGGACCTATAATGTGACTGATCAAAGATCAACCCTGGTGGTAGGATAGGATGGGTTCCAGCTAATTAGATCACAGTATTACTAAGGCTTAAAAAAACTTAAAATTATTATAACAGAACAAATTAAAACTTTTAACAGAATAATGAAATTATTATATTAAGTTTAATATTATTGGTTAGCAAACTAAGGGTTTGTAATCTTTTATCATCATAATCATCGTCAGATATAATATTTTAAGCACGGAATAAAAGTTAATTTTGCAGTAACTGGAACGATTGCCTTCAAAAACATTTGCGCAAAAGGACATCAGTGTGATGACTTTTAGTAGATTTCTTCTTTATTGGTAGATTTAGGGCAAAATTGTTTAGTAGATTTTAGTAGAAATTGGGTATTCGAAAATGTTAATGTATTTAAAAATGCAAGGATTCAGGCTAATAAAATCTAAGCTGGCAATACAAATGGCTGAGAAAACGATTGCAGGGTTTGCAAGTTTTCCGGAACTTCTAGTACCTACATCATCATCATAATCATCAGCCTATACAAGGTGTTACAAAAATACAAATAAACATTTAAGGGGGTGGTTTGATTGTCTACATCAAACTCAACAACTTTCACTATGGGACCAATATCGAAATCGCGAAAAAAATAATGTATGTTCTATACTCTACAAATCGACTCGCGCTAAAAATGTATGGGATATCAGATTTTTTTTCGCGATTTCGATGTTGGTCCCATAGAGAAAGTTATTCAGTTTGACGGTCTAAACAACCCCCTTAAGAGTTTTAAAAATTTATCCTTACTTATGTAACACCCTGTATACGTCCCACTGCAGGGCACAGGCCTACCTTCTAGGAGGGTGTTTGGGCGTAAGTCCACCACGCATGCCCAATGCGGATTGGTAGACTTCACATACATCAGAATTTCTTCGTCTGCATATGCAGGTTTCCTCACGATGTTTTCGTTCACCCTTTGATAGCAGTCGGTAATACGTACATAAGTTCGAAAAACTCATTGGTACGTGGCATGTTGTCCGTGCGGATTCGAACGCGGACCTCTTGATTGAGAGTCCATACCTCTCCGCAACGCGCCACCGAACTCACTTCTAGTACATCAAATATTAATCATATCGCCTAATGTTGTTTTTTTTACAAAAGAGGGCTTCTGAACAGAGTTGGAATTTTGGTACCTAGCACTTTTAATATGTCAAAGGGATTACATGTTTATCGACTTCCAATAATGTCGTTATACGGGTATATTTTATATCACTGCGGATAACTTCAGCATGTATCGAACTTCAAAATAGCGAAAATAAATCAGCTGTCCCATACATTTGAGTCGAATTGAGTCTTTGAGTCAAATTCTTGTTAATATTTCTGTGCCCTTTCAGGATTCATGTACCCATTTTAGCTACTAAGTAACACCTATAATATGTTCTTGTGTCGCACAATGTCCTTCAGCGTGACGAAAATTACTGCTGAAATCTAACAAAATCTACCAGCCCTGTTTCAAATTCTACTTAAATTCTACCAAATAATATTTATATGTCGTTACAGATGGTTAAAATTTAATATAAACACGTTTTTGAACAAAATAATTATTATCAATTTTATCTAAACGCTCATCATTACACATGTTATTTTCGCATTTTTGTATAATTTTTATTGGTTTTCATCACTTTGTAACATGGAAGCTTCAATTTTCAAATAAATATTAAATTTGGTCGTCCCTATGCAAGTTTAAATTTAGTACAGTTTTCTGTGTTAATATGGTTTAGGTAATTTTTGGTAGAGTTTAGTAATTATTTTTTGTTGTTTCTGGTTTTTTGGTATTTTTTTGGTAGTTTTTGGTTAGTTTGGTAGTTTTTCGTTGTTTATGGTTATTTTGGTAGATTTTCGTAGTTTTTGGTTATTTTTGTAGATTTTTATACTTTTTGGTAATATTTGATAGAAGAATGAAAATTACCAAAAACTACCATAAAAACAAAAGAGTTCTTGACGGCTTGGCTACGGGGTGGGTTTGTCGACATAAACAAAATATTTGTTTTGCAAAAGAGGTACATTCGAATCGTAAGCGGAATTCAGTCAGTAAGGGTGTCATGCCGATCCTTGTTTACCGACTCTAAATTGTGCGAAATCGTGAGACGATACCCCGTAGTATTCCGTAGCAAGAGATTAAATAAAACTCGCAAAAATGAGCTACTGGTATCAAATTACCGACTAGCATCGATGCTAAGGACTGGGTAGATCAACTATTTTTTGTCCATACCTAGTCCCAGTCATCTGCATAAAATTTTCTCAATGTCCAGGCTCAGGCTCAAGCTCAGGTTTTGCTTGCCCCAAAATTTCCCTAATAGCATTTATTGTTGGCAGTTGGCTGGCCCACACATGTATCGTTCGTTGGGCAACGGTTAGTTTTGGCCGGCTATTTTCGTTATGGGCCAACCATGTAGGGCCTATGTATATAATTCCTACAGTTTCCCAACGGTTGGCAAATGGCAGGTTTAACCACTGGATATAAGCCTTCGGAATTATATTTAGGTAAGTATATCGTAGGGAAACTGTCACTGTTGTAGCACGGGGTAGGCCGAGACTCGTAGAATATTGAAACGCTGGTGGCGATTGGACAAAGTGTATTTGTTACAACTTTTACAATTTACAAAGTAAAAGGCGGTCCGTGGTAACATACACGACAACTATGGCTATCTTCCGGCCTGATCCTTCTATATCTATGCTATGACTAGTTGTATAGGTCCGCGTCTGCGTACGTATTACAGCCTGTGTTACAGCTAGGTAGGTAAGATTACTTGACAAACGTGGCGATCGTCGGGGAGGTCACTCAAACCGGGCGAATCTTAACAGCGCGATGTAGAAACGGGTACAGCGCCATCTAGCGTGGAATGACTGGAACTAGGGTTTTCCTCCCCCTCTAACTCAACGCCACCCGCGCAGTCCACGCACCCACCCCCGCACCCCCTTTACCAGGCACGTATCCAGGGGGGGAGGGATAGGTGGGATTTGTTCCCCCCCGAAATCCCAATTTGTATGGAAAAGTGATGACAGCACTTACTTTTTCATTGTTTTTCTATGAATATCTCCCCCCGAAATTCAAATGTCCCCCCCGAACAAAAGTCTGGATACGTGCTTGCCCTTTTAGCCGGCACTCAGTAGTTATTTTTTCAATTGGGCCAACTAATATACTTTTATGGAAATACCAACGTTATATAGCCAACGGTAGCATAAGAAGTAAAGGCCCATTGATGACAATGTTACTATTGGGCCAACGTTGACACATTACAGTATGCCAACGCTATCTAGCCAACGGTAGTAATAGACATAAAGGCCCATTGTTGGCAATCGGTTGGTTATAATCATAATATTCGCCTTCGTTGGGCCAACACAAAGCCATGTAGGCGATCTAACTAACAACATTCCAACTATTTCCCAACTGTTGGCCAATCGTGGCCAACAATAAATGCTATTAGGGTTAATGTTTGTTGAATAACTAAGGATTCCATTTATTAAACACACACACACCGTTTTACAAAATTACTTGAATTTTACTCGAATTTTGGCGGTTGTCCGATGGACGCTTTATTTCGTTGTCCCCACGCTTTTTGGTCTATCGGACAACCACTAAAAACTTCTAGTAGTTCAACACAGATGGTGGAATGTACATGTGTGTAGAAGAATCATATCATTAGATACAATATCTATCTTACAAAATTAATGAATGTCAAGAAAAAAGGAATAAAAACTTTTTTTTATACAGTACCGTGAGGACAAAAAATAGTTGATCTACCCGACTACAAAATAAAGTCGAATACTGTTCTTGTGTATAGTAAAATACCAGATGACATTAAAGCCGACAAGAAATTTCTGAAGAAGGTTAAAGAATTATTAGTCGAACAGTGTCCCTATGACTTTAATTAGTTTCTTCAGTATAAGTAAACAAACAGGCATCAATCTGAGTAGAAAGAAATGTGTTGCAGACCGATTATTTGTACCTCAATAGGTTATTATAATTTTTAACTAATCACATTGAACTGATTTTATAACATTTAACTCGTTAATTAAAAAAATAATAATAATAAATTACAAAAAATAGTGGTCAGCACAAGCGTACATTTAACTAATTTAATTGTAGTAAGTATGTATTATAATTTAATTGTAGTAAGGTGGTAGTTAAATTATTGTCTGGCACCTATTGTTTAAATTTGTTTTTTTCTTAATGTTTATAAATTATATTGTAGTGTGACTAATAGGTACTCTGTAGGTACTTACCATCTGTAACTTATGTACCTACCTACAATTTAAGGTAAATAAATAAAATTAAATGAGATGAACCAAAAAGTAACATATTAACCATAAACTACCAAAAAGTACGAAAAATTACCAAAATATCAATAATCTACCAAAAAGTACGAAAATCTACCAAAAAAACCCAGAAACTACCAAAATGACCACAAACTACCTACCGAAAAGTACGAAAATCTACCAAAATAACTTTTTGGTTACTTTTGAACGAAAATTTGCCAAAAACTAAAAAACGACTCAAAAACTACCATAAATTACCAAAATAACCAAAAACTACCATAAATTACCAAAATAACCAAAAACTACCAAACAGTGCCCGGAAAGTAACTTTTGTGAAATTCCCTTGTGTTGTCTTGTGTCGCGCAATGTCTTTTCGCGCAAAATTCTGTCGTGCAAATGACTTACAAAGTCAATCGTTTGAGTTACCTACTGCGGTACAGAATTCACTCTTATTCCATTCTTATTTAAAACATATCTGACGATGATGATGATGATTTCAGATTATCAATCCTTAGTTTGCTAGTAACAATAGTAATAAACTTACAGTTATTCTGTTATAATTATGGGTACAAAAATTAACGAGTAATAGTCGACCAATTTATATAATGTACTTCTAAGTCCACATATCGTGCGGGCAACTACGGAACCTTACACTGCGTGTGGCCCGACACCCACTTGCCCGGTTTTTTATAAGTTACTTTACCTACTTTAGCTAAAAATGGATTTGTTCATTAATCTTCTAAGACAGGGTTGGGTGTTGCCGGTCACCGGTCTATTCGCCATGATTTCGAACGATTGACGGCCCATAGTAATTTGTATGAAGAAAACGTCCAAAAAAATATGTGATTTTTGGTAACAAATTGCAAAAAAACTAGAAGTCGTATCGAAAAACTGATTTGTTTAAAGTGTTCTTTGATGTTTTGCCATTGATTAGAAATATATTTTGTTGTTTTATTTTGTTTCACTAAATCACAGGACTCGGAACGCGGCAGTGCTATTCTGGAGTTTTTCATGAAATTCTCGATTACTTTCTGATGTAACTACACAATTTTATTGAAATTTTTTTTGTTCATCTTGTACTTCATCTTTTAAAGAAGCGATGGTATTAATTTTATTTCGAAATATGGCTATTTACTATCCTCAAAAGTCGGAACGCCGAACCCTGTTTTGCCCGATCAGGGTAGTGCCGACCCTTAAGGGGCTACCTGCCGGTTTTGGGTAACTTGGTAACCATTTTATTCATTTTCACTGGACCATCTACAGGATATGAGAAGTGATGTGGGTTTTCTAGAAATCAATTTTAATGAATAAAACCGAAGAAAAGGGACTCTAAAGTCACCCCTTTTTTTCCAGTTGTAACCATTTTATTAATCTTACATTTTGAATCGGAAGAAAATGAAAATTTACAATATTGTTCACAATACAATTTAGAATGATGTGGTTTACTTACTTTTTAGAAATTAATAAAAAATCATCGAATGTTTCAAAGAAAACAGCTAAATTCTGACCTGCGCCACGCGCTCGTTCACATCGATTAGTATGGAGAGTCGTAGTCCGGGGCAGATACGCCTTAAATTAGTTAAATAAATAACATTATTTCTAATTATATTACTTACCCTTAAATTGCCTACGCAGCTGTTTTTTTTTTTGTTCTGATCGTTTTGCTCCCATAGTAAAAGTTGTTCAGTTTGATGGGTAGAGTATGTGGTTTAAAGGTTAATGATACTTTACCTTACACCCTGTATATATTTTGTGTCGAGTAGATACACACTAGCGGACTGAGGGCGGGTGGAGGGGGCGGTCCGCCCCGGGCCTCCCATCCTGGGCGGCCTCCAAATCTCTAGAAGATTTTTAATCAAATCGGAAACTAGGCCAAAATGTGTTCAGTAAGTATGAGGCAGTTTTCAATTGGAGGCCCGTTCCTCCATATCTATTCTGGGACTGCAGTTTCGAGTTGATGAGATGCTCTACACCCCATAAACACTGAATCAGCCTTGATGCTGGCAGTTTCAAAAAGTACATACACTTTTCGTATACTATTAAGTATGCAACGCATTTAAGTATACACCCTGTATTTACTTCTGCAAAATAAATTGGAATTACCCCAATAAGCTGTACAGGTAGCGATATTTTTCAATTGTTATATGGAACGAAGTAAGAATCGATCATTCAATAGGTATTAAATCGTTCGAATAAATCGCTCCCGAACTTTTTTCATTCACCCGTTCCATTCTCAGCGTCAATCAACTATTCGTATTCGTTCGAAATTTAAAGTTTTCGAAATTCAAAAGTTTCCCGTTCAGTTTGCAGTTGAATTGGAAACTACAACCTCTGCGTCCCCTACCACGAAACTGCTTCATAACAGAAAAGTTAGATCCTTCGATGAAACTTCCGGATTTACTACCATCGATGCGTTTTCGGTTATTTCTTACTATTTGTATTAGCAGACTTTACCAGAATATTTGTTGTTATAAGTATAGCATAGGCATATGCTCACGGCTATATTCTCCGAGGGGGTAGTCAAAGATATTCTGAACCCTCAGAACATCCACGTTTCACTCGTAGTACCGAAATTCTGTCCAGTATGACGGGGAGTGAGTCCGTCGCCACTTTTAATGTACAGTGGGTACAATAAATGCCTCGAAATTGAAGCATGCCGGTTTCTTCAGTATGTTTTCCTTCACCGAAAAGCCAGTGGTGTTGTAAATCGTACATGAATATTGTAGTATAATAGAATTGATATCATTAGCATCGTTTTAAACAATCGTTCTAGTTTTAAACTAAAAGTCTACCCATCAAACTGAATTTTACTATGGAAGCAAACCAACCGGAACAAAAAAAAATCTGCTGTTCCGTATCCTAAGCCGATGGCTGTTCCATACTAAACTGCAATGCCTACTCGACTCAAATGTATGCAGCTGTTTCTTTTTGCTCCGATCGGTTTGCTCCCACAGTAAAAAGTTGTTCAGTTTGATGGGTAGACTCTTAGTTTAAAACGATGCTAATGGAATCAATTTCACCTTGTATCTGTATAACGTTACGCCTCTTTCTCGACCAGAAGCCGTAGAATGCTACACTTGATGCGGCTGTATCACGTCTTTTATCTCGTTAGTTCGCGCGCAAATAGAAAGAGAGCGAAGGTGTGATAGCGCTGGTGGCATGCTACCCATGCAGAAGTCGTAGCATTCTACAGGTGATACAGCTGTATCACGTTACGCCTCTTTCTCGACCAGAAGCCGTAGAATGCTACACTTGATGCGGCTGTATCACGTCTTTTATCTCGTTGGTTCGCGCGCAAATAGAAAGAGAGCGTAGGTGTGATAGCGCTGTATCACGGTGACATGCTACCCATGCAGAAGCCATAGCATGCAACAGGTGATACGGCTGTATCACGTCTTTTATCTCGTTAGTTCGCGCGCAAATAGAAAGAGAGCGAAGGTGTGATAGCGCTGGTGGCATGCTACCCATGCAGGATGCGCCATTTGCTACGGTCCTTGCTTCGCCAGCAATGTATAAGAAACATGAATGAAAACTCTAAAATAATACTTCTCACTGACCAATCGCGTCTATGGTAATCAGAAATATGTAAATCAAGTAGTAGGTCCGAGTTATCGAAGCATTGGTTTGATTCGATTCGTTTTCATGTTTTATGTATTTGAATCACAACCGAAGTGCATTATACACTCTTACATGCATACATAATATAGGTATGTAAACTAAATCGTGTTACACTTTTAAATCATGTTTGTAAAACGTTTTTTTTTTTAAATAGACGCCTGATAAAAACTAAGGAGCAATATAATAGTTTGAAACTTACCCACACACACCGTAACTGTTATGTATTTGAAAGGCAATAAATAGAACAATCGAAATCACCACAGATGACCTCCAATAGATACCGCATACAGGGCAACCGACGCGCACCACACATCTATGATTTTGCACTAACATATGCAACGGGATAGAGCGAGATCAGAATAGTGCGACCTTGAAATGGCCAATCATGTTGCATTATTTCGTGCCCCGCTACCCGCACCTAACGCCAAAAATGGTGACTTCGGCCCTGTACGAAATTTTCATCATACGTTATCTATTGGCGGTTATCTGTGGAAATCACTCATTCATTAGGTACTTTAATTAAAGGGTCATAAAATTCTACTCATAAAACTGAAAAACTCTCCCCCATGAAATCTACAGGAAATTAGTAAAAAAAAATTGAAATACCTATAAGTACCAGAGTTGGGCAAAAATTATCTATTTTCGAAAAACCGGGAAGATAAAACTAAATCATCTTTTATTTGAAGTAACTAAATAATCCGTCATTTTGTTATTTTAATTTATCTAGATCAGTTTCATTTTTATCTAAGTAGATAAATTAGTTGGGATTTTAAATAAAAGATGAATGTCAGTAGTCAATAAACATCTTTTATTATTATTATATGTCTTACGTTCCGTAATCACGGGCAATTAAGTCCCGGACCTTTGGAAGGCGTGCATGGGGCCGAAGCCAACATGTAGAGGCCCGTTCAACAGACAAGTTAATCTAAATGTAAGGGATACACATGGCGGATACCATCCCCGAGCGCACAAATTGATACACACGGGGATGGTCCCCGCCAGGTGCAAAGACTATTGGAGTGAGGCGCTATGGCCGCGATGGAAAAATAAGGTCTTGGGCTATGTAGGTGAAAGTTGGATGGATGGATACTGGGCTATGGGAGGAGACTAACGGACGCCTGCCATGACAACTAGTCTCAAAATTGTAAATAGGGCAGGCGGTGACTCGCCGACTCGTCGAGTGGGCCCCATAAAAAGGCCGCACGCACAAAGTGCGACAATGTTGCGGCTAAAGGTTGTCGAGAGGTGCGGCACCGGTTTCACCATCGCGGGGTTTACCCCCGTGAGCGGGTACGTGCAATACACTTCCAACCTGGAGCATAGGTTCTGCTCTTGCGATTCCACTCTGGACGGCCAATGAAGGCAAGCCAGAGGTAGGGGGGTGTGTTACTGTCTGTGGGGGTGTGTGTGTGAGCGCATGTCTGTATGGTCCCCCTGGATAGGGGTACGCGGTGTCGCCACTCACCGTCAGCTCGCCACAAGCTGCCCCCGCGGGGTTATTATTATTATTATTAGTACCACAGGTAGTACAGTCATGTAGAACGTAAGTAGTACTTACTAGTTTCATGTGTAGAACTAGAAGTGGTCGGGCATGATGAAATGAACGTCAGTGTGACGGTTTGACCCGACGTGACATTCTGTATACATTTATTGTTATAAGCTTTCCTTAGGTATACTTATACATTTTTTGCCACTTTCGTTCTGTTAGTGTACCTATAACGAGTATGTCTACACTTCGTGTATGTATATGTATACCTA
Source organism: Agonopterix heracliana (assembly GCA_963693445.1). Classification (NCBI taxonomy): domain Eukaryota; kingdom Metazoa; phylum Arthropoda; class Insecta; order Lepidoptera; family Depressariidae; genus Agonopterix; species Agonopterix heracliana. Next base: position 7,694,864 of record OY856331.1, read on the forward strand.
CGCCACTATTTTGACCATGCCGCTGCCTTCACGCAGCCTTAAGGCATAACCCTTCTTCTTCAACTTGACACGTGTCTGCTTATCATTGCGATCTTCGTTTAGATGTGCCTACACAATGTCACACTACACATAAAATGACCTAGTTGAACACACGGACTTGAAAGAAATACGGACCGAATATTGCACTAAAAAGATGTGAAGCATGCAAGGTGATACAATCTCGTTTGTTCTACAAGGGACACAGTGTCACGTTACACATAAAATGACCTAGTTGAACACACGGACTTGAAAGAAATACGGACCGAATATTGCACTAAAAAGATGTGAAGCATGCAAGGTGATACAATCTCGTTTGTTCTACAAGGGACACAGTGTCACGTTACACATAAAATGACCTAGTTGAACACACGGACTTGAAAGAAATACGGACCGAATATTGCACTAAAAAGATGTGAAGCATGCAAGGTAATACAATCTCGTTTTTTCTACAAGGGACCTACACTCACACAGATGCACTAGCTCTAGGCGCAGGTCCTACAACCTGCCATCGTATGTACCGCATGACAGCACGCACACAAAAGAAATAGGTGCTTCACTCATGATTAGACAAGATTACGTCTGGTTCTCCTTTTAAGTCCGTGGTTGAACATTGTTTGCTTTAAACTACGGTGTTAGGGTACAGTTGTATTACTTTAAAGGGTGATTGTACCCATGATATTGAACAACTTTCTATAAGAAACCAATTGAAGCACAAAAGTGGCAACCTATATAACCACATGAAGCATTAAACTATTATAACTATGACTGTTAAAAAATTAAGACTTTTCATACAAAAGTTCGATCAGCTGATTGCATTTAGTTTGGGAAGTCCACATTTTTTTTAAGATTTTCATACAATGTTTCTTAGAGAAAGTTGTTTAGTATCATGGTACAACTTAACACCCTGTATACAGGGTCCAACTTAGTATGCTGACGGGTTTTTTAGAGGATGATGAGACCATCAAACTGTACAACTTTCTGTATAATATGACAAACAGCGAAATCGCGAAAAAAAATCTGCTTTCCCTTACATTTGTGTCTAGTAAGATTGCAGTTTAGCTGATTTTTTTTTCGCGATATCAACAATGATCTGCCTCCGTGGTCTAATGGTTCATTGGGCTCTTGACACGGAGGTCGTGGGTTCGATTCCCACGGGGGGCACCTAGTGAAATGTCACTTTGTGCGTTTTTCCCCAGTTGGTTAGGACATTGCAGGCTGAGTCACCTGATTGTCTGAAAAGAAAGATGATTCCGTGCTTCGGATGGCACGTTAAGCTGTTGGTCTTGGCTACTATCTCTGGTGGTAGTAGTCGTTACATAAAAACCACGTCAGAGGCCGTAAGGCCGTTTGAATAAACTCTGACACCAGGGCTTGCTGCCCACTCGATAAGAAGAAGAACAATGATCTTATCGCGTAAGTTGTTCAGTTTGATGGTCTAATCGTCTAATCATAAGCTTTCAAACACAACAAAGACCCCCAGTATTTGTAACAAAATCTCTGCCCACCTTGAAATAAGAATCTGGTCCTGAGTTTATTTATATGTGTGAACTTAATAAATAATACGTTACAATCACTATTATAATCATCGCCATTCACTACATAGTGGTTGATGAATGATGAGTCATTCTTAACTTGAACATAACCTGCTTCGACGATGACTCATACATAACTGAGTATAATATAAGGCAGAAAACTATACATATTTGCTTGTAGAATCATTTTAGTACATGACGTCATTATTATTTCTGTAATTTTAATAGTGACTAATAAAGGGTCGAGAAAACAACATAGGGCTTCGGTGGTGTGTTGCGGAGAGCTATGAAACTCAATTTAGAGGTCCAGGTTCAAAACCGCACGGATGACATGCCATGTAGTCCATGTACCAATGATTTTTAGGGTTCCGAACCTCAAAGAGGAAAAACGGAACCCTTATAAGATCACTCTCGTGTCCGTCCGTCCGTCTGTCACAGCCACTTTTCTCAGCAACTATAAAAGCTAGCGACTTGAAATTCGGCATAGTGGTCAATCATGCTAACCCAAACGTAAAGCGAGACTAAAAATTTAGAAAATAATTTTTCTACAAATTTTTAAGGTCCAAAAACTGATGACTTTTAAAAAAAACGTTTTCCAACCTAGCCGAGTTGGGTATCATTTGAAAGGGCTTTGAACGTAGATTTTGTAATGGTAGTTCGTTTTACTAAGTGATGCGTAGTTATTCATTTATAAGCCCGACTGCACGAAAAATTTTGGTTCCCCCCCCCTGATCTTCGAAAATATAAAGCCAAAAAATCTGAAATAATTCTTACATGTCGATGAACTATTGAATTTTGTAGGAAAATTATAGCGGTGTCTGTATTGATAATAGTTTTTGAGAAATTTGAAAAAATACAGTACAAACAAACTTAGGGTTGCAGTTGATGTTTTTCGTTGATGAGCGTAGACACAAACTTTTTATATTACATTTTAAATAAAATCCAATAAATTAACACCAGTTTAAGTCATAAAAATGAACAAAGATAACAAAAATGCGAGTTTTTCGATGAATTACCAACTCCGTTGTGAAGTTTTGTTGTTAGCCATATTTCGTCACTGTTTTTTGCTTAATTTTTTTTTAAAAGACGGTAAATCTGTGAAATTCCACTAAATCTATTCTATAACACCCTACAATTATTCCTACTCATTAAAAAAAAGTACAAAATGAATAATTGTTTCGATATTTTGATTTGTGATTTGTATGGTTTCATGCAAGAACGGGTGTACCTACCTACCGGTATCGATGAAACTTGGTAAACAGCTAGTTAGAGTACCTATATCCAGAGATAGCATAAAAGGTAGGTGCTTAAGATTTTTGTGAAAAATCACTATTTCAATGGGAATAAACTGTATTAAAATATTTTCGAGAAGGTAACAGTAATTTGAACATTTGAACTTTGCTTGAATGACAGGATGTGAGGTCCGATTCACAATGTAGGAAACGTAAAATTTATAACTTTACAGTAAACCGTATTTCATTATTGAAAAAATCCTAACATAGTATAAGAGAATTACGGAAAGTAACAAAATATTAAGCCATATCAACAGCTACGTTATTAAGATGGATTGAAATAATGATTTTCACAAATGAAATATTTATCATCATAATGATTAGGACAAATCTGAATAAAATCTTTACACGTCAGTCATACGTCAGTAGTGAATCATGGACATGGATCAAAGAGATTATACTTGCATAGAGGGAGGATAACTTTTGCAAGGTGGTCCACTTTATTGAAGTTTGTTTTTTTATGTTTTGTGTCATGTGGTAGGACAAAAGGCACAAAAAGTTACTACTTTACATAACTTTACATACACTAGCATGTCAAAAAGTGTCAAAAAACGTGGAAAGTGGACAGCCGCATAAACAAAATATCTAAAGTTCCATCTCTTTCTACTATTAAGGGACAAATATTTGTATGACGAATATGAATATTTGTACCCGAGTCATGGATGTTTGAATCTATATATTATGTATTCTATATCGTTGTCTAGTTATCATAATACAAGTCCAGGCTAGATTCTGGAACTTTAAATGTGACTAGATAATTTGTGTGACACTGTCCAAGATATTTATTTATTATTATTTATTTATTTATTAAAGGTATGTCATAAGAGAAAAATCAACAGAAAACAATCTTAAATTGATGCGGACTTTATGCTTTAGAATTAAGAGATCCTTCTTGTGAGCTGTGAGACATGGATATAAACCAATGTATAGACAATACCAATGCCACCTTCTTGATCATGGACAATACTTTTCCAACATAGAAATACAATGACTCGAAAAGGCATTAAAATAATAATAATCGCGAAAACGAGACACGCGTATACGCTATGCTGATGCTGATGACGTTGAAATTGCTATCAAAATCTTACAACTTAGTCGGGCTAAGGTACGAGATTTAATACATTTTGTTTCATATCTCCGTCCCTTTCCAATATGACCATTCCAGTCTGCGAATCTATAAAATACTCAATCAACGCTTTCCAAGCTTCTTGATCATTAACATGCAATGAAATTAGAGACAGTGCCTTACATTACAACCTTCTTGATCATGAACTTTCGCTTACGCTAGCTTATGCACCTTTTAGTGTTTTAGGCATGAAGATTGAATTATCAAAATTCTTGGTTTTAGGCTTTCATACCGAGAAGACGAAAAACTGGAGTAATGTATTTCTATCCAACTCGGGTGCTAGTACTAATGTGAGAAAATGATAAGCCTAGAGTTCTTCTGTTCGTCAATAACCCACCTCATTACAATACATTTTAACTTCTAGAACAGAAAGATGGCATTGTCTATAAGCACCTGGAGAGGAGAGTAAACTTCCGTACAGGCGGTGAAAATGACTTTTCAATTTATATGAAGCTAGATGACTGACTCTGGAGTCAGACAGCCTTTGTAGTACAAAAAGTGGTTACGTCGATAAGGACAGTAATAAGTAGCGATCTCCTTTTTTAACTAGAGCGAATGTGCTATGTGCGTCTCTTTTTGAGTGAATATACAAGACACGTGCTTCCTTCTATACCTTCTCTTTCTACGTTCTAAATCCATGGTTTATATCCATGTTCTAGAATCATAGTTCAAAAAGATTGCTAATGATTGAATGAGATTGCAACGGATAAACTTCTTGGTGAACTTAAAATACAGGTTAAGTTAGGCAAGGAATATACTACTCTCTACCGTGTTAGGTGTACCCACCCATTTGTTAACAAAAATACTTGGCTATTATCCATCCACTTTCTTTCACTGGAAACAATTCATGACCCACGCAGACGCTTGAAAAATAAATATGTTAAAGAAAATTGATGTCTTACCTACATTTGCATTAAGACTCCCTACCTATTCTCTAATTGGGATATTCAGGGATTTTCTTAGTAATCATATTGAATTCCAAATATTACGTAAAATTTTTCGTGCAGTAGGTACTCAAACTTGTCCGATGTAGGTGTTCATGTAGCGAGACCATTGCCACTTCTTTGAGCATGGTCACAATACATCATGTTCTTTAAACATTAAAACTTTGAATACTTACTTAATATTATAATATTAAAACGGCTGTAAGCTATCAAATTATCATGACATAATTTCTCTATTACTTATATCGTTGCACTTCTTTTATGTTGTGCTCGCTATACCACTTTCTACCTTCCCAACAACATCTTTTCTTACGGTAACATTAGGTTTGGAACCCTCTATGTGCGAGTACATACCTCGCTCTTGGCCAGTTATTTCTATCTTAAGTAGGTACGTAATACCGATTGCTCTCAAACGGTGAAGGAAAACATCATGAGGAAACCTGCATTCGCTGAAGAAGAAATTCCGATGCGTATGTAAAGTCTACCAATCGGGCACGCGTGATGGACTAACGCCTGTACACCCTCCCTGAGGGTAGGCATGGCATGTGTCCTGCAGTGGGACGTTTTATAGGCTGTGATGATGATGATGACAAATAAAGGGACTTAAAACTGAACTAGTCTGGGATTGTGGTGCTGGGTCGGTCCTTGTGGTAGGATACCGCATTCCCTGGCGGCATTTCCTCACTGAATAGCTATGCTGATCAGTTGAGCGATGATTTTAATTAGTGTACCTATTGTGTACAAATTGACGTTTCTTTGCAATTTTGATAGTATAATTAATAAACAACCGGGATCCAAAAACGGTTCAAAGATATTGCATAATATAGCCTTTTAAAGCCTGCCACATAAATGCGGAATTATTCCGGACGGAATTACGATTTAGTATGGATTTGAAATTCCGAATTCTGGACCCCTCCAGACGAAAAACCAAACGAAACCTTTTTTGGAATTCGGAATTCCAGATTGGAATTCGGTATGTGTGTGGCAGGTGTAAAAATAAGACAGAGACGGACGCTACGACGTAGCGTAGAGTCCCATTGGCACCTTTTTTGGGTACGGAAATCTAGACTTCACATATTATATTATACGCATCAGAATTTGCGATGTTTCACCGTATGAGAGCAGTTGATATTATTACGTACATAAGTTAGAAAAACTCATTGGTACATAACATGTCATCCGAGCGGATTCGGACCATGACCCCCATGATTGAGTATTTATACCTCTCCGCAATGCGCCACCGATAGCATAGCATATGCTCACGTCTTTATTCCCCGTCAGAGATATTCTTAAACCTCAGAACATCCACCTTTCACTCGTAGTACCGTACCGAAACTCTGTCCGTGTGACGGGGAGTGAGCCCGTCGCCACCAATTAATGTAACTAAGTATAATTATATTTCTTTATAAATAAGTTTTATAAAACATTCAAGCGCCACTATTTCTTCTATACGACATTCTAAACCAATGAATCACCACAGGTAGTTCTCATGACTCAGTCATTATAAAACCTATTGCTATAAAGGTACCTATAACGGTGATTGTCATTCTATACCTGTTACAAATCTTACAGATGACGAATAGGTTAGATGACTTGATAGGGAAACGAGATGACTGTATGTGGTCAAAAAGATAATTAATAAAAATATTTATGACTTTTTGAACGGCATTTCTGGATTATGTGCGGTTTGCGATGAGGAAAATCATGTAAATAAACTATCGTTTGAATGGAAAGGGTATTTACCAAATGATATTTTTTATACACTTATAAGAACTCCCAATCTGAAGTGGTACTGGGCTGGACATGTCTGCCGCATGCCTGATGACTTATGGGCCAAAATCACTACCAACTGGCTCCCAGTACAAAATCGGCGTCGAGGCAGACCTAGGAGAAGGTGGCGGGACGAAATTGATAGCTTCTTTAAGAACTGGCCCAACGAAGCGCAAAACAGGGATGCATGGAGAGAGCGGAGGGAGGCCTTTGCCCAACAATGGGACACCGACGGCTGATATAATATAATAATAATAAGAACTCACAAAATTACCACGAGACTACGATGCATCAGAAATTCCGTTGCGACGAACGACATCGTACGATTCACCGAACCCCGGTCGCAAGCACGTATCCAGGGGGGGGGATAGGTGGGATTTATCCCCCCCCCCCCCCCCCGAAATCCTAATATTTGTATGGAACAGTGATCACACCTATACCTTTTTCGTAATTTTTCATTGAAAATCCCCCCCCGAAATTGAATGTCCCCCCCCGAACCCAAAGTCTGGATACGTGCTTGCCCGGTCGCGGTCGGCGGTACGGTTAGTACCTACTTTTAGCTATTCTGTGGTGCAGTTTACTCTGTTGCTACTTAGTTGAGCATCTTACCCAAACCATGGTGTCCCATCCCATACAAATAAAATTTTAGTTTAAAAATTGCAATATATGGCGTTATGGTATCGATTTGTAATTAATGTTTACGTAAACGTATAAATTGTTACTAAAAGTACATGATCTGACTACAAAATAATCTCATGAGCCTCGGAAAATCAAGCAATTTACTTTGCCCGAAGACTGCCCGCGTTACGGCAGTCGCGTTTCATTGTTTGACGTTGGGCATCTGTACTGTATAGTATTATATAATCTGTGCCCAAACCCATGAAAACCAAGCCGGTAAGGTGAACCGAGGCAAGTGTGACGCGGGGGGCAAGTGTGACTTGTGAATTAAAACCGGTCAATGTTATTGTAACTAAACAGTCATCTATCAAACGTTGCACGAATAGTTCGTTATACGTTTGATAGATGACAGTTTAAGTTATAACGTTGAGCGGTTTTAATTCACAAGTCACACTTGCCCCCCGCGTCACACTTGCCTCGGTTAACCTTACATATTATAAGAGAAACTGTCACTATTTCGGCTGCCATCTTCACAATCTTTTCTTATCGTTTGGGCAAGCCCTGGTGTCAGAGTTTATTCAAACGGCCTTACGGCCTCTGACGTGGTTTTTATGTAACGACTCCTACCACCAGAGATAGTAGCCAGGACCAACTGCCGACAACATTTACATAGAGATTGCGAGTTTATGAGATACCTACTTACAAACGTCAATGAGTCTGTGGTATGACTGATTTGGTATTATTATTACTATTTGTAGGTGTTGGGCCTTGACAGGCTCGCTGAGCCTGTGCCACGTAGACCATCGCTGGTCCTTTGTGAACGCCATTTCTAAAGTTCCTTACCAATCCCCACTGCGGCCAGAAACCGCAGTAGACAGTCCTTCTCCTCTGGTGTCAGTACCTGCCTACCTAGATGAGTACTGCGTTTGTACATCAGGGGGCCACAATCACATAGCAGGTGCATAGGAGTTTCCATCTCCTCCTCGCAGAATCTGCAGCCGGTCGTATCACTTAGATTCAGTGTGTGCATGTGCTTATTTAATTTGCAGTGGTAGATGATTTGGTAGATGATTTTCTCACTTTGTGTAGATACAGAAAATAAGACACTTGCACAATTGAAATTTCGCCAATCGCCAGCCTGAGATAGGGATGCTCCACAATCGATAGTTGACTAAGAAACATACAGGTCCGAAAATTTAATACTTACCTTATAAACTGCCAAATCCAAATATAATTTACTAGAGGACCGCGGCGAACTTCGCGTACCGCCTTAGAATCTTCCCGACGCACTCTTGGCCGTTTTTTAAGCCGATGTTCATCAGGGATAATGTAGCATTCTAATAGTGAAAGAATTATTCAGATCGTTTCAGTAGTTTCAGAGCCAAATCAATACAAACAAAAAAAAATCTTTCCTCTTTATAAAAATAGTATAGATAGGTATAGTATTGCATGCCATATATACCATACCAACCACTTTTTAAGGTTAACCTACACTAAACATTAACTAAATGTCTAAATTGTGAAATACGATTGTTGAAACCATTACAAAAGCACTGTATTTCCACTATTTTTGACACTATTTAAACTACTTTTCGATATTTTGCCGCCTCAAAACAATTAAGTAGGTAAGTACATTTTCTTTTTAATATCGATAATGACAATCGATATTTTTACTAAACTATTTTCCATTATAGGCCACGTTATAGTATTATCGATATATTATTATTATTAACTACCTATAGAAGACAACACTAACGATCCCTTCTCCTAGAACCGGTTTTCGGCTGAAAAATCCAGAATATTCCGGCTTCGAGCAGTTTAATTGCATTCCGCTGTCTAAAGTGGATAGATATTTGAGTTCGAAACGAAACTTTCGGATAAAATGTCGTTTCATTCACGCTTGTGTGAAAGCCAATAGATTGAGAGGGAGAAAGAGAAAATTAAACCAACCACTTAGGAGCATATAGGGTATTGCTAAGTTTTAGTTCGTTTTGGAAAATAATGGAAAGAAATAAAGTTTTCAGTAGTTTTGTTAAGTGATTGAAGAGTTCTAATAATGTTTATAACTTATACAAGGTGTTACAAAAATACAAATAAACCTTAAAGGGGGTGGTTTAGACCATCAAACTGAACAACTTTCACTATGGGACCAACATCGAAATCGTGAAAAAAAAAATTGATTTTCCATACTCTACAAATCGACTAGAGCTAAAATATGTATGGGATATGAACATTTTTTTTTGCGATTTCGATGTTGGTCCCATAGAGAAAGTTGTTCAGTTTGACGATCTAAACAACCCCCTTAAGAGTTTTAAAAATTTATTCTTACTTATGTAACAGCCTGTATAAGTAATTTGGTTATGTTTGTAGAGACCTTAGAGTATCTATTACTCTATCTAGAGACCTAGTCCTGATTAGAATAGCACAAACCCGGATGGGTGTTATCTCCAGGTAATATTGTCAGCAACATCTCAGATGTGTATTTACTGGATAAAACATTGCATCCGGCGCCACCTCTGATCACCGAGTTTCTCTTTTTCAGCAGGACATGGACAAGGGACTGCATCTGGGTTTTAGCACACACACTCAGTTAATATAACTAATGGACATTTATGTGCGTTAGCAGTGTTAGCACTGCATTTCCGCCAGTTTCAAGTTTGTGGAAGTGTCTATTACTCCATCGTATGGGACAGCAGATTTTTTTTTTGCTCTGATCGTTTTGCTCCAATAGTAAAAGTTGTTCAGTTTGATGGGTAGAGTCTGGTTAATGATACTTTTCCTTACACCCTGTATAGTCCCGTCTGTCCCGGGACAATAGATGGCAGGATTCGTTAACCTCAGGCTTTTTTTTCTTGTTTGAAAATTCCCGTATCTTTTCAATAAAAGATCGTTCTTTCTAAAGGTATTATTACGCAGAATCTAAACAGCAGACATCAGCGATCTAAAACAGCTTACACGAGCAATAGTAACACTGTCAGCACGAGATAATTACCCGCACCCTGGAATTGGCCGGTGAAAACTATGAAACTGGTAGAAGTGGCAGGGCGTTATTTTTTTTCAGGGTCATACAAAAAACGGTGCATGTTTAGGGAAAAAGGAATGGATGGATGTATTTAGCATGCTTAAATCTGTAGTCCGCTATAAGCATGCCCAGTTGCCCATGCGGCTGGACGCAATCTTTGCTACAAGAACTTCAGCCAACCACCTTTTGAGGTGTTTTTGTAAGCAAGGACTCTACCTCTGTTCATAGTGATTCACTGTTCCAAACCGGTTCCACCGGTATCCATCAAAGATATAGGCGGATAAGAGACGGGAGGAGATGCTTAGGGGCTTGGGTTTATCCGAAGCGGAGCGGAACGGAGATAATGTGCTGGCTTGTGGGGGCTGAGTTGCGTGTTTTTAGCGTGAAGATAATGACGAGCTCATGATGGGCTTTTACAAGACTAGGTTCGCGTCTAGCCTAGATTTGAGGACGAAATAACGTATGAAATAATAATAAGTGGCTAGCTTTTTGACCTTATGCCTTAGTCGTCTTCAACGACACAAAACGCACACACAAAACGCACACACAAAATACACACGCCTTAAAACATAGTTGTTATTGTGAACATTCCGTAGGGTCGTGAATTTGCGTATGTATGTTTTTGGTTTTACCTATAGAATACAACAGAAAACTTTATTTTCGACCAACTGAGATCACAATTTTGTTAGTAACTTAGCCTTTTGTTAGTTTATACAGGGTGTAACAAAACACCCTAGTAATACCTACATAACCACCAGACCACCTTTCAGACCATCAAACTGAACAACTTTCACTATAGAGCCAACAACAAAATCGCGAAAAAAAAACAGCTGCCCATACATTTGAGTCAAGTTGGTACCTACTTGCAGTTTTGTATGAAACAGTAGATTTTTTTACTTTTTTCGATGTTGGCTCCATAATGAAAGTTGATCAGTTTGATGGTCTGAAGCACCCCTTAAGAGAATATTATTCCGAGAGCGAAAATGCGCGCTGCATACAAACGTATTATGGTGATATTTTCAATACTAACCAATTAAAGTCAATGAAATTTTGCAGAAACTATCTAGAAACAAATTTCTATGCTTCTATAGAGTCCGATTTTCGTTAAAATATACAATTTCAATGCAAGGATTAATTTAAGATTTGTATGGAAATCTTTGAGGCACTGTAACTTGAAAACTATACATTTTAACGAAAATCTGACTCCATACAAGCATAGAAATTTGTTTCTAGATTGTTTAGTTCTGCAAAATTTCATCGACTTTAATTGTTTAGTATTGAAAATATCACCATAGTACGTTTGTATGGAGCGCGCTCCGAATAATATACCTAGTATTTTGTTACATCCTGTACACAACCACATTCTACAATTCTACATTCAACAACTCAAAAAGCGTAGTAGTAATCAAATTCCCACCCAGACTTACCCAGTCATTTCTAAGAGTTTCAGTCCCCTGGTTCATCCCGCCAGCCCGCCTCCGTCCCACCAGCCCCCAAGGGACAATGTCCCGGTAAATCACCGCTCCGGGACACTTTATCAACGGGACCCGGTTCTAATGCATTTTTGTGCTAACGACCGCTTCTTTTCGTGTTACTTTTTTTTAGGAGACGTCAAATAAAAAAACTTAATAACTTTCACAATGGAGCCAACTTCGAAATCGCAAAAAAGAGCTGTCTGTCTACATTTGAGTCGAGGCGGTACTGCAGTTTTGTATGAAACAGCTATTTTTTTTTTGGCTATTTCGATGTTGGCGTTATAGTGAAAGTTTGATTCTCTAAAGCACCATCTTAAGTATTTAACTTACTAAAGTTTAAGCCAGGGTGGCCCTGTACCCCGACTTCCGATTTCCGTTATATCGCAACCATTTCGGTCCGAACTTCATAGGTAAATATATTGAGATAATTGAACTGAATTGCAAACGAATTAAGCTCCACTTTGTGAAGCATGTTTGCAGACTTTGTGATTAAATGTATTGTTAAATTAATGTTAATGGTTTTAAAGTTAATGATGTATTAATTAATGTAAAATTAAATGCGTACTGAGGAAAACATACCATGATCAAATCAATGATCTTTTCCGAAAAGGACAAGTGTGTAGCACCCTCAATCGACGGAAGTGCATGAAGAGATGTATGAATGTGAATGAGGCTAAAGTAAAGAGGTGTGTCAGAGTCGTAGCGTGGTGCGGTCCGTGGTCTCTGCCTACCCCCTTGGGACAATGGCGTGTGCTTATGTATGTATGTATGTATGTTAAAGTACGAAACAATTTTTTTTCCGATTTCAATGTTGGCTTTACAGTTAAAGTTATTCAATTAGATGGTTTGAAGCATCAAACTTTTAACTAAATCACTTAGCCGATTTTTGTACTTATATGGTGTAGATATAGCTTATAGTATTTACCTATAACTTAAACCCTGAGCACACCATGTCGAAGGAAATAAACTCCTACGTAGACGTTGACGCGTGTAATAGGCACGTCAAATCAGGTCTGAAGCAAGCTGCTACTGAAATTGGTCTGACAGAAAATTGACTACCTTTTATGAGCCCACGTAGTAGAATATGGCCCACTCCGGCTCACCCTTCGTCATATCGTAATCGTAACGCCTTATAATCGGATCCTACAGACATTTTATTTTTCTTATCTGTTTTGTCCGACTACTGGGCAAAGGTCAAAGGTCGAAGGTCTTCTTGACAGACCATAGCATAATGCTCACTACTAGTACACGGACCTGAAAAAAAGACGGACGTAATCTCGTCTAATCACGAGTGAAGCACCCATTTCTTTTGTGTGCGTGCTGTCACGCGGTACATAATGGTGACGGATGTAGGACCTGCGCATAGAGCTAGTGCATCTGTGTGAGTGTAGGTCCCTTGTAGAACAAACGAAAATGTTGGACCTTGCATGCTTCATATATTTTTAGGGTCACATTACGTCCGTCTTTTTTTCAGATCCGTGTACTATATAGTAGTACCGAAACTCTGTCCAGTGTGACGGGGGGTGACCCCGTCGCCACTTGTAATGGACAGTGAGTACAATACATACCTCGAAATTAAAGCATGCAGGTTTCCTCACAATGTTTTCCTTCACCGAAAAGCCAGAGGTGTTACATACATTCTGAAAACCCATGGGCGCTATTCAGCCTGGACGGGAATCGCCTCCTGCACGGCTGGCGAGGTTACTCGCCACTGGACCACCACGGCATAAGCATAAGCATAAGCATATGCTCACGACTATATTCCCCGGGGGGGTAGTCAGAGATATTCTGAAACCTCAGAACATCCACGTTTCACCAATAGTACCGAAACTCTGTCCAGTGTGACGGGGGGTGAGCTCGTCGCCACTTGTAATGGACAGTGGGTACGATACATGCCTCGAAATTGAAGCATGCAGGTTTCCTCACGATGTTTTCCTTCACCGAAAAGCCAGAGGTGTTACAAATCGTACATAAATTCCAAAAATCCATGGGCGCTATTCAGCCTGGACGGGAATCGCCACCTGCATGGCAGGCGAGGTTACTCGCCACTGGACCACCACGGCACCACTAGAACCATTACTACTGAAAAAAGCAATAATATGGATAATTTGAAAGCCAAGCACCAGACGAAAGACGACCATTTCATAGATAGCGTAAAAATCTAATAATTCACATTCTTGGCAGTCAATTTTTTCTCCAATATCCTTCTTCTTGTGCTGATTGTTTTGTAATGGAGAAAAATATCTCAGAAAGTGACTCTTTATAGTTCCAACAAAAGCAATTTTATCTCAAAATTAGACCCGAGGTATGTCCGATGGCAATCGTAAGTGTTACCGTCATTTATTGGGGGATTGCCAAACAAAACCTTTCTTCTCTTTCTGGTGTTGAGGAAAGAACGAGATGGCTTCAAGTTTCTGATGTGAGAAACAGAAGCGATATGAGATTTTTGCATTCAAATGACCAGGCACGTATCCAGGGGGGGGAGGGAGGGGGGATTACTCCCCCTCCGAAATCCGAATATGTCTATGGAAAAGTGATTACAGCACCTACTTTTTCATTGTTTTTCTATTAATACCCCCCCCCCCCCCCCCCCAATTAAATGCGCCCCCCCTCCCGAACAAAAGTCTGGATACGCGCTTGCAAATGACAGAACAGTTTTAGTTTAAAAAACACACCTACATAGGTAGATAAACTCACGACAGTAATCCCTTTCGAGATGGTCAGAAGTATCCCTTCAACTACCATCATTCTGTTTGAATGTAAGTAGTTGTAGCAATGCTCACATTTAGACGTTATGTGTATGTAATGCAACAAATAATATCACGACCGAGACCCCTAGTAGTAGTTAAAAAATTTCCATAAAATTCAAAAATATACATACCTACCTAATAGGTGGGTAAGTACTATATGTTTTCATATTGTAACCACAACTACAATTATTAATTTATGTAACACAAATGTAATTTAATCAATAACCAAACACATAGTATAGTAACACAATAACCTAATTTCACAAGCTGAATAAACATTCAATTTCTTCATACATTTAATTACTAACATATTGTTTAGGTAGGTACTTACATTATGTACTCATCAGAGTCCTGGTTTAGATATAATATTTCTTATGCAATGTTTTTTTTCTAGTTTTCTTGAAGAAGGTAGTACAGGTGATACCTATTTGACACGAAAGCTGGTTTAAAATTTATAAGTATAACTACCAGATTTTAAGTCAGATCATAAGATCTCAAACAAAAAAGTTTCATCAAAATCGATTCAGTAGTTTTTTCGTGTACGAACAAACAAACAAACAGACAGACAAAATGTCTAAAAAAGGTTGATTTCGAGTCAGGGTTACCTAAAAACCATATCCGAAATCTTTTTTTTGTAAATATCTTCAATGTACAGACACACTTCAGTTACAGTTTTATAATAGTTTAGATTATTTTACAGGAAAGTAGGTGAATATTGATAGTGGCAATAGATGGTTTTCGTTCGATTTTGTTTAACTTTGGCCGCAGCTTCTGGAGTTTTGTTTTCGGGATGAATCTTGTCCTATAGGTATTCTTTCATTCGCAACAGGTTTCATTGTTTTACTTTATAAAGTATGCGAAGTCGAAGTTCTAAACTTCGATTCATTGATAGAACAATTAGACGCTTTCGGTTTCGGGCCTGCATTCGGACTTGCATGACATTTTATTTTTTGTACATTGCACTGACATACTGAAAAAAATAAAGTCCCTGCCATCTAATTTGAAACTATTTATTATTTAATAATTTTTTTTTTTTCTTTTTTTTAATTTCTTTTTTTTTTAAGAAATGGGTTCATTGATTCATTTTGCGGGTTTTCTTACATAAATTACTGACCATGTTTCCTTTAGGGACGATCAGAAACTTTTCTTCAACTGCAAGTAAACTTATCTACTTACGTTATTTTCTTAACTCAACGGTTTGACCAGATGCCAAGTATCCTTTGTTCCGAATAAGGATATAATTACATTAGCTCCATCGCTTCTACGTTAGATCCGCCATTTTTATTTAATAATTCCGTGCAAAAATTATTTCAAAGGAAATTAAGAGCGAAGACAGAAATTGGGTTAATGAGGAGAAAATTGAGTTTCTTCAGAAGGTTAATGACGCAACGTCTTAAAATAATGTGTATCTACTGATTTTGATGAATAGATGAAGTTATTAATTTAATTTGCTCCTAAATAATAAATATGAAGAGACCCAGAGGGGCGTCATAAGGCAGACAGAAGGGACGTGAGGTAGTAACTTATTATTTCTCCCCTCCGGACGGAAAGCGTCAATTTTCATCCCAATGCGCTAGACGACGTTGCCGCTTTCCACCTCCGTCGAGGAGAAAAATATTATACTAACCTCGGGCAGTAAATAAGAAAGCCTCAGGAGTGCGATTTTTGAATCTCATTCGCTGAGCTCAGCAGTTGGAAATGTCAAAATTATTATGGAGATATGCATCTTTCTACTGCTGATTTGACTTTCAAAAATTGCACTCCTGAAGTATGATTTTTGAAAGTCAAATCAGCAGAAGAAAGATACGTAATCTCCATAGTAATTTTGACATTTTCAACTGCTGAGCTCACCGAATGAGTTTCAAAAATCGCACTCCAGATCTCATTTAATTGTTGACCGAGGTGGAGCATAATACTTCCTGCCATAATACTTGAACACGTTCATTCCCAATAGTTCTACTGAACAGTTCTACCGTAGAACTAATGGGACTTTTATTTCCCACTAGTTCTACTTTTAAATGCACCACTGAATAGTGGAACTAGTGGGAACATTACTTCTCAATAGTTCTACTACATTTCATCATGTGAATAACTGCAATACCTAAGCAATATACAAGGTGTTACAAAAATACAAATAAACCTTTAAGGGGGTGGTGTAGACCATCAAACTGAACAACTTTCACTATGGGACCAATATCGAAATCGCGAAAAAAATATATTATGTTCTATACTCTACAATTCGACTAGAGCTAAAATATGTATGGGATACGAAATTTTTTTTTTTGCGATTTCGATGTTGGTCCCATAGAGAAAGTTGTTCAGTTTGACGATCTAAACAACCCCCTTAAGAGTTTTAAAAATTTATTGTTACTTATGAAACACCTTGTATAAGGTCTAACAAAATTAGGTGAAACTATTTTAAGGGGATGATCAGACCATCAAACTGAACCACTTTCTCTATGGGACCAATATCGAAATCGCGAAAAAAAAATCTGCCATCCCATACATTTAGGTTGAGTAGGTTTGTATGGAACAGCTGATTTTTTTTCGCGATTTCGATATTGGTCCCATAGAGAAAGTTGTTCAGTTTGATGGTCTGATACTCCCCTTAAAACAGTTTCAGCTAATTTTGTTAGACCTTATAGATAAGTAGGTGATTCTCATAGAAAGACAATTATGTTGGTACGATGAGCCCAGGACCGATGGGCTAGTTCTTGGCCCATGAGACCTAGTGGAGAAGTCAGTGTGGCCCTTACGCTGAAAAGTTTGGAGACCCCCCCTGCTTTAGGTCTTTCACGTATCGCTTCATTCTAACACACGCATAGCTCTCAAATACATTTATAAATCGTAAATAGTAATATTCGTCCATTTAAAGCTGGAATTTCTACTGAAATTATGTTATTCACTGAAACCTGAATGCAGTGTCCCATCCTAACTGGAGTGCATGTGTGTGACAAGTGCATGCTGCATTCAGCTGACGTTCAATACACTTATCAAACGGTAGCGACACTAAGTCGTCATATTCGAGATGATTAACTTGTGACATGAAATAAATATTTTTCATTGTGCGAATGTTGCCTAAGGTAAAGCATAATCCTGTTATCGGCATTTACACAAATAAAATAAACAGTTTTTGCTTTTGATGTGCCTAAATAAATACAAAAATAATAAGAATCATAAAAAATAATACAGAGCTTCGGTGGCGCGTTGCGGAGAGCTATGGAAACTCAATCTTGAGCTCCAGGTTCGAATCCTCACGGACCACATGCCAATATACCAATGAGTTTTTCTAACTTATGTACCTAGTAGTACCGAATGCTCTCAAACGGTGAAGGAAAACATCGTGAGGAAACCTGCATACGCTGAAGAAGAAATTCCGATGCGTATGTGAAGTCTACCAATCCTTATTGGGCACGCGTGGTGGACTAACCCCCATACACCCTCCATGAGGGAAGGCCTGTGCCCTGCAGTGGGTGTGATGATAATAATAATAATATACTTACCTAAGCGATCTCAAAGAAGCACGTGCATCTGGTATAACCCAAACGTAGGATAAAGCTGTTCAACCTCTTTTAGAGAACGAGTTAATACGAGTAGTTATTATTCTTTAATAAGAGTAAGAAAGTGAAGATAAGAAAAAGCGAATATGATTTATTTGTTGTAGCTAAGCTCCAGGTCACCCCGTAAGTGATAACACCTTTCAGGCCATAATGCCAAAATTATTTCTTCCTAAAACGATCATTTAAAAATAAAACAGCCTGTACTTATCTTTCTTTTTCTAGAAAATATGTTGATGCCCTTTGTACACCATGTACATTAGGGTATCCTCTAACTGTTCCTACATGTGCCATAGGGGGAGCTCTCCGACCAGTGGCCATACATTTTTGCCCAGTGTCCTTTATTGCAGTCTTGCATAGTATTCTACTTCTTATCGTGTGAGCAAGCCCTGGTGTCAGAATTTTTTCAGACCGCCTTACAGCCTCCGTTTTATGTAACGTCTACTCCCACCAGAGATAGTAGCCGGGATCAACGGCTTAACGTACCATCAGAAGCACGGAATCATCTTTCTTTTCAGACAATCAGGTGATTCAGCCTGCAATGTCCTAACCAACTGGGGAGAAACGCACAAAGTGGCATATCTCAAGGTGTTCCCCGTGGGAATCGGACCCACGACTTTGTCAAGAGCCCAAGCTCTTAACCATTAGACCATGGAGGCAATCATTGTGTGCGTAGGTATGTAAGATTCAAATGAATGGTATATTGTGTCGCTACAGCATGATTACTGTATCGCAGCTGACAGCTGCAGTGGTAATAATGCTACGATGCACATATTAGGGAATCATGTTGAGCGCCGATGTGCAAATCTATTACTTGGTTTCTTTTGTACTTCAAAATGAGTAATTTTCTAAAAAAAATAATCATCATCATCAGCCTGTAAACGTCCCACTGCAGGGCACCGGTCTACCCTCAGGGCTGTATCAGTCCACCTCGTGTGCCCAATGCGGATTGGTAGCCTTAACATACGCATCAGAATTTCTTCTTCAGCGTATGCAGGTTTCCTCACGATGTTTTCTTTCACCATTGAGAGTAGTCAGTATTACGTACATAGTGTTAAAAAAACTCATTGGTACATGGCATGTCGTCCGTGCGGATTCGAACCCGGACACTCGGAATTGAGTGTCCATACCTCTCCGCAACCAATGCGCCACCGAGGCTTTGACGAAAGGTTACGAACTTACGATATGATTATTTAGGTGTCCCTGAATCCAAATCACAAACTTTTGGATTTTTTCTGTCCCTTTGTTTGTTCAAGCGTCACCAAAAAACTACTGGACCGTTTCTGATGAAACCTACTGGTACTATATTTTATTTACACACACGCGGGACAGGAGCCGGTGCAGTGCGAACAAAGTAGCGGGCAAAAACTTTATTTATTTATTTAATAGGTAAAAAACTTTTAGGGCTTTAGAATAAAGATTCGTCTGTTACGCTAGAGAGTAAAACATTTATATTAAAATGAGCCAAAAAACAGAATTTTTATGAACTCACAAAAATACTCCAAACATTTTATTTGCCGCTTCTACGAACGAATACCGTAAAATTGGTAAAAACTGTAAATTTATGCTTTTAATATTCTTTTGTGAGCAGAATGAACAGGATTCCAATTAAACTGACTTTACACATGCGCGTCTCTATACCTATAGGTATATAGTCGGGGAAAAACGTGGAAATTTGCCAGTGAACATGACAATAGTATCGCTAGCTTTATAAGTGGATGCACGAGTTTGTTACACGACTATTTAGTTTTGTCGTGTGTTGTTTGCCTTCCAATGGCACCTACCCAGACCTTAGACAATATAACAACTTTAACACTCAGTTGCACAAACGCTCATTAAAGTTAATCATCCATTAAATTTCTTGCTAGCTTTTAGTTCGTCAACAAGACAAAAAGTGATAGCAAGAGATTTAATGCAGGATAAACTTTAATGAGCGTTTCTGCAAATGAGTGTGAGTATGTGACCCAGACTGGTGTCGTCGGTGACTTATTTGGCGACTCATTCCTTCCGACATCGTCAACATATCTGATGCCACCGTGTGGCTGCCGGTTCTTGGCGCCGTAACTACAGTACATACTCATGGTAGGTCTACCAGGGGTGCAAGAAAACTGTAAGGAAACCTGCATACGCTGAAGAAGAAATTCTGATGCGGCTGTCAACTCTGCCTATCCGCATTGAGCATGCGTGATTGTGTCTTTAGCACCACAGAGTACTTACACCACCAAAATCGATCGGCAGATCCGCACTTTTGTATGGGAGGTCCAAAAAAAATTCTCGTTTTTCGACCCATGTTCCTTAGGGAAAATCTCGAGCAAGGCTCGTGCCATCGTCGGAGCCTTCACCGGGCACTACGCCACAGGCACGATGATGCATAAGATGAAGCTCACCCTAAGACTCCATTTGCCGAGCGTGCGGAGAAGAGGAGGAGACCATGGACCACATCCTTTGTGACTGCGATGTTTTGGCGGCAAAACGCATGTGCCTCCTCGGAGATGGATATCCAAAACCAGGAGATCTCCGATTTCTTCCTCTCAATGGTATTGTCTCCTTCATTGACCATGTATTTGAAGGGTGAAGAAAGCAAAAGTATAGAGGCTAACACAAAGATCCCATTGGGTCGAAGTGTTGCTGGCTTGCCAGCCCCCGCAGCAAGATAAGATAAGATGAGATAAGATAGGGAAAGTTGTTCAGATTCACGGTCTGAATACACCCTTACAGTTCCGTTACTAATTAAAAACATATTGGTGTATACTACCGTAAGACAGCACATACGTCCTTGAGGGTGGCCTGTGATCTGCATTGGGATGTTGCTAGGACGATACTGATGATGATGAGATGAGTTTACACAGTATACAGGGTCCATGCTGACACTTTTTTAAGGGGATGATCAGATCATCAAACTAAGCAACTTTCTCTATGGGACCAACATCGAAATCGCGAAAAAAAATCAGCTGTCCCATACATTTGGCTCGAGTGGGTATGCAGTTTTGTATGGAGCGGCAGATTTTTTTTTCGCGATTTCGATGATGGTCCCATAGAGAAAGTTGTTCAGTTTGATGGTCTGATCATTCCCTTAAAAAAGTGTCAGCATATTAAAAAGGACCCTATACTTACTATAAGTACATACTAAACTAATCTAGTATTATTTGAATAGAAATGGACACGTGTAACATGACTCGATGGCGGAAATAACGAGGTGTGTTCTGTTCCCATTATGCAACTGGATACAATAGCTTTCAATGCGCTTCAATTGGCAGAATCGAATGATAGCATCTGTTTCGTTTACCTGATGGACATTTTAGTTCTTTACTGTACCTACTTTTACGTACCGTATGAGATTTATAAGGCAAGAGGGGTCATTTAGATATGGGGCCTATTTAATAAACATAATAATAGTAATTTACGGTGACAAAACAGGGTACATTGCTAACCAAGTTTATTCCGAGAGCGCAAATGCGCGTTGCATACAAACGTAGTCTGGTGATATTTTCAATACTATCCTATTAAAGTCAATGACATTTTTCAGAAACAATCTATAAACTAATCTCTATGTTTGTATGAAGTCCGATTGTCGATGAAACATACAGTTTTAAGCTAGGATCAATTTAAGATTTGTATGGAAATCTTTGAGGCACTGTTACTTTTAAACTACATTTTAACTAAAATTCGATTTCATACAAACATAGAGATTAGTTTCTAAATTGTTTCTGAAAAATGTCATTGACTTTAATTGTATAGTATTGAAAATATCACCAGACTACGTTTTTATGGAGAGCGTCAATGGAAATTTATACCCTATCTATCTATCTATAACGTCACGCCTCTTTCCCAATGGGGTAGGCAGAGACCAGAGCGCGCCATCTACTACGATCCTTACATACACCTTTTGCCTCATTCACATCCATACATCTCTGCATACATGCCCGTCGGTTTCGAGTACTCCGCACCTCCCCTTTTTGTAGGACGCAAATGATTTGATCAGAATACGTCCTACGAGGGCGCCCTCTGCCGACACATCCACTCATTTTAGCTCCATATATCTCTTTCGTACATCTGCTATCACTCATCCTCTCCACATGACCAAACCAACGAAGCATACCCTTCTCTATTCTTGTCACAACATCTTCTTTCAATTTAAATCGATCTCTAATCACACAATTTCTCACTCTATCTCTCAGCGTAACTCCACACATGCTTCGCAAGGAACGCATTTCAACAGCATTAATTTTACTTTCATGCTTCTTCTGCCATACCATTCGTAGGCCATACCCAACACTCACTGCCATACATAAGTGTAGGCACCAACACACCATTGTGTAGGTTTAGCAAGTCGCGCCCTTTTGGACACCAATTGGTAAATAATTTATACCCTTAAGGCGTTAAAGAAATTAATTACGTTCTGAAATTCTGAATAACGTTAGTATCTCAAATTGTTATTGTTAATTACAAAAATAGTCGTGTTTTAGAAATAGCTCCCAATTATGAAAAGCCGGAAATTTTATTAAGCGCCTTTCAAAGTAGTCTAGCGTTCAGTTTTTTTTTTCTGGTGCCAGTCAGATTAAGATTTTGTAACTCTCTGTTACGAAAATGATTCATTTCAAACAAACTTCTTAAAAACATGATTCATTATTAACATAATAGTTGTCAATTTTAATACTAACAATACAAAACTAGTAACAGCGTAGGTTGAATCATAAGTAAACAAATCAATTAGTAAGTAGGTACACAGAGTGCGGAATCCGGATCTAATAACAACGTAAATAATGGCAGGTCATGAACCTCGTCTTTAAACAATATTACAAGGTGACATCTTATTACGGACGGTTATTTTAGACATGCAATCATTCAATTAAACACTTTATTCTAGACTTTTAACTGAGTTTAAGAACAAGTACAAGTCTTGCCACGAAAGAAGAGTATTTAGGTACCTACCAGATTCTTATCCTATCACACATAACTAGACCAGCATAGCTAGCATGCCGCAGTGATACAGCGCTATCGCACCTTAGCTCTCTTTCTATTTGCGTGCGAACGAACGAGATAAAAGACGTGATACAGCCGTATCACGTGTAGCATACTACGAGTGCAGCACTGGTAGCATGCAGCACGTGATACGGCTGTATCACCGTCTTTTATCTCGTTCGTTCGCACGCAAATAGAAAGAGAGCGGAGGTGTGATAGCGCTGTATCACTGCGGCATGCTAGCTATGCAGAAGTATTATAAGCTATGTGTGTTACTAACAAATAGTGATCCCAGTTGGTCGTAAATAAAGTTTTCTATTTTATTTATTCTTTGATCATTGAATGTCACGCAAGAAACTTTGTTACGTTACAGTAGTAGGTTTATAAGTCTTACCGATGTACCTGCGCAGTTGACAAATTTTAACAGCGCGGAATTATATTGACCAATCAGGATGATACCTTGCCACTATTGGCTTATTGTTTTCGCGCCCTTTTCGCTGCTATCCGACTTTGCACCCTTTGATTACTAAATTACTTCGGGTTTTGTCGAGGACTCGGTCCTGCACAGCTAGCATGCCAGCCACGACAAAGCGTTTAAACGAGAAAAACGTCGTGCGCGCTCTTTCTGGCATACGTAAAATAGTAAGGATGGAGGCACATCTCGATTTTTATCGTTTTCTCGGGGGTGGCATGCGAGCCCTACTGCTCTGCACATACGAATATAGACGAGCAGAATTATTTTTTCGTACTGTATTTGGTCGGATCGTACTGTACGTGGCATTCAGTCAAAAATAATATGAAGTCGAAAATCTTTATGGAATTTTGCTCAGAAGCTTAAACTTCAATGAACATTACTCTATTTAGGGTCGTTTTTAATATGCTGATGTTTTTTTATGAAGATGATCAGACCATCAAACTCAGAACCAACATAGAAATCGTGAAAAAATCAACAGTTCCATACGTAAAACTGCTTACCTACTGCAATCCTACTAGATTTTTTTTCGCTATTTCGGTTTTGGTCCCATACATAGACAACGCCTCTTAAAACCGTCCGTATATTAAGGACTCTTTATATATGACAAAAGCAATCGTTCTTAGCTATAGATACATCAAGTCAGACACGGCTCTGAGAACAACAAAATGAAAGATAACTAAGTACCAGTTTATCCTTCATAGTGTACACAATCCCAGCGAGTCCCGCGAAATAAAGCGATGTTGCCAGATAGTAGATATGAGGTGATTTACTGCTTAACCGCCAGAGGATAGCTCTTTTCATGTGACGTTGGTTGAAGGCTGCGTTCCTGACTACAGAGCCACTAGGAAACGCTAGAGAGAGCGTTTTAAACTACCTCTTGCCAGAGTCCTTCATTGGCCGTTTCATCTATAACATGATTTTAATCAGCGTCTTGGGGCACTTGTGCTTTTTTGCTATGGAATCCGACAGGCACGGCCGCTCCTACGGCAATTAAAATGTGGACTCCCTGCGTTTGTTGGGTTTGCAACGCGCAGGTGTCTCTTTTCTCGCTTGTAGTAAACAACGCGCGATCATGCGTGGTTCTTCCCTCCACGTCCACTATTTAAACATGTTACAAGAAAAGTTTTACACTCTCTCACATGATCTCATGTGAGTGAGGAACAAAATCTACCAATAGGATTGCCTCATTTCCTTAGCCTCACAAACTGCAGTTCTGTTACATATACAATTTGAGCGTGCGATGTGTGCGAGGGATGCGAGCGATGGATGTTAGCGATTGATGCAAGCGAGAGAGCTGTGCCCGGAATCTTGGCTGTGTCAGAGCTACACAACCCAGCTTCTGGGCACAGCTAGTCCGTTTCACAGCACCGCTACGCATCTTCGCACAGCTCAGCCTTGCATATCTTTGGTGGAAAGAGTCATATAGTTTCACACCTCCGCTAAGCATCCTCGCACAGCATAGCTTTGCATGATCGCACAGCTCAGGTTCCACGCAAAGTCCTGGTGGAAAGGCCATTTACCTCTTATACTAGCCCCACAATATCATAAAATCTTAGCAAATTTTTGTCCACATTCAGCGCAAAAACCCGCACAAATTAAGATGCATCTGGTTGTCACTAATACGTTGTATTTGATTCATAAACATAGTCGTATTTCGCTGTTAACTGTCAGCTAGTACAAAAAAAACTCATTTGAGCTCTTTTGGTTGTGCCATTTTTCGAACGTTGATTGTGAGTCTAGTTTGTATATAAGAAGTCTATGGGAAAGGCAGACTATATCGCGTGATATCGCCCACCGCGACGTCTAATGCCGTCGGTATTGTCGACTCATCAAGACTGAAGCCTAACAAAACTACAAGCGCTATCACTAGCAGTGGCTTTAACATGGCTCCCTAGCTTTTTATTTACTCTAGTTCCGGGCTCAAGTTAAATCAGTTTCAAGCCACGTTTATCTTTTGAATTAATGTTTTAATTCTTTTTAAAAGGCACTACAAACGCCGTAATGTAAATGTTAAGCTTTATCTTATGTGTAAGAAACAATGTTAGCGAAACAAAAATTGTGTTGATTCTGTTGATTTATCTATTTTTAACCACCGACAAAAAAGAGGGGTGTTTTAAGTTTGAAGCCTATACCACAGAGGCCTATACTATCTATCTGTCTATCTGTATGTCGGTCTGTGGCATAGTAGCTCTATTCTATTCTTAATTAATGGCGTTTCCTTGTTAGATTTCGCCAGTGTCAAGTGTTGAGGATATACTCATTAGATATTGTACGGTACAATAGGATATGGCGATCTCAAAGCCCCGTTTTTAAACAAAAACACACTAGAAACCGCCATAAAACGGCGGAGCCACGTGGCTGTCAAAATCGCAAGCCGACGCACGAAACGTCCTCTTGCCACCCCCTCAGCCACGTCACTCTCGCATAGTAGCTCCCAAAAGGGTGCACTGATTTAGATGCGTTTTTGTAAATGAAAGCGAACTCTCGCGACAGTCTGCAGTAGTGATCTTAGCTTGTACATGGTGTGACAAAACACCCAAGTAATACCTAAGGGGGTGATTTAGACCATCAAACTGAACAACTTTCACTATGGAGCCAACTTCGAAATCGCGAAAAAAAAAATTTGATGTCCCAAACAAAACTGCTGTAGTACCGACTCTAGTAATATGTATGAGACAGCTGAGTCCCCCTTCGGTGTTTTGTTACACCCTGTATAGTTTCATGAAAATCTGTTAAGCAGTTTTTAAGATGAGCTCTCTTGAGAGAGCTTTGAAGGGATGTCAGCTAAAATAACACCTAGAAACATTGAGCCAGAAACATTGAGGGATCAAAAGTCTTAATTTGACCTTTAACAGAAAGGCTGAGACACTGCACGAATTGCACGATGTAGGTGTATGAACTTGTCTGGAGGTCCGATCCGCATTGTATGAATTAGCCTGGTAGGAAGGGCTTCGTTTATTATTATAGGTGAGTTTTTTTGGAGGAAAAAGGAGTCACCTATAAATATTATCGGGGAATATAGTCGTGAGCATATGTATGTATGTATGTATGTGTACCTATGAATCTTAGACACGTAATCCTGAAATCTAAAAGTTCAGAGTATTTGATTACTATCGCTGAAAATTACAACAAGTTTTTTTTTATTTTATTTATTTTTATTTATAGGGGGGCTTTTAACCATGAGGTTATGCCAGCCCCATCGTGCCTACAAGCTTGCTGCAATCATTACTTATACAGGGTGAAATTGATATCATTAGCATTCTTTTAAACTAAGAGTCTACCCATCAAACTGAACAACTTTTACTATGGGAGCAAACCAATCGGAGCAAAAAACAAATCTGCTGTCCCAATACATTTGAGTCGTGTAGGCAGCGGCGGCGGGTGCAGTTTAGTATGGGACAGCTGATTTTTTTTTTGCTCCGATTGGTTTGCTCCCATAGTAAAAGTTGTTCAGTTTGATGGGTAGACGCTTAGATTAAAAGGATGCTAATGATATCAATTTCCCCCTGTAGACTTAAAAGGTGACTGGTACGTTGTTGTAACAAAGATTATGTCCACCCCGGAAAGTAAAGACGTAAATTTATTACGTAGTCATGTATGTATTTTCGTCAATCGAATTTTTTAACATACTAGAACGGAATACACATCTGTTATCCTCGCTTTTTTGTCGAAACTGCAAGAGTTATATCTAAAATCCACTACAAAAGAAAGCTTTCTCTCCCATAGAAGCGAACCAAGCAATAAAAACGAGTGTGTTTCGTCGGAATCCCATTTGAATTTATTTAAATCAGTAAGAAGACCCTGGGCGTTCCCATCTCCATCTGACGCATAAAAAAAACAAATTTGTCACTGCCTATGACCGTTCGCGCCAAAATTCTCGCGCGTCACGAAATGGCGGCCGTAAAAGCAAATGGCGGATCGCGAGCGAAATGGGCAACGCTTTATTTAACTAGCATGAGGTCTGGCAATCTGGCAGATGGGTTGTCAGCGCTGACTGACTATTTGGCTTCCTTTAGCACTCATTTTCTTTCCTGTGACTGCTTGAGATAAGTATGTTCATTTTCTTTTCGTTTCCAATTGCTTTCGTTGTATAGGGGCTAAATTGCTATTTTTAGAGTGGACTTTATACATAAGTAGGTATATAGGTACATAAACTTACGTCCACACCCTACATACTTATTCCCTTTTTGCTCAACTTTGGTGAACCACATCAATCTTGTGTTGTTCGACGACCCGGTTGGTGTAATGGTTACCACGCCTGACTGCCAAACCAGAGTCCTGGGTTCGAATCCCGGTTCGGTCATGGATGTTATATGTTCGTGCCGTTTTTGTATGGTTTCCATAATAAAAGCCTTTAGTGCTAGTTTGGGATCATTACAATGTATGTGCCTGTGAGCGTTATTTATTTAGCGTTATTTCGTTTAGTATTTTAGTGGGATCACATACAATGACGCTTTGACGGTGCGGCAGACATCAGTCCGTCATTGTGAATCAAGGAGTTGTATGGCACCGCACGTAGAAGCACGCTCGGTGACGGATTGACGCATCGTGTGGGCTTCTACGTGCGGCTTCATACAACTCCTTGCTTCACAAATGACGGACTGACGTCTGCCGCTCCGTCAATGCGTCATCGTGTGTGATCCCACTTACGTCCATACCCTACATAATTATTCCCTTTTTGGGTAGACAGAATCTTAAGTTCAACGTTGATGAACAACCTAAAGTTGAAAATTACCAATCTTGTTTTTTTATGATATTTTAGACAAACTTTTGCTATCTCAGACATACATGATATAAAACAGGGTGTTACATAAGTAAAAATAAATATTTAAAACTCTTAAGGGGGTTGTTTAGACCATCAAACTGAACAACTTTCACTATGGAACCAACAACGATATCGCGAAAAAAAATCTGATATCCCATACATATTTTAACTAGAGTCGATTTGTAGCGTATGGAACATAATTTTTTTTTCGCGATTTCGATATTGGTCCCATAGTCAAAGTTGTTCAATTTTATGGTCTAAACCACCCCCTTAAATGTTTATTTGTATTTTTGTAACACCTTGTATAGAAAATAATCAATCAAAGTACGTCATACGAAATTAAAAAGTTTTTCTTCAATTTCGCGTGATTCCGCTCTTCCGTTTAAAAGTTTGTTCGCTTGCAATTTTCTTATCAATCCGACTTAAATCTTTGCGTTCGAGATTATTTCTATAAGTAGGTATTCACTTTGATGAATGATGAGTCGATCCTTTGGGCAGCATTTAGCTACATCACAGTCTATACATTGTCCTTTTAAGATAGGTATTAGACAAACAATATTTTAAGAGTATGTATCACACCATCATATAAAACTGTTTATATGGAAAGTTTATCTTTGTGAATTTTATTCTGTTTTTATAGCGTCGAAGAATATTTGAATGATGACAATAAGCACAAGTAGAAGATAATTAGATAACTAGAGGTATATTAGCTTTAATAATGTTTCATCGACATACTGAACACATCTGTAACGCCCTTTTATAACAAAGTATTTAGGCAAATAAAGATATTTCATTATAATTTACATTTCATTTCATCAAAATTATCTTTCGATAGCAAGCCAATTGACCAATCGGTATAGAAATAATTTTATATCGAGACTTTCGTAGCGTACCATCGATGCGTAGTGTTCTATGTAGAGACAAGACGTGTTGACTATGGAACCCAAACTAAACAACTAACTACGGGACTAACATTTTTTTACATACTCGTCCCAAGTAATTGTATGGGACAGGAGAGCAACCGCGCTAAATAAATCGCAACTGAACTACGATTGGACCGCGTGCGAACCACAACTCTTAACACATTCGGTATTTCGCTATTGATTTGACAGCCGTTAGAAACGTTTTGACAGATCGTTCAGACGTTAAAGGCTGACAGTCACATAGAGGTTAGCGCATATAATTGAATGAATAGTAATTGGATTGCAATGTGTTTAGCGAACTGAAATAGGCTTAGGATTGAACTTGGATATGTTAAATTAGCGCGATCGCCCTCTAGAGCAAGGTTTTTAGATTTGATGATAACAGCTCCATAAAACACTATGCACTATTTCAGATGGATCTTATGGGTCCGGTAAGAACGATGATAGCCCATACGGAAGAGAGCTAGCGCCTCCATCATGAGGCCGCGGTTCGAATCCTGGCCTGTACCACTAAGTTCTTCGGAATTTATGTACAGTTGTATTTATCATTTACTGGCTCGGCGGTGAAGGAAAACATCGTGAGGAAACCTGAATTCCCGAGAATGAAAAGAAAATACCATAAGTTCGGAGGTAAGCGTAAATATGGGTGAGCTTGGGGCGAACACAATAGACCAGCGATGGTCGCAGTGTTACATAACGACCCTTGCTTGCTTGTTTGTATATTTCTGCTTCGTTAAACATGCAAAACAAACCACACATTAGCCCTCAATAGCGGCAAATTGTAAAAAACATTCGAAACTCAAAAAGCGAAATGTCGCCAAGCGATTAATCTCCGAAAAACAAGTGACACTCGCGCCAAAACGACTACCGCGAAAACGTTGCCAATACATGTGATTGGTTGCCGCCCTTTTATAACAAACAAATTTAAAAATGCAGCCGCTGAAACAGTAAAACACTCAATTTTAATTCCTAATTCTGACACAGTAAAGGTTAGAAAGGTAATTGTCGATAGCAAATAAAGATTCAAACGAATTTACAACGAGTGAAAAATGCCGGAACATTTTGACTGCGAATTCCAGTATTCACGCAGACAAGCGCTTCAAAGCGCGAGATTAGATTTTATAACGATGCCTTGTGATGAAATGTTCTTTTTACGAATCACGTCTGCCTTTTGTTTTGTAACATTACTTTTTCCTTATATCTAAAGTAGGTCACGTTATGAGTATTATATGGTACTTTATGTACGGGATGACTCGATTACTTAACGAAATCTGTGACCCCGATCTACAAAGGGCACACACAATAGGGTCCACGCAGTGAACGCAATTGGTCCACGCGAGGCTAAAACCGTCTAAGCTTATGTATAGTCAAACAATTTGAAATAGAGGCCACTGTATAACCTTTTCACTACATATTATTTGCACTTATGTTTAAAATCAATCATTAAAAAAAAACCGTGGTGGTCCAGTGGCGAGTAAACTTGCCTGTCGTGCAGGAGGCGATGGTTCGATCGCCGTCCAAGCCGACTCGTACCAATGCGTTTTTCGGAATTTATCTACGATTTGTTACACCACTGGCTTTTCGGTGAAGGAAAACATCGTGAGGAAACCTGCATGCTTCAATTTCGAGGCATATATTGTACTCACTGTCCATTATAAGTGGCGACGGGCTCACCCCCCGTCACACTGGACAGAGTTTCGGTACTACTGGTGAAACGTGGATGCTCTGAGGTTTCAGAATATTTCTGACTAACCCCTCTTGAAAGCTAAGCGTAAATGCGTATATAATAAATAAATAAAAAAGCCTTTTATTATCCTTAACTTACATGCAACAATTCGGTATGTCAAGTTTTTTTTTGGAGGTCTGAATCGAAAACCATTTCGAGATAATTGTCTCAATAATCATATTTTATATGTCAGAGATTTTAAAATGAAAGGATTACAGATATTTTTAATAAAATAACGTCGTTTTTCGGTCCGTTCAGTGACGTCACTGGCATACCTGTGAACTCCTTGGTAAACATAAAATCAACTTAAAATAACCAGCCATTAAGAAAAAAAATACATTCACAATGTCAGAATTTGACATTTGATGTTGCCGTATCTGTTTCCAGCATAGAGTTAGAAAGAGGAGGCAGGTTTAATTTTTTTTAAATATAGCAGTAGATAGTTTTTCTCCATGGAGTTCCAATTATTTTCTCTCCACCATTTTTGCACTTAGAGATTACAGATCAAAATAATTTAAAAATTTAATTTATATTGATAAACTCGATTAATCGCAATAAGAATGAAATAGGTGTCTTAAAATTATGTCTTCTATCTGTAAAAAATATAAAAATGAAGACCAAAAAAAACTTGACATACCGAATTTCATACATGCGAATAAAAGAGTAGAAACAAAACGTATCAATTACCTGTAGGTGTGCGAAATGTGCCACTCAAAAATATATAGGTGTTCGTATCTAATTGGCAGATTTGAATATAGGTATAGAAATATCTCAATTTCTTCTAAACTTTCAACAGTCCTTTGATACTACAGTAGCCAAGCGTCCTAATATGTAGATAACACGATTGGATCGTGTTGTTGTTCATTGTGTTCAATTAATTACCTACTAATTTCTTCTACATACTCTGAAGAAAAATCTGTATATTTTTCTATGTAAACTGTAACATCATTCAAAATGTAAGCCTTGATTCATATTTGTAGTTGTAGGATAGAATAGGTAATAGACCGATACATAAGGATTATGCTCGTGAATTTATGTAGGTATGTATGTAAATTACGTTTAAATTTTACATCAAAAGTTGTAGAAATTCATCATCATCATCTCCACCGATAGACCTTTCCTATATACCTTAGAAGAGAGAAGGAACGTTTGTGGAAAACCGAAGATGCAATTTTGTAGTGCATTGGCACTTTATAAGAAAGAGTATGCGTACAGTACAGTAGGTACTACATGAGTAAATTATCATAATATCAGCCGATAGACGTCCACTGCTGGACTTAGGCCTCCAAGGATCGCCACAACGACCGGTCTTAAGCTGCCCTCATCCAACGGGTTCTTACTACCTTCACCAGGTCATCGGTCCACCTTGCGAGCCTACCCACGGTGCGTCTTCCGGTATGCGGCCACGGTCGCCACTCGAGATCTCTTCAACCACATCGGTCATAATATATGTTCTGCAAGCAAAGTACCGCCCAATGCTACTTTAGTTTAGCAATTCTTTGGGCTATGTCGATTACCCTCATATTTCTGCTAATCTCTAGTCGATTTTACAATTTGTAGAAATTGTTTTCCTTAATTCTTCTCTGATAGTTAGGAAACTATTATGCTTCTCTTGAGGTATACCATATTTTAGACCAGATCCTATGTCCTATTTGAATTGCAAACGAAGACCCGCAAATCAAGCCAATTTAACACTTATTACCAACACGTAAGTCTTATATCAAATGGCTTCTTATGAATGACCAGTAAGTATGCTAATATCATAAGGGTAGTAAAGGGTATTTGACTGCAAAATTTGGTAGACAGTGATTCTACCTATTTGATATTCGTCCCTTGTCCCTGACAGCCTGTCTGGAAATACAGACTTATTTTAACATACATACATACGCTCACGCTATTATCCCACGGGGGTAGGCAGGTTGCTACACACGAAACGTATTCTGAGTTCTGACACACCTTTTTGCTTAATCTACTTTCGTACAATTGTTCATGCCTTTATTTTAAATGTGGTAAACCACAGTCTTAAAAGACTAGTTAAAAATCAACTGCGATTCCTGACTACAATACAGGGTGTAAGGAAAGGTATCATTAACCTTAAAACTACATACTCTACCCATGAAACTGATAAAAAAATTACTATGGAAGCAAACCTGTCAGAAACCTCTGTCTGCTTAATTTTAGTCGAGTAGGCATTAGGTACAGTTTAATATGAAACAGCCATTGAGGTACTATGTTAACTAGAGAAGCAACCGAGAAGTAATGTTTTGTAACACGCGTTAGGGTGCACGCGCTCTAACTCACTTAGCCTGTGCCAGGCGCTCGTCGCCCAGCACGCGCCCCACACTGCTGATCATGGTGCACAGATTTTGTTCGCGTTGTCTGCTCTATACATAATTACTCAATGGGAACAGCTGATTTTTTTTTCCGCTGATAGGTTTGCTCTCATAGTAAAAGTTGTTTAGTTTGATGAGGCGTAAGGCATATTTCAACTATTCTTATGGTCGAGGCCCCAAACTATAATAACCTATTATTATAGTCGTGATAATAGGCGTACATAGTACTGTGAATTCAATATTGTATTATTTGTTTTGTTTCAAAGATTTGTGTTGCAGAGTTTCTGCAATTCTGTTTCCGCATCTTCTTTATAGCAGAACGAACATCTTCTGAAGGTGGTAAAGTCAAAAAAATGACATCAGAATGCTGACTATGAAATATTTATTTTTTATAGAATGAAAAACATTTCAGTTTGAGTTAAAGGAGAACTCTCCAACAATTAGAAATAGATGAAGACCATTCATACCATAGTCTTCAAGAGCGCTACTCTCAAAGCATGATGATATCATAATGAACGCCTTTGAGACGGAGTGGTGGGCGGTATAGGCCTCTTTTTTTACTCACGTCATTTTATAACGGTCCCGTTCTAGCCTCAACTATTGTTTGCCCACACCCTGCTATTCATTTCCTTTGTCACTGTCGTGCTGTTGACCTTTCCGTGGAAGCAAAAAACTTTAAACTTTTTTATCCAGTGCCGGCGGCATTTTGAAAGGCACACAATCATCATTTTGGCATAGTTATACAGGGCGTAAAATTAAATGCGTTACATATCGAA
Organism: Agonopterix heracliana; assembly: GCA_963693445.1. Lineage (NCBI taxonomy): Eukaryota > Metazoa > Arthropoda > Insecta > Lepidoptera > Depressariidae > Agonopterix > Agonopterix heracliana. Next base: position 7,728,949 of record OY856331.1, read on the forward strand.
CGGGGTGCTTCAGACCATAAACCTGAACTACTTTATAGAATACTAGCGACCCGCCCCGGCTTCGCACGGGTGCAATGCACATATAAACCTTCCTCTTGAATCACTCTATCTATTAAAAAAAACCGGATCAAAATCCGTTGCGTAGTTTTAAAGATCTAAGCATACATGGGGACGGACAGACAGCGGGAAGCGACTTTGTTTTATACTATGTAATGATTATGTCAGTAGCTGGTACTTATGTTTCATCATAACATAGTAACGTTACAATAAATTAAAAACCAAAAATTACTAGAATGTGACATTATTGTTTTTTGGAAATGTTTTATTACTATTGCTAGGAATGAGGAGTTTTCTGACAGCTACTCAAACGCAGTTCATCATACCGGCGATAGATGGCGTTGACCAGAGAGGGGTCCGAAGACGAAAATGTTAGGCTAAAAAGTAAACAAAAATGCATGTCACTGAGTCAGACGCATCCGTTGACTAAATATTATGCTCATATTTTGCTGCTTACTTAAAAACACAAATTCTTACTATTTAATTTGTATTTTATTATCTACAAGGTCGCTCACCCCTGTCTCGTCAACGCCATCTATCGAGCTATTAAGAACAACTTTTTCTTTTTTAATGGCATTCTGAAAATCCCTCATTAAAAAAAATTTTGAGCAGCACTGGAGCTTGAGTACCTACACTCGTAATATGAAGTTTTTATAAAATTCCACCAATCTATTACGCCTTTTGAGACTTTCTAAGCGATCTCACGCAAGGTGTTTCCATGGTTGATATCAGCAAAGGTACTGATTCCCACTTTATATGCGTCCCTTGTCTAACCGAAGGTCTTCTCGTAAAGACTGGGTTCAACGGTGACGCAAATTGTTTCCCTATTCAATAGATATCAGGTATTGACATTTGAGAATCAAATTTTATGGATTTTCTAGCGCGGTGCAGAATGTAAAAGGATGGCATCAGTTGGTATCCTTTCCTTTCTTGTGGTTAGAGGCGAATGGATCCACAATCGTTCTCGAAATGCGGTAAAGCCCAATAGTACCCAATGAGTTTCTACAGCAGGGGTGGCCCAAATTTTCAAGTACGCGGTCTACATAAAAAAACTGTACTTCCAACATTATTTCTATGATAAATAAAAAATGATTATTTTGGTGGTTGATGTTTGGCATTTTTAATGCTCGTCTGTCAACCGATACTGATGTTTCATTCCATCACAGAAAACGCTGATTCACACTCTACTTTTTGTAGGCAGCTTGGGAACTCGTCACAGTTTCCAAAAATCTTCACTTTCAAAAAGTATGTCGTAAGTAAGTATCAACAATATTTCCTTCTCAACCACAATAACCACAGTGGGCAGACCAGCAGCCAGGTGGTCGGATGATATTTGTAAAGTAGCCGGCAAACAGTGGATGAGACTAGCGGGGGACCGTTCTAGTTGGCATGAAAATGAAGAGGCCTATACCCAGCAGTGCGGGGTTTACCGGGCTGATGATGATGATGATGAACCACAATAACAAAATTATCGATCTCTTCGCGGGCTACCATAAATGTCGACAGGTCGCCCGCGGTCGACGTCTTGGCCACCCCTGTTCTATAGTGTAGCGAACAAACAAACGTAGATCTGGATTTCGTCGTTCTAAAAAGATAATGTGCCATGAAGAATGAATGAATGAAATATACTTTAAAAAGAACACATAAACTCACGACCTTTAACACTTGAAACAAAACACCCTTGTAATACTTAAGGGGGTGCTTCAGACCATCAAACTGAACAACTTTCACTAGTCGAGTCGGTACAGCATTTTGTATGGGACAGCTGTTTTTTTTCGCGATTTTGATGTTGGCTCCATAGTGAAAGTTGTTCAGTTTTATGGGCTGAAGCCCCTTTAGTATTACTAGGGTGTGTTGTTACATTCTGTATAGGGTGAAATAGTGCGGAACTTTTTACTACGTCTACCAGTATTACGTCGAACTTAAAATCCGTAAATCCGGCTCTATAGTGTGCGAAGTACGCATTTTCCGCTGCGATGCGGTCCGCTCCGAACCAATGCGGCCCGCCCTACTATGATTTCCATCGTAGCCGAATGATGTTGTTTTTCTTCGACATTTTCATTGTAGGGTACTCAGAACCAAACCCCACGCCTTTTCCTTCAATCATTCTACGGAATTGTTAAAAAAATCGTGCATACATTATTCGCGTGGGTTGATTTGCAGCTCGCCCGCGTTGCGCGTGACAGCTGTCAGTGGAACTGTCATGGCGGCTAACGATGTGCCGATAAATTGGCGCGAAACGTTATTTCGTTTTATATCCCACTGTGCGTCGGACTGAGGGTAAACAAATAAAATGTTTCACTTTTTTTAGGGTTCCGTACTATCCATACCCAATGGGTGCCAACGAGATCCTATTACCACGCCTACGCTGTCCGTCTGTACGTCCGTCTTACCTTCTAAGGGCTGTATCTTTTGAACCATACCTACAAGACGCTACTATGGCATGACCACGGACTTGAAAGAAATACGGATCGAACATTGCACTAAAAAGATGTGAAGCATGCAAGGTAATACAATCTCGTTTGTTCTAAAAGCTACCTACACTCCCACAGATGCACTAGCTCTAGGCACAGGTCCTACAACCCGTCAACTTATGTACCGCGTGACAGCACGCACACAAAAGAAATGGGTGCTTCACTCATGATTAGACGAGATTACGTCTGGTTCTTCATTTAGGTCTGTGGGCATGACCTATTGCGTTATTATGGCAGATTTGATAACGAATAATAACACAACAAAAAGTTGAAAATTAAGTTCCCGTACTAAGTAAGAACTGTATTTTTTCAAAGTTATGTGTTTTTTTGTTCGTAGCTTTTTGCTCTATCGTAAAAACGGTAATACCTAGCGTCAAGTCCAAGATATTAATAATTAATTTATTGCTACTCCTTTATTTTTTAGCGATTTCCTAGTTTCCTATATTCCTAGACCATTCTATTCCCTCTTGCTCCTACAACTTTCATCTTCATTTGCTAGTAACCTTAAAGTCTATTCTTAACCTTAACCCCACAGACTTTAAAGAAGAACCAGACGTAATCTCGTCTAATCATGAGTTAAGCACCCATTTCTTTTGTGTGCGTGCTGTCACGCGGTACATAAGGTGACGGGTTGTAGGCGTTGTAGCCTACGAATAAGAATGTATAGAAATGTAAATCAAGCTCAAAAAGTGGCACCAAAAAAACTGTAAGTACCGTAATCTAGAATTAAACATTTTAACGGGTTCTTACCGCGTTTTAGTATATTTGAGTTAAAATATTTAATTCTAGATTAAATAATAACCGCGTAACTCTCAAATACTGTAAGTACCGTGTTCTAAATGTGTTCTTTAAAAACTGTACCTACCTTGCCGCCAAAACTCATACAACATGTCATTTTTCATTAGGTGCCAAAAATTATTTGGATTTTGTTTAGAGTTACTCTTCTATAGTTATTCTTATTCGTAGGTTGTAGCACCTGCGCCTAGAGCTAGTGCATCTGTGTGAGTGTAGGTACCTTGTAGAACAAACGAGATTGTATTACCGTGCATGCTTCACATCTTTTTAGTGCAATATTCGGTCCGTATTTCTTTCAAAACCGTGCTTAACCCACGATTTTTTCAATCTATGTAACACGTTTTTTCTATGATCACTAGTTTGTTTACTTGTCTTTAAATTTCAGAATCAGGTAACTAAGTAATGTACTATGACCCTAAGACGTGCAAACACAATGAACCTACGTTTTCCTCCATAAGTACATACTTACATACATACAAACACTACATAATTAAGTCTATACATGCGTAGTATTGTCACGTCGTAGTAAAACTTGAAAATGTTCCCACAGTTATGTAGAGACTAGATACAGAGTGTTCTTTTTAGTGTTACGTACCAAAATTGGCGCTCGTTGGCCTAGTGGAGCTTTGGTATTGGAAACGATTACCGAAGTTAAGCAACGTCAGGTCCGGTCAGTCTTTGGATGGGTGACCGTTTAGTGGTATTTCATCTCGAGCGTTTCCGTGCTTCAGAAGGCACGTTAAGCAGTTGGTCTCGGATAGTTCCGTCTGATGGCGTTGTAACTATTCGTTAACCAAGGTCAGAGGCCTATTGAGGCGGCTTGAAAATTCTCTGACAGCAAGTTGACCACTACCTTGCCTCCACCAACACGCACTGGGCCCGCGTGGTGGAGTATGGCCCACTCCCTCTCACACTTATTCGTGAGAGGAGGCCTTTGCCCTGCAGTGGGATTCTATAGGCTATAACTTACTACCAAAATTGGCAAAACGGAGCACTTATGGAATCAGCTCGGTGTCCGTCCGTCCATCCTTCCTTCCGTCACAGGCATTTTCCTCAGCGACCGTAAGACAAACAGAAAACTGAAACATGTCACCAGATGTAGCATTTAATGGCCCAGTCCAATATCATAAATGAAGTCAAAAAGCTTCATTTTTATATTGGGGGGCAATTTTGAGTGTTAGAAAAAGATACTTAAACAAAAACAAAAATTTTTTTGCAATATGGCGTGGGATATCAATTGAAAGCTTATGAAAATGTGAGCCTAAAAATATATTTTTCAAATTTTTAATTAATAGGTAGGTATACTAGTTAAGTATATTCAACAAAAATGTAGTAGATGAAAGTGACTCGCTATAAGGAAACAAAACTAGTTTCGACATCTAACCTAACTTACCATTTGGCACCATTCTGATATACTAGAAAACTCGTACCCAAACTACTATAACCTACCCAATTTACAAACAAACTAAATATTCTGAACAAAGTATTCTGCAGTATGAATACTGTTCTACATACTTCTATTATAAGTACTGTACAACTATTTTTCCCACAATCACTGAACCTAACTTACTACACCAGTAAAGATTCTCAAATCTCAACGGAAAATCTGCACCGGAAATTACATTCCGTTCCGTACGTTCTTGCCACTTAATTGTCTTACAAAAAAAAACATCACCCCGTGAATCCTGCTGCAATTTGCGTCTATTTTCCACCGAATTGTCTCAGTTTGTTGCCCTTGGTTTATAAGGAACTCGTGTGACAAAAATATGTACAGTCATTATGACATAATTACAAGTGTCGTTATGTCAATTCATTGTAAAAAACAAGTATTTGAAGCAAGGTTAGGATGGTCAGTTTTGGAAGAGAAGTAATTATAATAATTGAAATGGTATGGAAATGAGAGAACATAATATGGGAAGTCACTTCGTGAACGCATTTCAGGGTACTGAACTACTGACATTAGTACGTAGTATACAGGGTGTAAAATTAAATGCAATACATACTTTAGGGGGTGCTTTAGACCATCAAACTGAACAACCATCGGCCCAATATTGAATCGCTAAAAAAACAGCTTGTTAGTGACATAGAGAAAGTTATTCAGTTTGACGGTCTGATGATCCCCTAAAAAGGAAGAAGGACCCATGTAGTGTAGGTATTTATAATTTAGTATCAGAAAAATTTACGAGAACAACTAGGTAATTTTTTTTTTTAATTTATAATTAATGGACTTCCTGCTTGTGCGTTAGCACCGCATTTCCGCCAGTGTCGAGTAGATTGAGGGAGTGTCTATCCAATCTCGAGGATTGTTTTTGAGTAAGAACACATCTGAGAAGGATTGCGGAGCCTCGTGGCAGGCTGAAACGCGAACCGCGCGAACACCACGCGAAAGACACGTGTTCGGGGCACACCCTGCAACGTGACTCCGTAGGTAGTCCTACATTATTAATATCCTTACATTAAACTCATCTAAAACCAGACAGAAATGACGAAATCCCCCAAATCGTGTCCTAATTATGTAAATTATTTCTCCTCAAAACATAAGTCTAGACTACATTCTGAATTCTGAAGCAATAATTAAAATTAACCTTTCCAAATCTTTCCACTGATATGTTTAGCGAGTCATTTTGTTATTGCGACAGCGAAACATTCACTTCCTCTAATCAAAATATCGCCAATATCAATATTAAAGAGTTTGGTCTACCATCATGGCCGACCAACATTCAAAAACTAGTGATGTGCACAAGAATGTTCGGCATGATACGTATTTCGGATTAGGAAAAGATCCGAAACTTACCTTAATCATCCTCTAAATTTAGGGCATTGGTCATTGATACATTTTGATGCTGTTATTTTCACACTTTTGAAGTTACGAACATGCTTTTGTATTAGCTGCCGGTAAAATTGTAGTAGGAGTTTATTCTTCTTCTTATCATGTGGGCAGCAAGTCCTGGTGTCAAAGTTTATTCAAACCGCATAGGAGTAGCAGTTTATTGTAAAATAGGTACCTACCTACTATAAAGTACTAAAGTTTAAATATAGTGAATATAGTTATATACTTACAGAAAGAACGCATCGTAACATAACAAAATAAAAACACAAAAACAAATTACACTCCTTTTGGCGCATGCGGGTAAAATCCAAGTGATTGAGTTTTTAAATACTTCACTATTGTTCGTCTTTTATCCATTTGCTCAAAGTCATCGTTTATCCAATGTGGCTATAAATTATAAAACGCTCTAACTAAACATTTAAGAGTTGAATACTTTTTCTCTCTTAAAGGGTAGGTATGTCATAAATTACATCATGCGGACATCATTTCCTTAGCTGTATCTTTCGGATACGGATATCAAAAGCACATCACAAGCAACTAAACGCGCGAAATAAACAAGCTTGCATCCAAGTGGACCAAGGCTGCGGTATATCCAACTATTTATCTTACCAGTATTCAACTTTGCTGTAAGTTGTAACTTTTAGCTTAGTCTTGAGATTAAGCAACCTGTGGTCTTTAGATGACCGGGTGAACATTCACCATTTTATTATTTTGTCAACTTAAGTTTATTTAGCAATTTTCTTTTAAATCGCTGCTGAATACTAGCAGTTTACTAGCGATTACATATCCAACTTGCAGGGCCGATTTCGGCATACATTACCTGATTTGTTCTCTCTATTTTATAGTGTAGTGAGTAAAGCAAGCATTGTATGGCGAAGTAGACAGCGCGGGTGTCGAAGTTGGCCCTAAATGTAGGGTAATATAATCGCTGCTTAACACCTGCTATTTTCTGGTTTGCTATAATTTGGTTAATCGTTCTAGGGCACGAGGGATTGGCTACCACCAGTGTGAGTCCATGAATAGTTTAATAATAGTTTAATAGTTTATTAGGTACACCAACGACACATTCACAAATTTGATTAAAGGTTTAAAAATACACGAGCATCAGGTCTTATGAATACATCACTTAAAGGTATACACAGCTTTCGTATGCATCAACAGTTAGCCAAATGAAATAAGGTATACAATATAAATTTAAAAAAAGAAGGATTAAGTATGGTACAATATTAGATTAAGTTACTTATTTGAACATCACTTTATCAATTTCATTTCACAACCTACATAATATTTAAAATTGAAATTTACTGTACATAGTTACTTTTAAGTCACTATAATTTAATTTATTTAATAGGTACACCGACAACCTTAGAGCCGACAACATTACGTATTTCGCATTACAAATAAAATTTCCATATAAATCCCTAGTCGCTAATACAAGCTCGTAGCTTAGAGGTTTGTATGATGAAAAACCATCATAATCATCTCTGCCAAAAAGACGTCTACTGCTTGACATAGGCCTCCCCCGAGGATCACCAAAAACAACGCGGTCCTGCGCGGCCCTCATCTCATCCAACGGGTTCCCGCCACCTTCAACAGGTCTTCCGTACCATCTGTCTAATTAAAGCCCTCTCCACCAGGCTCATCCAGTAGGTACTCCACTCCACCGAAGATCTCCTGGCCAGCGCCTAGCTCGCACCGAAATTCAGCTTTGCTGTTACCAAGGGAATAGAGCCAATGTCCTGGAGTCCATCTAACAGGGAGAGGGGGGGGGCTATATTTGGATAATGTTAAGTTTAATTAGCGTTTCTGCAACTGAGTGTTACACTTAGTTGGAAAAACGCTCATTAAAGTTAATCCTCCATTAAAACTCTTGCTGTCACTTTTGTTGACGTCGTAAAAGCTAGCAAGAGGTTTAATAGAGGATTCACTTTAATGAGCGTTTCCACAACTGAGTTTTAGAAAGATATCGTCAAAAGTTTTCATCTGGAATAACCAGGAAACTTCTTAACCATTCATGCAGATTTCGAAGACGCATTCACATCAAAGCTCACAGTACAAGCCATGGCCATTTCTAACCCGAGAACGTAAACAAGTATGCGAGTACAAGCGGACCAAGGCTAAACGCTAACTTACTCGAATACCGCAGAGTTTCACAACTACCTAACCTACCGTGCGTGTGGCATGTGGTATGGGCTTGTCTTGGCTTCGCTTGGAGTTTGTTGGTCTTAGAAAAGGTGATAACGATTTGGTTCTTCCGTCTTTTCGAACGTCTAATGTAAACTAGGTCTGTAGTTCGAGTTTTTTGGTGTGGCGTCAACATAATAATGAGTAATGGCAGTATTATTAAAGCAATTGACTGTTTGTAGAGTCACGTTGCAGGGTTTGCCTCGAACACTTGTCTCTCGCGTGGTGTTCGCGCGGTTCGCGTCTCAGCCTGCCACGAGGCTCCAAAATCCTTCTCAGTTGTTCTTACTCAAAAACAATCCTCGAGATTGGATAGACACTCCCTCAAACTACTTGACACTTGCGAAATCTAACAAGGAAACGCCATTAAATAAAAATAGAATAGACTGTTTGTAAGTAGGTACATATTTTGTAGCCTGTAGTATCTAGGATCTCTACTGCAGAATATCCTGATCCTATTACATTCTCTCTCTTCGCTTAGAAAAGAAGATTCGTCAGCTTTATCGTGCTGGCCCATTTGTTAGTCTCTATAAACCCCAATAAGGCTGCGTTTCCACCAGAGATGTGCAAGGTAGCGAGGCGGTGAGTGAGGAAACAATCCGCCAATAGCGCACTCGCTCGATCACGTCATTGGGTAATCGAAGCACTCTCATTGGCCGATTTTTTCAAGGGGGCCTAAGGGCCTAAGGGGAAATACAGCTAAACCTGACGCTGTTAGGCTTGCCGAATACCTGGCTACAAAAATATAAAAATACCACTGAAGAACCACTGACACGCAAAAAATAGAAGAAGGGGAAATATGGAAATATATTGGCAATCACGAGCAATTATCAAAACAAATTGTTTCGAACTTTGCTCCATAGTTGTTCAGTTTCATGGGCTGCAGCTCCCCCCCTAAATAATAATAGGGTGTTTTATTTGTTACACCCTGTATAGTTATACATATACCTATAAGTATGTAAGTTGTCCGTGTGGTGTCGGCTAAGAGTAGCACCATCCCATTTCCTCCCGTGGGTGTCGTAAAAGGCGACTAAGGGATCTACCGGAGGATGGGCAGCAGCATCCTCTGAGTACACACATTCAATCAAACTGCGATCGCCAACCCGCCTGCCAAGCGTGGCGATTATGGCAAATCCCCTCTTTTTGGGGAGGCCTATGTCCAGCAGTGGACGTTTATCAGCTGATATGATGAAGTGTGTAAGTATATTTACAAATGCATCTCGTAGTTCTCGTCTTTTACAACGAAATGAAAAACCAATTTCGATTCAGAGATGAATTTATGATTCATCTTCGTGCCAAGTTTTATAGAAAACGGTAGAGCCATTTTGTGCGTGAATCACAAACACCTTTCTAATTTATCACTAGGTATTAGATGGATGATTTAGTTTTGGAAAACTTGACAAACTTCGTCTGTTTGACTTGTACCTACTAATCAATCAATTAATCAAAATAAACCAGTATTATTGCATCACCGTGCCTAGTAAATATAGGTACAACCATGGAGTAAGAGGAGATGGCATATCGGCTTGTTTCTATAGAAAATTATGTCGCCGACAAAGGGGGTGATGGACGGGTGAGGGGAGACAAAAAGCTTAGGGGAGCGTGTAATTTCTCTATGGTCGCCGTACAAACTAGTGCTCAGTTGGTGGTTACTGTGCACACTTTGTTACACCATCTCTACCAAGGGGAGCGTGTAATTTCTCTATGGGTACAACCAATTTTAAGAGCGTCAGTGGTGTGTGTAGAGCATAGACATATTACTCTAGCGATAGACCAGCTCGTTCAAACAAAGAACATGTCACACAAAATGAAACATTGCGTTCTGTCATTGCCATAGTGACGAAGTGAACTCGGGAACATCAATCAGGTGCGTACACCTCATTCAAGTGGAACATGTTGCTTCTATGAAAGGGCAAGTCTAGCGCTAGAGTTTAAGTCTATGGTGTAGAGAGACATGAACACTCAACGCAAAACCGCACGGACGACATGCCATGTACCTATGCGCTTTTCTAACTTATGTATACACGGGGTGAAATTGATATCATTAGCATCCTTTTAAACAAAGAGTCTACCCATCAAACTGAACAACTTTTACTATGTGAGCAAACAATCGGAGCAAAAAAAAAATCTACTGTCCCATACATTTGAGTCGTGTAGGCAGCGGGCGGCGGGTGCAGTTTAGTATGGCACAGCTGATTTTCTTTTTGCTCCGATCGGTTTGCTCCCATAGTAAAAGTTGTTCAGTTTGATGGGTAGACTCTTAGTTTAAAAGGATGCTAATGATATCAATTTCACCCTGTAGACTGCTCTCAAACGGTGAAGGAAAACATTGTGAGGAAACCTGCATACGTTGAAGAAGCAATCCAAAGCATATGTGACGTTTATACCAATCCGCATTGGGCACGCGTGGTGGACTTACGCCCATACACCCTGAGGGTAGGCCTGTGCCCTGCAGTGGGACGTATATAGGCTGTGATGATGATTCCTTAGGAAATGCTGTTTAATTTCATTAGTACTCCCTTCCCTAGCTTCCTCCACATTCATTAGTCCTTTCATGAAACCGACGAGCTTGCATGAAAGGACTAATGAATGTGGAGGAAGCTAGGGTGGTTTGTCAAGGTCGTAGAAGGTGTCGTTCCGTTGTCTCTGCCTACCCCAGTGGCATGATAATATGTATGCGTGTATTTAAATTTATTAAGAAAATATAAATTACATCCATTGGTACCCTATTTGTGGGGGTGCAAGGAAACAGCCTCCCCGATTGACGAAACCGCAGTTCTTCTGCGGTAATCTTTCTACTGCTCTACAGCATGAGTGATTCTCATGCAATATAGCTCATAGGTTACCTTGTAAATAGACCAAGGATTTTCTTGCTAACAAGTTTTTTGACGCATTTGAAACGCTGGCGCTACACTACAAGACCCGTAGTGGTACCTAAAGTTACTGTTATTTGCACTCAATGGCACCTTGAGTAAGCAAGGATGCTTTTTGTGTTCATAAAGATTACTATAGGACAAATGGAAGCAGAATAGCGGTCAGATAAAAAATTGTCTTTAACAAAAAAGCTTATAAAAACCGAATGTTATCTTGTATTCGTGGAGTGGAGAGCTGTGTGGTTCTGACAAAGAACGAAATACATTCTGTCATTTCTGCCCATGGGTATCGTTCAAGGCGACTAATAGATAATTTTTCGCATGCAAATTTTTGTGATCGAAAGGCTAGCCACCTATAACCATTTGATACGTCATTGTAGATCTGATCATTTCACTAGATCTCAATTGAGATATTTTTTTAATTATCCGATGTATTTAAACTTATAAGAAATTTTTATATGACATGATTTATTTTAATATTATGTAATATAATTGTTATTCTATTCTATTGCAAAATATTTTAGCACGCTGATCTTATTATTCAATCAGATTGTTAGACTATTTAGGTACTTAATTTGTAATAATTATTATGTAAGTTGTGATTGCCTATAAAAGGGTTAGCATCGTGCATGTTAATGATTAAGATATTTGTTAAAGAATTGTATATAATAAACAAATTGAATTGAATTGTAGGTATTCTTTAATGCTCGTAAAAAGGTACGTTCAAAGTGAAGCAAGCTAAGCTAAGCAACTACAAGCAAGCTTGAAAGATAAAAGATAGAGTAAAGTATAGTAAATAGTAGGTAGGTACCTATAATAGAAAGTTCGGTTAATATTAGGGCCAGTTCTCACCGGCCTTGTGGGGTCCCATTCATTAAAGTACTTGCGTGCGAAACTGTGAAGTAACGCACACTGCTATATAAGTACTTACTTGATCCTGGTTGGGACATAGATCTTAGTGAATTAACTTATTTAATGTACGGCAATGTTTGTGGAGGACGTCCGAAGACGTCAGTGATATTACCGAGTGTAATTTCTCCGAAGACGACGTCAGAATAGAGCAAGGTGAAGAGAAGAGACGCGGAAGGCTGACCCCACCAATATGTGTTATTATCAAGCCAGGAGACGAGAGAGAGAGAGGACGTACCTATAGCAAATTTTTTCGCAATGTCAATACAGAGTGTTACATAAGTAAGAATAAATTTTTAAAACTCTTAAGGGGTTTGTTTAGACCGTCAAACTGAACAGCTTTCTCTATGGGACCAACATCGAAATCGCGAAACAAAAAATCTGATATCCCATACATATTTTAGCTCGAGTCGATTTGTAGAGTATAGAACATCAATTTTTTTTTTCGCGATTTCGATATTGGTCCCATAGTGAAAGTTGTTCAGTTTGATGGTCTAAACCACCCCCTTAAATGTTTATTTGTAGTTTTGTAACACCTTGTATTATGTCCCATATAGAGTCCTTCATAAATGCTGATGGTTTTTTTAAGGGGATGATCAGACCGTCAAACTAAACAACTTTTTATATGGGACCAACGTTGAAATCACGAAAAAAAAAAAACAGCTGTTCCATACAAAACTGCAATCCTACTCGACCCAAATGTATGATGGGATAGGAGTTTTTTTTCGCGATTTCTATGTTGGTGCCATAGAGAAAGGGGTTCACATTGATGATTGATAAAATTAGTTTAGTTTGGTGGTCTGAAGCACGCCCTAAAGTATGTAATGCAGTTAAAGTTTACATCTATTGTATAATATGATATCGTAATTTGTAACGTGTAATACCAATCTAACATTCATTACATTTATTCACGCGAGATACATTAAAAAGTACAATTACCAACAAAAAACTTGTGTAATCCACTCTATTGAAAATTTTATAAAACTTAACTATAAAATGGGGCCTAATATTTCTCAATCATAATACCCATACATTCTCTTTGCTTAGTCGAAGAATCGAACCTTGACCCAGCAGAAACCCACGCCGATGAAGCACGAAGATTTCAATGACCAATTTGTTCTTTATTCCCCAGGAAATAAAGATTAGGTGCGAATTTAGTGATTAATTGGTTAGTTAGTCAAGCTAATTTAATCTCTATTTTAATAGGGATACGAGTGTTATGTGGTTTGATGGTGTTTAGGATGAGATCATGGTGACAGTGATAAAAACAATTTGCAAGTATCAAAAAACTTGTTCCTCTTAAACTATTTTCAATATGCTTAAAGATCTGACGTCATATTATTTGTATTCTTATATTAGCCTTGTAGTTCCGGCTTTAAAAGACCACCTCATTTTTATTCTATGTTTTTCAAACTATAAGGAAAGAGACAACGGTGATTATTACAGTTAATTTTTCAGGAAAACATCGTGAGGAAACCTGCATACGCTGAAGAAGAAATTTCTACCAATCCGCATTAGGCACGCTTTGTGGACTAACGCCTATACAAATACACCCTGAGGGTAGGTCTGTCTGTGCCCTGCAGTGGGACGTATATAGGGTCCTTCTTAATATGCTGACACTTTTGTAAGGGGATGATCAGACCATCAAACTGAACAGCCTTCTCTATGGCACCAACATCGAAATAGCGAAAAAATAATCTGCTGATCCATACAAAACTGTAAACCTACTCGAGCCAAATGTATAGGACAGCCGTTCTTTTTTTCGTGATTTCGACGTTGGTCCCGTGGAGAAAGTTGTTCAGTTTGATGGTCTGATCATCCCCTTAAAAAATTGTCAGCATATTAAGAAGGACCCTGTATAGGCTGCGATGATGATAATAACAGTTTCTTTTTCGGCGTTAGCTTCAATATGCACGTATCCAGACTTTTCCTTCGGGGGGGGGGGGGGGGGGGGGGGGGATATTCATAGAAAATCAATGAAAAAATGCCTCCGTGGTCTAATGGTTAGAGCATTGGGCTCTTGACACGGAGGTCGTGGGTTCTATTCCCACGGGGGGCACCTAGTGAAATGTCACTTTGTGCGTTTTTCCCCAGTTGGTTAGGACATTGCAGGCTGAGTCACCTGATTGTCTGAAAAGAAAGATTATTCCGTGCTTCGGATGGCACGTTAAGCTGTTGGTCCCGGCTACTATCACTGGTGGTAGTAGTCGTTACATAAAAACCACGTCAGAGGCCGTAAGGCGGTTTGAATAAACTCTGACACCAGGGCTTTGCAGCCCACTCGATAAGAAGAAGAATGAAAAAATAAGTGCTGTAATCACTTTTCCATACAAATATTCGGATTTCGGGGGGGGATAAATCACCTATCCCCCCCCCCCCCCTGGATACGTGCCTGGCTAAAAGTGAGCATTGTTTCCAATTCTTCTGACTAGTCAATGGCATTCATGAAGCTTGACTTACCACCAACATTGCCATCGTGATGAAGAGATTTGCTGACCAAAATTAAGGCTATTTGACCAGAGTACGCTAGTATTGGAGGTTCAATTCAATATGTCACACATCTTATCTTATCTTTTTGGGGGGGCTGGCAAGCCAGCAACACTTCGACCCAGTGGGATCTTTTGTGTTAGCCCCAATACTTTTTGCTTTCTTTACCCTTCAAATACATGGTCAATGAAGGACGCAATATCATTGAAGGAAAGAAACCTAAGATCTTTCGGATTTGGGTTGGTATGTCACCTATTAGGAGAAGCATAGCATAAGCAAATGCTCACAACTATATTCCCCGAGAGGGTATTCGGAGATATTCTGAAACCTCAGAACATCCACGTTTCACCAGTAGTACCGAAACTCTGTCCAGTGTGACGGGGGGTGAGCCCGTCGCCACTTATAATGGACAGTGGGTACAATACACGCCTCGAATTTGAAGCATACAGTATCCTCACGATGTTTTCCTTCACCTTCTCCTTCTGATAAGGAGGAGCCTCGCTTAAAAACTTAGTTGGCTAATATTATTGCTAGCAAAATTTCGGGTTACCCTGGTTGTGAGTTTATGAATTTGTGTAGTTAGTGCTTAAAGCGAAACGATGATTTGAACGTGTGACTATCAAAAATCGCACTCCTGTATGGTAGGCCACGTGAATGGGTTTCTTGAGATTTTCTATAATAAAAACACATTATGAAAATATTTGTAATTATTTTTAGAGTAAAACGAGTACAGAAAAGCAAAGATTGGTAAGTAATGAAACGAACGAACGCACGAATGAAAGAATGAGTCACTTTCTTCTCGGAATGAATGGTAGTACCGGTCAGAGGTCGTAAGTGCTCGCGGACCCCGAGAATAGGCGAAGTAGTTTATCCAATGCGTGAACATTCCCCCGGGCGTTGGAAGCTCTGCTGCAGCTTTCAACAGTCTTCAACAGGTAATGGACATATTTTGCTGAAAGCTCTTCGTACGACACCCGCAGCAGTTCTTATGTCTGCCACTCTATTAATGCCATCTTGGCCTGGAAAGACGCTTATAATGCGTCCTAATCTCCACTTCAACGGTGGTAAGTTGCTGTCCTTGATAAGCACCAAAGTATTAATTTGAAGAGGGTTGTTTGAAGTACGCCATTTGGTTCGCTGTTGCAATTCTGCGATGTATTCCAAACTCCATCTCGTCCAGAAATGCTGTCTGAGCTGTTCAATGCGCTGATAACGAGACAAACGACTGGTTGACGAATTGACATAATTTTCCGTGGGCAGAGCAGTCATTGGACGGCCAATAAGGAAGTGTCCTGGCGTTAGGGGCTGTAGATCATCAGGGCTTGATGATAAAGGAGTCAACGGGCGTGAGTTCAACACAGCTTCAATTTGGACGAGCACAGTGTTAAATTCTTCATAAGTTAAATTACAGTTCCCCAACACTCTCTTTAAGTGGTACTTGGTAGATTTGACACCCGCTTCCCAGAGACCGCCAAAGTGAGGTGCATACGGAGGTGAGAAATGAAAATGAATCCCTTCATTGGCAACGTTCTCAGATAATGATTGATTATGAGAGTTTAAGAATTTCTCCAATTCTGTGCAAGCACCAACAAATGAAGTGCCATTATCGGAATAAATGTTAATTGGTTTTCCGCGACGCGAAATGAATCGGCGTAACGAAGAAAGGAAACATTTACTTGTCAAGTCACCCACCAGTTCGAGATGCATTGCCTTTGTAGAAAAGCATACGAAGACGGCTATGTACACCTTTACTAGCCTGCTCCCGCGCCCTTGACGACTTAAGGACATCATAGGGCCCGCATAGTCAATGCCTACGTTTTCGAATGGATAACCTCCCGAACGAACGCGCTGCTGTGGCAAATCACCCATACGAGGAGCAATTGTTTCACCTCTTATTCTACAGCAACGTACGCAAGATCGACAGCACGCCTTTGCCAAATTACGCCCACCAATGGGCCAATAGTTTTCTTTGATCGACGCCAATAGCATTTGAGGTCCGGCGTGTAATAATTTTAAATGTTCTTGTTTAAATAATAATTTTGAAAAGATATGATTGGACTGTATCAAAATAGGATGTTTTTTATTAAACTGAAAATCTGAATTGCTTAACCTTCCACCAACTCTCATAATACCATTAGCATCCAGAAAAACATTGAACTTTAATAAAGCGTTTTTATTAGGTAAATTCCTTCCCTTATTTAAAATAGCGTACTCAGGGAACGCCTCGATTTGTGACATTTTTACGATTAAATTAGACGCACATTCCAACTCTTGTGCGGTAAAACCACTAGACAGATTTTTAGCGTGTGATCTGATGTTAGCAATGAAACGCAACACATATGCCACGGTACGTTTGAGCCTAGTTAAATTAGAAAATCTAGTAAAATCGATTAAGCTTGTACTTTCAGGTGTGACTGTTAATAGTGAAACTTCGGGCCTAATCTCTGGCAATGATTCATGGCGAATCTCCCTATCATTTGACGGCCAATGCGCTTCGCTCATTCCTAGAAATTCTGGACCACCCCACCACTGTTCAAGTGTTTGGATTGTAGCTATACTAATACCGCGAGAAATATAATCTGCAGGATTCAAGTTGGTTGGTACGTGTCGCCAGATATAACTTCCAGTTTTCTCTAGTATTTCAGCGACTCGGTTTCGTACAAATGGCTGCAATCGGATGGGATGCATCTTGATCCACCCTAAAACAATGGTGGAGTCAGTCCAGAAGATAACGTTCCCTACCTTTATTCGAAGCGAATTTGCTACCTTTTCATACAAACGCGCGCCGGCCATCGCTCCACAAAGCTCTAATCGCGGAATGGTAACGGGCTTAATCGGGGCCACTCTACTTTTAGCAATTAGTAAACGCACTGTGACTGTACCATCATTATTGATGCTCCTAGCATAAACACATGCACCATACGCAACTTGTGATGCATCTGTGAATACGTGTAATTCAACAGGCAGAATCGTATCAGAAAAAACACGCCGAGGTATGCGAATGTTGTTGAGTTCAGGAAGATCTTTGATAAGACTGCACCAGAGTTGGTTAGTTTCTGCAGGAACTGTTTCGTCCCAAGATAATTTTTGGATCCACAATCTTTGCAATATAATTTTAAAGGAAATAACAATGGGCGAAAGTAATCCTAAAGGATCAAATACTTGTGAGATCAGAGAAAGCATGGTGCGCTTTGTTATATCATGTGGTAAGTTAACGTCAATAGAAAAATGCAACTCATCACTCCGAGTCCGCCATCCAAGACCCAACGTTTTATATTGTTCATTACAACCTACATTTAGGTCAACTGATGCCTGAATGTCACTGGATTTATCATAATCATCAGATGTTAGTGAAGGAGAATTGGACTTCCATTTTCTCAGTGGCATGCAAGCAGAATTAAGAGCCTCCGTTACACCTCGACGCACTTGAATTCCTTCCTCAATGGAGTCTACCCCAGTTAATAAATCATCAACGTAGAAGTCGCTGATGATGATTTGTGCAATTTTAGAATCGTTACAGTCGAGACCAACTTGTTTAAGACATCTGACAGCCAAGAACGGTGCGCTAGCTGTGCCATATGTGACTGTGTTTAGCTGATAAACCTTGAGATTATCGGAAGGATCACTGCGCCAGATTATTTGCTGTAGATGGCGGTCATTTGGATGTACTAAAGTTTGTCTGTACATTTTCTCCACGTCTGCTGATAATATAAATTTATGCTGTCCGAAGCGAATAAGAATTGACAAAAGGTCATCTTGGATTGTTGGACCTACCATTTGTATATCGTTCAATGAATGACCAGAAGTAGTAGGACTGCTGGCATTAAATACAACTCTCAATTTGGTTGTTGAACTACTTTCACGCATAACTCCATGATGCGGAATGAAATAAGCAAAATGTTGAGGAAATAGTTGACACTCTGTCACATGACCTAGAAGCTCGTATTCAGACATAAAATTGCAATAACTATTTTTGAGCTCTGGATTATTTTGTAATCTTCGTTCAAGTGACAAAAAACAGCGCTTTGCACGTTCGAATGAGTCTCCTAAAATTGTCTCAGGTTGCTTGAGAGGAACTCTAACGCAGAAACGACCACTGTCTAATCGAGCAACATTGTTCACAAAATGTTCTTCACATGCCTTCTCCTCTTCTGAATAGTACGATGATTTAACCTCAACCTCTTCGAGTTTCCAAAACTGGGTCAGATGATTGTGAATTTCGTCAATATGGGGAGTGTCACGATTTACAACATCTTTCGTAAAATTGCATTTTATAGGGCTGGACTTACGACATGAATCATTGCCACCTACTGGCCCAGAGACTAGCCATCCTAATTTAGTCTCATATAAAATAGGTTTACCTGCACCTAAATCAATCTTTTGAGAGCCCAATAAATCCCAGAAAATATCGGCACCTAGAATTAAATCTATTTGAGACGGTGTATGAAAGTCGGGATCACACAAGGCTATATCTTTTGGAATATTAATATCTGTTAAGCTCACCTGACGAGATGGTACATCGTCTGTAATTGATGGTAAGACAAAACAAACAATGTCCGTAGAATAATCTGTATTTATTGAATGTATTTTAGTCTGACACATTTTGCCGACATGTGACAGAGAATTGTTAACACCTAAAATGGATTTGTTAACATGTTTCACTGGTAAATTTAATTGCTGATGCAGACGTTCAGACATTAGGCACGAAGTGCTGCCACTGTCAAGTACTGCGCGAGCTACATGTTCACGATTATGCGCATCGTGCAGTTTTATAAGTGCAGTGGATAGTAACACTTCTTGAACACACCCGGTAGCCTTCGCGTCAGGTGAGACACGTGCCGAGAGTGTCACGTCATGATTATCATTAGAGGTTTCCCCCGTTTCTGTCAAAGCCAGCAGAGCTTGTGGACTCGGCGGATCATTGTTGCCTATCGGTTGACGACTAGGCGGATCATTGTTGCCTATCGGTTGCCGACTAGCTAGTTCTAAGTGGATCAATGTGTTGTGTTTACGCTTGCAAACCTTACACCCAGTCCTTTTACATTTATTTGCATAATGTCCTTTACGAAAACAATTATAACACACTTTGAGATCTGGTAATGATTTTAACCTTTGTTCGTTTGTGAGACAAGTAAACTGAGGACACTCAAACAACTCATGTTCTCCCTTACAACATGGACAAGATTTGTCGACGATCGACTGATTTGAATCTGAATCCGTAAGAGAAAACATGCTTCGAATTTTGGGATTGCTATTTCTATTAGATTGATTTCCGCTGCTTCGTGATAGTTCCAAGGTTTCTAAGAGATCTGCTCGACTGCGCAAAAATGCAACTAATGCATCCAATGTAATAGTTTTATGTTTATCTAATTGACTCTTAACCTCTTCCCATTCACGATATGTTCTTTGATCTAATTTATTTGCGATGATATAAATAAGAAGTGTATCCCAATGTTCAGTCGGTTCTTTTAATGATTCCAAAGCTCGCAAATTCTTATTCAAGTCATCTATTAAGTGACGAATTGTGGCAGATGATTCTTTGGTAATTGGTGCAAGGTTAAACAAAGCAGAAACGTGGTTTTGTATTAAAAGCCGCCTATTATCAAACCGCTCACATAGAAGCTTCCATGCCACTTGATAATTTATACCTGAAAACTCAATAGACTGAATAACCACAGCAGCACTTCCTTGAAGAGACGCTCTAAGATAATGAAATTTATTTATGTCGGTTATTCTATTATTTTCGTGAATAAGGCTTGTAAAGGTGTCATGAAATTCGAGCCAGTTTTCGTACGAACCGCTAAATTTCGGTAACTCAATAGTAGGTAACTTGACAAAGTTTTGTTGTGATTCGGAATGCACCGACTCATAATCGCCTCGTGAACTCGACTGCTTAGCCTTTGAATTAACTGAAATTATCTCTTGAGCTTCCGCTAATAGCTTGTAATAAGTTGATTCAAAGTCAGTTCTCTCAGTCATTTGAGCACTAGCATCCTCCACGATACATTCCAACCTGGTTTGCACTTCATCGTATTGATCGTACAATTTTATTAATTTGTCAACCCGTAATTGTAACTCGTTTACCTGAGAACGATCCAATGACTCATTCAAATCCTTTAAGTAGTTACCAAAGGATGTAACACGTCCTTTAAAACTCCCACGCTTCTTAATTAACTCCTTTTCCTCTTTGTTTTCGGCCATTCTGGGAAGCGGTGGTCAAACTGGAATTGAGAATAACAAACGGTATTTATATAATAACAATCAATTCCAATGCTACCAGATTGCTAAAAACTTGTGAAATAGTTATGTAATACCTAACAGCTGACAATCCGCTAATTACCTAATGGCTCGGTTCAAGCATTCATAGATTTAACCATATAATTATGATAGGACACTGAAACAGGTAAGCACTCACTAATGTAAACAACAGAATAGTTATTTAGGTACCTAGCTACAATGGTAACCTATCTTACTTTCGAAATTTCACTGACCGAATTTCAATTGTTCGAAAACGGTTTATAGAAGTTTCTAGTGACAGATATTTTGTTACACATACATTTGTTACTCCTTATAAAGACTTGACAGAAGTATCATTTTCCAGAAAATTTAAAATCAGAATTTCATAATCATTTTTTTTCTTTTGACAACGGTCTTCTGGGTTCGAAGTTTTAAAATGTAGAAGCAACTTCGTCCATAGTATGACTAGGACACAACACAGTAAAGTTTTCTGTAATAATTACCTAGTAGATACATGATACCAGGATTATAGCACCAACATGCTTGCTAGCATGCATGCATGCATGTTGGGGGGTGCGGGGGGCGGAAACCCCCTGCCTGAGAAATACAAACTGGTGGTTTTGGTGGTAAAACACTTAGCGGGCGAAGCGAGCAGAGCATCAAAATGCTTGCTGCATGCTTACTTGCTTGCTGCATGCTTGCTTGGTTGCTGCATGCTTGCTTGCTTGCTGCATGTTTGCTTGCATGTTGCTTGCTTGCTTGTATGCATGTTGGGGGGTGCAGGGGGGCTGCGCCCCCCGCGAGGGGGGTTCGGGGGGCGGAAGCCCCCTGACTGAGAAAAACAAACTGGTGGTTTTAAAATTGTAGGTTAGGTTAGGTTAGAACATGTAAGACACTTAGCGGAGCGAGCGAAGCGAGCGGAGCATCAAAATGCTTGCTGCATGCTTGCTTGCTTGCTGCATGTTTGCTTGCTCGCTGCATGCTTGCTTGCTTGCTTGCTGCATGCTACCTTGCTTGCTGCATGCTTGCTTGTTTGCTTATATGTATGTTGAAGGTGCAGTGGGGTGGACGCCCTCTGCCTGAGAAAAATAATCTGGTTTTTTTAAAATTCTAGGAAAGGTTAGGTTAAATATTTCTGCGGAAAAGTGACTGTACGGAAAAACCAATATTCGAAAAAGTAAATTATCTGACTTACATTACTTTGGAAAACTGTGTTACAGAATTTTGATTCATTGGTTAAAAGAAAAAAAGGACAATAAAAAATCTGGCTCCTCAAAATATGGCGAATAATATTTCGGGGAAACAAAAAAAAAGGGAAACAATAAAAAGTGTAACGATTTCGGAGAACTGAAATTCGGAAAACTCTTTTTCGAAAGTACGATAGGTAACCAGCTACAATACCTAATAGGTAGGAATCGCTTTTTATTTTATAGAATGCTTACAATTATTTATTGGGTACGTAGGCACCTATTTAATTTACTACTATATGCTGTTAACTATATCTTTGTTTACAATGTAATATTGGAAAGTAAATAGTACTTGTTCCACATCAAAGTAAGTTAGTACAAACTATAACGCAAAGTCGCTAAGTAGTTAGGTATTGTAGTAAAAATACAATAACAAAGCAAACGTTCGAATGCTATTGTTGTGCTTAGCAATAAGAAATAGTAGTATATAACAAATTGCGAACTATGAATTATGCTATGAAATGTTTACTTTGAATTTAGTTTTTAATTACAAGTAGGTACATACCTAGGTTTTTGCTACTTTACCATACAATTAGTAGAAATGAGTGTTGGGCAAATAGTATGCACTTTGGGCAATAATTGAACACTTAACACTGCGATTAAAGATTATTTCACGCCATGAAGCCCTTTCGGTGACCTCCGTGATGAATAATTTGTTGCAGTCTTTTGTTCTCAAACGACCATTTTGTTTCTCCATCCAATGTCGACACGTCTCGTCGTCGGAATTTAAACTCGTTGATATGATTTGATTCAATACTATCCGGCTCGAAGGACCATGAATGGGTTTCTTGAGATTTTCTATAATAAAAACACATTATGAAAATATTTGTAATTATTTTTAGAGTAAAACGAGTACAGAAAAGCAAAGATTGGTAAGTAATGAAACGAACGAACGCACGAATGAAAGAATGAGTCACTTTCTTCTCGGAATGAATGGTAGTACCGGTCAGAGGTCGTAAGTGCTCGCGGACCCCGAGAATAGGCGAAGTAGTTTATCCAATGCGTGAACACCACGAGTTTTCTCTGTACGTTACTCATGCAGTTGTGGTGCCAATGTTGTATGATAAAATTAGTTCTCAACTTAACCACTAGGAGTGCTGTATGAAATTCAATACAAAAACTGTCGTTTACATATTGAATTAGGACACTATGGAAGATGGGTCCACGCTCAAAAGTGTCCGAACCAAAAGAAGTGTACAATTCAAAAAGGCACTGTAGAAAACTACCAAAGAAAAGTGAAAAAATGTGATGGTGTAGGTAGGTATCCTATTTTCAGTAAGCAAACTATTATTTTATCATTTAGAAGCATTTAGAAGTATCATTTTGTTTACGAACATAATATTAAATTTTTATTTTATTTATTGATTATCTGTCATCGCGTCCGCCATTACGTCTGTCATGTTTGATGTTCATTTTCACCTCCAGTCGAAGCTGCTTATGGTGTAAGCAAAATTAACCCTTGTGACTAGCTTCATACGATTTAAATTGTAATGTTTTCAGTTTGTTTATATTACTATGCATACCAATATTTTTTATAAGGTTAGTTTGGGACACTTTTATCGATAATTTCGTACTAGACCCTGTGTCCATAGAGTTCTAGGTCGATGAGTTTACTCATTAGTTTTATTGTAGTTTACTACAGTGTAAATTAATGGTAGGCCTACTGGTATATGCTGTGAGACGTTTTTACGATTTATAATTATTGTTATATTTTCATTAAAAATATAGGTACTAGCGTTTTTACTACCGATTTTTGAAGACATATCGTTTAAAATCGAAAAGAGATTACATTAAAATCTCCGCTAACCGCTCCTGCTTTCAACTAACCTAAGCGTCAATTAACCAGAACTGTCTCCGAAATGAGTTAAGTGTCGTTAATGTAATTGAGTAATTGTGTACAGGCGGCTACTGGCCGGGTGCAGACGGGCCGTAGCTGTAAAGTCAATTACAGCGCTGATTGCACTGATCATCTGCATCCTTGTGCAGTGCAAAGTGCATATCTGAGGTCATCCTGTTAAACTTGCTTCGTTTTATAAGTTCTGATGTATAGGGTCCAACTTAATATTATGCTGACACTTTTTAAGGGGAGGTTCAGACCATCAAACTGAACAACTTTCTCTATGGGACCAACATCGAAATCGCGAAAAAAAAAATCAGCTCTTCCATACAAAACTGCAAACCTACTCGAGCCAAATGTATGGGACAGCAGATTTTTTTTTCGCAATTTCGATGTTGGTCCCATAGAGAAAGTTGTTCAGTTTGATCGTCTGAACATCCCCTTAAAAAAGTGTCAGCATATTAAGAAGGACCCTGTATATTTAAATTTTTTTTCATACCCACTAATGCATAAGGGTATGATCAGACCATCAAACTAAACTTTCACTACGGGACCTACATTGAAATCGCAAAAAAAATCTTCCGTGAAAGCAAGCGTGGAAGAAAACATTGGTAAAGGCAGGTCTAGGAGGATGTACCAACCTATAGACCAGAGGACGTCATTACAAAATCTCAGTAGCTCAAATCAACCAGGATATACAGGGTGAAATTGATATCAATAGCATCTTTTTAAACTAAGAGTCTACCCATCAAACTGAACAAACCCATCGGAGCGAAAAAATAATCTGCTGTTCCATACTAAACTGCAATGCCTACTCGACTCAAATGCATGCAAGTCATGCTATAGCAGATTTAGTTTTTTATCCGTTCGGATTGCTCCCATAGTAAAAGTTGTTCAGTTTGATGGGTACACTCTTAGTTTAAAAGGATTCTAATTATATAAATTTCACCCTGTAGTGGTGTTTCATTTTCATTGAATTGAATGAATTAAAAAAAAAAAGAATTACATGTAGTTTGTATGTAGCGCGATAACGCATACTGGGCGAAATTGATATCATTAGCATCCTTTTAAACTATCCTTTTAACGGCGGGTGCAGTTTAGTATGGGACAGCAGATTTGTTTTTTGCTCCGATTGGATTCCTCCCATAGTAAAAGTTGTTCAGTTTGATCGGTAGACTCTTAGTTTAAAAGGATGCTAATGATATCAATTTCATCCTGTATATCCTCTTAAGTTTACAACCTGTAGGTATGTTATACTCACGTTAGATAAGGACAGATAGCTAGGAATTTGCAACAAACACGCCTACAACCATTCAAGAACAATACCTACATAGTTATACAATATAATTTATATTCTTGCATAAGTACATGCTAGAATGCAGCCTAGTAGGCAAATTGTTGCTTCGAACAGGTTCTCATAGTAACTGAAGGTCAATAAGCACTATAGACTTGGTTAGCGGACAATTATAGAAGAACAATTTTGCACGTCGGAAAATGAGATGAAACTTTGTTACGGTATATTCTCACGGTAAAGAACAGACTCCGTAACGGACATTATTATAATTACTAAATAATATTAATATGAAGAGATCCGCAGTCGAATCACATATCCCAAAAAGTGTTTAAACTAAAGTGGCAGTGGGCGGGGCACATTGCACACAGAACCGATAGCTGATGGGGCCGAAGAGCTCTCGAGTAATTTCTTTATTTGTCATCATCTCTGCCGATGGACGTGAACATAGGCCTCTCCCAAGGACCGCCACAACGACCGTTCCTGCGCTGCCCTCATCCAACGAGTTCCCGCCGCCTTCACCAGGTCGTCGATCCATCTTATAGGGGGGCATACCCACGCGGCGCATTTTTCATTCACTTCCTCCCAAATAATAAAACTAATATCAGCAAAATTTTAATTGCATCATCGCCTCCAAACCGCACTGGGGCTGCATGTTGGAGTACCTATATCCCACTCCCTCTCATCATTATTCGTGAGAGGAGGCCTTTGCCTCCTTGGGATCCTACAGGCTATAAATTAAGTAGGTAAATGAAGTATAATTTTCTGCACGTAGATCATTATTAAAGATTCATCTCGACTAGCTTTTATTAAGCTTCTAGTTTCTAGTTAGAGTTCTAGCTCTGGTCTAAAGCTTTTATAAAACTAGTTACAATGAAAGGTCATACTATGAATCTAATAATATGTTAGGCTAGCTACTACACCATAGTCATCATAAATCATTCCATCCTAAATTGAAAACTACTTAAGCTGACGGTTCTTAGAGGATGATCAGTCCATCAAACTGAACAACTTTCTCTATGGAACATAAATTGAAATCGAGAAAAAAGTTTGCTACTCCGTCATATTGGAGTCAAGTAGAATATGATAACAGTTTTGTATGGGACAGCACATTTATTTTTTGGGATTTCGATGTTAGTCCCATTGAGAAAGTTGTCTTAAAACCCCTCAGCATATTAACAAGGGCCCTATTATGCTAAAATTTTGCAATGTCAGCATTGGAAGCTTAAAAAGATCGTTGCAGCAATGCTTCTGCCCACTATCCGTTAAAAAAAGCGATGCATAGTTTGAGCACTCCCGGTTCGCGTTAGAGTACAATTATTTTCTTTGCTATACTAGTGAAAAGTGTTCTAGTCATCGTCATCATCATCAGCATGTATACGTCCCACTGTAGGGCACAGGCCTACCCTCTAGAAGGGTGTTTGGGCGTTAGGTCCGCCACGCGTAGGTAGGTTGGTAGGTTATAGCCTGTAGAATCCCTCTGCAGGGCAAAGGCCTCCTCTCACGAATAAGGGTGAGAGGGAGTGGGCCATACTCCACCACCACGCGTGCCCAATTCGTATTGGTAGACTTCACATGTGCATCAGAATTTCTTCTTCTTTGGTATGCAGGTTTCCTCACGATGTTTTCCTTCACCGTCAGTGAAAAGTGTTCTACTAAAGACAAGTATTCTAAAAAAAAATTGTTTACATTTTAAGAATGTCCTATTGAAACAGTGTACAGTTTCTAGCAATTCTTATGTTAGCCAAACGTGAGATTCATGAATCTCCTATTCTTCACTACATGCTTTATCTTCTTCGGTGTTCAGACCAGGTCATGGTCCATTCACGCTGACTATGACACGTCTATGGCACCTACGTGTGTTTACGTGTCTTATCTAATAGTAATTTACTTATGCTTGTTATGTATTGTTATAGGGATAATTATTAACGTTGGCGCGCTCCATACAAACGAAGTCTGGTTATATTTTCATTACTAACCAATTGAAGACAAAGAAATTCTTTAGAAACAATACAAAAACTAATCTTGTGTGTTGTCAGATTTTCGTTAAAATGCATAGTTTTACAGTTACAGTGCCTCATACCTAAATAGGGTTTTTAGTAATATCGCCACTGTTCTATAATTCAGTAACACTCAGTTGCAGAAACGCTCATTAAAGTTAATTCTCCATTAAATCTCTTGCTTCCTTTTACCACGGAATATATCTTTTACCGCTTCAACCAGACAAAAAGTGTCAGCAAGAGATTTAATGGAGTGTTAACTTTAATGACCGTTTCTGCAACTAAAACACTCAGTTGCAGAAACGCTCATTAAATTAAATCCTCCATTAAATTTCTTGCTAGCTTTTACTACGCCAACGAGACAAAAAGTGATAGCAAAAGATTTTATAGAGCATTAACTTTAATGAGCGTTTCTGCGACTGTAAGTCTAACATGACATGCTCTGCTCTGTGGTTTCAGATAGAAGCAACAGTGAAGAAACAAAAGGTAATCAAGCGCACAATGGTGTACTGTACTCCAATACTAACCTTGGTGACCTACTGTCCAGGTGATGTCATACTATAGGTATCTTAACCACTGTGTTATGTCGCAGGTAAACTGTTAAACATTTCATATTCTGTATGAATAAGAATAAACTTTTACAGGGTGTAACAAAACACCCTAGTAAGTTAAGGAGGTGCGGTTTAACCGCGGTTTTAGAAGCCGTGGTGGTCCAGTGAAGAGTAAGCTTGCCTGTCGTGCCGGAGGCGATAGTTCGATCCCCGTCCAGGCCGACTCGTACCAATGAGTTTTTCTGGATACATGTACATTGTACCTACTTACGAGTTGTAACACCACTGGCTTTTCGGTGAAGAAAAACATCGTGAGGAAACCTGCATGCTTCAATTTCGAGGCATGTATTGTACCCACTGTCCATTATAAGTGGCGACGGGCTCACTCTACACTGGACAGAGTTTCGGTACTACTGGTGAAACGTAGATGTTCTGAGGTTTCATAATATCTCTGACTACCCCCTCGGGGAATATAGTCGTGAGCATCTGCTATGCTATGCTACGCTAAATCTATTCTAAGCCAGCTTACCACTGCGATACCAAAATGATTTAATCCTCAGAGTTATTTTAGTTTTCCGATCCTTGCAATGTTCCCTGCAACATAATCATAAAGTTATTGTTCATTTCACCGACGAAGTCTCACGAAACAAGCTACTTTGATACTTACCACGTTGACTTTAGAGTTCTGGCAGTTGGTTTCTGTGAAATTAATTCTAAAGAACATACCAAGTCTGACGAAATAAACTATTCTGATATTTATCACGTTGATATAAGGATTTTGTCACGAGACTTCTGTGAAATTACTGTAGAGTTATATTAAAGAGTCTCAGTTTAGTATTTGTAAGATTTTCCTCGTTTTCCAATAGAATAACTGGTTAAGTTACATTATGTTTCCAGCAATAGTCATCAATGCTGTGTGACCACATGAAGTACTTTTCTACTATTTTGGTAGAGTTTTTATTATTTTTGGTAATATTAAAATGATATGAGATGGTTTTTTTTTCTTTTGTTAAAGGCCGTTAATTAATTTTTAGATAAAGGTGCAAACCACACCTAAAATTACTATTGTGACTTTTTGAGTATGATTAAATAGACGTTAGTTTTAATTTCATTGTTATATGTAGCACATTTTTACACTCTGTTTCCTATGTTAAAATTTTTACTTACTTGCAGGTGCAGAGCGTACCTTGGCACCACTACTGCAATGTCGTGAACGTGTTTCGTTTTATTTGAAATTCGTGAAAAATTGGTTTAAGTGATGTTTGTGACATAATTTCGAACGTTGTATACCAAATAGAGTTGCGTAAATCGACCAACCTAAGGAATCTCAAATAAATACGACAACCGGAATATACATATACACGACATTTTTTTTATGTTTTTGTGTGCAATAAAGTGTTATAATAATACATTAGGTATAATATAATCGTTGTCTCAAGTTAACCACGCCACGCACGATCTCCTAAAGCGGGGTCCGCAGCGCCATGTTTTCGTGTTTGCTAACACCATAACCACAGAATAGGTTTGGTATATCCATAACATAACATTTCCCCTCCCCCGCAGGCGAACACGGGTGATGTTGTCCGACGCGGATGGATAACGTCACCGCGTTCGCCTGCGTCGGAGGGGAAATGTTATGTTATGGTGTTAGCGAACACGAAAACATGGCGCTCCGAACACGGCTTAAGATATTATTGATTATAAACATGTTACAGCCATGTTGTGCTATTTCGAATCAAATTAAAGATTGAAAAATTTGTCTCGGGCGGGTCTTGAACCCACGCTCTTCCAAACCGGGGAAGCGTGCTAACCAATTACACCACCGAGCCCACAACCCAGAGAACGAAATTTTCGAGCGTGGGTTCAAGTCCCGCACGAGACAAATTTTTCAATCTTTAATTTGATTCGGCTTAAGATAGACCACAGATAAAAAGAAAAAACTACTAAAGACAAAAGTCTGTAAGGACTAGATCCCATTACCTTACCGAAAGGAAGAAGTAATTAAAAAAGTCCGTTCATTCTCAATAGTTCTACTGAACAGTTCTACCGTAGAAATAATGGGACTTTTATTTCCCACTCGTTGACGGCCTGTAATGCCATACTGATAATTATGACTAATCAAAACAACTGGTGAAAAATAACCACAAAGCTAATTACAGGACAATTAACATAATCATTCAACTTGTTTTTACCACTAACTAAGTTTCCTGTTTTATCAAATCAATTAATACTATATTGCGCACACGGAGAGAAAATTCTAGTTTAGGTAACCAGAATATAGTTAACTTAACCAGATTGTCATGTAATATATACGACACCTATATATTTTGTCGAGTTTACTAAAAAAATCTGGTAATGTCTTACAAGAATATCTAGTAAAGTTAAACATAATACTGGTACACATAATTAAAATTTGTGTATAGTACACAAAAACATATTTGTATTCATTACATACTTTTTATTTTAAATATAACGGAATTGTATCGTACGTATCACCATGCTTTATTTTGGAGATAACCAGATTTTCAGTAGCGACTATAGATTGTTATAGTGACTGTTACAAATCGAATGCAAATATTACCATGTAGAGGTTTAATCGAACTATATATTTTATACACTTTACTACCTATTTTGTGTTTACTACCAAAATTGTGGTTAGCCATTATCACATCAAATGGTTGCGTTTACTATAATGCTATTATACTAGAATGATATTTACCATACGTTCTGGTAGTATTGTTATCATAATTTCTCTCCGTGCACCAAAAACAAAGCATACACTTGAATAGCATAAGCATAAGCATATGCTCATCCCCCCATTTTTGGGGAGGTCTATGTCCAGCAGTGGACGTTTATCGGCTGATATGATGAAGCATATGCTCACGACTATATTCCCCGAGGGGGTAGTCAGAGATATTCTGAACTCTCAGAACATCCACACACTTGAAAATACCATGAATAAATAAATTTACAGAATGAAAGCTTCGAAGAAGCGGCCGCTGAACACACACTCATCACAGCACAAGCTTTCGTTCTATTTTTGTGCATACAAACGTATTCCCCTATTTACTTCCTGGATATTCACAGTAGAGGAACAATTTTTTTACCATACAATCTACGTTACCTCTGCTACGTTCCTATGTTTTACTTTTTTGTATAAATTAATTACTGTAAGAGCTAGGGATCTTCGAAAATTCCAAATTTTACCGCCCGTCAGACATCCAGGACGAATATTAACAAAAAGCACAGCATACAGACATAGCCACAGCATAGTTAATAGTATATAGGTTAGTTCACATTGCCAAAGTCATTCTCATATTATTATTCTTGAAAGAATTATTAAAATCGGTTTAGTTTTGGAGGAGGAAACAGGGCATGGCAAATGCAGATCTCGTCCATTTTATGTAGATAAAATCAGTCCGAGCTGTAGTTGTCTCTTTCGCAATCTATAGTCAACGGGACGGGATGTATGGGACATATACGTACCTATACTGTCGGAAAATTGACCTTTTCTCCAAATTTCTTCGAGGCCTATCCTCTTAATGTGGAAATCTTAACTATTATAAAACCGTAAAATCATGAGGAATACAAAAGTAGCGGTTCTCTTCATATAAATTCAAATAACATTCGATAGCGCGATTTAAAAACGTGCAGCGCCATCTATTGACAAAATTGTTAGTTTGTTTGTTTGTTCGCGCATCACGCAAAAACTACTGAACCGATTTCGATGAAACTTTTTTTGTTTGATAGCTTATGATCTGACTAAAATCTGGTATATAATTTGTGCGGACGAAGTCGCGGGAAAACACTAGTAGATACTACAAGTAGGTATTCCTTTGCGGACAACTTCAGCATGTGTTCTCCAAATTCTACTCATCAAACTGAACAACTTTTAATATGAAGCCAACATCGAAATCGCGTAAAAACAGATGTTCCATACATTTAAGTCGAAAAGGTACTGCAGTTTTGTATAGGACAGCTGTTTTTTATGCTATTTCGAAGTTGGCTTCATAGTGATCGTTGTTCAGTTTGATCAGTAGAATCCATGCTGAAGTTATCCGTAGTGATCAATGACGTTTTACAAATAGACGCGTCATTCGCTAACATCACTGCACTTTAAAATGTCGCGGTATAGTGACGTGTCGCCCGTACACTAGAAGGCGCGCGACTATGCGAACGCCCGGCAATTACCTTGCATTTTTGTTGCCATTTTGGAGCGCGTGCAACGCATCTACATATAAAAACATCTTAGGCAGTGATGGAAAATTTACCCTGTAGGTAATAGGTATGTATACCTACTAAAAAAAATCTGCTGTTCCTCGTTGTTTAGTTTGATGGTCCGATCATCCTCTTAGAAAACCGTCAGCATTATTATGAAAGTATATGTAAAGGTAAGGTAAAGGTATGTGGTTATCTCAATTATCAGCAACCAGCTAAGCGATTAATTGTATATCTGTCAGCTAGTACGTTTCAATGGACAGTACGGGTCACAGACAGAGTTTGGAATCTGACCTAGCTTATAACTGGGTTACATTCATCCAGAGATTATTTCTTAGGAGGAGACTATTCTATTCTTAATTAATGGCGTTTCCTTGTTAGATTTCGCCAGTGTCAAGTGTTGAGGTTATACTCATTAGCTGATATTGTACGGTAATAGGATATGGCGATCTCAAAGCCCCGTTTTTAAACAAAAACACACTCGAAACCGCCATAAAACGGCGGAGCCACGTGGCAGTCAAAATTACAAGTCGACGACACGTCCACTTGTCACCCCCTCAGCCACGCGACCCCTACATTGTACTCCCGCAGCGAAAGTTACAAGTTTTTAATAAAAACTCATACTGCATGGTTATCAAAGTGGTGTAAGTTATCATGGTACAACCATCTACCTGACGTACTTATTTAAACAATTTGAACTTACGAACATTTAAAAAACGTTTACATGTTTTTTCTGTTGGATAAATGTCGCACTCTTAATCGAATACTGACCTAACTCAAAATTTCGGTGTTTTGAGTTATGATAGCGGAACGACCTAAAAGAGCATGCTTTATAACCTAGACCCCAAAAAAACACCTCTTTTGTATAATAAATGGGGTAAAAAATTAGTTGGGTCTTTATTCTTCCAGCGCTACGTGCGCCCTTTTTTAGCCGAACAATGACCGATTTAGTATTGCGTCAACTAGAACCGATTGGGTCTGTGTCGAATAACGACTGATTTTGAGATAAGTCCATATTCGACCAAATATTTAAAAAAACTTAAGAAAATAATTTAAGCAATAACGACCGAATTTGATTTAGGTCATTATTTGACTAAAAGTTCAAACTGTTTGATTGACTTATTACGAAATAGGTCAGTATACTACAAAAAAAATTATCGGTTCACGTGACCGTTTTCAAAATGAGTCTTTATTCTTTAAAAGGATTCAAAATTAAGTTGTCTCATTTCCAAATCGGTCATTATTTTATAAAATTTTCTTGATTTTTTGCGGCTCATTTTGAATTAAGCCTTTGTTTTATAAAAATAAATTGAAATAACGCGTTACATCTAAGAATAGGTCTCTCTACTACTAAAACCATCTGAAGTACGGTTGGCTTAAAACCGAAACAAAATGGATAAATTTACTCATCTTGCTGTAAATTACCATCTAACCACCTGTGAATGATTGAGAATCATTGTTTTCTATAATTTCACTTAACGAAAGATACAATAGTACAAACTTATTCTTAAGATCTTAGCAAAATAAACTCTACTTAAAATATATTCTTAGCTAAGTACTAATAGTGGCAAATCGTACATAATTGAGGTCAAATGAAAGCAAAGCAGACAGCGGAAGCAGCGTCAGGTATAAGAATATGCGGAAACGCTAGATGAAAACGTATAGCATACGTTATGGGAAGAACTAGCAGCTACTCCTCTACTATGTAGAAATTAAAAGCTCGACCACCTCCGAAGCGGCTTTAAAATGTCAAAATGACAATGTTGTGCTTGCATTAAGTTACTGTAGCATAAAATGTCTACGATATCCACATAAGAGCACATGAACGCCAGCAACAAAGTTGTGGAGGTCACTGTGATTTAAGTGAATCAATAAATCAACACAGGCTTCTCAAGTAGGTACAAAATTTTGGAATCTTAATCTATAGATGATTTTTAACAGACTTCAAAAAAGAATGATGATTGTCTTTATACTATATTTTTACAAAGAGCATTGCATTTAATGTTTGTCAAAAGTAAGGGTAAGGAAGTAAGTAATTGCATTTTTGTATCAGCAATATTAAACAATATATAAAATAATTATAAGTGATTGAGAATAGAAAGTTATCAGAAGTTGTGTGACTGATCCGTGTTTGACAGTTCACTTTATTAGCTTCTCATACAAATTAATCTCATCAGTTTTTGAGTTAACTCACATAACATTTCTCAGACTTCGCACTCAGCTTGTATAATGTAACAGCTATTTTACTAGTGTGGGCCCACGACTACATTATCTTTGTAAATCTTGTAATATAACAACATGGTTGACGGCGCATGGTTAGTAGATAGATTACAGTTATTAGATAGATTGCGAAAGGGAGTTGGCCGATCCAAAGATAATCTGCTGAGATGGGACATATTGCCAGCGGTTGCGTCTAGATGTGGTCAGGTGCAAACCACTCGATATCTATCGCAGTGTAGCCTGTGCTCTTTGTATTGCTCCGTTCAGGACCTAATAGAGGCTTCTCCTCGAGGAATAGAGGTGACCAAGTATTGGAAGGACAAAGTGTAATCACCTTCACACGAGAAAGAAGATAAATATGGTTGACATTTACAAGTTATGACTAACTCATAAGACGTCAACTTTGGTTCAGGAATGAAAACGTCATGGAAAGAGGATGCAAAAGCTTATCGATATCCGAGATATTTCCTTATTCCACTAAAAGTTATAGCCTATAGAATCCCACTGCAGGGCAAAGGCCTCCTCTAACGAATAAGGATGAGAGGGAGTGGGCCATACTCCACCTCGCGAGCCCAGTACGTGTTGGTGGAGGCAAGTTAGTGGTCAACTTCATGATTTTTACTAGTTTTACCTGTGACACGGTTAATGTTGAACAATAGCCGTGATCTACATGTGCTCGGTTCGTTATCGTACTCGCTGGCAGTGTATAGCCACTCATGTTATTTTAATCCGATAATTTGATACAGTCTTCTGGTCAACATGTTTGAACGCGTACGCACGCATATCGATATTTTAAATAATGTTTCAAAAAAGCATGGGGCGAAACATGTAGTAAAATTTTCTGTTCATAATGAACATAATATTATTGTGTTGTCATACCTGTAGTGTACAGAAATAAAGAGTAGTTAGTGTGGAAAGCGCCGGTAACGCCGTCTACCGGCAGGTACAGTCTATGGTCAATATATATCGTGCATTCGCTCGGTATTCACTCAGTTCACCCACCGACCGCCGAGCCGTGCGGACGTGCGCTTAGCCACATTCACTAGTGAAGACTATAATCTGTGTTTTATTATATACATCAACCTCAACTAACCCTGAGTAATAAGGAGTATATTACATTGGCGACGAGGATGGGATTCGAAATTCACGTGAGTAAAGTGCTTATCAGTTTGTTGAGTGTTGAAAAATCAAAAAATTCAATCGTTTTCCACGAAGGGTAAAAATAAAAAAGTGAAGCTTGCTGTAATACATAGGTAGGTACATGTGTTAAATATCAGAATTAAAATGTTCACCGTTCTTTCACCCTGTTAATGAAGCTAAGCGTTATTTTATTTGCAACACAATCGAAGACGGTTTCTGCTAGCGTTGTTTTGTTTGTTGCCTACAGTTACATAGTGTTGAAAAAATATTTCGTAAAGAAAAGAAACCGGGCCAATTCGGGCTCGCTCCCCGTCACCCTGGACAGAGTTTTCATACTATTGGTGGGGCATGGATTTTCTGAGGTATCGGAATGTCTCTGACTACCCCCTCGGGGGATATGGTCGTGAGCATATGCTATTTTATGCTAAAAAGAATCGTAAACATAGTTCTCTGTCCCGTTTTCAAATCGATTTGTTTGGAATTATCTACATAATGTATTTCTTTTCCCGTATGTCCACTGTCGAATGCTGGAGGAACGAGGGGAGACTCAGACAGGAAGAAGGTGTAGTACGAGTGGACAACACGTCATGACAGCGCGCGGCGCTAATAGGATGAACAAACAAACGACTGCTGTGGACATCAATCTTTAAGGTCACGTAATCTTTCCTTATTATTTTTGAACGATTGAAAGAGTGTATTCACAGCATCCCACAAATATAAAAGGGCCTTGTAGTCCGTCAGAAATACGCGAATTAAGAATAGTAGACACTATTCGTTGCGTATTTTATGCGTTGCGATTCTAGAAGAATTTTCGGATTAGGTAAGCAAGCCAGTATAGGATGGTAGCAAGATTAATTGAGCCGAGTGAGGTTATTCCAATAGTTATTTATGCCTATAGTAACGCATGACAAAATTATGCTAACTATATAACATTACCCGTTTGACGCAGAATTGAACATTCTGCGTATCAAACATGCTGCATATCAAACATTCTATGCAGTGAACGAACATTCGGCGTAACGATCATTCGACGTAATGAAAATTCGGCGTAACGAACATCTGATGTCGCAAAACTTACCTAAGGGTTCTAATTATACTTAAATAATAATAACGGGGTTCTTCTTTTCAGTACTATCAATAATAGGTACCTTGTTACCTAAACTTGTTTTTCGTAACCTATACTTTATTAATTATTACAATTCGGTTCTGTGACCTTACGTTGATCTTATCTTTGCATCATTGTTGTTAGGGTCAGATGGATGCAATTACCCCAGGTGAAACTAGTTTCTTTGGCTACTTGAGCGAATAATTTGATGTTTTAAGGATCAATGTTAAATCTGTCAATTATTTTCAAAGCGAATCAAAAAGGACCTGAAAATGATCAGGTGATTTCATTTAACATTTAATGTTTCTGAAGTACCTTATCATCATCATCTTCTCAGCCGATGAACGTCCACTGCTGGACACAGGCTCTGAAGTACCTACCTACCTTGGATAAGTTACATGTCAAGATAGACAGTCGAAGCTGCGAAGGCGTCGAAAAGATTGCAACCAGCACTGACCTCTAAACCCCATCCATATACACGCACACATACATAATTTCTATGACGCATCACGCACACCAACCAAAGCAAGTTGGCCCCTTTTGTTTTATGCGATAGAAGCGTGAGGTTCACTCTAGACTACTTTTTTTGAACTACCCACATTGAAAAAAAAAAAAAAAAAGAACAGCTCTTTTGGAAGTAGATTACAGATTCAATCATCATACATAACCGAACCCATAATACTGCTTCGAAAATTTTGTTCGCAGATTGAATGTTCTCACATGCCACAGGGAAACCAGCCTCTAACAGGACGACTGCCAAGGCGCCGATTGAAACATACCTACTTGCTTTAGTGCTTAGTAAAGAGAAAATGTCTTCAATTAATAGCTTAAGAGTTTTGAAATGGTTCGGGCGATTACTCTCCTATTATTAGCTTGTAGCTGTTTACTCAGTTGCCATGTATAACAAACAATTATTACAACGTACAGCTGGGTCATTCAATTGACATTAGCAGCTTTTAGCTGGTCATTCAATTCGATTAAGCAACTTGTAGCTGGTCATTCAATTGACATTGGCAACTTTTAGCTGGGCATCAAATGCTATAAAACCAAACAGTTTTACTATCAGCAGCTTATAGTTGGTCATTCAGATGACAAGTCAAATAAATAAAATAATTATTAAGCCACTTGCAGCTGGTCATTCAATTGACAAAATCAACTTTTATTTTAATATCAGCAGTTTGCAGTTGGTCATTCAAATGACAAGTCAAATAAATAATTATAAGCGGCTCGTAGTTGGTCATTCAGATGACAAGTCTAATAAGTACCTAATTAGTAGCAGCTTGTAGTTGGTCATTCAATTGAAAAGTCGTATAAATAAATAATTATTGGCAGCATATAGTTGGTCATTCCATAGACATTTATTGTGAGTAGTAACGCATTTTATTAATAATAGCATTAAAAGAAAACTCTAAAGGAATTAATGCCTTAAGTATTGCATTTTCTTATTGTATGGATTAAATCTGTATCTTATCTTAGTAACAGCCCTGCAGGCATTGCATTGCACTGTTACTTTATTGATTTGTATGAGTTAAAAGAAGTATTATTATACTGGTACTTGAATCAAATCGGTTAATTATCGGTAGCTACCTGAATACGATTACATACATAAATTATTGTCATATTTTAAATGTAGAATATATTTCTAGTAAGATTTTCAGTTCTGTAATATTACGCGACGCAATAAGTTGAAACAAAAGTTGTAGGTACCTACATAATCCATGTTCATGTGATTAAAAATGGTATTATTTTCATAAACCTATCCAATCTTCTTATTGTGTGGGCAGGGCCTGTGGCCGGAGTTTGTTCAGGCCGCCTTACGGCCTCTAACGTGGTTCTATGTACCTATCCAATGTTAGTATAACTTTATGGTTTGTAGAAGGAAAATATTATTAATGTATAAATAATAAGTAACTAATGTTTTAGGTATATACCTATATAAGTATATCGTACATTTCGCAATATTTTCATGATTATTTGCTAATTATGTTATCATGTCGGGTTTATTTTGTTCATTATTGATATAAAAATGTATTTGTGGAAACTTTGTTGAACGGTAGTAATTATTATGCCGATTTATAAAACTGATTTTGAATACTGCTTGAGTAACTGAATAGGTATTGCAAACAAAATAAATTCACAAACCCTGACAACCTAATAACATACTTCTTTTGTATTGTAAGGAACAACCGAAACATAGCACACCTA
The DNA here is from genome assembly GCA_963693445.1 of Agonopterix heracliana. Lineage (NCBI taxonomy): Eukaryota > Metazoa > Arthropoda > Insecta > Lepidoptera > Depressariidae > Agonopterix > Agonopterix heracliana. Next base: position 7,767,609 of record OY856331.1, read on the forward strand.
ATGGGGTAGATCTTTTTACTGAGAAAAGGGGAAATAGATGAATAAAATTTAGTCAAAACCCATCTCACTATGGACGCCCAATTCGGCCCAGGGGAACTCTGGGACCGAGGAGAAGAAAATGAGGCATCCGCATTAGATTGCGAGGAGCCAGCTGTCAGCTCCGCCGAGAATTAAGTTACAAATGTGCGGCGGTGTATTCAAGTAAAAGTAGCCATGCATTTAATTACGGGGTGCATTTAATTGCGAATCTGTTAAGTTATTGCGACGCTGTCAAAGATCAGCATTGAATTGGGTCAAAGAGCATTCAATTGCGACTGCACATTAAATTGTGAATCTTTTAAGTTATTGCGAGACGCTGTCAGAAAACAGAATTGAATTGGTTCAAAGAGCATTCGATCGCGACGTTGTTAAAGTCAAATATTTTAATGTATTCAAAAGTTTAATTATTACACTACTGTTTTAATTTAGGTATCGGCATTGTGTTTGTATATTATGTTGAGTAAAATAGTAGTTACATTAAATTGAAACTGCTGATTTCTCAAAACTAGTCTCAATTAAACATTTAATAATTAAAATGTATTATGCAGTACATCTTATTATACTATGGTTATGTATTATTTGTATAAAGGAAACTGTGGAACTGAACATTGCTGACAACGAAATCGATCTAGTTTGCCTTCCTTAATGTTGTGTAATTTGACTAACAAAATATTTAATTTTGTTGGTCAAAGTTAAATCAGCATTCAGGCAGGTACAATAATGATCAAATATTTATGATTATTATACCCAATAACAAGATTCAATATTTCTGTGAACAGCCACGAATACCTAGCTAACTTTGTAATCTAAAAATAAAAAACCTGGAAAAACTAGTGATAGAGATTATGATAAGCCAAAAGGTTACTTATTCATGAATTAAACTGTTTCTTACCAAACCTATGCGAAAACTTATTTTTTGTTAATGGATTTGAATTTGGTTAGATACCTATATGGTAGTGATTAAAGTTTATTTGAAATTATGAATTAATTCAATTGCAATTTATTTGTTGAACAATAGAAAACAAAAAACATTTTTTGATAAGGATGGGATAGTATAGAAAAGAATAGAAGTAACAAATAACTGAAACGACTAATATCATGAGATTGTATAAATATACATACGAAGTCGTAGACATTGTTTATCGTTGTATTTGGTGTTTGGCAATTTCAGATCAATATTTGATAAATCTATTTTCTGTAAACAAATTGGTCTCAATAAATTATTAGTAATTTGTTTGATGTAATAACATTGATAACCATCAACATGCATTGTAAATATGGTTTAAGAAATAAGTCAAAGTGGAGTTTCTTGCGCCGCTTCTTCTCCATGGGTATACCTTCCGAAGCGGTGGTAGATTCGAGTAAAAATATAAATTAAATTAAAACAAGAAAGGGATGTAGTGTACAGCAATAAAGAGTAGTTAGTGTGGAAAGCGCCGGTAACGCCGTCTACCGGCAGGTACAGTCTATGGTCAATATATATCGTGCATTCGCTCGGTATTCACTCAGTTCACCCACCGACCGCCGAGCCGTGCGGACGTGCGCTTAGCCACATTCACTAGTGAAGACTATAATCTGTGTTTTATTATATACATCAACCTCAACTAACCCTGAGTAATAAGGAGTATATTACAATACCTATTCCCCTGGTAATTTCTTGTTAGTAATTTCTTAACTGTAAATACTTTTAATGAACAAAGCTGTGGAAGAATTTTATTATTCCTAAGTTGATGGCTGATGGGGCTCGAGTGACGATCAAGTACCGGAAAGCGCAGCATGGGTAGGCTCTTCACAAGGTGGACCGACGACCTGGTGAAGGTAGCGCGAACCTATTGGATTAGGGCAGCGCAGGGCCGGTCGATGAGGTGATGCTCTGGGAAGGCCTATATTCAGCAGAGGACTTTTATGGGCTAAAGTGATGATGATGACAAAAACCAAGTTTTTCCGTGTTTTATAGTGAATAAAATCATGTAGTTGACAAAGTAGGTATTGCTTATGTTCATAATTAGAAATGTACACTTACACTGATATTGGAGGCTCTATACTACTGAGACCGTATAACGAGTACTAAAGTAAAGTTAAGAGTTGCAGAAAACTTAAATTTACTACGTATATTTACAGCACCTTTTGTACCATTCGTAAAAAAACTCAAACATTAAGAATATGATAATTCCTATACTTTAACTAGATTTTAACTCGTATCAAAATACTGTACAATAAATTAGTGTGTAGTATGTAAGCCTCAAATACAATGGATTAATTTGTTTAAGATTCGTTTGATTATTTTAAGATTTTTGACACCTATTGTGTAAAAGATTGAATTTTTTTACAAATAAGAGTACTTTTCCATTACATTTATTCTTTTTTTTTCATTTTTAAAAAAATTATGTAGCCAAACCGTGTGTTTTAGGTCACTCATTTTCAACGAGAATTTGATCGTAAAACGACGTAACTCCTAATAGGTCAATGAATGTTAACTTTTTTTTTGAAAAATAAAGACTTATTTTTTGTTAGGTCAACGTTTTTTTTAACTTTTTTGTCAAACATAGGCTTAACTCTGAAGGGTGTAATTTATGTGTATTATTTAGGGACATATAAATATATATCAAATTTGTAATAGTATTTCTTTAAAGTACGTATTCCCAGGATTCTGCAGTAGGTTTTACTTTTTGGCTACGACACTCACTTAAGATTTTACAGCCGTTTAAAAAAAAATGTTGACTGACGAAAATACATTTTTGTCGATTCCCAAAAAAATGAAAATATGGATTAGGTCAGTATTCGATTAAGAGTGCGATGTTATTACTCAGTGAACGAATATTTGAACGATATACTGTACGTATGATTAATTTGAAGTAATTGCATGTTCCGAAGAAATTCTTTTGCTGTTTTATTAATATGTATAAATAACTAGATGACTAAAACTGTAAAAAATCTTAAAATTTGCACGCCGCCATGTGTGGTAGAATGTCTTGCTTCATACTATATATTTATTCTGGGAAATAAATATGTTCTATTCTATTCTATTCTAATAAGATAATTATTCAGTGTTAAATTTACTATGTCTATGTTGAATCAGAAGAGAAAAGAAAACTACAAAATTACTATAGACTTTTTAAATGTTCTGAGTAGTTCTGACGCACACTTAAATCTAGATCGGCTGTTTGTGAACTCCAGATCTAGGTCATCGACCTAGTCTACCTAGGTACTAAAGCGCTACAAGTACCAGGCGATCATAAACCGCAAACAATGCATGTTTTATTTCACATTTGCACCGTGACTGATAACTCTTATGACCTGTGGTTAACGATCAAAATGCTTTGGTCACTCAAACGTTACTTTATCAAACTAAAAGACGCATAAATAATTCTTACTATAAATTATACTACTATGGTAAGTCAATGTTGGGGTAGGTAAAGACGATTGAATTGGATGGACGATGGTTACCACGCGGTAGACGGACTGCCAAACCAGAGGTCCTGGGTTCGTATTTCGGTTGACAAACTTCTCACTCTCTCTCTCTTTACTTTTTATGGGGGTGCTTTAGATCGAAAAACTGAATAAATTTCACTACGAAACCAACAGTTTTCTATGAAACAACAAAATATTTATGCACCCCTAAGATATCAAATCGAGAATAAGGCGGATTATGTCTCATGGTGGCCATTAGGCTAAGCAAAATTATTCAAAATTAAATTCGGTTATCACAGTGGGTGAGATCCTACCTACTATGTATACCATTATACCTACCTACTATGTATGCACATTCTTCCAATTGCTTAATATGTTTCGGTCAATGAAAAAGATAGTGGGAATAAATTAATCGCTAAATGCGTAAATAGTTTTAGTGCCTTAGTGGAATCACACCACACACGATGACGCATTGACGGAGCGGCCGACGTCGTCCGTCATTTGTGAAGCAATGAGTTGTAAGAAACCGGACGTACACACGGCGACAGATCAACCTACCCATAGTTGAACTCTATGTTCATGGACATAAGGTCCAACTATGGGTAGGTTGATCTGTCGCCGTGCGTACCTAGAAGCACACACGGTTACGGATTGATGCACCGTGCGTGTGTGCTTCTACGTGCGGTTTCATACAACTCCTTGCTCCACAAATGACGGACTGACGTCTGCCGCTCCGTCAATGCGTCATCGTGTGTGAAAGCGCTTAATAGTGGCCACGATTTGTCGCCTCCACGCTCTTTAAAACTTTTAAACAACAATGCCCACTTAATAACATTACGTCATAAGTTGTAGACTTATAAGCAAAGCATAGTAAAGCGGCATAGCAAATGAAAAGTAGGCCAAACCTATTGCGACGATACAAGACCTTGCGCAATAGTTTCTAAGGTACTTTTTTGACAGCTGCCCTTTTTGGAGAACTTGCCACGATTGCTTAAAGTTATGGCGGCCTAGTATTTTGTACGGTTCGCAGAACAGTTTTTACACTACTACCGTACAAATTCTTGGTCAATGACTATACTAATAACAATTTTTACTACTTCTTACTCATATTCGATGAAAATAGCAGTCACAGTTCCGTTTATCCTCTCATCACCGTCTATCCTCTTAATAATAAATATGACCGCCGACCGGCCTATTACATTTCGATATGAAGTAGTAAAAATTTTTAGTAGTACCTACCTTAGTCATTGACCAAGAATTTGTACGGTAGTAGTACAAAGTTTTCCTTACAACCTGTGTAAGTAGGTACTAGATATTTTTCTCTGTGTAGTGTTGAATATTGGTCACGTCTATTGTTGCAGAATTAAACAAAACTGGTTTTAATTCATCGGTATCCAACCGGAATATTAAATAAGCAGTTCCTACTTCAGTGTTTCGGAGAAAATTACCTGTGACACACGGAAATCAAAGTAGGTACATAATTCCAGATTTATCCTTTTCCGACGACTTCGTCGGCGCGGCGGCGGCGGTGACTTTGTACGCACAGACCACTACTCATAACATTTATGTAAATTCACGCTAAGTTTACATTTTTTTTTACTAAAAAAACATTTAAACTTTACTATATTGACAAGATATAGTTAATTGCAAAATGCATTACAATTTCTTAGATTCAGTTAATTAGAAATATCATAATTGAACCAAGTTACCAAGATGTTCCGTCTCTATCTTACCACATCAGAATCGCTTAAGAGTGACAGTGACATCAGATTAGTTAAATACATACTAATAATACCTATTAGTCAGCCTTCGTGTCATTTATAATGCAAACATTTGTTATAGTTATAGGAAGTAGGTACTTTATAAAACTTGTTTTACACGTAGATATACGGGGAAAAAACAACGTTACGTAATTTTATATAGGCAGATAACTTTGATTTTATTACGGATTTCCTTTTCTTTACTCATTTAGTACTTGTTAGAAAGCTGTTTATTACTCGACTGAGCAAGAAGAAGGTTTTTTGTTATCCATTCTATTCTAATCTAAAAATTTCAGCGTCCATCTTAGAGTCATGATGATTTTGCCAATGCCTATTATTAATAGAAAAAGTGCTTGACTTGACATTGTAGGTACGGTTATACAAGGTGTTACAAAAATACAAATAAACATGTAAGGGGGTGGTTTAGACCATCAAACTGAACAACTTCCACTATGGGACCAATATCGAAATCGCGAAAAAAAATATGTTTTTCTATACTCTACAAATCGACTCGAGCTAAAATATGTATGGGATATCTGATTGATTTTTTCGCGATTTCGATGTTGGTCCCATAGTGAAAGTTGTTCAGTTTAATGGTCTAAACCTTCTTAAGAGTTTTAAATATTTATATTTACCGTATAGTATATTAAAAACACAATCTTGAGCGACCATGCAATTAGAGCTACGTTGTAGGCCGGGGAGTAGAGTAGGAAATCGATACGCGATCACTCAATATCATACCTACCTAAATAGGTACAACACGACCCTAAAAGTCATCAGTTTTAACATTAATATTATGTTAAATGTTTCTTCATACTAAAAATAGGTAGTCATTTTGAATTTGGTACCTTACAAGTTACAATTATTATTCTACCTACTGAACAGAATTATGTAAAATTTATAAGCAGTCGGTAGAAGGATTAAAGGATAAATTTATTCCATGTTTTCAAACTCGTTTCTGGTATTTGAAAACATGGAATAAATTTATCCTTGGGCCTTGAGCTTTATGTTAATAATGTTATATTAACTACTCTGAGATAATAATGTAGGTTGGTATTTAATCCCAAAACTAACTTTCTAATTGAATTTTCCCTAGTATAGGGCCGTGGGAAAATCTAGGTAAATTGTTGCATACAATTCTCGATTTCCAGATAAATGTTTTTAATTCATTTTTGAAATTTTTATTCTGACTCTACCTCGCTACTACTTTTAAATGAAAGCGAAAGGGTTTCTAGAAATGTACCCACACCTACAACTGTGATGACATAGAAAGAGTAGCGTTCTTTTATTTATTCAAATGTTCATTTATGAGAAATTTTCCTTTTCCTTGGTAGAAGACTCACACTCTGTTGCAGAAACGCTCATTAAAGTTAATCCTCCATTAAATCTCTTGCTGTCACTTTTTGTCTTGTTGACGTAGTAAAAGCTAGGAAGAGATTTGATGGAGGTTTACCTTTAATCTGTCTAAAAAGGTACTTAATTTTTATATTATCTTTATAGCGATAATCTCGTTTTTCAGATTGAAAATTAGCATAGCGATTAAAGTTATAACGCTTATAGATAATGAGACCTTTTCTTGTCTAAACTATTACAAAAGAAGGGTTTTTAGAAAACATTATGTTAGTTACGATATGGTGTTTAGTTGTCCCTGACTCCAAAATGCATTTTTTGTCTGTTTGTCTGTTCGAGCATCACGCAAAAAAAGCTTACAAAGGTAAAGGTAAAACTATAACAGCTCATGTCCACTTTAATTACACTTTTCTTCATTTACTCTTTTAGTAACTTGAGTAGTAGCACAAAGAATGTGTGCATCAAAAATTCAAAACACTTGACTGTTAGTTTATAGGTATTATAATTTTTATGGCGATGACTTGAATTACTATCCGGGCCATGATTATGACAAACAAATCAATTTTTTATCGTGTTTCTTTATAAACATTTTTACTATGATTTACCTACTACTAGTGTCTATTAATCACTATACAGTGTGTATACTACCTATACTGCATGCTTTGGTAGTAATTTTGTTTGATATCCTGAGTAAATAAAATGAAATGAACTCGAAAACAACACTTTTTTCAGTTATGTACTTGTTCCGGTCTGGTCTCGTGTTTAGGAAAGTTCGTCTTAACGTCTTAAATGGTACTGAAAGAGTGCAATCACCCTGGCCTAGCGAAGAAATTCATAATTATATAATTGCGTACCTATTGTTGGTATGTTGGAAATTAATAAAGATCAATGACACATTATGCCATCGACAATATATCGCACGTTAAAACCATTACCGTCACTATGCAAAAAATTCAACTTTTGGGAAATTGCGTTCAAAGTTTTTGCAAAACGAATTATTTAATTAAATTTTTTTGTTAGTAGTTTTTTATGATTTTATCAATTTAAATGATAGTTTGGGTACTAATCTTGGTATTAGTTCAATGATATACAGGGTATATTACACTTTTCATGCAGTTATTAAAAAATATCTACTTTTGTGTCATTATTCCTCTAACTTGTTTACTTAGTATGTCGTGGAGAATAGGGTACATTGACTGACACTATTCAAGTAAAACTTAAGAAAACTTAAAAAAACATGCATTGTATGAGCAATTAACTGGTGTAAATAATAAAAAACAGTTGTCAATAGACCGTTCTTAAGCACCGACGTAAAAAGAGGGGTACAATAGGTATAATAAGTGTTACAATAGGACTAACACAGAAATATGAATACTTCTTGCTATTCCATGTACGCATCGTTACTACTTCTATGTCCATGCGGGCTATTCTAGATACTTACACTTATACACCGTGTTCAAAGGAAGAAGTACACTAATAAATAGCTCTTAAACACGCTGTTAATTCATCAGAAACATAGGTATAAATAAAATGTACAAGGAACTGTGTAGATGTAAAAGTAAACTACATTAAAGTAATTCCCCAAATAACTTTGTGTTAGGCACAATGTAATTTTTGGGTCCTACTCCACTTTTATATAGTAAGAAGAGTTTAAAGACGAGTTCTGTAACCTAATCTTTGATGACGAGCTAGAGCTAGAGGACTGGATCGGGCTACATTTTGGTTTAGCGCTAACATTGTTTCACGACACCTCTTTCAAAGTTGAACTTAAGGTCTGACGGGCTTCTTTATGAACACTCGTTAGAGTTTAGATTTTGGTATTTAACTTTTGACCAACGATGGCTTTTCAATAGCATTTTCTTCCAAAACAAAATCAGATTCGGATGAAGAATAGTTTGATTTTTGACTTTGGTATTTTGCTCTCTGACGAAGGGCTTTGGGTTTGATACTGGCATGATGGCATAATCTTGCAAATGTTATTTAGATCTTAAAGACGGCCGTCGTAAAATTGTATGGTGGTTCGTACTACAATTTTCCTGACTCCCGTAGAAAGTTTTGACAAGACAACTGCTGGGGACGTTGTTGTCTTGATTGAAATCAAATACTGTTTTCATGATCTTTAATGGAGCTTAGGTACTTTGTCCTACGAGAATCTAATACACCTCATATTCTACATATCTATATATCAATTGTCCCATGGGGGTAGGCAGAGACCACGGACCGCCACACGCTACGACTCTGACACACCTCTTTAGCCTCATTCACATTCATACATCTCTTCATGCACTTCCGTCGATTGAGGGTGCTACGCACTTGTCCGGCATAGATTTTGTTTTGCGGCTTATGAGCTAAAAGTACTACGTAATTCTATACCACGGGGCTGATTAAGTTTTGGGAATCTCTAAAAGCCGAAGTCAACCCGATTTCTTTTGCAAGTAACAATTTACTTGAGTTTTTAGTTAGCTTAATACCTATGAAATCAAGGTAAAAGAGCTCTTGGTTTTGGCAAAAGAATACAAAACTATAATACTAAAAAGTTAAAATGTGTTCTAATTTATTTTTAACATTCACAGTCTACAATAAATTTTGGGTAATATCGACACCAAACGAAACATGACACAGTTTACTTATAAAAGATACAAACAATACTGACTCTAAGAAAATGTTATAATTTTTGTATGAATTTATATAAAATGACAATATTTCTTGAAATTATCTACAGATCTTTTATCTTAAGTAAAGGCAAAATAGGTTTAAAATATAAAATGACAGTCTTGTTTGAATCCCTATGCGTTTTACGCTCAAAAACTAACAAAAAAGAACGACTTTAATCGTCAAAAATACACTATTCCCAGAAACTGCAACAGATTTTTAGCCTAAAGTAAAAGCAAATATGGCTCTATGCAAAAACGGACAGTATTGCGTTTATTTGTACCGAATTTACGCTACTAAATTAACGTGAAAATGACACTAACCGAAAAATGACGGTACTCCACACATCAAAGTACATTCAATTGGCTGTTCTATTTAATGGAATAACGTTCTTATCCAAAAAATGACACTCTTGCGCTTATAAAGTACTCTGGTATGTCTGACGTTCACGTCACTACCCAAATGGTGTCGGTAAAGCGGTTAGTCGGCGGGCGAATTTTGTTTAAAGTCGGTGCGATACTACTGACATCTACAAGAATTACATGGAATTTCGTTACAGGTGTTTTTGCATTAGACAAAGCTCTGATTGGTGGGAGACGTGGTGCGAAAATCTCAAAATGCGGGTTTTTCGTTTAGTGACGGTATTGGTTTTAACGTGCGATATCTGTCCAGGAGTGCGATTTTTTAATCTCATTCGGTGAGCTGCATATCTAAATAGCAATTTTGACATTTTCAACTGCTGAGCTCACCGGATGAGTTTCAAAAATCACACTCCAGGTTGCAGTAAGCTATTAGTCAATGACCAAGCCCCGTCTACCAAAGAATTGCCATGTACTCTACAGAAGAAGAAAGCGTATTGTACATGGGCTGATGGACTACAATTATTATGCTTTATGAAAATGTTGTGAAAATGCCATGAATTAAATTTAAAATCGAAGGTCAGCAGTGTACCTTGTGCTTTGATCGTGTGTTGCTAATCCTTCAATCTTATTGTTGTACCTTTTATAATTAAAAAAACCTTTTTTTTCTTTTTATAGACACTGTTGTTTCTCCCACGGTTTTTCTGCTATAGCATAATAATAAAAAAGTATGTAGGATCTTCAAAAAAGAAACATTTTTCGATAAAAACGCAAAAATTTTCAAAAGTGTTTTTTTTTTATCTATCTTTATTTAATAGCAGGCAAAGAAGATAATTATAAATTATATGAATGCACATATTATAGTAAGTATGTGCATCATTGGCCATGGATACAAAAGAATAACAATGAAATCATTAAAATCGGTCCAGTGAGTAATGAGATCATCCTTCTATCGATTTACCTACCTATTTGTACAAAGCTACAAATAAGTTCAAATTGTGTCCTTGTATCTAATACGTTAAAGTTAAACGTTACGTTATTGAGCCACGAAATAATAAAAAAATATATGTCATAGGTCAGTAAAGGTTAGATTATCATTAAAAGACAAAAATAAAATATTTTACATATTTTTAATACAAACGAAACGACTTAAGACTAGTTTCGACTTACACAAAAATATTAATTTAATTTTGTATAAAATAACTTAAATTTAACATAATAATTATTTATTGTTTGCAGTGTGATATCGAGATAATGAATCTTAAACTACATTTAAATACAATCTTTTTGCATGCAAAAAAATATGTTCTCTTTTTATTTTGTTTCATATATTTTGTACCTATCATACAATTCATTCTTTGGCATGTAAAAACACACTGTTTCATATTATATTCATTTTATATCTATTACAAACTAATATTTTAAATATTATGGCTTTTATGGTAAAGGACGGAAAATACATCCAACATTTATAATATCATCATTAATTATAAATAAAAGGTCTTAATAATAAAATTTAATGACAACACAACTCAAAAAGTACTTAAAATTCTTGTCACTATCATAGTACCTACATGACAAATTATATACTTAGTAACATGCCAATAAACTTGAATTTAAAAGACCATAATTATAATACAATTTAAGTTTAAAAATAATACAGACGGAGAAAAAATATAATTATGTGTAAAGAAACAATCATCTAAAAATTAAGATGCTATAGTAGCACCTATTGGCACGGTGGCATTTAAAAAAATACATAATTACGAAAGAGATGGCGCAATATATTGCCATTCCAGTCACACTAAGCATATCTTGCCTCTTACAAAAAGTTGCGTAAAAAATTAGCATATACCCATGGACCAATCGAGCAAACCAAACATATTGGTAACGAAAGCTATTCAACATTTGTCCTTATATCAAACGGAACAAAGCTCAGAATTGTTCAGATATACTTTTGTACCATCGGCAGAGAAAGTTAATATGACATAACTCTAGTAATAGAAAACATATTACGCAACTTAATCAAGCATTAAGAACGATATGTTTTGATTTTTAAGTATGTTTAAATTTCTTTTCATAATAATACCATAATAGATTTAAATTCGATATATAACTGTACACTGTACATTTTGTATAGAAGTAGATTACACAAATACAATAAAAGATATAAAATAAACACGTTGAAGTAAATTACATACTTATGAATACATATAAATATATATCCTATAGTACACCTACATATAATAATCAAGTACGTCAGTATATAAAACAGATAAACAAACACAGCTGCCGATGGTAAACAAAAGATGCCATCAAAATAGCACAAACGTAGATACATTCACACAATTACCTAAACACCCAACTTGCCATAGCTACCAACTAAACATTAGATACATAGATCTAAGTGATGTCAAAATCGTACCTTATTGAGGTCACACTTTTCTCATAAGAAACCTTCAAACAACAACAGACAATCTTAAGCCAACAACATCCATCGACGGTTACACTTGAGTAGAACTTACGAAAGAATTTTTAAAGAAGCAATGTATAACTAATATTACTTTTAAAACGTGTCGTTTAAGACACTTGGTGGGGGGCACGAGGTCAGGTGACTGATCAGTGATCACGATGTCTTAGTACAATTGAGTTTTATAACTCAGGTACTTAAAATAAGAGTGAATCATTGAGTTAAGAAGGATGTATATGATTTGGGCCACTCAAGACGGCTTAATATACACTCTGACCTCTGGGGTGTGGCTAGTCCCGCCAATTAACACATCGCATTTACACTTAATTAAGTTACAAGCTTTAGTCCAATTTGTCTTCAAATTCACAAGCAATTTGACACTTAAAAGTTTGTTTTATAAATTTGAAATTGAAACAACAAATAAGGTAGGTGAAGAAGCTATTACAACTGGCAATAAAGTTGAATTTGGCTTAGGATTTAAATTCTAAATCGGAATAAAGCTTAGCACATCATTAGATATAACATACGCCCTATGGAATGTACTCATAAAAACTAGTTCAAACTTCCACGCTAGCAAAAAATAAAGATTCGTGGTTTTCCTTGGCGAAGGAAACATGGAAACTTTATTTCAAAAAGAAAATGCAATAAACGCTGAAAGAACGAAACTTTTACAGTTGAAAAGAAGTTTTCTCGAATCGGAAACTTTCGTATCGTATCGGAGAGTGGCGTAAATAAATCGTAAATTAAGAAAATTGTGACGATAAATCGGCGGTAACTGTAATACTGTAAACTTACTCTTAGCATTCCGTTTCACCTTCTTTTCTTTCGTTTATATAGTGTTCGACTTCACTTAGTTCGTTGAAAAGCTTCCACGCTAACACTAACCCCACTATTTCAAGCAAAGATACTAATAATGACACTCCGGCGATAACAGAACTGATAATCTTGGTGTATACTGAAGCCACTTTAGCGCAGCCCAATCTTTCATTGGCTTCCTTGTCGGTGAAATCACAGGTCGCTCTGAAGTAACTGTCCAAACAGCAGGTCAATGGCAAGTCGTTTCTCCAGCTTCTGTAATCTCTGGCATCATTGGCACCGCAGCACTTGAGCTTCCTCTCAATCCTTCCGAAAGCTTTGAACACATCAGGGTTTGACTGAGAATTGTAGTATCCATCATAAACAATATCTTTTACGAAAGTGTCAGTGTATTCACCGTCGACGAACACGAAGATGAGAACAGCAGCAATAGCTTGTCCCAAGATCATTAGGATCATGAAAATCCCGTAGATCCCGAGCATTCCTTTGCTCTCCCGGTTGGCACCACACCATCCACAGAAAGCCACAAACATGATGAAAACTCCAAGAAGTATGAACAGCCATGGCGCCACTTGAGGCCAATACACTCTATAATCCAGCAAGTAATGGTTTGTGTTCCTTAGGGATACGAATTCTGTCACTTGCACAAAGAACCATATTCCAGTCGCGGCTGTTATTATACCAAACACGGCGAATAAAATGTTCAAAATATAAAGGACGGCCTTGTAAAAATCTTCTTTAGCCATTGCGGTTGTTTTTAAATCAGACGCGATATCGACCGGTCGGTTAGATCGTTGTCAACGGAATGAGAGGTGATGTCGTGATGCAATTGGTTTTATAAACGTGTGTACGTGCGAGGTTAAGCAGTAGGCAGGTTGACTGGCAGAGCTCACAAGTAGGAATGACGATGGCTGACCATTCCACGCTCGGCGGTGGTCAGAGCAGGTTCTAGCTGACACACTTTCAATTGTTTACCATTAGGTGGGACGGACGGTGGGACCCATGGTAGTAAAAGTTTTGGAAAAATGTTTACGTAATAAGTATGATGTGCTTTAACTAGTTTGCGATTCGAATAACATTTTTAGAGATTTCACAGACATTTTTAGAGAGAGACAGTTTTGTTTTACAGAATTTTCTGTTTTATCTCCATCTTTAGAGAACTTTATTTATGTCTATAATAACAGTCATTGAAACAGTTTTGAGATAACCTAATGGACTTATACATTAAATAAATATTATGATAGCTAAGACTTAATAATTAAATCACACACTGGGCCTTCGCTAATTGGAAATATACATTCACAAAAAACACTTTGGATTTGTTCATAGAATATTTTTGTTCAGTCATTTTTATTTAACTTGCGTCATTTTACGCACGTATTGAGTGTGTAATCATGCATAATTAACGCTACTTTTCACACTTAACAAGACATTATTTGACTAAGACACATCCAAAGATACTTTGTTAGCAATATTTTACATAATGTTAGTTAGAACATTTTCTTTGTCAACATTAATAGGCCCTTACGTTACGCAACCAGACGGAAGTTACAAATATTTCTCTAAACAAAGAAATTCTTAACTCCCACGTTATTGGGATAACGTTTTTGGAACAATAGATAATTTTCTTCTCCACTTTTTTCTTACAAAAGCGAATTACTATTCGAAAAGTCTTCAAACTTACTTATCACGTTATTGTATCCAAAAACGCACACATATCAGACCCAAAATTCAAGGAACTCAAATAGTCCAACTCACTTATAACAGTTCAACTTACAATAACACTTTTTTGCTATCTGATTCATTTTTCTGCTCCACTACTCTCGATTTTTTCCTTAATGCTCTCGATAGGCTCACGGCGCTCACAAGGCCCATGATTCCAATGAATGCGGTCAAGATTGACACTCCTGACAGTACCTTGATGAAGATTCTCGCATACTGAGATGCAACAGTCGAACACCCGTACCTCTCATTCGCCAGCTTATTCGTGAATTCACAATCCAGAGTATACGTATCGTAGAAACCATGGAAGTACACATCACAGCAGGATTGCGGGAACTCATTCTTCCAGTTCTTGTAATCACGAGGACTATCAGCTCCACAGCAGTGCAGTTTCTTCTCTATCCTCCCGAAAGCAGATTCGGTGTCACGGTCGCTTTTAGCTTGGAAATACGCGTCCCACACCGTGTCTTTAACGAAGTCATCAGTCGCTTTGTTATCGGCGAAAACTAGGGCAATCACTGCAGCCGCTAGCAAAAGTACAATAGCAATAACAAGGAAGGCTACGTACAGTACAACTATTCCTCTGCTATTCTTCTTGACACCGGAAAAACCGCAACAGGACACTCCAATAACCACGATAGCGCACACGAAGAACATCCATGGGATCGCTTGAGGCCAATACACTTTGTAATCCAGGAGATAGTGGTTACTATTCCTCAAGTTAGTAAACTGTTGAACTTCCACGAAAAACCAGATCGATCCGGCTGCTAGAGCTAAACCGAGAATCGTGTATAACACGTTCAAAACGGTTAGCAGACACTTAGAAGCACTGGCAGTACCCATTGTGGTATTTCTATTTGGTTGGATAGCACTTGTCACAGACAGCGTGCGGCCTCGGCGGT
Organism: Agonopterix heracliana; assembly: GCA_963693445.1. Lineage (NCBI taxonomy): Eukaryota > Metazoa > Arthropoda > Insecta > Lepidoptera > Depressariidae > Agonopterix > Agonopterix heracliana. Next base: position 7,783,090 of record OY856331.1, read on the forward strand.
TGTTTGAAATTAAATGGCGTATAGAAGCCGAGTCTTGTATTTATAAAGCGTGTGGTCATTATTTGAAGGTCGGAAGGATGTTGATCGCTTCCTCGTAAAATGAATCATAAAGGGCCTGGATGTGATAAATGAGTTATACTCTAATTTGGATGCTGGTGAGGTTGTAGTAGGTACCAAAACAGTAGCTAATAGTTTTAGTAGCGTGAGCACGTAGTCGGAATGTCTTGAGTAATCGTGGAAATAAACAAATATAATGTTGTTCTTAGTAAGCCTGGCTTTAACCCCATTTGTCTTTGGATTTAGGCAAAGCCTAGTCTGGGTATTAAAATCCTGAAAATATGTTACTACTATGTTATGTATGTTACAAAATTGACGACCCGGTTGGTGTAATGGTTACCACGCCGGACTGCCAAACCAGGGTCCTGGGTTCGAATCCCGGTTCGGTCATGGATGTTATATGTTCGTGCCGTTGTTGTATGGTTTCCATAATAAAAGCCTTTAGTGCTAGTTTGGGATCATTACAATGTATGTGCCTGTGAGCGTTATTTAAATATTGCAATAAAAATATCTAGTTTACGCACGGGTACTTACACAAACCTTCCTCGTGAATCTGTCTGTTAGTAAAAACGTTATCAAAATCACTACAGTAGTAGGTATCTGAGATAAGACAGTAAACAGAAAGACATTAAAACGCGGAGGCGACAATTTATGTACTGTAAGGATATCTAGATCAAAGATGTTTATTGAAAGTTCTGAATATTGAAGTCCAATATTAGGTAAGGTGGATTAGGGTTGGTTCTTGTTTGTCAGGATCGTAGCAGGTGGCGTTCCGTTGTCTCTGCCTGTCCTATAGTGGAAGACTGGCGCTAGGCTTGAGAATATGTGTGTAAAGTAGGTATGTTAATTTTTACAAACTGCATTTGAAAGCTTGTTACAGAATCACATAGTAGGCAAACCAAACACCTATACTGCATTCCAAATAAGGACGAAATGACATTCCGATTCCTGTGTAGCTTTCTAGCCAATTCTGATTAAGAAATATGATTTATTTATGAGAAAGATATACTATCCAAACGTATCTTGGACGTTACTAAAGCTGTTCTAAGAATAAGTGAGAGGAAGTGTTTCAAATCTCTGTTTCTGTAATTCAAAATGACCTTAAATTTTCGTTGCTATTTGGAATGGAGTATAGATAGGATTATGTCATCTGAAAGTATGCATATTGCGTACGAGTCACGACTATTATTTCCTGATTCATTGTAATTTTTACCCAACTGCGGCAACTGCCCCATGGAAGGCAATGTTTTAAAAATTCACTGATTCATAAAATCCACGATTTCCCCAAAACTACAATGCAAGTGCACAATACTGGGAATAGGAATAGTTTATTTTTTTTCTATTCGGGCTATTAACGTAAGCTATTAAGTAGGAACCTAAATGTTTTTCAATTAGGTAATAGATCTAGCCTTGGTAATCAATCGACGGAAACGTTTAGATCGTATTTAACGTAAGACTAAAAGGTTGGCCACTGGAGACTTGATAATATTCTATTGGTTTCTTAAACGTGAGCATAAGAAACGCCACACGACTATATCTCAAATGTGTGTGCAAGTGCATAGAAAAACGCCATGCGGCACGACTATATTTTCTTTCAGGTTGGTCAAAAAATTGCTACACCTACAACATTCTGAAATTGATTCTGATCGTGTTAAAACAATCAATTTTGAAGAAACCAGATTTGAAAAGGGCTTTACTTTGTTCATGTTGTTCCCTGTTTAAATGGACCACCCCGTTTCATATCGTGGGTGTCTTATGAGGTGACTAAGGAATAAAGTTAGTTTAAGCATTATTTAGAGGTAGCTAGCCACCAATCACCACTTGACACGTCATTCATACCAACCATCCTGAACCAGTAAACATGCAAAAATTTTACATCGTTACAAATACAACATAAAAATTGCTTGCTAGTTATGGCAAAGTTTCTAACCACATGAAAGGGAATAAGGTTGTTAGTATATTTACCCATGTAGGCCATTGTATGACATTGTAAGGAAGCCTGTATACGCTGGAGAAGTGACAGAATTCATACAAGCATCGCATACGATGCGCCAAAGTGTAGTACTTATTTCGGTTCCATATACGGCCGAGTGAAGCCTGGTTGGTGATGGATGATGTTTGTATGACCTAGCAAAAATGCATGCATTTAGTAAACAAACACTTTGTGTACCGTATAAGGAGTAGCAGAATTCTATAACAATGGTTATGTAATTACTAATTCAGGACACGTGTATCGCAGTTAGTTATTTATTACACTGACTCATAATAACTCAAGCACAAATCATATCATGTTGATCATAGGATGATACGCATGGATCGGTGACTTGTTTCTTCTTTACTCTGTCATCTATGACTGTACTCATTTCGGGTTCAAATATACTCGTAGTTTACTCCTTTTTTAAGTAGCCGTGCTAAATAAATATAAATGGGGCCATTAAACTGAATAACTTTAACTATAGGAGCGATTTGTAACACCACTGGCTTTTCGGTGAAGGAAAACAAAGAACGTGAGGAAACCTGCATGCTTCAATTTCGAGGCAGGCATTGTACCCACTGTCCATTATAAGTGGCGTCGGGCTCACTCCCCGTCACACTGGACAGAGTTTCGGTACTACTAGTGAAACGGGGATGTTCTGAGTTTTCAGTATTTCTCTACTCCCTCGTGAGCATATGCTATGCTATGCTATGCATAGGAGCAATATTGAAATGAAATCTGGTAAACTGGGAGATGTTTTTACTGGAATTGAGAAATCTGTATAATATCACATAGGTAGTTCAATATAACATAATAATATGCTTCGTTGAATTGGTCATATGGAGAAGATGAAAGACATCTCTTGTATATACGAAAGATATACGTACTCTAATCAAATGGGTTACGTCCTACAAAACGGGTCAGGGTTTATTGGAAGAAATCTCTTTAGAGATAAGCTCTCCCCCTTTGCAATTGTCTATTATGTTGTTTTCATGTGCATTTCCGTGTATACAATAAAGTATTAAAATAAATAAAAAATTGGTCCGGAGTACTCGAAACCGACGGGTTGAAGTGATGTTATGGATGCGATGAAGTAGATAATTACCTATATCAACTTAAACTATCGAAAACTATTATTAACTAAGGAAGTGTTAATATTATTCTTATCTATACCTATATTTTGTAAAGCTGCGAAAGAGGGTATGTAAGGATCGTAGTACCTAGATGGCGCGCCTTTGTCTCTGCCTATCCCACTGGGAAAGAGGCATAACGTTATAGATAGATAAGTTAAATGCAACATTTTTTGCATCTACCCTTTGTCTCAATAATACGGTGGCAAACTGTTATCATTGCATGAATGAACACGTGTGTTTGTAAAGACGTGGGTACCTTTACCTTAGTGACTAAAATTGTGCAAAACAACGACAAAACAATAAAGTATTATCCTTAACAAATGATTCAGTGACCGCACAACAAGATGTCTCATAGGAATAATTACGTGCATTCTAAGTACAAGTTATAATTATGAGACGTTCTTTAATTATACTGAATTAAGTGGTTTCCGCATGATGTTTTCAAAAACAACATTGCCGCAAGTATTACAGGTTTCCTGTTTACCCGAATTACTACAAACTGTGGCTGAAGGGTTTTATACAGGGTGTAACAAAACACCCTAGTAATACTTTAGGGGGTGCTTCAGACTATCAAACTACTTTCACTATGGAGCCAACTTCGAAATCGCGAAAAAAATACAGCTGTCCCATTTACAAAACTGCTGTACAGACCGACTAAAATGTATGGGATGGCTGTTTTTTTTCGTGTTTTTGAAGTTGGGTCTATGGTAAAAGTTGTTCAGTTTGATGGTCTGAAGCACCCCTTTAAGTAGGGTGTTTTGTTACACCCTGTACATACATACATAAACTTACGCCTTAGAGGAGTAGGCAGAGATTATGGACCTCTATTTTCGCCGGTTCTGACACACCTCTCTAAGCAAGAGTGTTGTGCCTCTAGGTCCATACATCAAGTCATACGTTCCCGTCGAGGTCGGCTACTTTTAACCTTGCATTTTTTTAATGACGTCACTGATCTGGTCTAGGTACTTCCTCCTAAGTCTGCCTCCACCAATATTTTGGTCCACACTCGCCTTTAAACCATTAGTTTTTAATTAGTAACAAAACTAGGAATATGGGTCGAAAAACGTTAAAAATTGTTGGACCTCCCATACAAAAGTGCAGATCGGCCGGCCGATCGATTATCTATGGGAAATCAAAAAAAAAATCGTTTTTTCGACCCATGTTCCTTAGGGAAAGTTGTTCAGCATAGCTAGCATGACGCAGTGATACAGCGCTATCACACCTTCGCTCTCTTTCTATTTGCGTGCGATCGAACGAGATAAAAGACGTGATACAGCCGTATCACGTGCTGCTTACTACCAGTGCAGATTCACGGTCTGAATACACCCTTAAAGTTTCGTTACCAATTAAATTCTAGTGGTGTATTGTATGTTTCGTAAGTCGACTTTCATTCTTTCGATACGTCCAAACCTTCGAAGCATTCCCTTCTCTACTTTAACCACAAAATCTTTATTCAAACCACAACGTTCTCTTATATCACAGAATTCCTCATTCTATTCCTTACAGTCACGCGCCCTCATTACCAACCACTGCATTTTCTATATTCCCGTCACATTTCCCATCCCTAGTGAACATACTTGTCCAGTATTTCATCCCCAATCTTTATACTGCATACAGTCATGTATTCATCCCGTTCAAACACCATTACATAATTATCACTTTCATTCCTTTTTCACATGGTGCAAACTTAAACTCACTACATACTTTAAGGCTCATTTTACCGTTCAGTGGTTAGGTGCCATCATCACAATATTACAGAACGTCTTCATTAAAAAAGTGCTACCTCCAATAAACTACATAAGCCTTAAACCCCTCGGCTGTCGGAACGCGGATCCACGCGACGAATACAATTGATTCCTATTGTGTCTATATTTCCCGGCATACAACAGGTTAAAGCAATTTTAGGGTAGGGGGTTGAAACTTTCCAAAATCCACCCAATACCCTTAAACTATCCCTCGAAGTGCGGGGTGAGGTGCGGTAGGTATCTGAAGTTAGAGGGAGCCCTGCCTGCCTCTCCGTAGTGGATATTCAGTATCTCATTGTAGTACGTTAACCAATTTTATGTATTCTGTGGCCAGACCAGAGTCAACACCGCATAAAAATCACTATCATCATCATCACTATACATAGTATAAAACAAAGTCGCTTCTCGCTGTCTGTCTGTTCCTATGTATTCTTAGTTCTTTAAAACTACGCAACGGATTTTGATGCGGTTTTTTTAATAGATTTACACTCAGTTGCATAAACGCTCATTAAAGTTAATCCTCCATTAAATCTCATGTTGTCACTTTTTGTCTTGCTGACGTAGTAAAAGCTAGCAATGGAAGATTAAATTTAATGAGCGTTTCTGCAACTGAGTGAGAGTGATTCAAGAGAGGAAGGTTTATAGTATGTGCGTTGCACCCGCGCAAACTTGGGGCGGGTCGCTAGTGTCAAAGATCTCTTAAGTTTTAGATCTTTGCTAGTGTACTTATAAATTGGTAAAACAGCATCTACAGACAGTATTGTCAAGTTTGTTTAAGAAGAAACTGACAGGAAACTAATCAGTTAACAATGATCAAATTATCACACAATAACTGACAAGGGACTGACTTGACTGCACAACAATAGGTACCTACTTTAAAACCATTGGTTATTTTATTATTTTTACTTTGGGCTGAATCGATTTAACTCCTTATACATCGATACCTCATAGGTTTACCCTTCATACGACCTTAAATAAAAGGGTTAATTGAATATGCAGAAAGGGGTCGCATATTCTTCTCTCGGGCTTGCACGTGGCTCCTACATTCTGTAACGCTCTAAGTGCGTTCACACACGATGACGCATTGTCGCAGCGGCAGACATCAGTCCGTCATTTGTGGAGCAAGGAGTTGTATGAAACCGCACGTAGAAGAACACACGGTGACGCATTGACGCACCGGGTGTGGTTCTATGGACTGGCATCTGCCGCTCCGTCAGTGCGTCATCGTGTGTGAACGCACTAATTTGTTTTTGAGCATAGAATAATACTTGAAAACTAAATGACTTCACATTGACTAGATAATTTGTGTGACTATGTCCAAGATATTTATTTTATTTATTTATTGGCAGAATTGCCGCGCTAGACGCAATCAATGGAAAAATGTATCCGAAACGACTTATGACTGTGGAAAGAGGCAAAAGAGGTGTCTCAGGATCGTAGCCAAAAGCGATCAAAATGTATCTGCCTACCCCAATGGTACACAGGCGTGAGTGTACCTATGATGCATCTATAGGCATTTATTGAATTTGCAGACTGAGAACTTTAAAGCGTTACATAGGTACTTTACTTTATTCATACCAACAAACTGACCTACTTTTCTATGAGACCATTATAGAAATCGGTTGTTCCATAGAAAACGGCAATGGCTACTTGACCCAAATGCATAGAACAGCTGATATTTTTTCCGCGAATGTTAGCTCCCTAAAGTGTAACGCATCTAATTTTACACAATGTATAAAATCAATGTAATATTCCCAAATTATTTGTTTCAATAATTGCTTCAAACCATCAAATGGAACAATATTCATTATGGATGGAGCCAACATCAAAATAGCGAAATAAAAACTATTGTTCCATAGAAAATGACAATAGGGATTTCAAAGTTGCTCTCATAGTAAAAGTTGTTCAGTTTGATGTTCAAATCAGGAATCAGGAAACACCATAAATTATGTAATGCATTTAAGTTTATACCCTGTATATTTAATTACGAAAAAAAATACTACACTTTTTTACTATGTAGTTACAAAGTTGATTACACATCATATTATCACGTTACAAAGAATTAAAATAAATAAAAGAATGTAGTAAAATTTGGTCCGATTTTTTCAATTTGTGTTTACTTTCAAAGCACATAATAATATTTTACAAAGAACTCTATCATGGGTCTTATTCTATCTATCTTAGAAGCTACATTAACAACCTACAAGTAATTATAAACAATACAATTAAATTAGGAATCAGGTAAGTAACAATTTTAATCGTTTTATACTTAGGTACAATACACATCTAAGTCTAGATACCTAATTTGGCAATATTTAATTTGTACATACCTACATACATAACACAGTCATACGCCATTATCACACAGGGGTAGGCTGTAATTTGTATACAAGGTGTTACAAAACTACAAATAAACATTTAAGGGGGTGGTTTAGACCATCAAACTGAACAACTTTCGCTATGGGACCAATATCGAAATCGCGAAAAAAAAAATTATGTTCTATACTCTACAAATCGACTAGAGCTAAATATGTATGGGATTTAAAATTATTTTTTTCTCGATTTCGATGTTGGTCCCATCGAGAAAGTTGTTCAGTTTCACGGTCTAAACAACCCCCTTATGAGTTTCAAAAATTTATTGTTACTTATGAAACACCCTGTATACATTCAAACACTGTTACAATATTCACTAAAATACTATAGGAAACAATGATATAGTACTTATAATATACACGAGGTAGATATAAACACATCAAGAAGAGCTAAGCATCTCCTCTGTTCATAACAATAATCTGTCTGAAAAGAAAGATGATTTTCCATGCTTCGGATGGCCCGGTTTCTATCTATGGTGGTAGTAGTCGTTACATAAAAACCACGTCAGAGGCCGTAAGGCGGTCTGAAAAAGCTCTGACACCAGGGCTTGCTGCCCACACGATAAGAAGAAGATAACAATAATATTTTGTTTGCCTCTATAGCTTAAATTTGTCCTTGTTACATACGGGAAATATTTCTCTTTTCGATTTATAAGCGGGTAACAATACTATGCACACGTAACTGAATGTACCAAACACTATAGCCACTGAAGGGCACAAGGGTGAAACCAAACTTAATGGAGTTTGCACGCACGCCTTCAACCGGCATTGGAAATGGTGGCACATTGTCAATGCCAGTTGAAGGCGGCCACTTATGCTGATTGTTAAAACTCGTTACACGATAGCAAGTCAAACCCAATTACATGCCATCGACTGTTCAATAGAAGAAGAAAGTGGAAAGATGAAAGTTTGACAAAAAGCATAGCTACCTAAGCAAAATCTCCATAAAATTACCAGTCGTCAGCCACCCCAGGAAAAACGGCAAAAATCGAGATGTCTCTGTCTTTGTTACTTTACGAATGCTCTCGTTTTGTCTCTTTGTCGTGCATGGCAAACTAGCCCTGCAGGTTTATGCTCAACAAGTAGCCTCTCCTTTTTTATCGCGACTAAACTGAAGCGAATGTGTCATACCACTGCCAACCTCCTTTTTACACAACACAAGAGGCACAGATAAAATAATGCTAACTAAACAAAGAATTGACATTATACCACACGCCACAGTTCCATACCAAAACACCACCCAGGAGCCATAATCTGTTGCCACGACCATACAGCCATTACGCTTCGTAAAGTGAGATTCCTTTTCATCATCATCAACGCAAGACTTAGGCAATCCTCTTCCAGCATATTCGTTCTGATTTCTGGCTCCACAACAGCGTAGAAGCTTTTCTATCCTGTCGAATTCTTGTCTTATCTCTTTCTTCACAAACGAATGCGCAAAGACGTCCAGCATTGTATCGTTGATCTGTTTACCCATTTCTTCTGTTTTCTTCGTAGCAGTCACTCCAGCTCCTACTGAAGCAATAATGGCTATCACTGCGAGAGCAATATAAGTTCCAGTCAATCCTTTGTTGTTTATTCCGGCTCCAAGTAAACCAATGACAGCTGCGAAGATAGCAATCAATGCAGCAATTCCAAAAATCCAGGGGATAACTTGAGGCCAGTAAATATCGTAGTCCAATTGATATTTTTCGTAGTTTCTCGAATCTTTTAACAGCTTGACTTCGATCGAGAACAAGTGAACGATATAAGTGAGAGCCGCAGCGATTAAAGCGTAAATAATATTGATAATGCAAATCAAAATTCTAAGGCAGGTTGAAGCCATATTTGCGTATGGTCGACTGGTTAATGATGAATGAATTAACTGTGAACTTATTTTATAATTTTACTAAACCGCAAAGTATCCTGTTGATTCAGATTTAAGTAGTAACGTAAACTTATGAAGGTATTGTTTGTCGTTATCCTACATTATGTACGTGATATTTTGCATACTCCCATTGTGTTTTCACCTATTTATTTTAAGTTAAGGTCTGTCCTCATAGAAAATAACTGGTTGTGTTTTTCTTCTGTTTAGTTTATGGCATGTGATAGATACGAGTATATTATAGTTTTACTTGTCATTGTGTGGACAGACGCGTTGGCGATAGTTTTTTATATTGCAATGGGAAAAAAGTTCGCGTTGTGTCGTGAGATGTGCGGGTCCAGCTGCAGTCCTGTGTCGTGAGATGTGCGGGTCAGCTGCAGTCCTGTGTTGTGAGATGAGCGGGTCAGTGGCAGTCCTGTGTCGTGAGATGTGCGGGTCAGCTGCAGTCCTGTGTTGTGAGATGAGCGGGTCAGTGGCAGTCTTGTGTCGTGAGATGTACGGGTCAGCTGCAGTCCTGTGTCGTGAGATGTGCGGGTCAGCTGCAGTCTTTAGTCGTCAGATGTGCGGGTCAGTGGCAGTCTTGTGTCGTCAGATGTGCGGGTCAGTGGCAGTCTTGTGTCGTGAGATGTGCGGGTCAGCTGCAGTCCTGTGTCGTGAGATGAGCGGGTCAGCTGCAGTCCTGTGTCGTGAGATGAGCGGGTCAGCTGCAGTCCTGTGTCGTCAGATGTGCGGGTCAGCTGCAGTCTTGTGTCGTAAGATGTGCGGGTCAGCGGTAGTCCTCTGTCGTCAGATGTGCGGGTCAGTGGCAGTCTTGTGTCGTGAGATGTACGGGTCAGCTGCGGTCCTGTGTCGTCAAATGTGCGGGTCAGCTGCAGTCCTGTGTCGTCAGATGTGCGGGTGTGCTGCAGTCCTGTTTCGTCAGATGTACGGGTCAGTGGTGATCCTGTGTGGCCGGACCAGTTCGGACGCGTTGTCTTTGTGATGATTTCTATAATAAAAGCTTTGGAGCTTCAGTTTGGGATCGGAACCACGTGTGACTGTGAGCGTTTTTGTGCTATTTATATATTTTTACATAAATATTATTACGTAGTCTAATAGATAATGAGGTCCTGCTAATCTCAACGTACACACGGTGTCTGATTAACCTATAGTAATACTCTTTATTCCAATATAGAGTTCAACGATGGATAGGTCGACTTGTCGCCGTTATACCTTCTCGCCACAAAAAAACTTTTGTTTGCACGCGTAGAATGCTGTCGGTGCGGACGACCCTTTTTGAAATTCGTCACCAGATTACTAATATGAACAACCATGAAACAAACAGGCGTGAAAATACTTTAATTATTTTACATACCTACATACAAGAGAGAGAAGGTTCAGCTGCGCCTGCATTGGAATTCTTCAAACTATTAATCACGATCAAGATCACTGATCACCTGCGTGGCTGCAAGAACCGCGATACTGCGGTCCCAGCTTGGAAGTGGCCTCCGCCGCCCCGGCTCAGTGTAATATTTACCTTACCTATTACGTGACGCTTGCACATTTCAATTTACCTTGCATTTATTTCATATGTAAGTAATTATTGATTATACACGTCATGTTACAGCAATGTGTGCTATGTCAAAAACCGCAAAACGTAATTCCCCTGTTTGGAAGAGTGCGGGTTCAAGTCCCGCCCGAGACTTAATTTTTAGGGTCCCGTAGTCAACAAGGAACCCTTAAACTTTCGCCATGTCCGTCCGTCCGTCAGCGGCTTAGCTCAGAGACGCTTAGTACTAGAAAGCTGTAATTTATCATGGGTATTTAATCTTTATTTTGATTTCATATGTATATTTTAACAACTGCACTACATTTTGACAAATAAATGAATCTGAACTTTAGTGAGCGTTAGGGTGCGGGGGGGGGACTAGATTCTGGTACTTTAAATTGGACCTGATTTTTGAAACTCATAGTCAGCAGTTGAGAATGTCAAAATTACTATGGAGACACCTATGCATTTTTCTTCTGCTGATTTGACTTTCAAAAATCGCACTCCTGGGGTATGAATTTTGACATTTTCAATGCTGAGTTCAACGTATGAGATAACTTGTGTGACAATGTCCGAGATATTCATTTATTTATTGATAATTATGACGTCTTTTCAAACAGTCAAGGGCCCATAACCTAACCAATACTAACAACAACAGATATCAATCCTCAAACGATGACTCATTTTAATACTGCGTGTGCGTCGCATACGTTATTGCGTGACGTATTATTTTAAATTACTCTGAATCATCTCATCAAAATTATGTTCCGAGAAATCGGACGGCGATTCTCAGTAGCTGTGGAGATAAAGTGTTTAAGACCTGTTATAGTATACTTTTATGTCTTTAGGAAGCAGGTTATAGGAAATGTTTACAAGGCTTTATGAGTTGAGTCAGCTACTCATTCTGATTACGCGTAGCGTGCCGATGCGTCTCTTGTAATGTAAAACGTATAATATACAAGGTGTTTCATAAGTAACAATAAATTTTTGAAACTCTTAAGGGGGTTGTTAAGACCGTCAAACTGAACAACTTTCTCTATGGGACCAACATCGAAATCGCGAAAAAAATAATTTCATATCCCATACATATTTTAGCTCTAGTCGATTTGTAGAGTAGAACATAAATATTTTTTTTCGCGATTTCGATATTGGTCCCATAGTGAAAGTTGTTCAGTTTGATGGTCTACACCACCCCCTTAAATGTTTATTTGTAGTTTTGTAACACCTTGTATAGGGTCCTTCTTAATGAGCTGACTAACTGCCTCCGTGGTCTAATGGTTAAGAGCATCGGGCTCTTGAATCGAAGGTCGTGCGTAGGTTCATTTCCCACGGGGCACACCTAGTGATATGTCACTTTGTGCGTTTTTCCCAAGTTGGTTACCCAAGCGGCAAAATCTTTCCTTAAGTCTGAATTGTAGATATCTCTCATTCAATAACCAAATTCTCGGTTATTGACTTAGGTAATACCATCCGTCCCTCAAGATATCTTGTAGATACACTAGAAGGCAGATTTAGGCAAAAGTGGGCATATGGAGTACTGAATGAGTTAAGATAGACTTCATACTACTTTACAGATAAACTAAGATAAACTTAGGTACGACTTAAGGAAAGTTGACTTCTCATAGATAAACTTAAGTAAAAATTTTTGGTTTGAAATTTCATCCTACCTTCATAATATATTATTATACTTTACGTAGATACAGTAAAGATAAATTATGGTGGTAACATTTTCCAACTTAATATTCTATGATGAATGATAAACAAAATGGCTCTGATAGTTATTATTATTTTATAATGCATTATTTCGTCGACAAGTAAAGTAAAAATTCAAACGCACATTCGTTTATCGTGTGAAATGGACAAATATTCTTAGGAAACAGGCGGGCTTCAAAAATTACAAAGTAATTGTATTTAAAATTCAAAAAATTCAACCACAAAAACTGTTTTTTTTTCTTTTTTCATCGAAATTTAATTAAATATTAAATATCAATGTTGATTTCGTTACGCAAAACTATGTAAAATTGTGTAAAATTAAGAGAGTGCCTAAAATAACAAAGACAGAACTTAATAAAAAACATGTTCAAATTTGCAGATCATTCAAAATGGCGTTAAATCTATATTGCATGTGCTAAGTACGAGTAAAAGCAATACAGTATTGGTAAATCATAGTAAAGGATCAGTTAATAAATGTGTTTATAATTATTGCTTACTTACTCAAGTAATGTTATACTTAACTTATACCGAAGTGTGACTTCAAATAATACAAGTAAATACCGTGTCGATTTAAGTCATCCTTAACTCGTACTTGATAAATACTGATTCGACGGATATTTTATTTTCTTCTCATCTGTCATTGTTGTTGTGATTTCTGCAAACAAAAGGCCAATGCAAGATTGAACAATTCGTTTTTGTGTTTAAAGAAAAACAAGTGATTCAAAGTAAGTAAGTACTACTTATGTATTACTTATGGACAATGATAATTATAATTTAACATTTATGTACATAAATAATTGTAAACTGAGGTAACCTCAGGTCTACACTCTAAATCTTGAATCTCTTGACGTAACGCGTCGTATTTGTATCTACTTTATGTATCTCAGTCACAACATAAACATGTAAAGAGTTGTATTTTTTAGGGTTCCGTACGCAAAGGTTCCGTTCCGGTTACGGCTTTCCTACTTTTGAAGAAATGTGTCTTTTGAACCGTAACAGGAAACAGTTGACATTTTTAGACAGTTGAACAGTTGACTGGTTGTCTGGAAGAAATCACTTTTAGTGATAAGGCGGCCTTTTTTACCCTTCTTGTTCGTGTATATTGTTGTTGTTTTTTTGTATTTTTGGTATGCAAATAAAGAATATTTATCTTATCTCATCTTATCTTATCTTTTATACAGAATATGAATCTACTATTTTGCGTATTATTATGTTGGTTTTTTTTTGTGATTATTTTTGTTTCATATTCCTGATGAGTACGTTGTGGTATATAATGGTAGATAAACCACACTTTAAAAAAAATCTATAATTAGAATCACGCTCTTCTTTTGTTGAAGTTACGTATTCAAGTTCACTGTTCGTGTCTTCTATGATTTCATCAACCGATGCGGGCCTGGTGGATGTGCTGGCAAACATGATACAGTCTGTCTAAAAAGTCTTGACAAAAATTTGGGCGCTGTCTCCACGCAAGAACGTCAAAATCAAGCTACTACAATTATTAGTTCACGACTTTATAGACAGACTGTAAACTTTGAACGTTGTTAACAAGGAGTCACTGGCTCCGGCTGTACTCGGACTACTCGGATTAACATTCACTGCACAATTTTTGGCATGAATAGAAGTTGCGGTCACATATTTTCTTACCCGACGTAGAAAATTTCCTGCTATCTTAATTTTCTTAACTTTAATTATGCTCATGTTACTTCTATAAACACAAATTGTAGCACTAACTTGTTCCTTTTTATTAAAAACGTCCCTTTAAGGCTGATAGTACTGACACAAGCATTGGCTAAGTAAACAACCACTTAAATTGCAATTTCAAAGGAACGACTTAAAGCAACCGTTTGACCTGGATAACCTTAGGAAGACTAAAGGCAAACTTTAGGTAATTTTGCCTTAAGTAGAACTTAAGTAATACTTCTAAACACTATTAAATTTAACTATATCTCCGTTAATTCTGTTTTCAGTAACTTTATGCTTAAGTTTGCATTTCGCGTGGACATACTTAAGGCAAAGTTAATACTACTTAACTTAACTAATCCTTAAGTCGGTATTTCTGAAAACTAAGACAACTTGAATTTATTAATACAGACTTCAGCAAAGCTTGCCTTGGTTAATGCGAAGTTTAGGTATATTTAAGGCAAAATTGATTTAGTCACGATCTGTTTTGCTGCTTGGGTAGGACATTGCAGGAGTCTCGGCCACGATGCGGTTTTTTTAATAGAAGGCGAATTTTTGTGGGAGTGTCCTTAGCTATGTTTCATGAAAATCGGTTCTGTAGTTTTCTAGTAATTTTAAAAATTTCAAATTAAATCTCAAATTTAAAAAACCCCCTACGCTAAAAACAAACATTTAAAAAGTAAAAAAATAATTCGTTCACCTATTCTGTTTTATGTATATTTTACCTTTTAACTATCTTTAAGACATTTTAGGTCACTTAGCCCCACTTGCGCCAACCACGGGTTAGCAATTAACCCCGGATAAAATAGCTCTTTCAGTTGTTTTTCTATACAAAAAATCATGGGTTACCAACTTAACCTAGAGTTTATTGCTAACCCAGGTTGGCGCAAGTGGGGCTTAATGTGTTGGGGACCGCAAGTGATTGTTGAATAAAAAATCTATGGTCATTTCATTACGGTCCCCTACGCATTAATTGACCTAAAATATCTTAAAGATAGTTAAAAGGTAAAATATACATAAAACAGAATAGGTGACTGAATTATTTTGCACATTTTTTTTTTTTTATCGTAGGGGTTTTTTAAATTTGTAATGTTTGATACGGCAGACGCGTGATGCTCATTCTAGACATGTACTTTTTCTAAGAGTAGGTACTTATAAAAGGTCATGTCGGAACAATTGAACCGCCTGTAATTTAGTGACTGTTAAACAATTTAACGATGGCATTGTAATGCTACTACTGATGCTAAGAAACAAATTGATATGCCAGACAAAAGAACAAAAAAAGGAATTTTGTTTTAGTTTGGCCACTCATCATCAGCCTTTATACGTCCCACTGCAGGGCACAGGCCTACCCTCACCCCTCTGGGAGGGTGTATGGGCGTTAGTCCACCACGCGTGCCCAATGCGGATTGGTAGACTTCACATACGCATCAGAATTTCTTCTTCAGCGTATGCAGGTTTCCTCACGATGTTTTCCTTCACCGTTTGAGAGCAGTCGGTATTACGTACATATTAAGTTATAATACTCATTAGTACATGGTTGATCCGTGCGTATCCGGGTCTGCTATATTACTAAATAATTATAACAAGACTGAACTAAATTCTGATATCTACTTTAAAAAAATACATGCAATTCCTACCTGATTCCATAGACAGTCATTTAGCTTTCTTAAAAATGTAGACCACATCTATAGTATTTTTTTCATGTGTAGTTGGTACATCATAATGAATTCAACCTTGACTCCATAGCAGACGTCTTCCGGAACTAATCAACTGTGTTTGCTTCTTGTGTTACGTTGCTGTACATACTATAGTTACAATACTAGGTAATAATAGTAGGTATAGTGATTATTTAAAGGTGTTTGCATTAAGTACATTTTTTTGTAATGTCGAGCCTATTTCAGGATCGTAGGTTTTTTTATCTTGGCATGGCAGGGAGTTTTCCTACCATATTTAGTAGTTACCCTTAGGTATCCTTAAATTCGGTACAACTGGTGAAACGTGAATGTTCTGAGGTTTCTGAGTATCTCTGACTACCCCCTTGGAGAATATAGTCGTGAGCATATGCTATGCTATGCATGCCTTAGGTACCATATTGTTTCTTATATTGATAGCTCTACATCATATTAAAAAGTTAGTTTGTAATAATTTTTTTAGTTAGTTTGTAAAAAAAACACCAGATTAAAGTGGGATTGGGCCGGCCATGTCTGTCGGATGCATCAGGAAAGGTGGGCAAGAATTGTAACGCCCTGGATCCCAGAAAACGGTCATCGGCGTCCAGGTCGTCCTAGGAAGAGATGGCGGGACGATCTGGATGCTTTCGATGACGCGTGGCCAGAGCATGCCCAGCACAGAGATGGTTGGAGGATTGAAGGGGAGGCCTTTGCCCAGCAGTGGGATGAAATAGAATAGTAAAAAAAAAAAAAAAGTAATAATTTTCAAGTGTCGGCCCACCACCCCTTGTATTATGTATGTATGTATGTAAAGCCTGACCAGGAAAATAAAAAACCTCGCCATGTGGCGGAAAATCATTGGAACTAATTTTTGTACTGGGAACACTAACATTAAAGGTGACAGTCGATTGCAGCGTCCCCAATCCAGGTTTTTTATATTCCAGGTCAGGCTTTATTATAAATTCTTAATTTATTTGTCACCGTTGTTAGAGAAAACTGTCAATTTGCAACACGTTTAAGTGCATTAAACTAATATTTAGCTGTAGGTCAAGTTCTATTTCCCAATAATAATGAACATAAGAAAATGAACTCTAAGCAAAGAACTTAGAACCTAAAACACATTGAAGACAATGTAACAGAATAGTACTAAAGTATTTATCGTGAATAAGACAAGACGTACATTAAGGCTAATGACAAAATGACTCATGCTCTATAAATATCGTAATAGTGTTACAAGCGCTTCATCCACAACCACTACACGTCTAGAATATTATACCTACTCACATCTATCAATCTATTTTTGTATAACGTAAAGTTACAAAGTTATAAGTATAGTTGTATTTTAAATATCTCGAGAAGCATTCTAGCGGGCGGGTCCTTAGCCCGACCCGAGGGTAGACTGTTTTTTGTACGCGCACGGCGACACATGTGCTAGTGAAATTATTGTAATACTAAATATAAACAAATTATCGAAGATCCCGATTTTATTTAAACAATCCCGTCACATCTCAGAAGTGGGATTACGGAAAATGCTGGGCCCCTAGTTTGAGAAAAGGGAAAATCAAGATTTTTTTTTTGTAAAAGTTAATAACGGAATTGTAAAACGATCAGCTGAATTGCAAGAAGCATCAGGTGACTCACATGGACGCAGAATTATTATTCAAATTTGATCCGGGCAAGAAGACAACAAATATCGTCTATACGGACACCAAATACCTATCAGACGATGACCGGAGCTCGTACATTTGTAATGCAGACCCGACTACGGAGGGCAGCGACAGTGATCGTTTAGTGAAACGCCAGAAGAAAGATATATTCTATGAAATGCAACCTTGATACAGAAGAAGATATTTCCTACCACTTTAGAGGATTACCGTTTCAATTACGAGCCAATTCCAAAGCAGCTAATTTATCGTGAGACTCCAGAGCAGCTTTACAATGGTCTATCGCTGGAAAATTACTACTTACATACAAGGAATCCAAGCAAATAAACATCATAAAACAACAAAAGTATCGAGGAACGGGAAGTAACTGACGACGCAGCACGGAAATTAATGTAATGCCGAAAATCTACTATACTGTCGGAGGACGGGCCATGAATCCAGAGACTTCCGGAGTGCGAGATGTCAGGACTGTCAACGCCTGGGCCATGCAGCTGCTGGCGCGGCCTGCTGGCGCACTGCAGGGTTTGCGGGGACGTCGTCGCTGGAGCTGCAGCAGGCAATCGAGGTACAGTACGAGCCAATATATATCCCTATTTAACCTATGGAATCATTACTCGTAGCAGATTAAAGTAAATAAAAAATAAAAATGAGTGACCGTCCACTAATAGCATAAATCGATAAGGGAAGATAAATATTATCACGTTGAAAATTTATCAATCCTATATCACCATCATCATCATGAGAGGATTTGGTGGCAGAGTACTCCATCACTTAAAAAAAAAACAGGTTTACAAATTCGTTTCTTAATAGCTGTACCTACTCAAATCCTAACTCAAGTAGCATATAAAATCATTGGTATTGAATTTGTACTGAGGTTACGAATACGGATACTTTAAAAAAAAACTATAGATATAATAGTGTACCTAGGTTAAACAATTTTAAACCAATCCAATATTAGTTGAATCGTCAACGTTACAAACGGTTAACTACAGTTTTGACAACACGTGTTTACATGAGACCGATTTTCTAACAAGTCTTTCTGTACCTAATCATCAGGGAACTAAACAATTCTGCCTAACTAAGTGTCATGAAATTGACGTGTTGGTACATACACTACTTTTACCCAACTATACCTACCTATGTGTTAGTAAGCCGACCTGTACCTACCTATTTTCTCACTGGGCTATGTACCTTACTGCATTCCAGAAGCAATCTTGTCGTCTAAACGTAAATTTAAGAGATGCAGTCATGTCTAGAATGGTCAGTAGATAAATGAATTACTAATGCAGAAGTAAGTAGGTACCTGTACCTACACAAACAAATTAATGTCTTAGTTGTCATAAAAAAAAATCGAGTGTATGTGTATGTGAAAAATCGAGAATGCCAAATTTTAATAAGAAATGGTTCACAATACAGATTAAGACATTTAGAAGAAAAGTACTCGAAACAACTTTTAGACCTATTAATAATAATAATAATCATTTATTTCATCAATCATTAAATTAACACAGATAATACCTACTTTTGCTGAACATTGCATAGCAGCGACCTTGAATGCAGAGGTATTTTTGAATTCAAATAAACATTAGATCAGACAAACCATCATGGCTAGCATAGCAGCGTGGTAAAGCGCTAGCTATCACACCTTCGCTCTCTTACTATTTGCGCGCGAACGAACGAGATAATAGCCGTATTACGTGCAACATGCTACGGCGGCAGTCCACTGTAAAACTTATCGAAAATAGCTATAAAGAAAACGAAATAGTCAAAGAAAAAAGTTAACGATGTTATTTCACTGAAGAAGAAGAAGGTATTATGCGGGAAATATTCGTTCTGAGTACCTAGGCTAGCCCTTTAGTTATCGTTTCAAAGAAGGAACCAGATTATCAACTTTGCATCGATTATCAAGCGATATAAATAGAGCGTAATAAATAAATTATCAAAAAAAATAACATTTTTCTGCTTAAGATGTTATAAGTGAAAATGTCTGAAGATTCGATTTACGTCCTGTTTTGGCGTGCAATAAAGTATAATTGAATTGATACGATTTCAAAGACTGCTTTTGTGATACCGACTACTTCAGCACGGCATTCTAAAAATGCCCTTCGTTCTAGCCGTCTAGCTAACGCGCCAGCCAAAAGCTAAAATCTAAACTAGCAACCAATCGAAGGTCTAGGATTATTAGAGATCTTTATAATAGAAGTACTAAAATTACCTAAAGCTAAATTTATAAAAAGTGCTTTCCTAAAAACTTATGTCAATTATTTAGGACACGAAACACGAGTATCACAGCAGGCAAAATAAATTGCGTTCCAAATTACAAACCACCTAGTTACTAATGTTTATGAAATACGTCGGTTTATAGTTTTGACATACTATTGTATTTCCGTAAATTTATTATGAGTTTGGCCGAAATAGATCTACCTTTCTTTATCTTACAAAAAAATGCTGAGTGGTGTGGGGATCCGAACAACAGGCGTTTGACAAAAAAAAACCTGTTCTAAGTATTAACAATCCAAAAGCCGTAAATGATGCCTAGGTGGAATTTTACTTCAGTATCGAACAGATGCGTTCTTACGACCTGCCTGTTACATAAGTACTTTAGCTGCGTGACTAGTAGTGAACATTTTATCATAACCTTGCTGTAGTAGAGTTGAATCGCTTAGGTCGCTAAACGAATCCGAACGGGTATTTTACTTTAAAGTCAGTTTAATTTATGTGAAATAAATGATTTGATATAACCTAGGTACTTACCCTACGAATAATCCAGATGTTAATAAAAATTAAGAACTCCATAAAAACAATAACGTAAGACAATAAGAAGAAAAGGAAGAGATTTGAGTTTGAGTTATACCTAAACTGCCTGTAAGATGCCTGTTACAATACTATCATAGTTATACACTGGATGTAATCTATTCCTAAAGCAGTCAGATGAGTTAAAGCTCCATTGAGACAATAAGACATACGAATCTAAATTAATGGTTATAACAATTTGGCAATCTACATCGCATTATTTCTGATTTAGGTGTACCTACTTAGCATTCATCAGTAGATAAAATGCAATTTAAATATAATTATGCTTAACGTAGCGGAGTAACGTAACGTAACGGTCAGGTATAGAGCTTGTGAAACGAACAATTATTATATGGACTTATTAACACTACGATGCGATTTAGAGCGCACTTGGGATGATAAATTGATTGATTGGCGTTATATGCGGTATTAATGGCACCACACTATTTCTAACACTATTCTGTTACTTAAATTTGATAACTCACCTTTACTTTTGTTTACCCTTCTGCGAATTCTAATCAACAACAAGAAAAATGAATTTAGGGAACGTACGTAGTAAGTCAACAAAGATATAAATCTAAAATCGATAGGTCAAATAAATTGGATAAGAGACAAGATATGCACGAAATATCATAAAGGTGATCAAGTTTTATGGAAAGGTGGTATTTATATCAAGGAATGAACGTGCTCAAGCGATGACATTATAAGTAGGTAATTGTGCTCAGGTAACAAAAATACTGGGAATACTGCTTGTATACCTTACAGAATATTCAAAACTGATAGCTCAATTGATCGCTACATATCAACAGCACAAAAGATATGAAAGGATACCGAAAGCTTGTACAGTCGTTAGAAAGAAATCACTTCGTCCATTTAAACCTACTGTATCCTGATACTTATATGTTGATACTGGCAACGAATTCGATAGTGTTTGTTAGAAAGTTGATCCAAAGATGAAACTAAATAAAATAATAGAATGTACTCACATAATAATTATAATAATAAATAAATATAAAATATGGTTCAAAATGAAATCATAATAAGTGGACAACAAAATGGAAAACAGGAAAATAACTGTAACAAAAGAGCGAACAGCCAAATTAGTTATACCAAATTATCAGAAAATATTAATTAATTTCTACTGTGAGAAATATAAGAATAGGAGAAGAGAAATAAATAACGTAGAATGATCATTTAGAGCGGTTTGGAAAAAATTTAACATCTAGTTTAGCTATGCTGTGTGATACGGCTAACTAGATCTGTGTGAACTACTTTTGAAATAATATCTTAATATCTAGTTTAGCTATGCTGTGTGATACGGCTAACTAGATCTGTGTGAACTACTTTTGAAATAATATCTTAATATCTAGTTTAGCTATGCTGTGTGATACGGCTAACTAGATCTGTGTGAACTACTTTTGAAATAATATCTTAATATCTAGTTTAGCTATGCTGTGTGATACGGCTAACTAGATCTGTGTGAACTACTTTTGAAATAATATCTTAATATCTAGTTTAGCTATGCTGTGTGATACGGCTAACTAGATCTGTGTGAACTACTTTTGAAATTATATCTTAATATCTAGTTTAGCTATGCTGTGTGATACGGCTAACTAGATCTGTGTGAACTACTTTTGAAATAATATCTTAATATCTGGTTTAGCTATGCTTTGTGATACGGCTGACTAGATCTGCGTGAACTACTTTTGAAATAATATCTAAATATCAAGTTTAGCTATGCTGTGTGATAATGAAAAGACTATCTAAGATCTGTGTGAAATACCATTACAATATTTGCAATCATATCTAGTTTTGCTATGCCATAAGACTAACTAGATCTGCGTGAAATACATTACTATCTACATACTAGCTAAATACAATTTTAAAGCAAAACAAATACTTATGAAAAGACCATACAAAAACAATGAAGTACCTACCCATCGAGAACTAAAAATGTCGAGTTCTACCCATAAATTAAAAGTTTCAAATAAATAATGTGTTATTCAAAGTGTACCTATGCAAACAACACTTGACTTTGTTCTCACAAGCAAAGTTACCACTTGATCCCAAACTCAACCGGATATAAGTAAATAATAATTAACAAAAGTGACGCTCACTTAAGGGACGTTGAATGAATGAGACCTTTTTCATCATTATTTGTTTAAAATAGGTACTTATCTACATCAAAAGAAACCTTACTGCGTTCATTTTTGTTACAGTACAAACCAGGAAGTAAACAACCGAATCGCAGTGGGACACAGCGACTGCAGGATGGCCGAGTGTTACAAGCGCTTCATCCACAACCACTACACGTCTAGAATATTATACCTACTCACATCTATCAATCTATTTTTGTATAACGTAAAGTTACAAAGTTATAAGTATAGTTGTATTTTAAATATCTCGAGAAGCATTCTAGCGGGCGGGTCCTTAGCCCGACCCGAGGGTAGACTGTTTTTTGTACGCGCACGGCGACACATGTGCTAGTGAAATTATTGTAATACTAAATATAAACAAATTATCGAAGATCCCGATTTTATTTAAACAATCCCGTCACAATAGTCATTGTAAACAATACATAGATAGGTATCTAATAGTTAGCACATAGGTGCGAAAATCTACTCATCGAATATATTTTAGTTTTATGAAGTACTAAGACTTGAGGTGCCGTGTTGGTCCAGTGGCGAGTAACCTTGCCTGCCGTGCAGGAGGCGATGGTTCGATCCCCGTCCAAGCCGACTCGTACCAATGAGTTTTTCGGAATTTATGTACGATTTGTAACACCACTGGCTTTTCGGTGAAGGAAAACATCGTGAGGAAACCTGCATGCTTCAATTTCGAGGCATGTATTGTACCCACTGTCCATACAAGTGGCGACGGGCTCACCCCCCGTCACACTGGACAGAGTTTCGGTACTACTGGTGAAACGTGGATATTCTGAGATTTCAGAATATCTCTGACTACCCCCTCGGAGAATATAGTCGTGAGCATATGCATGCATATGCATGAAGTACTATCGATTATTTTCTTAAAATTATTCAAGACGTCAACAAAGTTAATTCGAAACCGTACAATTAATTCAACAACACCATCAATTTGATTACATAACATGACATAAAGAACAATTAATTTAGTAGGTTTACAGGGTGAAATTGATATAATTAGCATCCTTTTAAACTAAGAGTCTACCCATCAAACTGAACAACTTTTACTATGGTAGCAAACCAATCGGAGCAAAAAAAAACAGTTGTCCCATACTAAACTGCACCCGCCGCCGCTGCCTACACGACTCAAATGTATGGGACAGCAGATTTTTTTTTTGTTCCGATTGGTTTGCTCCCACAGTAAAGTTGTTCAGTTTGATGGGTAGACTCTTAGTTTAAAAGGATGCTACTGATATCAATTTCACCCTGTATAATATTCCAGTTCCAAAATATTTTCATAAATTGCTCATCATTGATTGACTCTTTTACTCATTGATTTTCATCAGTCAACCGATGAAATATGGACCACCATAGAACTTTGTCACACCTGTCGTGTTAAACAACATATAGTTTGATCTGACAAGGTTCTACGGTAAACCGATATCTCATGTTTTTATAAGAATACCTACAAATCTGATCCAGGCTGGGAACGAATCGCTGCTCCTCGCATGATAGCTTACTAATCACTATAGTATAAAGTCAAAGTAGAACGTTTTTCTTCTGTAAACAAAATCATGAAATCTGCAGTTTCTTGTTTTGCCTACGTCAATCTTCCATCATTACTTAGATACCTACCTACTATTAGTTATATAATAAGAGTAAACAATAGACGTTTAGCTGGTACTTGCGTGCTACTACTGGTTTGTTATTGTTTTTCTTCCTTTCCACTCGTCATAACAATTCAAAAACTGTTTCTATTGATAGCATTTCACTGATTTGATTACCTATTTCTTTGCTTTATAGTACCTACTGTAGCCGGGGGACTTTTTAATTACCAAAAAGATTACCGATTGCCGTTTAGAAATTGTTGTAAGGTACTAAATGACTACTATAGAAACCTAAGTCTTACAGATCACAATAAGACGCAGAAAAACAATTTAAAAAAAATTGTCTGAAATTTTTAAATATTTCGTGTTTACCGTTTTTTTTCTAGACTGTCATGTTCTTCACCTTAGGTTCATCTAAAGTTGCCATACAAAGAACGCTATAAGACCAAGCAAAGTTGACTTTTTCATCTGGTCTTATAGCTTTGTATGGCAACTTTAGACAGTCTAACTATTACGTATGGTGATTGAACTAAGGTGAAGAACATGACAGTAAAGAAAAAAAACGGTAAAATCAAAATAAAAAAATTCCAGACATTTTTTTATTTTTTTTTCTACGGCGAGTTTTGATCTGGAATACTTAGGTTTTTATAGTAGGTAGTCATTTAGTACCTTACATCCATTTCTAAACGGCAATCGGTAATCTTTTTGGTAATTAAAAAGTTCCCCGGCTACAGTACTATTACGTTGTTCTTCTTCTTATGCTGCGTGCACACCACTGCTTCTTGTCGTCCACCACCTGGGACCACCCAGAGGGGATAAAGTTCAAAAATTGGTAGGGGGAAGGAAGTGTCCTTACTGTATGCACCTACCAAGATACGTGAACTATTTCGTATACATTGTAAAACACCGATTGAAGACACAAATAAATAACTTCTCTTTTGAAGTCGTTTCGAAATTAATCACATGGGATTCATCATCCTGGGATTTGCCCTGTTCAACAATTAGTCTAATTGACTATGTGGCATTTCACACGTACCTATCCGTATTAGTAAGTAGCAAATGTGACAAATTGTGTTCATTTTGTGGTTTTAGATAGTATCAATGTTCAAGCAACATCAACGTAAGTCACATCACTAAACAGGGTCGCTATACCCGGGTCGCTATATCGCTATACCAGCTTAGCGCTTTCACACACGATGACGCATTGACGGAGAGGCAGACGTCATTCCATCATTTGTGAAGCAAGGAGTTGTAAGAAATCGCAAGTAGAAGCACACACGGTGCGTCAATCCGTCACCGTGTGTGCTTCTACGTGCGGTTTCTTACAACCCTTTGCTTCACAAATGACGGACTGACGTCTGCCGCTCCGACAATGCATGATGTGTGATCCTACTTATTAATTATATGCTGAGAAAAATGAAAAAAATGAAATCGCGTAAAAAAGTCTGCTGACCAAAAAATCATTTAGGTTGAATTGGTTTGCAGTTTTATATGGAACAGCAAATTTCTTTTTCGCCGATTCGATGACGTTCCCGTTTGAAGGTAATGCATTATAGTTTACATCCTAAGGTCTTTATTTCTAGGTAGTAACGTTTATGGCAGTTCTTAGTGATTCTCAGATTCTCAGAATATATCTGACTACCTCCTCGGGGAATATAGTCGTAAGCATATGCTTATGCTATGCTTATGCTATGCTTATGCTACGCTTATGCTACGCTTATTCTACGCTTAATATGCTACGCTTACGCTACGCTCACGCTATGCTTATGCTAATGCTTAGTAATGGATATGATGATCACAAAAACACAATATTACTATAAAATTGCTTAACTTACACAATAGCCCTTCAGGCAATCACAGAACACGAAGAACAATAGGTAGCATGTAGCATTTACCTATAATTTTATGATATAACAATGATCAAAAAGCGGTCTTCAGGTCAGATATTCCTTTCTTTGGTTTAACTAAGATCCCTGGAAAGAACCTTCATTTTCCTCGAACTAGCGAGTAAACAGAATGCTGGCAAAAAGGTAGCTATGACCAATTAATGTGGTTATGTCGTAACAATATTGAATGAACCTGGTTTTTCCGTTTAGCTTGTTTTGACCGTGACCTTGTAGGCCTACCACGAGTTGATACTACTTGAACTTAAGGGGATATAATTCGGAACGCGCTCCATAAAAACGTACTACGGTGATATTTTCAATACTAACCCATTAAAGTCAATGATATTTTGCAGAAACAATGTAGAAACAAATCTCTATTCTTGTAGTTAGATTGTCAGAGTCGTGGAGTCAGATTTTCGTTAAAATATACAGTTTCAATGCTAGGATTAATTTAAAATTTGTATGGAAATCTTTGAGGCACTGTAACTTTAAAACTATACATTTTAACGAAAATCTGACACAAGAATAGAGATTTGTTTCTAGATTGTTTCTGCAAAATGTTATTGACTTGAATTGGTTAGTATTGAAAATATCACCATAGTACGTTTGTATGGAGAGCGCTCCGAATTATATCCTCTTAACTGTAGGTTTTACGAGATTTTGACAAAATGTGTTCTCAATGTATCCGCTACACTTCATACAAATTTGACAAGATGGCTTATTATTACACGTGCCAAACCACCACTCGGCCACTATAATATTCTGCGTTTGTAGACCAAACTAGCATGTTGGACACGTCCATGATTGTTGCCATTGCATAATATTCTTTTCACTATTTTTGGTCTGTCTTTGTCCATGTCTATTGTCTGTACCACAGTCCAATTGTACCAAACTGTACCAAACATTCGAATTTGTATTAATTTTATAACCCAAATAACTGGCCAAGAGCGAGGTGTGTACTCGCACATAGAGGGTTCCAAACCTAATGTTACCGTAAGAAAAGATGAGAACAGTGTCACAATATTATTATGTTATCTTTGAAATACGAAAACCGCCGTTGTTCGGAAGATAAAAAGTGGTACCTATAACGAGCACAACATAAAAAAAATTGCAACGATATAATAGAGAAATTATGTGATGATAATTTGATAGCTTACAGATAGGCGTTTAAATATTATTTAATGTTTATAGAACATGATGTGTTGTGACCATGCTCAAAGAAGTGGCAACGGGCTCGCTACATGAACACTTACTTACATAGGACAAGTTTGAGTACCTACTGCACGAAAAATTTACGTAATATTTGGAATTCAAATTATGATTACTAAGAAAATCCCTGAATATCCCAATTAGATAATAGGTAGGTAGTCAGACATCCATTTTCTTTACCATATTTATTTTTCAAGCGTCTGCGAGTGAAATAAAGTGGATGGATAATAGCCAAGTATTTTTATTAACAAATGGGTGGGTACACCTAACCACAGACCTTACACCCTCTAATGACTACCCCCTGTATTTAAGTTCACCAAGAAGTTTATGCGTTTTTGAACTATGATTCTAGAACATGGATTTAGAACGTAGAAAAAGAAGGTATAGAAGGAAGCACGTGTCTTGTATATTCACTCAAAAAGAGATGCACGCGTCAAATTGGCTCTAGTTAAAAAAGGAGATCGCTACTTATTACTGTGATACTGTCCTTATCGACGTAACCACTTTTTTTTGTACTACACGGCTGTCTGACTCCGGAGTCAGTCATCTACCAAGTCATCTAGCTTCATATAAATTGAATAAGATTTTATGACTATCGCTGTCTCATATGTGGTTACGTTGTGGTTCAGTCAATCAGCGTAAGCGAAAAAAAAAATCGTCTATGATTTAGAATGATAATGGATTCATAACCTCCTTACAAGCACGGAAACGCGAAAATTGGCCATGGCGGTCGGTGACGTCTACCTTCTTTTGTAAGTCGATGTTTCAAACTTTAGGTTTGCCCCTTACTATCAGAACGAAAATTTAATGATAACTCTTTTATTTTTATTTTCGTCGTTGGATTAGAAAGGTACCAACCAACAACGAGGATGAAAACGTACGAAAGAAGGTTTAACGAAGAATAGATAATTTACATTTTTACCACAGTCTGTAGTCTGTTCTGCAGGTATAGACAATACCTATTTCCAGCATCCTGATATAAAGCAATGGATACATACAATCCTCCTTACAAGCATGGAAATACGAACATTGGCCATGGCGGTCGGTACTATTCCACCTTTTTCGTAAGTTTCCATCGTCGATATTTCCAACTTTAGGTTTGTCACTTTCTGTCAGAACAAAAATTTAATAAAAACTTATTTTTATTTTCGTTTTTAGATTAGAAAAGTAAAGTAAACCTTAAGTTGGAAAATCAACGATGGAAACTTACGAAAGATGGTCGAACAGTACCGACCTCCATGAGTATTTTCATGTTTCACCGCTTGTACAGCAGTCTGCTCTCCAGGTGCTTATTAACAATGCCACCTTTCTGTTCTAGAAGTTAAAATGTATTGTAATGAGGAGGGTTATTGACGAACAGAAGAACTAGGTATGACTTTTTCTCACATTAGTACTAGCACCCGAGTTGGATAGAAATACAATAGGGTGAACTGTTCATCAATGAACCAGGTAAATTTTGGAGGGCTGTAACTTTTTACTTTTTCGTCCTTTGTGGTTATGTATTTCATTAATAGTTAAGGAATTTATCTGGGTTTAAGCTTGCATTAACGTTTTTATAGATTTTTTAATAGTTTAGTCTTAATTAAAGTTTAAACAAAAAAACATATTTGGTTCAATGTGCATGCCTAGGTGTACTCATTGAACCAGGGTATTTTCCACAATGAACCACCCCATGATATGTTCCTTTATTGTTAGATTTCACAGTGTTAGTGCATGATATTTAATAATTAAACAAATATTGTTATTTTAAGTGTGATTATTAGTTACGCTTACAAAAATAATTGAAGCACAGTTTTACTTATAGTACGTCTTAAAAAAAAAAAAAAATGAAATAAACTCAAAATTAGATATTATACTTAATATTTACTCTTCTAATAATAATCACAGCACAGTATTAATTACCTATAATAGGTATCTCTTAAAAAAAAAAACTATATCAACATTAGAGATATTCTTAATCATACTCTTCTTTGAATAATCACACCACATTTTTAATCATAATTCTCTTATAAAATTACAAAATAGTAAAATTAAATCAACATTAGATACATTCTTAATAATTACTCTTCTATTAATATTTTATATGTCTGTTATATATATAGAAACTTGGGCATTATTTAAAAAAAATTTTTTTTTTAAATTACTTCCCTATTCAGCTAGGAATTTGTTTTTACTGAAGTGGCGCTAATGTACTATAATGGGATCCCCATAATATGATAGAATAGTGGACATTGCGTTAAAGGTTGTTAGTTGTTACTCAATGGTACACAATTAACCAGGTTCAATGTGGACCACATCGAAGTGGTTCATTGAGAGACACCACGAGATTTTAAACGAAAATAAAAATTTTACGGTACTAAACACGACATTGTAAGGTCAACGATGCCTAATTAGATAGTCAAATATATGCAGAATCCTATGTGATAAGTAAGGAAATATTATGAATAGCAAATAAATAATGAAAAATCGAAGAAATCTGCAGAAAATACCAACTTTTTTGATAGATTTTCACGTAAACCGTCATTACACAACAACCTGTCGCGCGATCGCCGCGCAAACTGGTGGGCGGGGGGCGAGTACAAACGCGTGCCTTTCGGTAATATAAGCACGAAGCGGTAACGTCGCATTTTGGAGAAATGTTGATGGTTCATTGTGTCTGCCTGGTTCAATGTACAACTACCGACCCTACTCTAGTTTGTCTTCTCGGTATGAAAACCAAGAATTTTGATAATTCAATCTTCATGCCTAAAACTTTAAATGATTTTTAATTTAATTTAATTTAATTTTTAAATGGTGATAAGGTGCTTAAGCTAGCGTAAGCGAAAGCTCATGATCAAGAAGGTTGTATGTCTATACATTGGTTTATATTCATGTCTCACAGGAAGGATAGCTTAATTCTAAAGCATATGGTCCGCATCAATTTAAGATTGTAGTTAGTCTCTTTTCTCTAATGACATACCTTTAATAGTAGAAAGAGATGGAACTATAGATATTTGTTTATGCGGCTGTGCACTTTCCACGTTTTTTGACACTTTTTGACATGCTATTGTATGTAAAGTTGTGTAAAGTAGTATCTTTTTGTGCCTTTTGTCCTACCATATGACACAAAACATAAAAAAAAGAACTTAAAAAAGTGGACAAGGCATGGCTCCCTCTATGCCTTTAGGTATAATCTATTTGATCCATGTCCATGATTCACTATTGACGTATGATTGACGTGCAAAGATTTTATTCCGATTTGTCCTAATCATTATGATGAAAAATATTTAATTTGAGAAAATCATTATTTCAATTTATCTTATTAACGTAGCAGTTGATATGGCTTAATATTTGTTTACTTTCCGTAATTCTCTTATATTATGTTAGGATTTTTTCAATAATGAAATACGGTTTGCTGTAAAGTAATAATTTTTCAGTTTCCTACATTGTGAATCGGACCGCACATCCTGTCATTCAAGCAAATGTTCAAAATACTGTTACCTTCTCGAAAATATTTAAATATAGTTTATTCCCAATGAAATAGTGATTTTTCACAGAAATCTTAAGCACCTACCTTTTATGCTATCTCTAGATGTAGATAGGTACTACTATCAGTTTACCAAGTTTCGCCGATACCGGTAGGTACACCCTTTCTTTCATGAATCCATACAAATCAATCACACATCAAAATATCGAAACAATTATTTATTTTGTACTATTAATAAGTAGGAAGAATTTTAGGGTCTTATAGAATAGCTTTAGTGGAATTTAACAGATTTACCGTCATTTAAATGTGTTTTAAGAAAAAAAAACATTACTAAATGTGGTAACAACAAAACTTCACAACGGAGTTGGTAATTCATCGAAAAACTAGAGTAGTTTTTATCTTTGTTCATTTTCATGACTTAAACTGGTGTTAATTTAATGGATTTTATTTAAAATGATATATAAACAGTTTGTGTCTATGCTCATCAACGAAAAACATCAACTGTAACCCTAAGTTTGTTGGTACTGAATTTTTTTAATTTTCTCAAAA
This sequence comes from Agonopterix heracliana, assembly GCA_963693445.1. Lineage (NCBI taxonomy): Eukaryota > Metazoa > Arthropoda > Insecta > Lepidoptera > Depressariidae > Agonopterix > Agonopterix heracliana. The sequence continues at coordinate 7,814,148 of OY856331.1, forward strand.
ACTATTATCAATACAGACACCGCTATAATTTTCCTACAAAATTCAATAGTTCAGTGACATGCAAGAATTATTTCAGATTTTTTGGCTTTATAAGTTCGGAGATCAGGGGGGGGGAACCAAAATTTTTCGTGCAGTCGGGCTTATAAATGAATAACTACGCATCACTTAGTAAAACGAACTACTAATACGAAATCTACGTTCAAAGCCCTTTCAAATGATACCAAACTCGGCTAGACTAGAAAACTTTTTTTTAAAAGTCGTCAGTTTTTGGACCTTAAAAATTAGTAAAAAAATTATTTTCAAAACTTTTAGTCTCGCTTTACGTTTGGGTTAGCATGATTGACCACTATGCCGAATTTCAAGTTGCTGGCTTTTATAGTTCCTGAGAAAAGTGGCTGTGACAGACGGACGGACGGACACGAGAGTGATCTTATAAGGGTTCCGTTTTTCCTCTTTGAGGTTCGGAACCCTAAAAAATAGGCAGAAATTATTCCGGTACTTTCTAGAATACTGGTCCCCCTAACCGTAGTAGCAGGGACACCCTGTATATATTTATATGGTAGGTACCTATATAACTCATATCACAGCTAAGTTGTTTTCGAAATAGCTGATGGTACTGACCCAGTATCAGCTGTTTCTAAAAAATGCAACGCTAAATCCGGAAATCTCTAAATTCGTACCGACCTGCATATTTAAAATTTTCAACCCAGTTTTAAAATTTACTACCCACCTATAAAAGTCAAGCGTGAAAACGGAAAATAAAGTCCGTAAAATTTTTAACCCGCTGTCAACTCGAAAATACAGTAGTAATAAATCGTGCAGTCGAATCGCAGGTATTACTCGGACTGTATGCAGTGGCCGAGTTGTAATCGGAAGGCTTGTTTACATCATGCCAGCTAGGGAGCTAGTGGATAGCTGATCAGCCTGTATAAAATGTTCCACTGCAGGTCTCAACCACAGGTACAACGAACCGGCACTTCGAACAACGTTTTGGATTTGACATGATGACGTTGGCACATGCGCACTTGTGTAGGGTTGATTTATATCATGCATATCGTATACATTTCGTTACTTTTAATAGTTCTTTCTGTTATTACTCGTAAAAATAGTATTAGAGCTAAAGAATTACTGAAAATGTGAATTTAGCATTACTTTTCAATGATTTTATGCACTGAAAAACTCAATTTTATGTAGTCAAATCCAAGGGGTGCGCGCGCCTGGCTGCATTCCCTTGCTCGGCTTCCCTCAAGTTTCCCAGAGAGTGTGAGGGGTGATGGGGTATCTGAAGACAGAGGCGGGGAGTGGCCGTTCTGTATTTAGAACCATATACTATTATTATTACCTATTCTGTGGCACAACACAAGCCTCTAGGCTGCGAGATGAAATGTGAATCCATCTTATTATCTATGATTTTACTAATGTCTGTGTAAAGAAAATAGCACATTCTAGACGTTGTTCGGTATATTTTTGTTCTGTTTGAGAAGGACATACACGTGCCAAAACGCTCATCCGTCATGTTAGGTGAATTGACAGTCACCCAGGACGTCCCAGGTTTTTCTAATTCCAAATAAAGCTTCCCAATTAATGTTTACCAACCGCTAATTTCAGATCTGCCTCGAACGATGCCATGCATCACTATTCAAACTTATATAACTTGGTGTTTTTGCCGGTCAGGACACATCAAATTGACTGTCAAAATCAGGTCAGTTTGACAGCTACTGACCTACCTTGAGGCTACTGACCTACCTTGAGGCTACTGACCTACCTTGAGGCTACTGACCTCCAATCTAACTTGTGTTCACCTCACAAGCTCTTGAATCAGGTACCTATAAGACCCCAAACCCCAAGTAAATTTGTCAGCTACAGCAGCGGCCGTCGCATGGTGTGCGTGCTCGATAAGGCTATAATCACGTCTTCTGTTTCGTTGGTTCGCGTGCAAATAGAGAGAGAGCTTAGGTACGATAGCGCTATATCACGCTGCCATGCTACTGCCGCTTGTCTATCTAGAGGTAACTGACTTCCAATCAAACTTGTGTCAAGCTCTCGCTCGCTCGCAGTGTGTAAACAAGGCAGGACAGTGGAGCGTGGCTGAGCCCAGCTAGGCCGTAAAGCCGAGCTTTAGGTGCCGATGCCGAAGCGACGAGAACCGACAGCGTCGGACGAGTGAACAACGCACTGCTACTTAATCTCGCTCGCTCCTCTATAGAGGATTAGGACTTGAAATGGTTTTGGTCTGATCATTAAACTGAGTTTTAGATTCACTGTAATAAAAGTTACTCGTGCATGCGTCTTAATGATCAGTATCTGTTCAAAATCTATTATGACGGCCCGACAGCACAGTCTGTAGTGAACCTGCCTGCTGTGCCGAGGGTCGCGGGTTCGAATCCCGTAAGGGACACATATTTGTATGACGAATATGAATATTTGTACCCGAGTCATGGATGTTTGTATCTATATATGTATTCTATATCGTTGTCTAGTCATCATAATACAAGTCCAGGCTAGATTCTGGAACTTTAAATGTGACTAGATAATTTGTGTGACACTGTCCAAGATATTTTTTTTTTTTTTTTTAAATCTGAATTTGACGGCCACTCAGGTGTTTTTACTAGGTACTCGTGTTTTAGCCAATGATATATGATATTATGAGCTCACTGATTTTAGCCAGTCTTAAACGCATATATATTACGTACATCTCCTTCTATCGAGTCGATGGCATGTCATTTTAAATCTTTCCAGCCCAGAATTTCTCCACACGGATAGCATTTTCGGCAGCGTTCATAAGCTCCGTTCGCGTGCAGGTGTCCGGGCAGGAAGGGCACGATACGAGTCTGAGGAGTAATACCGCATTCACACCCAAGGTCCGCCCCGTCTGTGTAACCCCACTTAAACAAATTGTCTTTACTCCGACCAACCTGAGTTCGGAGTCTATTCGAGCACCTCCAAATCGGCCTGACGTACATAATAATAATATTATTTGGGAAGGGCACACCAAGGCTTAGTGCGTTCACACACGATGACGCATTGACGGAGCGGCATACGTCCGTCCGTCATTTGTGAAGCAAGGAGTTCTATGAAACCGCACGTAGAAGCACACACGGTGCGTCAACCCATCATCGTGTGTGCTTCTTCGTGCGGTTTCTTACAACTCCTTGCTTCACGTCTGCCGCTCCGTCAATGCGTCATCGTATATGATCCCAATTAAACGAGTATTTAATAATAATAACACAACAACCGCAATATGCTCGCCCTTATTTTTACACAGGTACCTACCTCCGAATTGTATGGTATTTTCTTTTCGTTCTCAGGTACGTATGCAGGTTTCCTCACGATTATATAATTCTCGAGGACAATTTCCTGGGAATACCCGTGAAATCGAGAATTTTTTATTTTAAAGTAAAAGCAAAACAATAAAACATTACTTATTTAAAAAACATTTTAGGACACAATAGAGCAAACAACAATTTAAAATAGCGAAAGTTGTTCTGTTTGATGGTCTGTAGCAAACCCTGTAACATATTTAAGTTTGCACCCCGTACATTATCTAACCAAATTAGAAAGAAAAACGATAACAATGCAGAGTGGGCTCTAGTTTGCTTCTGTTGGCTTCTTAAAAATATGCTATTTGAGTAGCTTAATGGCCCAGAATAAATACTAGAAGGCGGCGGGAACCCGTTGGATAAGGGAAGCGCAGGACCGAGCGTTGTGGTGATTCATGGATTAAGTTCATGCCCAGCAGGACGTCTATCGGCTGATATGATGATGATGATGAAGGAAGTTTCACTTCCATACACCGCGCAGTTACCTTATCGATAGATTCGACTAGTCCTGGGGCCCGATTGCGCTAAGTTAAAACATCGAAGTTCTGTACTCATCCAATTTCAGTTCTAATCACATTGCAATGCAATTACTATTCAACTGTGCTGAATTCCGCATCACGCTAAACTCTATGTATCTGTCAAAACGGCTCTAACGGCTGTCAAGAGCAGTACCACGATTAGCGCAATACCAAATGTGGCGAAAGTTATGGTTCGTACGTAGTCCAATCACGGTTGAATCACCTAATATTAACCGCGATTGTAGCCCTGATTCCTGAAATAAATAGGTAGGTCCGTATATTTTACAACCAAATCCATAGAATCAAGTCGAGAGCAAAAGCTAGTTTCTTCATTATAATGAGTCCAGTAATGTTACGATTCTACTGACCGGACCGCGCTGACATTTGCCATAAGCCCGGACCCATTGTCCGTACCCATTGTATTTCACCACCACTCCAGTTTTATTTGACATTTTAATGGTTCCACCCAACTTTGTTGGAAGTGCTTAGTTTTGACTACTGTCTCTGTTGATATTATTTTTCATATAGTAGGTTGAGTGTGGTGTTAGTTGTAGCAAGATTTCTTAAGAGGATAGGCGAGTACCTACCGTTTTTTCCATACAAACGTATTCCCCTGTTTTCTCCCTGGATAATGACACTAGAGCAAACATTTATTTACCATACAATCTATGTTACATCTCCTATGTCCTGTCCTTATGTTTTGCTTTTTTACATAAATTAATTACTGTATGAACTAAAACTAAAACCTTTGAAAATTACAAATCTTACAGCCCGTTTTCAGACATCCATCAAACAAATTTGACCCAATATAAACAAAAAAAAGCAAAACGTACAGACATAGCCAAATTCTTTTTCATATTATTCTTGAAAGAATTATTAAAATCGGCTTAGTTTTGGAGGAGAAACCAGGGGAATCCGAAATGCTGTTTTGGTCGGTTTTATGTAGATAAAATCGGTCCTAGCTGCATTAGTCTATGTATGGGTGGGGCGGATCGGACAAATATGTATACGGTTGGAAAAGTAACCTATTCTCTAAATTAGCATTTCAGCCCGCCTATCCTCTTAAAACCCGTATTTGATTTGATTATGATCGTGAATTTATGTGATAATTAATTCCGATGATAATTATAATATTACGAAAGCTGTTAAATTAAGTGCGTTCACACACGATGCCGTACCTACTGACGGAGCAACAAACGTCAGTCCGTCATTTGTGAAGCAAGGAGTTGTAAGAAACCGCACGTAGAAGCACACACGTTGACGGATCGACGCACTGTGTGTGCTTCTACGGACTGACGTCTGCCACTCCGACAATGCGTCATCGTGTGTGTGTGATCCCACTAATAGTACGTACTCTTTCTTATTCTGTGGTAGTACCACAATTGTGCTATACTGTGGTGCTATTGTATAACTTTCCGATTATTGATTCTTTGCATGTAGTACCTATAATAATATTATAATATAACAACGCGATAGTACTTACATACGTGATTTCTACTATACTGTAAAACGAGGTGACTTTGATTAGTTTTGAAATTCAAATGGATGTATCTATCATAATTTTGATTTTAAAAATTTGAAAAAATACAGTAGTGACGACTAGCCTTATGATTATATATAAAATAAAAATTATGTAAGTATGTTTAATTTGGGAGAATAAAAAAGATAAACCAGCGTAACAAAGCCCCATTGAAAATGGGGCTACTTTGATACCAGTCGTTTTTTAATTGCTTTCGAAAGTCACCCCTAACAGGAAACTTTTTTCTGCTAATATATACTAAAAACTTTATCCAATTATTTTAACCACTCAGCCTCATGTTACAGCCTTGAAGATTTAGTTAAAAATGGACGAACTAACAATAATGCCAACACAAAAAAGAATATAAGGTTGCGTTCTGTTTTCGCAGAGAAATTTACAATCATGTTTCCATTTGAGGTTATCATCAAAGTCGCCCCAAGTCTCAAAGTCACCTCGTTTGACCGGTACTTTTTAAAACTGTGTACCTACTTTACTGTACTGCAAACTGTAACTGTCAATCCATTCTGAAACTTAATTTGCTAAAAGTGTAGCTGTAGCAATGTTAAGTTGTAGCAATATTTCTGACCACCCCGAAAGAGATTACGGTAGTGAGACTCGTGAGTGTATATGTAACATACATATGTGCACATACATTGTAATGATTCCATACGTAAACTATATAGGGCTATATAGGGCTATACAAGGTGTTTCATAAGTAACAATAAATTTCTAAAACTCATAAGGGGGTTGTTCAGACCGTCAAACTGAACAACTTTCTCTATGGGACCAACATCGAAATCGCAAAAAAAATAATTTTATATCCCATACATATTTTAGCTCTAGTCGATTTGTAGAGTATAGAACATAACTTTTTTTTTTCCCGATTTCGATATTGGTCCCATAGTGAAAGTTGTTCAGTTTGATGGTCTACACCACCCCCTTAAATGTTTATTTGTAGTTTTGTAACACCTTGTATAGAAATTGATATCCTTCCTATCCTTTTAAACTAAGACCCATCAAACTAACCACTTTTACTATGGGAGCAAACCAATCGGAGCAAAAAACAAATCTGCTGTCCCATACATTTGAGTCGTGTAGGCAGCGGCGGCGGGTGCAGTTTAGTATGGGACAGCTGATTATTTTTTTGCTCCGATTGGTTTGGTCGTTTTATGGTCTGAAACACCCCTTAAGGCCTTCTTATCCAAGTGCAAGCGTCTCTTTCTTGCAAGCAGAAGTTTGCAATTAGCCATCCCGCTCCAATTGAAAGCAGGATCGCAAAAAAACGTGTTTTTCATGGGTGTTTCTAAGCTAAAAATTCTACGAATTTCACTAGAAACATTTAATGTATTTAGTTAAGTACAAGAATAAAAAGTTACATATAAGCAGTTTAATCATAGTATTGAAAAAACACAACAAAAAGGGGTAACTTTGGGATGTTTTTCTATCTAGTAAATTTAATATAATCGTGTAATTGAGAACGGTCACATACTTTCATTGCAGACTTTAAAACACTGTTTAAAACACTTTCGTTCGCGTTCAAAAAACGGCCTCGACCGGATAACAGCGTCTTAAGATATGGAACATATTAAATTTTACACCCTATAATTTACATAAACAATGAAAACTTGTTATTAAATTGCACACACGTAAAAATAAGATCAAAAATATAGATGTAAGTACTCAAAACAAACTTCCTAAATACAAAAGCAACCCCTAATAATTCTTTTCATCCCTTGTACTCTATTACGTAGCACTTTAGTCAATTAAACAGTAGAAGGCTTAACCCTAAGCTCTGGGATGACCCGGGGTAGGAACGAGGGGGTCCGCGAACACCCCCCTAGGGGGTCCATTGTGCTCTAATCTCGAGGATTCACGATGATTTATATTACAAGCATGCAGAGGGACGGTTTTGTACCTAAATTAAAAGAGCTTTTAAAAAAGGAAATCAGACTTTTTTAAATTTTTTTTTTTATAAATTTGGCTAAGGCTTTTACTAAATCAAAATTTTTTTTTTAAATTCGCACTATCAGTTGCCCGTGACTTTGTCCACACCTGCTTCCTTCATTGCATCATAGCGAGAAAAAATATAAGTACCATACCAGTTTTTAAGTCATCTCCTAAGCTTTACTTCAGACCAACATACTGAACAACTGTCCTATGGAGCCAACTTCAAAAACGCGAAAAAAAAATCTGCCGTCCCATTCCTTTGAGTCGAGTCAGTACTGCAGTTTTGTATTGAACAGCAGATTTTTTATCGCGATCCTCGGCTTCGCCTCGGTCAACAATTACATGAGATCTGAGACCTTTCTTACTTTCCTGTCCTCGGTGTGTAATCTACTAATAATATTAATGTATATTTGATGGTCTAAAACTACTAGGTTATATAATATATAACGGGGTGTAGCTCAGTGGCGGGAGGTTGATTATATAGTAGATTACACACCGAGGGCAGGAAAGTAAGAAAGGTCTCAGATCTCATGTAATTTTTGACTGAGGTGAAGCCGATAGTACGGAACCCCGCGATGTACAACCTCCTACAGTATTTTGTTACATCTGTATCGAATCTAAACTATTATAAAACTTTAACTGAAGTGTGTCTGTACATTGAAGATATTTACAAAAAAAAGATTACGATATGGTTTTTAGGTATCCCTGACTCGAAATCAACCTTTTTTAGAAATTTTGTCTGTCTGTTTGTTTGTGTGTTTGTTTGTTTGTTTGTTTGTTCGCGCATCACGCAAAAACTACTGAACCAATTTTGTTGAAACTTTTTTTGTTTGATAGCTTATGATCTGACTTAAAATCTGGTATATAATTTGTGCGGACGAAGTCGCGGGAAAACACTAGTAATTTTATAATTCTTCTAAAAATTAAAGTTATTAGCATTTTTATACTAACAAAATGTGTTAACTTTATTTCCTTATTCTTCTAAAATGCGAACAATGTACTGAAGCAATACTTCATGCCCACGCATTTTCACCATTGAAATTATAATCTAATTTATATTTGGCTTTTTTTTACAAAGTTTTTTTTAACGTGGGTTTCGTATTTATTTCTCTGAAAGAGTTGATGGCTTCGGAAATTTCATTACAAAAGAGTAGGTCAGGTCAAAGGTATATTAAGGTGGCTTCAAAATCTCTGACATAGCAAGTTGATCACACTTGCCTCCACGCGTGCCCAATGCGGATTGGTAGACTTCACATACCTACGGTACGCATCAACATTTGTTCTTCAGCGTATGCAGGTTTCCTCACTATGTTTTCCTTCACCGTTTGAGAGCAGTCTGTATTAAGTACATAAGTGATTAAGTGTATCTATGTTATGTTATATTATGATTATAACCCGAACTAAGTAAATTATCATTCCACCATTTTAGAACTGTGAGATAATTCCTCGAAATGTTAAAAGACAAAGAATTTCCGCATTGTGATACTACTGCGATGTAAGCACACGCTATAGTTGGAGATCTGCACGTTTTTTCTACGTGTCTTCCATTCTTGTTTAGCTATAGAATCAGACTTTTAAGAATGCAACCTATCATTACACCTGCAATTAGTGATTAGTCATTTTTAACAAGGGAATATCGCAAATTTAAAATTAGGTACTATGGTTCGTAATACAATTCGGAATTATAAGATAGTAATAAGTCAGATTTTTCAATGAGTGAATAAAAGATGTCAGTGGCGCATTACGTAGATATCTGGACCCTTATGATTGAGCGACCATCAGACCTAACCAGACCAGCGCGTCCTGTATGGATAGAGGTCCATTTTTCAATCTACACAGATTTCTTCGAATCGACGACGAAGCGCAGGCCCGTATAATCAGACTTTCGATATATCGTGACCGTTTCTGTCCGAACTTCATTGGAATAGAGTTGACATTTGAACAAAAAATGTTCACTCAATTGCGAACTTGAATTTTGTGGTAGACTCTCTGGCTTGCCTCGTTCCCCGTTTTGCCTCCGATGTCTAAGAACAGGAGGCGTCTTGACTATTTAGGCGCGCGCAAATTAGCATAGGTTATGTAGGTATTGTCTTCTTAGTTTTGCCACTTGCGTGGATACTATGACTGCATCTCATATCCGTCGAACTTCGGCCAACGGCCAACTTTAGTGTCTACATGGCAGGGTTTATTGCAACGTCATAGGACAGGGAAGGGTGGAATATTTCAAGAGGCAAAAATATCAGAATAGGGGAGGGATACATGTTCATGCCTCGTGGAGGGGAGACTCTAGAGCCATGGGGTCCTGACGCAAAACAACTTGTCAGAGAGTTGTCTGTGCGGTTTATAGAGGCCACGGGTGACACCAGGGCTGGCAGCTTCCTTCGACAGCGCATTGATCTGGGAATTCAGAGGGGGAATGCTTCAACCCTACCACAGGCAGATTAGGTATGTATGTTTGGAAGTTTAGATGTTTGTCAATCAATCGAGCTTATACGGGATGTATGGAAAAGTATCATTAACCTTCTAAACCACATACTTTACTCATCAAACTGAACAACTTTTACTATGAGAGCAAAACGAGTCAACGCAAAAACTAAATCTGCTGCTCATATGTTTGAGTCGAGTAGGTATTGTAGTTTAGTATGGAACACCAGATTTTTTTTGGGCTAACAGGTTTTCTCCCACAGTAAAAGTTGTTCAGTTTGATGGGTCTTTTCCTTACACCCTGTATAGCAAAACGGATTTGGATTAAATATAGAACATGTTCTGGATTAACACATAGGATATTTTTTAAAACAGACTTTTTAACTTATTTTTTTACGTTTTTACTTTTTTTTTTAGTCGTGAGAATTATGCTATGCTATACTTTTTTAAGGTCTACGCAGATGGCGTCGCGGGCAACAGCTTGTTGTGAACATTGTCATTATAAAGCTCTATTTTATATCTTATTTGTTTCCTTTTTGTGTGTTTGTACTAAGTATTAAAACAATAGCAAGCTGAGATTATTTCATTCATAACCATTGTGTAGTATGACTCAGCTATCAAATACGGCAGCTGCGTAAGGTAATATTATGTTAGTCACTAGGTATAAAATGTGTCATACTATTGCAAAGAGTATTGTAATTTAAATAACGAAGGCGTGTTTAAAGAAAAATAAACCCCACTAAGTCTTATTTAATTAACTCTCGCTCATTATTATAAAGAGACTGTATAATTCATAAAAAACCTGTAGGTACAGTTAATTTGCAACAATTAAAACAAAAACTGGCTTCAAAACTAAACAACTAAGTAATTCGGTAGCAAGCCGACACGGCTCGCAAATAGGTGTGACATAATATAACATCACTGCCAATCTATGGCAGTTTTTATTTTCGTTCATTCATTTCAGTCCAGAGTTTTACTCTAACAGTTTTTATCGTATAAAAACCCATTCACTCAGATGCAAAGCTACAGATCAGTAACATAGGCTAAAGACATCTCTTACCTCTCTCTGACAGTTTCTCTACAACGGAACACCTTCCGACGCGGTGGTAGCACAGAAGATTGTAGTGGTAGAGTCAACAATGACGTCAGAAAGCTATCCATGTATTGTGATATTATTTTGAATAAAACATTTTGAGTTTGAGTTTCTTCTCTTCTCTTTCTAATTTATGAAAAGAAAATCTCCATACTCCACACCCTGACTTTGGTGCCCATGGAGAAATTACACGCTCCTCTTGGGTGGGCCTTTCCCCAGCCGTAGGGAAAATAGAGGATGATTTCATAATCATCCTTTTGATGTGTTGGAATTAACTGTAGCTACATACAAAATTTATTTACATTGTTTCTTGCTCTCAAAAACGTAATAATCTATTATAGGAGTTACTACTGGTCAAAGATAGAATGAAAAGACATAGCACAATTTATGCTACGCCCAATGCCCATAAAAGATTTTCCTCATACCATAAAACTGTGAGTCATACAGATTACTCACGACGTTAGCATTTTGGAAAGTCATACAATTTGCCATACAAGAAGCCATACAATCGGTAGTAATGCACTACGAGTAGTAAATACGTTTTGCAACCGTTTTTAGTGTATAATTTGCATACTATGCCATTTCTTGTACACGGATATAGTTCGCTGGATATGTTTTTTGGGAAATGTGCCTAAGTAGGTAGTTAGGTACCGTTGAATGTTTTGATAACTTCGATTTTAGATTCTTATGGCATTTATTTTTATTTGGTATTTTTATGTAGAACTAAATAGATAATTTATACTGGGTCCAACTTAATATGCTGACACTTTTTTAAGAGGATGATCAGACCATCAAACTGAACAACTTTCTCTATGGGACCAACATCGAAATCGCGAGAAAAAAAATAGATGTCACATACCACTGGGTCTTATGTCTCAGAGTTCAAACTATTTAGTAATGTATTGTACATAGTATGGTCTTACTTATATAACTGTCTCTTAATATGACGTATTTATGAAGAACATAGCAAGGTTTAAATATATTTACCGCAAAATCTATAAGATCTACATTTTGTGGTCTGTGAAATAGGTACATTTTACTCGAGTAGGTTTGCAGTTTTGTATGGAGCAGCAGATTTTTTTTCGCTATTTCGATGGTGGTGCCATAGCGAAAGTGTACAGTTTGATGGCCTGATCATCCCCTTAAAAAAGTGTCAGCATATTAAGAAGGACCCTATATAAACTGACATAGGTATCACTTATTTTAGCCCAAAATATTTGTTTAATATACAGTAACTTCTTAGTATGCTGACACTTTTTAGAAGGATGATACGACGATTACCAGTGTAGTACATTTAAAAAAATACAGTATTTTCGGAACATTAATTGAGTCTGGCAGACCAATTAATCTGATAAAGTGGTCTAAGTGGCTTATTTTAGCTCTGAAATTTTTAGAAATAACGCTATTTAGGTTTCAGACAATTTATTTTATTGACTCTGTCATTTTTTATTAAACTCACTTAATTGGTCCATAATTTTTAGATTAGGCATGTTCCCGGGGTGTCCTCCATATAAGAAACCAGACTTTGCCAACGTTTTTTGTTTATGTTCTGTCGTAAAAACGGTAGGTAATACATATAATTCAATAAAATACTATGACTACTATGACTATGACTATAACCTACTCACATACAAGCATCAAAATTGAAGTTATTATGTATAGTGCATACTCTAAGGTGAAACAACAAATAATAAAAGCCGCTCAAGTGTGTTGGGATCCCGAACAAAACTTATTTTTTGGTAAGTAAGGTGAAATTGTGGTCCAATCCATGCACTTGCGCATGCATCGATGGGCCGTCTTGCACTTGGCTGGGTTTCCATAAAATTAAAAGCGCTTCGAAGCAAAAATCGCTTGCTCTATAACTACGCTGAGACAATGGCCTCAACCACGCTCTAGCCCCATCTAGTGTCCTATTTAAACAAACTATCTAGATAATGGCATTGGCACGTGCACTGACTCAGTGGCAGCACTCTCACGCCTCGACGCGGCGCACGTGAGGTGCACGCATGCGCGGCGAACTGTCCAGCAATAACAATGTAACACGCGCTTGGAAGTACCTGCTTAGGAAATGAAAACAGTAGCACCTTACGGTAGCACCTTTTGCATACAGTACCTGTACATATCGAGCTTTACTCGGCGTCTTCCAAGTTAATATTGATAGGTTTCGGCATAGCATAATGCTCACAACCGGTCCCCGAGGGTGTAGTCAGAGATATTTTGAAACCTCAGAATATTCACGTTTCACTAGTTGTACCGAAAATCTGTCCAGTGTGATGGAGTGCCCGTCGCCACTTGTAATGGACAGTGGGTACAAAACATGCCTAGAAATTGAAGCATGCAAGTTTCCTCACGATGTCTTCTTTCACCGAAAAGCCAATGGTGTTACAAATCGTACATATAGGTACCTAAATTCCAAAAAACACCTTGGTACGAGTTGGCCTGGACGGGGATCGAACCATATTGCCTCCTGCACGGCGGTCAAGGTTACTCGCCACTGGACCATCACGGCTTATTCTCTCTAAGCATAATATGCTTATGCTCACCACTATATTCTCTGAGGGGGTCGGGGTAGTAAGAGATATTCTGAAACCTCAGAACATCCATGGTTGTAGGTTTCATCCCTGAGAAAATAGATTTTCAGACAAAAAAATGACTGTCTTTCTAATTTTTTTCCAACTCCCGAATAACTTGTCCATCTCGCTGGGTGAATACAATAACGGCACAAGTCAAAATTTGGCAAATTCGAGTTAGATGCGGATTCATGCTCTGCGCCAACTGTTCTATTTATGCAATAATGACTTAACTTGCTACTTCACAGGGTTTCCCGATAGATGGCACTAGTGTCACTTAAATCTAGTACATTCGACGCAACTTTAAACGCAATTTTCTCGAAATCGCTTTTTTTTAATTGTGCTGTTATTGTATTCACCCAGCGTTCTGTATAACTCCCTTTGCTTTTTCTATTCAATTGAGTGAGCTATAGCTTTTGTAAAATGAAAAAAAAAACACTCATAAAAACTAAGTACCTATGCATGAAGTATGTTTACATTACATGTTACCTACACTGAAATAAAATTAAGGTTAGTTAAAAGAATTTCATTCCAATTCTAAGTCAGACTATTATCTGTTACATGAGAAATAATTATTTCACTAATTCGATAACAGTATCTAAGTAAGCCGATACGAAGACTATCGACCGATTTCATTTTAATCAGCGCTTAACAACAAAGGTGTAACTCTAGATTCATTATTATGAAGATGTTATGAAGCCGTGCTTTACACAAGGTTTCTGACATTCTGACAGAGTTTTATGTTACAGCGTGAGATTCCACGAAGGTTATTGTACTTATTCTTCTACTTTTTACTTGAATTATTTAATTTGAGATGAAATCCAATATCGCTTTCAAGGTAGGTACATCGCCTCTAATATACAGGGTGTAACAAAACACCCTAGTAATATTTAAGATGGTACTTCAGCTCATCAAACTGAACAATTTTCACTATGGAATCAACATCGCAATCGCGATAAATAAATCAGCTGTTTCATACAAAACTGCAGTACCGACTCGACTAAAATGTATGGGATAGCAGATTTCGTGAGTTGGCTCCATAGTGAAAGTTGTTCAGTTTGATGGTCTGAAGCAAGCACCCCCTATGCATTAATAATGTGTTTTGTTACACCCTGTACGGAATAAAGCTTCAGTACTGGACTAAATATTACCGAACTACTAAGACTAGGTCATAAATAGATTATTTATTATTTATTTATTTGCACATGACAATACAATGTTACATGTTAGATAGATACTCGTAAGTATACAATAGGTGTACATAAAAAACACACACATAATATTACAGTAGTACTTACATTAATAAAAAATAATTACACAAGGTGACACAGTATCTTCGAGTATCTATATAGGTATCTTTCACCGTACGCTTGTACATACGCTTAAAAAATATGGTCTGTAGTTATTGCAAATTTTCAGACCACCCCGAAAGAGATCAATCTATGTATGTATGTGTATGAGTCTTCAATTTATGTATATTTGTTTTGGAACTACGACACTACAAGAATTGAGTATGGCCTGCTGATATCTACCTGGAATCGATAAAAATGCAGTTACACCCATCTTGTAATCAGGCAATGATTAAAAAGTATTACCAAAATTGATATCTTCATGATAAAGTGTATTTAGTACGTTTAGGATATCACAATATTAATTACAATAATTTGGTCAGTATCGTGCATTGTTAAATTTCTAAATTGCTAATATCATTATGTGTAAGTATTTTTTTTTAATTTAATATCATGGCGTGCCGCTTTATGAGAAATTAAGAAATTTTCTCCCCTCCGGACGGAAGGCGTCAATTTTCGTCCCGCTGCGCTATACGAAGTTGCCACTTTCCACCTCCGTCGAAGAGAAAAATAGTATACTAACCTCGGGCAGTAAATAAGAAAGCCTCAGATCACTTGTTTGTTGACCGAGGCGAAGCCGAGGAATTACATGAGATCTGATACCTTTCTTACTATCCTGCCCTGTGGATGTCCTGTTCATAATTATCTCAGCCGAAAGACGTCCACTGCTGGACAAAGGCCTCCGCCAAGGATTGCCACAGCGATCGGTACTGCGCTGCCCTCATCCAACGGGTTCCCGCCACCTTCACCAGCTCCACCTTAGCGTCTACACACGCACGTACCAGTATTGAAGAGTATATTGAAGCCTTTCAATGGAGAAGAAGCTGGTCATAGTTTAATTAAGGAAGAAGTTTTCCATGGAAGAGTCCTCCAAATGAAAAGGGAAGATCTTCTGCAAGGCTGTGTGATGCCCGTTGGCCCGTCGGGTCCATCGGTTTTTAGTTGAATCTTATAATATATCGAATAGTGTTGATAGTGCGTTGTTAGTTCTGCGATCAATATTGCGCCTTAGGTCTAAAAAGTTTCGGTTTACATTTGCACGTTCAGTTTGCGTTCTGTCTGTGATTCTTATGGATGTGATATATTGTGCGATCTGTGGCAAGTTCCTCATAATGACTCGTCATCATCCATCACACTTTCAGTGGAATGGGCGGGGCACATTGCTCGCGCAACTGTTGAGTAATGACGGATGGGGCCGAAGAGTTCGCGAGTGGACCGTCGACCTGGTGAAGGCGGTGGGAACTCGTTGGATGAGGGCAGCGCAGGACCAATCGTTGATTCGGTCCCTGAGGGAGGCCTATGTCCAGCAGTGGACGTCCATCGGCCACATTGCTTGCAAAACCGAACGCCAATGGGGCCCAAGTGTTCTCGAGTGCCCCACGCAAGGTGGACCAGCAACGACCTGGTGAAGGAGGCAGCTGTGGGAACCCGTTGGTTGAAGGCTGTGCAGGACCGGTCGTTGTGGCGATCCTTGGAGGAGGCCTATGTCCAGCAGTGGTTGTCTATCGGCTGATATGATGGTTCGCCCAAACCATTTATCTTTTGCTTGGTGTTTACTCATTTCTTAAACGTCTGAATGTATTATTCTTCCAGGGTGGCCACTCCTTCTCCTGCCGGGATGCCTGGCGTTCATAAACCGGGAGCCACCTCTTCCAGCCGGTCTCAGTCGCAATGATCTCATTACCGAAGGCTATGTGGACGTTAGATTGAATCACTTCGATGCATCTAACACCGAAACTTTTCCTATGGTAAGTTTTTTCTTTTTTTCTTTAAAATGGTCTTGCATTGGGTCTCATAGCTTCATAGAATAGGATAATGAATTAGTGACGTACATCGGACTCAACGAAAATAAAATTATCTACGAATTAAAGTTTTAATTTACTCAAGACCGCAGTAATTTTTCCTAATCTTCTTACCTTCTTTTGCGAGTTCCAAGACGTAGGAAGGTTCACTTCTTAGCATTTTTAGCTCCCGATGCAAAAAGAGGGATAGATTGGTATGTCACAAGTTTTCAGATACGATTTTCCGCTGCATTTTCGGAAAATATCATATCATCTCGTATCTATTCATTTCTTTGTTCTCCTCCACGTTATAGAGGATGTCGGATACTTAACTCTAGCATAGATATGGCTTTTAGACAAGATTCTATTTCAGATCTTAGTTAAGTATAAGATTCTACTTAGTTTAACTATTGTTGTAGAAATTTTCGTCGTTCATACTAAATTATTTTTACTTAGCTTGCAAATTCCAAAATAGAATAATAAACCACCACTGGGCCCGCGTGTTCAAAGATGGGTCACTCCGGAGTCACTCCCTCTCAAGGGTAAGAGGAGGCCTTTCCCCTTTTACAGTGGTATCCTAAAAACTATAACTTAGTAACCTAGTTTTAAAAACCATCTCCGACTTCCAGGAATCCAAAATTTAAGTAAACCTTTAAAAATGTAATATTGTCAAATGTGACGCAAAAACACCATCCCAAATTAATGCCCATCCCACTCCCTTATAAATATGATGCTGTCACCTTCATAAGAGACAGACACTCAGTTGCAGAAACGGTCATTAAAGTTAATCCTCCATTAAATTTCTTGCCGTCACTTTTTGTCTTGTTGACGTAGTAAAAGTTAGCAAGAGATTTAATGAAGAATTAACTCTAATGAGCGTTTCTGCAACTAAGTGTATGTGCCACTAAGTTTTATCGTACACACGGTGACACATCAAGCTACTCAGAACAAACATAAGCTGGGCGACAACCTACGCGCGGCCAGCTTTGATTTTGCTTAGCTTGATATGTCGCCGTGTGCACCTAAATCTACGTAAATTGCGTCTATTAAGTATTATTACAGCTCTCCAAAACACACAAATACACTACAATACACTAATTGTTCTCAAAACAATTATCTTCCAGCGTTACTACTACAATGACCAGTTCGCAGCAGAGAAACGCATCGTGATCTTCGTCGGAGGCGAGTGGGAGATCTCTCAAGGCTGGCTGCAGACCGGGATGGCGTACGAGCTCGCGAAGGTTGTAGGGGGAGGCTTGTTCTACACCGAGCACCGGTATTATGGACAGACCAGGCCTAGCAAGTAAGTTGATAGAGAGAAGGGTTAGGGACTAACTAAGCCTGGTGAATAAATGATAGGCTAACCGGATAGGGACAAAATTAGCCACAAATGTTGCCTAGTGATGAAGTTGGTAGACTACCGAATAGAGAGAAATTTTGCCTAGTCAATCCTCTACGGATAGAGACAAAATGTAGCCTTAGTAAATAAATTGATAGACTAATGGATAGGGACAAAATAAAGCATAGTAAATAAATTGATATAAGTACTAATGGATGGACACAAATGACGCATATTAAATAAGTTGATGGACTAAAATGGAAAGGGACAAAATGAAACCTAGTACCTAAATGAAAAAACGGATATCATCATCATTCTCTTGCCCATTTCCCATTATTTGGGGTCGGCGCAATATGTCATCCTCTTCCATTCATCTCGCTTGGCCGTCGTTTCAGCACTCACTCCTTTCTTACACATATCATCCTTCACACAATCCATCCATCTTTTCTTTGGCCTTCCTCTCCTACCACAGTCATCCACATTCATACTTAACACTCTTCTGGTAACATGAAATTCGTCTCTTCGCATCACATGCCCATACCACGATAATCTATTGTGCCCAAATAAATTTCTGGACGGATATGGACAAAACGAAGCCTAGTAAATAAGGGACAAAAATGGATCGAAACAAACCATACCTAGGTGCTTTTAGAAATACTATGTACCTACCTACTTTAATCAACTATATAGTGCCGCATTGTGTCCAAACGATTGGCATATAATTTACCAGATAAATATAGGTAACTACATACACGAAAATGATTCTAATTTGTAGTCTAAACGTTATTCCAAAATAGCTTGGCAATTACCCGAATCCCATCCAGTCCTACCCACGATTATATCTGAACTTTAATCCTTACTAATTAACTGCTTACTTCATCAACAACTTTAACCTCAAACAATGGCAATCCAAAATGAACCTTCCTCGTCAAAGGATAAAGGTTAAACAAACAGCAAACGTAAAATGGCAGCAGGGTATTAGGTATGCATGAGATGCTATTGCCGTTTCTAATATTTTTCGAGGATCAAGTTTTGCGTGAATAGAAACGGAATTTGGTTGACAATTGTCCCGGGAAAAAGGAACGTTTTTATAGGTCACCTTTGTCAGCCGTAATAAAAACGGTGCATGAAAAACCGCAAATTTTCTCGACCTTTTTATTGTTCCATAGCAAAATTGCCAAAAGGAACACTTATGCAGGAATCTCTTCGGTGTCTGTCCGTCCGTCCTTCTGTAAAACGTGTTTTTCTCATGAATGATGCTGCTGTTGATGATGAAAGAATATTTACGTAAGGTATGTCATAATTATGCTATCCGGATTTAGGCCCAGAGGAGTGTAGTACATCATTTTTTTTTTTTCATTATTTTTGGCATTGCTTATTTATTATTTAGTACTAGAACTTCGCAATTGTTTTATTATAGAAGATAAAGATATTGTTTTTGTATAATTTTATTCTTTCTCTAAGTATAAAAAGTCTCCCAAGTCCCAAACGATCCCGGGATCATTATGAAATTGCAAACCACTTAATATTTATTATATTATTAGGGATCCCGAAAACAGGTAAAACTACAAATTGGTACCGACGAACTTTCTATAAACCTTTTCCTTTGCCATTTTAATAATGGGCAAAACAAAAACATTTCTTTAGTTCGAAGTAGGTAGGTATAATCTATATATTCTATATCTTCTATCTATCTATATCTCTACAGGGTGAAATTGATATCATTAGCATCCTTTTAAACTAAGAGTATACCCATCAAAATGAACAACTTTGATTTTGGGAGCAATTTAAACAGATCGGGGCAAAAAAAACACTTAATTCCATACTACTCGACTCAAATGTATGCAACCGCAGATTTTTTTTTGCTCCGATCGGTTTGCTCCCATAGTAAAACTTGTTCAGTTTGATGGGTAGACACGCATTTTCGTTCGTTTATATTTTGGTGTAAAATACAGTAGATATATTTGATTTGACTCTTATATAATGATATCAATTTCACCCTGTATATACATATAATACAATTGTAAACTTTGTGTGAATATACATTGAAGATATTAGCAAAATCTATTAGGTAATAGTTTCAAACTCAAGTAAATACATTCAGCAACATTATGTTTCCGACTTAACGCCCTATATTCCAAACCAAACATTTCGACCACTATCGTCCCCATAAATCTATCAGCCTGGTATTCATCACTGCTCACCTCCGCAGCACAAAAGCGCTATGATATACACTCATATGCTATCGACAGCCTGGCTTTCGGCCAGACTGCAGGCCTGTCATTGACACCCGTTCGTACTATATTAATGCATGTTTTGCTGGGCATTAACTAAATAGAGAGCACGTTTAAAACACATTTGTTTACTTTTTGTTTTGGTATGGCGTCGATTTTTCTAAAGTTTCTTAGTGCGTTCACACACGATGACGCACTGACGGAGCGGCAGATGTCAGTCCATAGAACCACACCCGGTGCGTCAATGCGTCACCGTGTGTTCTTTAACGTGCTGTTTCATACAACTCTTTGCTTCACAAATGACGGACTGACGTTTGCTGCTCCGTCAGTGCGTCATCGTGTGTGAACGCTCTAAAACGTACTATTTTATAGGATTTGTCTGTAGTTTACTTCGGATCATAATTAGGACTGATAAATTAATCAACAAATTATTGGAATTCACTCTCCACAAACATAAAAAATAAAAAGAACGGACTTTTGACGTTAGTTAAGTAGTTAACTTAACGATCCTTCACCGAAAAGCCAGGTGTTACAAATCGTACATAATTTCCGAAAAACTCATTGGTGTACGAGTCGGCCTGGACGGGGATCGAACCATCGCCTCCTGCACGGCAGGCAAGGCTACTCACCACTGGACCACCACGTCACTTTGGGTCACTATAAATTCTGTATAGGACGGTCAATAGGGATAAAGTTTTTAGTTTCTGTTTATCAAGACTCGTTAGCTCAGTAGGTAGAGCGCCGATAGCTCTATATAAATTCAATCATCGGAGGTCGGAGGTTCGAATCCTTCACGAGTCAATAACACTTTTTTCTTTATCACGGTTAACTTATATAAATTAACTTATTAGGTTAACTTACGGAGAAATATTGGTTCGTCGAGTTACGTCGAACCAATATTTCTCCGTAAGTTAACCTAATAAGTTAATTTATATAAGTTAACCGTGATAAAGAAAAAAGTATTGACTGACTCGTGAAGGATTCGAACCTCCGACCTCCGATGATTAAGTTTACAGAGAGTTATCGGCGCTCTACCTAATGAGCTAACGAGTCTTGCTATGCAGAAGCTAAAAACATAATCCCTATTGACAGTCCTATACAGAACTACTCCCAAAACAAACCATTTTCACCCCTTTTCCCTTAACATAAGTCTTTTGGTAGGAGACTTGATAACTGGCACAAGTTGTAGCCAAGCTGACGTCATTTGTGATACATTATAGTGACCCAAATAGTGACCTTATGATTGTTATTGAACTCATTTTACTTGATTATGACAAAAAGTTGATTAAAAATATAAATGGTGGGTCGGTATATTTTATGAAAATGATTGTCTAAACCTTATGTTCTGGAGTGCGATTTTTGAATCTCATTCGGTGAGCTCAGCTATTAAAAATGTCAAAATTACTATGGAGATACGCATCTTTCTACTGCTGATTTGACTTTCAAAAATTGCACTCCTGAAGTATGATTTTTGAAAGTCAAATCAGCAGTAGAAAGATGCATGAGAACGCTTTTGTATGAGATTTAAAAAGCGTTCAAGCTCACCGATGACATTCAAAAATCGCACCCCTGGAGTGCATTTTTGAATCTCATTCGGTGAGCTCAGCTATTAAAAATGTCAAAATTACTATGGAGATACGCATCTTTCTACTGCTGATTTGACTTTCAAAAATTGCACTCCTGAATTATGATTTTTGAAACTCTAATCTGCATTAGAAAGATGCATATTTTCGTAATAATTTAGACATTTGCTACTGCTGAGTTCGACGTATGACATTCAAAAATCTCACTCCAGCATAGGTAGCGAAGGTGTGATAAAGCGCTATCACACCTTCGCTCTCTTTCTATTTGCACATGAACAAACGAGATAAAAGACGTGATATAGCCGTATCACGTGTAGCATGCTGCCAGTGCTGAAGGAGAAATGAAATGGAATGAAATCGTACGAGGCGACAAAGGAATGCCGAAAGTCTCTTATGTCCTTAGTGTTTTTGTTGGCAAGAGGGACCATCTGGGTATACCTATCACCACTTGATACGCCATTGTCAAAATCATCAGCTCCATACAAAACTGCAGTATCTACCTACTTGAGCCAAATGGATGTTGAGTTATCTAAAGCACAGACTTAAAAGAAGAACCAGACGTAATCTCGTCTTATCATGAGTGAAGCACCCATTTCTTTTGTGTGCTTGCTGTCACGCGATACATAAGGTGACGGGTTGTAGGACCTGCGCCTAGAGCTAGTACATCTGTGTGAGTGTAGGTCCCTTATAGAACAAACGAGATTGTATTACCTTGCATGCTTCGCGTCTTTTTAGTGCAATATTCGGTCCGTATTTCTTTCAAGTCCGTGATCTAAAGGTTGTTTTTTTGTGTTTTTGAAATTGGCTCCACTATAGTGAAACTTGTTCAGTTAATCGAGTAGGATGCATCGTTGACTTAAAATTTACCAAGTAATTTAGCCTCTAAGAATCTAAACATGACAATCAGTCATGATCAGCAGTGATCGGATAATCGGGCGCTAATATCCCTAAAAATCTTCCCACGAAAGAATAATATGGGCATTCCTTTCTGAATAAATAAGTAATCCCGGGTACCCGGGATTGAACAATTTTGTAAAAACAACTAAGTATAAAAAACTTAATGAAATTAACTTAACTTGATTTCTTAATCCTATACATTCTTAATCCGCAACATGCTTCGTCAAAATCTTAATCCTATACATTCTAAATCCGCAACACGCTTCGTCAACATAAAGACTAAGGCCCACTCAAAGTCCCAGCCCCACGCAACCCCCGCTCTATGGTCCCCATGACACTAGCGGCATTTCCCCTTTGGATGGTCAAAGACAACATTAATTAGTGACCATTGTTATTGAAATCTTTTTATTAAAAAAATATTTTGTATGTGTCATAATAATAATAATAGCTATCGAGCTCCTAGAGCAAATATACCTAATCCAATTAGTTAACCGTAATTACAAAAAAAAATAAAAAACTGACTCGTGAAGGATTCGAACCTCCGACCTCCGATGGTAAAGTTTTGCAAATATTCAGGGTTTATCGGCGCTCTACCTAATGAGCTAACGAGTCTTGCAATATAGCGGCTAAAAACACGATCCCTATCCACCGTTCTACACAGAACTTCTCCAAACCAAACAATTTTCACACTTATCTCCTTAACATAAGAACTATTAAACGGCGCGAATTTGCAGTCAATGTGACTTTATTCTATTTCATAACATTATTTAATTCAGTTTAATTAGTGACCTTGTTTTTGAAATCGTTTTACTAAAAAATATGCATTTTGTTTTTGTCACAAAGTGAATGAAATATAATAATAAGGGCCTGTTTCACAACTTCTGAGTAAGTTCTTGTTAGCGTATCCGACAGATATTTTGACATAATTTCATACAAAATATCTCAAAATATCTGTCGGATAAGCTAACAAGAACTTACTCAGAAGTGGTGAAACAGGCCCTAATCTATCTCTCTCTAAATATCTAGGTATCGAGCTCCTAGAGCAAATATACTTAGCACAATTACAAAAAAAAAGAAAAAACTGACTCGTGAAGGATTCGAACCTCCGACCTCCGATGGTTAAGTTTTGTTAATATTCAGGGTTTATCGGCGCTCTACCTAATGAGCAGTGATCGGAATGTCGGGGCATTTTTTGAGCATACAAGTATGGATACGCCTGAATTTCCCGGAAATATCCGGATTTAATAGATTTGGATAAAATTTCACGGGATTTACTGGGTTACCTATTTAGATGTCAAGAGACGTTTTTTTTTAATCAGGAGTATTAGCAGCGCATACTAGAGGCCGCGCCTTTGAAACACGCCGCCTGGTACTTTTGACATGTACCGCGCTTAGGTAAATATGTTGACCGTTATTAAACAATGATATTAAGTAACTAGATTAGTAGTTAGGGCACCAAAGCGTTGCCACTTCGAAGATGTCTGCAGGCTTCTTTGACTTCAGTTCAGGCGTTTATCTATAGTGAGCGGACATATCCGTGACGTATAAATTAAGCTACCAAAATGGGGAAATGCGCCGTAAAAATTTGTAAATCACAGTCGGAAAAGAATAATAAAGGAAGTGGTGTTACTTTTCACAAGTAAGTTTACTATATTTTGTCAAAATAAAATTAAAAAACTAAATAAATTTTTCACGCATTGTTTTTGCCATCAGTATTGCAAGTAAATACGATTTTGATTTACAAACTTTTACGGCGCATTTCCCCATTTTGGTAGCTTAATTTATACGTCACGGATATGTCCGCTCACTATAGATAAACGCCTGAACTGAAGTCAAAGAAGCCTGCAGACATCTTCGAAGTGGCAACGCTTTGGTGCCCTAACTACTAATCTAGTTACTTAATATCATTGTTTAATAACGGTCAACATATTTACCTAAGCGCGGTACATGTCAAAAGTACCAGGCGGCGTGTTTCAAAGTCGCGGCCTCTAGTATGCGCTGCTAATACTCTTGATTTAAAAAAACGTCTCTTGACATCTAAATAGGTAATCCCAATAAATCCCGTGAATTTTTTATCCATATTTATTAAATCCGGATACTTCCGGGAAATTCAGGCGTATCCAAACTTGTATGCTCAAAAAATGCCCCGACATTCCGATCACTGCTAATGAGCTAACGAGTCTTGCAATTTAGTGGCTAAAACACGATCCCTATCCACCGTTCTACACAGAACTACTCCAAACCAAACAATTTTCACACTTATCTCCTTAACATAATAACTTTGATACTGAACTATTAATCGGCGCGAATTTCCAGCCAATGTGACTTAATTCTATTTCATAACATTATTAAAATGCGTATTTATTTATTATTGATCTAGAATCTTTAAACAAGTACAGCTTGGCAAAAAAGTCGTGATAAAAAATAAGGGCGCTGCCTCCACGCAAGAACGTCAAAATCACGCATAACCTGGCAACACCACCATACTAAAATTTTAGTTCCACCTGTCACCACGATCATGACTTTTTTGCCAAGCTATAAGAAAGAACAAACGTCAAATCTGCAACACGCTTCGTCAAAATGGCAAAATGTATGTATCTGCAACATGCTTCGTCTTAATCTTAATCCTATACATTCTTAATCCGCAACACGCCTTATCAATCCGCAACCCCGGCTCTATGGTCCCCATGACACTAGCGGCATTTCCCCTTTGGATGGTCAAAGACAACATTAATTAGTGACCTTGTTATTGAAATCCTTTTACAAAAAAATATGCATTTTGTCTTTTTCATAATAATAATAATAGCTATCGAGCTCCTAGAGCAAATATACCTAATACAATGAGTTAGGTAACCGTAGTTACAAAAAAAAATAAAAAAACTGACTCGTGAAGGATTCGAACCTCCGACCTCCGATGGTAAAGTTTTGCAAATATTCTGGGTTTATCGGCGCTCTACCTAATGAGCTAACGAGTCTTGCAATGCAGTCGGCTAAAAACACGATCCCTATCCACCGTTCTACACAGAACTTCTCCAAACCAAACAATTTTCACACTTATCTCCTTAACATAAGTACTTTTGATACTGAACTTTTAAACAGCACGAATTTGCAGCCAATGTGACGTCACTTTATTTCATAACATAATGCAATAGGTGACCTTGATATTGAACTCGTTTTGCAAAAAAATATGCATTTTGTCACAAAGTAAATGAAATAAGATTGAATTTAGATGGTGGGTGTAGACATGGTCGAAATATAGTGGGTTTTCCTTCCTGGTTTTTTTTAACTGTTAAAATATATACAGTATCTCAGGGAGCGCAACTGTTTATTACTGCGGACTATGGGGGGACCACACCAGTGACGGCGAAGCGACTGGTAGGCCTACCGAACCAGTGAATGAACTTAAGGGTATAATTCCGTTGGCGCGCTGCATACAAACGTACTATGGTGATATTTTCAATACTACCCAAATAAAATCAATGAAATTTTGCAGAAACAAATCTCTACGCTTGTATGGAGTCAGATTTTCGTTAAAATGTATAGTTTTAAAGTTACAGTGCCTCAAAGATTTCCATACAAATCTTAAATTAATCCTAGAATTGTGTTTATTTATCAAATAACTTCATTATTTAAGAAAGACAAAGTGCGTATCCACGACAGGCTTCGTCAAAGACAATACATTACTTACATCCACAACAGGCTTCGTCAAAGAAAATAAACCACTCAGATCCACAGAACGTTTCGTTTACATCCCGTACATCTTCTACAAGCTTCGTCAATTTCCCTACCTACAATCTATAAACCTCCTCCAAAGCCTCCCCCTGTGGGACGGTCCCTAGAACGCTGGCAGCATTCCCCCTCTGAATCGCTAAGCTTATGCGCTGGCGAAGGTAACTGCCAGCCCTCTTATCGCCAGTGGACTCTATAAGGCGCGCAGATATGTCTCTTACGAGCTGTTTTGCTTCAGGTCCC
Organism: Agonopterix heracliana; assembly: GCA_963693445.1. Lineage (NCBI taxonomy): Eukaryota > Metazoa > Arthropoda > Insecta > Lepidoptera > Depressariidae > Agonopterix > Agonopterix heracliana. The sequence continues at coordinate 7,840,694 of OY856331.1, forward strand.
CAAGGTCCTAGGGTCTCTACTCCCAAAGGTACAAACACGTACCCCTCTCCAACCAGAAATCCGGAATCCAGTTATCCTAGAATTAAAACTGTATATTTTAACGAAAATCGGACTCCATACAAGCATAGAGATTTGTTTTTAGATCGTTCCTGCAAAATTTCATTGACTTTAACTGGTTAATATTGAAAATATCACCATAGTACGTTAGTATGCAGCGCGCATTTTCGCTCTCGGAATAATTATTATCTTAAGCAACCTGCGCAAGGGCACCCATATGGCGGGTACGGACCTCGGCAATGGGCGTTGCTGGGACTAAGCGGTGGATCAGGATCAGGATGTAACAGGATGCCGGGGAAACGCATGGTACCTATTTTATTTGCGCGAGCGGTGGTAGAGTTGGCCGTCAGATGGTATCAACCATAAAGGTATTATACCAGGAATAGAGGAACTGACTATACTAGAAAGAGATACTTACGTGACGCGAGACAATATAACCGTTTTCTTAATCTCTTACCAATTTTTACAATTCGGTTTCCGTGAATAATTGCGAATCTAATGTGAAATCGCAGATAAGTTTGTGAAATATACTGACACTACTTCATTAAGTTTTCTGGATCATTGCTTGGATGGATCAAGTCGTATTTGGAAAATCGTTCATTTTATGTTGTTGTTAATGGATTCAAGTCAGACACGTTTGGGATTACTTCAGGTGTACCACAAGGATCACATCTCGGACCAGTGCTGTTTAATATATTTGTGGGAGACGCAGGAATAAAACTTTGGCTTGCAGCGGACAATTTTATTAAGCAACTCAAAGCGTGACGTCTGTCGGTCGAAGCAGAGAAAACGTCAATGCGACATAACAAAACATGAAAAGTAAATCGAGGTCCAAAGAGACCGTGAGCCGCCACATCAGCCCCCCCGGAGACCTTAAGGTCGATAAAAACATGTAAACCTAACTTTCCTTCCTGATTTCGTATGGTAAGGTTCTTGCTCTTCCGCTACGGGTATCTTCCTTTCCTGGAGACGTGGCTCCTCCGTGTTGGATAGTACATAAGCTGGTTTAAGACGGTCTATAGACACGGTTGTGATTTTTCCGCCGATGTTAATTTTAAAGGTCTTCTCTCCTCTTTCTACTACCGCGAATGGACCAGCGTAAGGCGGTTGCAATGACTTTCTTATCGCGTCCTGCCTGAGAAAAACTTGGGATGCGTCGAACAAATCCTTGTGAATAAATACATTTGACGTTCCATGCCGTACGACACGAGTAGGCTTTAGCTTCCTCATATGTAAGCGCAGCCGCGACAAAAAATCGGTGTGATCCGTAACTGTCTCCGTTGAAGTAGATTGGAATAAATCGCCCGGCAACCGTATAACCTCACCGTAGACTAGCTCCGCGGACGACGAGGATATGTCTTCCTTCCACGCACTGCGTATTCCTAAAAGTACTAGCGGAATGACTTCGTACCAACTCTCACTGGCGTGGCACATTATTGCAGCCTTTAGCTGGCGATGGAATCTTTCAACAAGCCCATTAGCTGCCGGATGATAGGCCGTAGTGCTGATATGTTGAGAACCGATCATCTTAGATAGCTCTTGAAATAAATGTGATTCGAATTGTTTGCCTCTATCGGTCGTTATTTTCTGAGGACATCCAAAACGCGACAACCAACCTGCGATGAACGCGTTTGCTACTGTATCAGCCTTTATGTCTGGAAGGGGCATTACTTCCGGCCAGCGTGTAAAACGATCGATGGCTGTCAAGCAGTATCTATAGCCATTTGATATAGGTAAAGGGCCTATCAAGTCGATGTGGACGTGCGAAAATCTGGCGGTTGGGGCAGTAAATGCATGCACTGGAGAATGAGTGTGGCGAGAAATTTTTGATTTCTGGCAAGGAATACATGATCGCGCCCAGTTTCTGCAGTCTTTGCGTACACTTGGCCAGATGTACCTCTGTGTCACCAGCTTGATAGTTGCCTTGGCTCCAGGGTGGCTTAGGCTGTGTATAAGGTCGAAGGCTTGCCGTCGAAAATTTGGCGTTAAATACAAACGTGGCGATGGTCCGGAAACATCACAGTATATTTTCTTCCTGGAACTAGGAACGTTGATTTTCTTAAGATCCAGCGAAGATCCACCGCGTAGTAACTGTGTCAACTCTGCGTCGTTATCTTGGCATGAAGCCAGTTCGTCTAAGTTAATTCCGCAAAATACCTCTTCGGTTCGAGAGAGCGCGTCAGCCACTACGTTTTCTTCCCCTGTTATATGCCTAATGTCGGTGGTGAACTGCGCAATGAAATCCAAATATCGGAACTGACGTGGTGAGCAATTTCCAGATGCCTTTTTAAGTGCCGCAGTAATAGGCTTATGATCTGTGAAAACAGTGAAAGGCTTAAGCTCCACCATGTATCTAAAATATTTAACAGATTCATAAATGGCGAGGAGCTCCCTATCGTAAGGGCTGTATTTCTTCTGCGCCGAGTTTAACTTCTTTGAGAAGAATGCCAACGGTTCCCAATTACGACCCATTTTCTGCTGCAGAACCGCACCAATCGCGTAATCGGAGGCGTCCGTTACGAGTGCCAGCTGAGCTGATGGATCGGGGTGAGCTAAGAGCGTAGCATCAATCAAACTTGCCTTGGTTGCCTTGAAGGATTCCTTTAGCTCAGGTGTCCAGTTAATTGGCGTAGTAGCCTTTATAGTTGTTCCAGATAGCAGGTTGTGGAGCGGAGCTTGCAGCTTCGCGGCGTTTGGTATGAATTTACGGTAGAAATTCAACATACCGAGGAATCGACGAAGCTCTCTAATGTTCTTGGGGAGAGAGTAGTCCGAAATTGCTTTGGCCTTCTCTGGCGTAGGCTTTGTACCCTCGGCAGTAACTACATATCCCAAAAACTCGATCTGCCGGACGCCGAAACTGCATTTAGCGGTATTAATGAGCACACCGTGATCGCTTAGTCGCTCGAAGACACTTCTTAGGTGACGCTCATGATCAACTTCGTCTTTTGATGCTATCAAAATATCATCGAGGTACGGATAGCAGAAATCGAGGCCGCGGAGTATCTCATCCATAAATCGTTGAAATGTCTGTGCTGCGTTGCACAAACCGAAACTCATGAACGGGAATTCGAACAACCCAAAGGGAGTAGATATAGCAGTCTTTGCAACATCGTCCTTCGCTACTGGGATGTGATGGTATGCTCGTACTAGATCGATCTTGCTGAATATTTTGCATCCGAAAAGGTTGTGTGAAAAATCGCCAATGTGCCGTACTGGGTACCGGTCAGGTATGGTGCGTGCGTTGAGGGCGCGATAGTCGCCGCAGGGACGCCACGTATTATCCTTCTTTGGTACTAAATGGAGTGGCGATGACCACGAGCTATCAGATCGACGCGCAATACCCGCTCTCACCATATATTCGAACTCGTGCATAGCGATACGAAGTTTGTCCGGCGCTAAACGCCGGGGGCGGCAAAATACGGGTGGTCCTGGCGTTGTCCGGATGTAATGGACGGTATTATGCTTTACCTGACGTACAGTCGGGTCTCCAGCTGGTCGTGTAATCTCTGCGAAACGTGCAAGGAGGTTATGGTAACGTGAGGAGCCCGCGATTGATTTTATATGACCCGAACTTGAGGTAGCGGGGGAAGCAGATGCTATTAGCGATGTGGTGTTGTCTACTAAACGATGGTTTCTAGCATCGACCAACAGATTATAAAAGGACAGAAAATCGATACCTATAATTGGCCTAGTGACGTCAGCTATCACAAAACGCCAATTAAAAGCGCGACGCAAACCGAAATCTAACGTTAAGTTCATCCAGCCGTAAGTAGATATAGTTGAACCGTTTGCTGCGAATAGCTCATAATTGGTTTTATTATACTGTTGCTTATTAACCAAATTAAAAGGAAACACACACAAATCAGAGCCAGTGTCCACTAAATATTGCACTTTTGAGTTTTTTTCTGTCACGAACAGACGGCCCGATGAACCGGAGCAGCCGCTGGCCGTCTCTACTGGCTGCTCCGTCCGTTTCCCGATGAGAAGGAGCAAGGCGGTCGGCACTTAGTAGCCTTGTTCCCGAAGGTGCGATGATACCAACACGTGCCGCTGGAATTGGAGCGGCTCCGAGGTCCATCGCGCCAATGCGGAGACCGACCGCGAGACCTGGAGCGCGTATCCGTGCGTGAGGCGGCCAGGGCGGCTACTTGCTGGGCTAAGTCGTTCACACAGTGCCGTAGCTCGTCAATTCCGCTTGAACTGGTCGACGCAGGAGGCTGGCCAACCAACTGATGCACCTGTTGCTGCGGTGTAACTTCACTTATTTTGTCAGCGAGCAACGCCACCGAGTCTAGCTTATCTTCGGCTTGGGTCGCTATAATAGCCTGAACATGTCCGGGTAGGCGGCTGGCCCACAAGGAACGGATAATTTCATCCGGTACTTCCGTCCCAGCGAGGCTTCGAAGATGGCGCAGAAATTGACTCGGTTTTCGGTCACCCAATTCTTCGTGAGCTAACAGTTGTCGAATTCTTTGCTCGCGTGAAATTGACAGCCTTGCGATTAACTCCCTCTTAAGACTTTCGAATTTGTTCTCTGTCGGCGGCTTCGTCACAATATCCTTTACCTCGTTTATATATTTATACTCCAGATTAGAAATAGTGTAGTAGAACTTCGTACTATCCGTCGTGATCTGGGCAAGGGCGAATTGCGCCTCCAACTGCGCAAACCAAAGCGATGGCTCGTCCGGCCAAAATGGTGGGACTTTTACGGTGATGCGACACACGCTTGTTTCTTCCATTGTTCAATGTTTTCGTCGGTGGTCACCAGATGTGGGAGACGCAGGAATAAAACTTTGGCTTGCAGCGGACAATTTTATTAAGCAACTCAAAGCGTGACGTCTGTCGGTCGAAGCAGAGAAAACGTCAATGCGACATAACAAAACATGAAAAGTAAATCGAGGTCCAAAGAGACCGTGAGCCGCCACATATTCATTAATGATATACCAGCTTGTTTTTTGTCTTCTACACCATTTCTATTTGCAGATGACTTGAAAATCGCTAGAACTATTAGTACACTTAATGATGTAACTCTTCTTCAGACTGATTTAGATAATCTCTTCGATTGGTGCAAGCGTAATTCTATGGAGCTAAATCTTAGAAAATGCTATCATATTAAATTCACTAGGAAGCATAACATTATTCAGTCTAGTTACAGTATAGGAGGTACAGTTTTACAGGAGTTGGAATCTATTAGGGACCTGGGTGTAATTTTGGACAGAAAACTGACATTCCTACCGCATATGGAAAGTATTCTCAATAGGGCTTCCAGAATGTTGGGTTTCGTTATTAGAAATAGCAAAGTATTCAGAGGAAGTAAGATCAAAATATTGCTTTATAACAACCTTGTACGGAGTATCCTGGAATATTGTAGTCCCGTGTGGCGTCCACATTACACTACTCACTCACTGAGATTGGAGAGGCTACAAAAACGATTCCTATGGCATCTCGCATATTCAGTGGGAATTGCAAAGAAAACTACGGATTATGAGAAAAGGCTTGAGCGGTTTAAAATGACAACTCTTGCAAAGAGACGTGACCTACTGGATCTCTCTTTCATGTATAAAGTTCTTAGAGGTATAATCGACTGTCCCCAACTGCTCTGTCAATTTAGATTCTGTGCTCCGGCTAGGTATCCCCGTAATCGCATTTCCCCGATGGCTCCTCCTCTAAGGAGAACAGTGTTGGGTTATAACTCTTTAGTTGCTCGCTTAAGCAGACAATATAACGATTGTAGTGCTTCCGCTGATGTCTTTTTCGACTCGTTAGCCATGTTTCGCAGAAATGCGTTTTTGTAGTCAGAGTTTTCCGTGTTTGTAGCTATTAAAATTATTGTTTTGAAGCTAGATTGTTTCCCCCTCTCCCGTTTCACATAATTGAAAATTGTTGCCTTGCTGACAGTTTAGGGTACATTTAATTTAAGTAAGTATTATTAGTTTATTGTCTTGATTGGGGCAAATTTTGCTAAAAAGACATTTGGAACCGAAACAGTTAAATTACGTAAGTAATTTAATCATTAGTAAGTAGATGTAGCATTAATCTATTATAAGTAAACTTTGTTAATCTGTTTATTTCAGTGCATGCTGTATTTCCCTTTAATTAGTTGTACATTTAGCTTAAAAGTTTCTTAGATTTATATTGTTGTATTTGTATTAGTGTAACAACTGTTGGGAAATCAATAAAGAAAATAAAAAATAAAATAAAGTTATCCACGATTTCACGTTATCGAATTTTTGCCTGCGAATAGTCTCCTTAAGACATCCAAAAACGGTTTCATTTGCCAACTCATGTCAACTCATGCTCTATTCCTGTAAGGTACATTTATGGTATCAACCCATTTCCCGAGAGATTGGTATTGTCAGATGTTACACATCATAATGCGTCTACTGTTAGGCTCACTCGTTTTTTACACCCTGTATAAGATGACGATAAGGGTTGAACTACACCACGTAGCACAGCATCGCATTTTTCCGTCGCTCCATCCTTTTCTGTCACTCAGGAACGTCATTTGCTAGAGCATATAAGATAGACGGAACGGAACAGCACGGAACAACACGCCGCGTGTGATCGCGTTCCTTCTATCTTATTATGCTCTAACAAATGACGGTCCTGAGTGACAGAAAAGGATGGAGCGACGGAAAAATGCGATGCGGTGCTATTAAATGAGGTTCAACCCTAATGATAAATACTATGAACGAATTATTAGTTCCTTTGGTACAATAGTATAATCGATATAAACAAAGATATGTCAACTAGCACAGACACAGCGCGAGGCGTGCCGCGGCATGCGAACTAGCTAATTTGTCTAATACACGATAGCACCCGTTATCGTGACACGTCCATTTGATCGGACTTCTGTTACACCGTCATGAATTTTCTGTTCTTTACTAAATTCCTCTAATAGAACTGACAACCGATGGGGTGTCAGAGTTCTAGAGTGGAGACCGCGAACTGGTAGGCGTAGTGTGGGACGCCCTGCTGCCCGCTGGACAGACGACCTAAAAAAAGTAGCGGGGAGCGACTGGATGAGGAAGGCCGAGGACAGAGTTTTGTGGCGCGCCTTGGGAGAGGCCTATGTCCAGCAGTGGACGATGATAGGCTGATGATGATGATGACTAAATTCCTCTTAGGCCAGTGGCGTAGCGTGGGTTTTTGTCGCCCGGGGCACAGACCGATTTTGACGCCCCCAGGTATCTTTATAAGAATACTTACACAAAATATAACAAAGCGAGCTAGACATTTTTTAGCACAACTATTTGAATTCCGGTCAGACATCTTTTGGTTTGTCCATGCAAAAATAGAAACTTAGCGAAGCGAGCTCGACTTTTCTGCTCAAAAGGAATCGGTTGGAGCCAAAGCTTTTTACAAAACATGTGCATAGTACCTAACCTAAGTAAAAGCTAGCGAAGCAAGCTCGAAATTTTTAGCACTACATCCTAGCTGTGGTCAGGACTCACAGTCAGGACTCTTTCAGGTTATGTTAAGATACAGTAATTAAAACAAAAACTTAGAGCGAGCGAAGCGAGCTCGACTTATATCTGCTCTACGAATTGGTTGTAGACAGAGCTGCATTTTTTCTTAAAGGGGCCTTTCCTAGCAAAGTGCTGCCCGGGGCATTATGCGGTCCAAAAAATCAGCTGTCTCATACATTTAGGGCGAGTAGACGTGACAGACAGAGATGATTATTTTGTCGCAATTTCGATGTTGGCTCTACAGTGAAAGTTGTATAGTTCAATAGTTTTTCGAACACGCATTTGGTCTAAAGCACCCCCTTTGATATGTAACGCTTTTAATTTTACACAGGATGAACTCAAGGCCAAGGGACCAACTCGAACGTTACCGTTGCACTACGGTGTAACAAAAAACCAGTTAGTTTGCATACAACGCGCATTCAGCGCGTTAATATCAACGTAATGTGCTATGAATAACGGCAGGCTCTGTATTGATTCTATAGTTAGCTTTGTAGCCAATTTGAACCCTAATTACAGGCAGTTACGAGTGTTTGTATGTTATGGACAGTTAATTTAGAACTGCCTCCGTGGTCTAATGGTTAAGAGCTTGGGCTCTTGACATGGAGGTCGTGGGTTTGATTCCCACGAGGGACACCTAGTGATATGTCACTTTGTGCGTTTTTCCCCAGTTGGTTAAGACATTGCAGGCTGAATCACCTGATTGTCTGAAAAGAAAGATGATCCATGCTTCGGATGGCACGTTAAGCCGTTGGTCCCGGCTACTATCTCTGGTACATGAATACCACGTCAGAGGCAGTAAGGCGGTCTGAAAAAACTCTGACACCAGGGCTTGCTGCCCACACGATAAGAAGAAGATTTAGAATGAGTAGAGAGTATGAGATGAGTATTGGTAGAGTCCGTTTTGAAAGTAAGATTTATGAAAGAAATCTTTTTGTAAAGTGGGGTGATTTTGCCGATTTTAAGACAAAAGCTGAAAAAGAATCAGAAAATTACATACATACGTACATACATAGGCTGTTAAACGCATTACCCTTCCTTTGCGTCGCGCAGTCGGGTATAAAGGTCTGCTGTTCTTTAGAAAGAACAGCGTTCGCGTTTTCGAAGTTGGCTCCGTAGTCAACGTTGTTCAGTTTGATAGTTTGAAGCACCCCGTTCTTAATAGCTAACGGTTTTTGATCAGACCATCAAACCACAGTTTCCATACAAAACTGCAACCCTACTCGACCAAAATGTATGGGACAGCAAATTTTTTTTCGCTATTCGACCTTGGTCCCATAGAGAAAGTTGTTCAGTTTGATGGTCTGATCATCCTCTAAAAACCGTCAGCCTACGTATGTAACCGTATGTGTAACCCATACACCACCTTAATATGTTTTTTAAGGGGATGATCAGACCATCAAACTGAACAACTTTCTATATGGGACCAACATTGTTATCGCGAAAAAAATCAGCTGTCCCATACATTTGACATACCTACTCGTTGCAGTTTTGTATGGAACAGAAGTTTTTTTGTTTTTTTGCGATTTCGATGTTGGTGCCATAGAGAAAGTTGTTCAGTTTGACGGTCTGATCATCCCCTTAAAAAAGTGTCAACCGTAGAAAGAGATGGCACTAGTAGAAGGAAGCACGTGTCTTTGTCATAACACTCAGTAAGAGATGCACATAGCAAATTCGCTCTAGTTAAAAAAGGAGACCGCTACTTATTGCTGTCCGTATCGACGTATCCACTTTTTTGTACTTCGGCCATCTGACTCCAAAATGTCACTTCATATAAATTGTATGGGACTCCGAGATGTCACTTCATATAATTCGCTATCTCATACCCGGTTACACTGATATTCGGTCTAATAGCGTAAGCGAAAAAAATTTCGTCTATGGTGTCAACATAATTATTAAGAAAGGACCCTATACATACACTAAGATAAGAACCATACAGCTAAATCAAAATAAAACTAAAGAGTAATCCACTCCCGCCCACTCCTAACTCGGACGTGTCATACGGCAGATCAGGTCAATTGTCCATTGGGCAACTGACCCCAGGGTCATGATGAGCTGGCGCAGTTTATCAACTGTCGCTAGGTATATACCTACTGTAGTCTACCAGGGACATTAACGAGGACGAGGACAAAGAACATTATTTACGTGATTTAGGGCCAGTTCCAGTTCCACTACTTCTTGGTACCTATTTAAGATCATAAATGTACCATATTTAAGCATAGCATAGCATACCCAAGCAGCAAAACAGATCGTGACTAAATCAATTTTGCCTTAAATATACCTAAACTTCGCATTAACCAAGGCAAGCTTTGCTGAAGTCTGTATTAATAAATTCAAGTTGTCTTAGTTTTCAGAAATACCGACTTAAGGATTAGTTAAGTTAAGTAGTATTAACTTTGCCTTAAGTATGTCCACGCGAAATGCAAACTTAAGCATAAAGTTACTGAAAACAGAATTAACGGAGATATAGTTAAATTTAATAGTGTTTAGAAGTATTACTTAAGTTCTACTTAAGGCAAAATTACCTAAAGTTCGCCTTAAGTCTTCCTAAGGTTATCCAGGTCAACCGGTTTCTTTAAGTCGTTCCTTTGAAATTGCAATTTAAGTGGTTGTTTACTTAGCTAATGCTTGTGTCAGTACCATCAGCCTTAAAGGGACGTTTTTAAAAAAAAGTAACAAGTTAGTGCTACAATTTGTGTTTATAGAAGTAACATTAGCATAATTAAAGTTAAGAAAATTAAGAAATTATCTACGTCGTGTAAGAAAAATGTGACCGCAAATTCTATTCATGCCGAAGATTGTGCAGTAAATGTTAATCCGAGTAGTCCGAGTACAGCCGGTGCAAGTGACTCCTTGTTAATAGATCCTTGTTAACAGCGTTCAAAGTTTACAGTCTGTCTATAAAGTCGTGACCTAATAATTGTAGTATCGTGGTGTTGCCAGGTTATGCTTGATTTTGACGTTCTTGCGTGGAGACAGCGCCCAAATTTTTGTCAAGACTTTTTAGACAGACTGTATCATGTTTGCCAGCACATCCACCAGGCCCGCATCGGTTGATGAAATCATAGAAGACACGAACAGCGAACTTGAATACGTAACTTCATCAAAAGAAGAGCGTGATTATAATTTTTTAAAGTGTGGTCTATCTCCCATAATATACCACAACGTACAATTCATCAGGAATATGAAACAAAAATAATCACGAAAAAACCAACAGAATAATACGCAAAATAGTAGATTCATATTCTGTATAAAAATGTCAACTGTTTCCTGTTACGTTACGGTTCAAAAGACACATTTCTTCAAAAGTAGGAAGGCCATAACCGGAACGGAACCTTTGCGTACGGAACCCTAAAAAATACAACTCTTTACATGTTTATGTTGTGACTGAGATACATAAAGTAGATACAAATACGACGCGTTACGTCAAAAGATTCAAGATTTAGAGTGTAGGCCTGCCTAGGTTACCTCAGTTTACAATAATTTATATACATAAATGCCAAATTATAATTATCATTGTCCTTAGGTAATACATAAGTAGTACCTACTTACTTACTTTGAATCACTTGTTTTTCTTTAAACAAAAAACGAATTGTTCAATCTTGCATTGGCCTTTTGTTTTCAGAAATCACAACAACAATGACAGATGAGAAGAAAATAAAATATCCGTCGAATCAGTATTTATCAAGTACTAGTTAAGGATGACTTAAATCGACACGGTATTTACTTGTATTATTTGAAGTCACACTTCGGTATAAGTTAAGTATAACATTACTTGAGTAAGTAAGCAATAATTATAAACACATTTAACTGATCCTTTACTATGATTTACCAATACTGTATTGCTTTTACTCGTACTTAGCACATGCAATATAGATTTAACGCCATTTTGAATGATCTGCAAATTTGAACATGTTTTCATCTTTCATCATCATGTCATTGTTATTTTTGGCACTCTCTTAATTTTACTCAATTTTACATTGTTTTGCGTAACGAAATCATCATTGATATTTAATATTTAATTAAATTTCGAAGAAAAAGGAAAAAAAACTGTTTTTATGGTGTAATTTTTTGAATTTTTAATACAATTTACTTTGTAATTTTTGAAGCCCGCCTGTTTTCTAAGAATATTTGTCCATTTCACACGATAAACGAATGTGCGTTTAAATTTTTACTTTACGTATCGACGAAATAATGCATTACAAAATAATAATAACTATCAGAGCCATTTTGTTTATCATTCATCATAGAATATTAAGTTGGAAAATGTTACCACCATAATTTATCTTTACTGTATCTACGTAAAGTATAATAATATATTATGAAGGTAGGATGAAATTTCAAACCAAAAATTTTTATTTAAGTTTATCTACGAGAAGTCAACTTTCCTTAAGTCGTACCTAAGTTTATCTTAGTTTATCTTTAAAGTAGTATGAAGTCTATCTTAACTCATTCAGTACTCCATATGCCCACTTTTGCCTAACTCTGCCTTCTAGTGTATCTACAAGATATCTTGAGGGACGGATGGTATTACCTAAGTCAATAACCGAGAATTTGGTTATTGAATGAGAGATATCTACAATTCAGACTTAAGGAAAGATTTTGCGGCTTGGGTATGCTCACGACTATATTCCCCGAGGAAGTCAGAGATATTCTGAAACCTCAGAACATCCAAGTTTCACCAGTATTACCGAAACTCTGTCCAGTGTGAAGGGGGCGGGGGGTGAGTTCGTCGCCACTTATAATGGACAGTGGGTACAACACATGCCTTGAAATTGAAGCATGCAGGTTTCCTCACTATGTTTTCCTTCACCGAAAAGCCAGTGGTGTTACAAATCGTACATAAATTCCGAAAAACTCATTGGTACCTACGAGTCGGCATAGACGGGGATCGAACCATCGCCTCCTGCACGGCAGGCAAGGTTACTCGCCACTGGACCACCACGGCTTATTCTTATATAAGGTCTAACAAAATTAGCTGAAACTATTTTAAGGGGATGATAAGACCGTCAAACTGAACAACTTTCTCCATGGGACCAATATCGAAATCGCGAAAAAAAAAACAGCTGTTCCATACAAACCTTCTCGACGTAAATGTATGGGACCGCAGATTTTTTTTCGCGATTTCGACATTGGTCCCATAGAGAAAGTTGTTCAGTTTGATGGTCTGATTATCCCCATAAAATAGTTTCACCTAATTTTGTTAGACCTTATATTTTAAGGAAATAAATATTATTCAGACCATCAGAAGGTGGCATCTTAGGTATTGTCAGACAGATATCTGGACAATGGTTGATGATGTAAAAAGTTTGAACAGGATACAATTGTAGATAATGTTATTTCTATAAGTTTTGAAATAACTTAGGAAACGAGATAATCGTAACGAAATCACTTTTGAATATCAATATGAATCACATATGAATCCTGTTTTTAGCCATCTAGCTGCAAGACTCGTTAGCTCAGTAGGTTAGAGCGCCGATATAATTCGAGTTTTGATCATCGGAGGGCGGAGGTTCAAATCCTTCACGAGTCAACTCTTCAGACAATTTTTTTTTATTTTTTTTTCTTCGGCGGGTTGTGATCTGTAAGACTCAGGTTTTTATATTAGTCATTTAGTACCTTACAACAATTTCTAAACGGCAATCGGTAATATTTTTGGTACTTAATTAAAAAGTCCCCCGGCTACAGTTGGTACCTTCGATCAACAATTGTTGATCGAAGGTTGGTACTATAAATACTTAGTTGATTTTTTTTAATTGAATCGTATTTGAATTGAATTAGGTTCTCATTCCCAACAAGAAACTAGATTTTATTGACGTTTTTTCCTTTCGCACTATTGTAAAAACGGTAATCATCACTACATAGTATAAAACAAAGTCGCTTTCTCTGTCCCTATGTCCCTTTGTATGCTTAAATCTTTGAAACTACGCAACGGATTTTGATGCGGTGTTTTTTAATAGATAGAGTGATTCAAGAGGAAGGTTTATATGTACATTACACCCGTGCGAAGCCGGGGCGGGTCACTAGTACCTACTTATACAAGCGTGTAACTTGGTGTGATTATAGAACAAACTCTACAGTATAACAACAAATAATAAAAATCGGTCAAGTGTGAGTCGGTCTCGCGCTAAAGGTCCCGGAGAAAAAATGATTTTTTTTTTCAAGTTAATATTATGTTGTGTTCTGTGGTGGTGTGGTATACTGAACCCTTGGTGCGCGTGTAGCCCGACTCGCACTTGACCAATTTTTTATTTGTGTATTTTGGTGCGCAAATAAAGAATAAGTTCTTCTCACTTCCCTTGAATTATTTTTTAATTAATTTGCATTGTTTACCTTTGTTAATTTTACCTTGGAACTTGTAATGCTGTAAGTAAAGGTATAGCATAAATAAGTAAGAGTGACGGACCACTGACTGACATCCAGGTTGCAGGACTACCTATTCCTGGAAGTCAGGACCAATATCCTTACCCTTAACTTAAAGATAACTTCTCTACATTTGTACTGTTTTGGTAACCTATACTGTACTACATTGTTGTCTTGTAAAATAAACAATATTTTTTTTTTTTTTTTTTTTTTTTTAAGTGTTTATCTTATTATACAAGGTGTTTCATAAGTAAGAATACATTTTTGAAACTCTTAAGGGGGTTGTTAAGACCGTCAAACTGAACAACTTTCTCTATGGGACCAACATCGAAATCGCGAAAAAAATAATTTCATATCCCATACATATTTTAGCTCTAGTCGATTTGTAGAGTATAGAACATAAATTTTCATTTTCGCGTTTTCGATATTGGTCCCATAGTGAAAGTTGTTCAGTTTGATGGTCTACACCACCCCCTTAAAGGTTTATTTGTATTTTTGTAACACCTTGTATAGTCTCACCACAACAACACTGCATAGGTAGGTATACATATAGGGTCCAACTTAATATGCTAACACTTTTTAAGGGGATGATCAGACCGTCAAACTGAACAACTTTCTCTATGGGACCACTATCGAAATCGCGAAAAACAAAAGTCAGCTCTTCCATACAAAACTGCAAACCTACTCGAGCCAAATGTATGGAACAACTGTTTTTTTTTCGTGATTTCGTTGTTGGTCCCTTAGAGAAAGTTGTTCAGTTTGATGCTCTGAACATCCCCTTAAAAAAGTGTCTGCATATTAAGAAGGACTTTGTACCTATAAGAAATCTTATCCCTTTGTCGCCTCGTACGACACCTTTGAGAAGAGATGAGGTGGTCCATTGGAAGCGAGAACCACTCGGTAGGTCATGAATTTCACTAAACAAACTACCCATCATCTAAATTCAACCTTATTTACTTGGTTAAAAGTCCATTATCAGCTCTAACATTGTTATGAACGATGAAACTTGTTATGAATCACAATGACGTCAGATCGGCTACAATTTGTATCGCTTATAAAGTCCACTATCAAAGTTCTTATGCTAAGGCAATAAGTATGAAAACTGTTTGATTTGTGATGAGTTCTGCGTAGCTCTGTAGATAGGGATCGTGTTTTTAGCCGACTGCATTGCAAGACTCGTTAGCTCATTAGGTAGAGCGCCGATAAACCCTGAATATTTGCAAAACTTTACCATCGGAGGTCGGAGGTTCGAATCCTTCACGAGTCAATTCTTTTTTTACGGTTTTATCAAGGACTTTCATCGGTGTAGAACGATAGATCCTGTTTTTAGCCTCTGCATAGTTTAAGTTAAGACTCTAATCAGCTCATTACTCATTATAAAAATAAATAAAAAAGCCTTTTAATTTCTTGCTTTAACACATAGCATAACACATAGAAAAAGAGACATTACATTTCATTCCATTAGTTACATTAAAAAAATATTTTTAGACCTGTGTGTCATGCACTATAACAAGAAACAAAATATCTAAGATTGTTAAAATTTATTCTCGACAAAAAAATAGTTATCATTTTATTATTATTATGTGGCGCGTTGCGGAGAGGTATGGACTCTCAATCATAAGGTCCGGGTTCGAATCTGCACGGAAACCATGCCACGTACCAATGCGTTTTTCTAACTTATGTACGTATTACCGACTGCTCTCAAACGGTGAAGGAAACATCGTGAGGAAACCTGCATATGCAGAAGAAGAAATTCTGATGCATATGTGATGTCTACCAATCCGCATTGGGCACGCGTGGTGGACTAACGCCCAAACACCCTCCTAGAGGGTAGGCCTGTGCCCTGCAGTGGGACGTATATAGGCTGATGATGATGATTACATTATTATTAAACTTCCCTATAAAACATCAATTCAATACAATACACCTATGTCAAGTTATACCTATGTTTCCATTATTTTGTTATTGAATCTATTTAGTAATGTTACAAAATCAATAATGTCACTCATTAGGTAAAGCTAACTGCAAACGTTTAAATAAAACATAATCGTAATGTCCAGATAAATTGGAAATCTGCAATGACTACAGGCTGTTAGGGAGTTTCATTAAACCCATGATACTGAACCACTTTTTCTGAGAATTCTATAGGAAATTGGCAATAAAATTTGTGGACTATCCATACTAAATGCAACCGACGAACGCCCCGCTATTATTAAGACGTAATAGTAGGTGGAAATACCTCGGAGGCATCTTTTATTTTTCATTTTACGACTAGATTTATACCATTTACCGTAACTAAAGTCATACCTCAGTATTTTTGGATAGTTCATCTAGTGAAATCATCAACTGAATACACGATTGGAATTACTTCACTCGATAGAAAATCGTCACAAAGATGACGTATTTTCATGCATTTTTAAACATTTTTCTCGGTTTAGAAGAACTTAAAATAGTTTCCGATTTTTGGTATTTATACTCACATATTCACCATTAGTTTAACTAGTGCAATCATAAATAATATCTAGAAAAAGTACTTTGGTTAGTTGTTTTTAATCGAAAATACGGCTCACGCACACACTTTTCGGAGCGCTCGGCAATCGCGTTTCTCATAGAAAATATTCGTCGGGACCTATGGCCCCTTAATCATCATTGTTATTATTATGAATCAAAATGACGTCAGATAAGCTACAATTTGTGCCGCTTATAAAGTCCACTATCAAAGTTCTTATGCTAAGGCAATAAGTATGAAAACTGTTTGATTTGTGAGGAGTTCTGCGTAGCTCTGTAGATAGGGATCGTGTTTTTAGCCGACTGCATTGCAAGACTCGTTAGCTCATTAGGTAGAGCGCCGATAAACCCTGAATATTTGCAAAACTTTACCATCGGAGGTCGGAGGTTCGAATCCTTCACGAGTCAAATCTTTTTTTTTTTACATTAAAATTATTGGCTTGGGTTTGGCTTGATTGGGATGATCCGTAGAGCGCCACGTGACTCCTGTCTTCCGACGGGATGATCAGACCATAAAACTTGGCAACTTCCTTTATGGGACCAAAGTTGAAATCAAAACTGCAAAACTACTCGATCTAAGCAGATTTTTTTTCGCGATGTCTATGTTGGTCCCATACAGAAAGTTGTTCAGTTTGATGGTCTGATCATAAAACCGTCAAAACCGTGGAAAAACCGTCATCGTATTATGTACCTAGGACTCTGTATAAGACTGCGTGTACCTAACTACTATAGAGGATGTTAACATAAATGAGTTACATACTCAGATCCTACTAGACCCATTTATATTAGATTTATAGCATAGCATAGCATATGCACACGACTATATTCTCCGAGGGGGTAGTCAGAGATATTGTGAAACCTCAGAACATCCACGTTTCACCAGTAGTACCTACCGAAACTCTGTCCAGTGGGACGGGGGGTGAGCCCGTCGCCGGTTTTGCAGATTTATAAATTTACTATTGTTTACCCGCGACTTCGTCTGCACAAATTATATAAGTACCAGATTTTAAGACGCTGTTATCCGGTCGAGGCCGTTTTTTGAACACGAACGAAAGTGTTTTAAACTATGTTTTCAAGTCTGAAAACCAATTATGTCTTATTTAAGGATCTGGCTGATAGGCGACCTTTCTCAATTACACGATTGGATTAAGTTTAATAGATAGAAAAAAATGACAAAGTTTGTTATGTTTTTTTTCAATACTAACTCAAATTAAAGATTGAAAAATTTGTCTCGGGCGGGACTTGAACCCACGCTCGCCGCGCGCGCACCCGCACGCGCTTGAGTCCCGCCCGAGACAAATTTTTCAATCTTTAATTTGATTCGAAATAGCACAACATGGCTGTAACATGTTTATAATCAATATGATTAAACTGCTGATATTTTACTTTTTATTCTTGTACCTACTTAACTAAATACATTAAATATTTCTAGTGAACTCCGTATAATTTTGAGCTTAGAAACACCCATGAGCAAAGATATTGATGAAAAACACGTTTTTTTGCGATCCTACTTTCAAATGGAGCGGGACGGCATGTCATTGGTATGAATCACAATGACGTCAGATCGGCTACAAGTGCTGCTTACAAAGTCCATTATCAAAAATCGTATGGTAAAGGAATAGCTGTGAAAATTGTTTGGTTTGTGAGAAGTTCTGTGTAGAACGGTGGATAGAGATCGTGTTTTTAGCCGCTATATTGCAAGACTCGTTAGCTCATTAGGTAGAGCGCCGATAAACCCCAATATGTTACAAATTTTACCATCGGAGGTCGGAGGTTCGAATCCTTCACGAGTCAATTTTTTTTTTCATTTACCTTTACAGTAAACAAGGACTTCGCATTAGTGACCGAGGAAGGACATTTGAAAGGACTGGAATGTCTGCGGCAATATGACAGCAGAGCACAACTGAAGCATGTTAGAGACTAATTTTTGGGTTTTTGTTATTCTATTACGACGCGGCCTAGCTGTGCCCGGCATTGCAATTGCAATGCCGCTTTTTTACCCGACACACACTTGGCCATTTTTTGATATTGGTGTCTTTTCGTTGTCTCCAGTGTAGGTCCGATTTCCCGAAAAAGTGCGATCCTCTTATATCTCGGAGAGTTGTGAAGATATGATAAATCAAAAACGCGCGTAATTAACGAGAGCTGTAAGGTGCATAAAGTATTCGAGAAAGTCAAAAACGAAAAAGTTATGGCCGAAATATAAGTAGTGAAAAAAAACTTTTTTTTTCCGATTTTTTATTTTGGCGCTCGATATTTGAGTACCTATAACTCCTCTGGACAATTTAGTCAGCTACAATTTCAGCTTTTTAGTCAAAAAGTCAGGACGACATATTCAACGTTTTAGTTTTATTTTGTAACCTCATTAATCGTTCTAGCCCGTACCTTATCCCAAATTTCTCCTCGACGGAGGTGGAAAGCGGCAACTTCGTTTAGCGCAGAGGGACGAAAATTGACGCTTTCCGTCCGGAGGGGAGAAAATCAATATCAAGTTACCTAACAATTTCACAGTGCTCGGTGACCTGCTGCCGTAACATGCTACACGTGCGGCTGTATCACGTCTTTTATCTCGTTCGTCGCGCGTAAATAGAAAGAGAGCGAAGATATTATTATGATAGCGCTATATCACGGTGGCATGCTACCCATGCAGGTGCGTCATACAATAAAAACCCAGTAAATGGCCCGTCTCATATTAGTTCGTGGTTGTGCTGTGCTGTCAATGTCATACCTACATTGCCGCCGACATCCCAGTCTTTCCAAATGTCCTCGGTCTCTAAGCAGTAATGTAAAACAATCAAACACACTTTTGCGAAGCGCCATCACAGGAGGATTATATCCTCTGTGGCGCCATTGCGAATGCACTGATGCGAAGTCCTTGAATATTATGAATCACAATGACGTCAGACCAGCTACAATTTGCTATCAAAGATCTTATGGTAAAGGAATAAGTTTGAAAATTGATTGGTTTGAGAGAAGTTCTGTGTAGAATAGTCGATATGAATCCTGTTTTTAGCCATCAAGCTGCAAGACTCGTTAGCTCAGTAGGTTAGAGCGCCGATATAATTTAAAATTTGATCATCGGAGGGCGGAGGTTCAAATCCTTCACGAGTCAGTTTTTTTTTATTTTTATTTTTTTTTACTGTTTATTGGTTATCTTAAAAGGGGTGTTTTTGAAATGTTTTGGAGGGTAAATTCAAATAAATTGTTTAATAGTTATTTAATCAAGTGGTCATTGCGTACATAAAATCACGACCGTGTTTCCCTTCGGGTGGACAGAAGCTGTACAAGATACCTACCTACTATTTCCTGTAATGTAGGTTACCTACCTACCTACCTAAGTACCTAACTTCCTGTAATGTAACCTAACAGAGTGTGAAATTGAATGCATTACGTATAGTCCAGTAAAAATACGGGTCGAAAGGAAATAATTTATAATAAGCAATTTTTTTTGCTAGATCGTATAAACGATCATCATCATTTGTATAAACAAATGATATTATGATACTTTATTAACGAATCCCACTAAATTTCGTATTTTTAGTTTTTAGTACTAAAATGTAAATTTTTTATTTATAGTGTCAGATTTCTTTCTTTTTTCATTTTTATTGTTTGTTTTAGGTTATGAGTTTACATACACTGTGTAAATTTTGTACTAAAATTGATTTTTTCGTAATTTCAACATATTTAAAAACGAAGGTTCCGGGGTGATTTTTCGTTGGATTTACTTGTAATATAAAAGAATACAAATGAATTTAACAAATGGCATAAAAAAAATTTATATACTATTTTTTTCCAATTTTACATGATTTTTTTTACTTTGCTTAATTATTTAATAAAAAATTTAGGAGGATTTTCAATCTAAATGCTAACTAGAATTATAATCTAAAATATGAAAGAAAAAAACCGGCTATTATAAATTATTTACATTCGCCATACAAGCGACCCGTAACTTTACTGGAGTAGTATGTAACATACAACAACGTATGGGCAGTGCCTCGTCACTCCCGTTTGACAGCTGCGATGAAGTCGTGACGTCACGTGCATCTTGCAAGATGCAGGCTGTCGCTCATTGACATAAGGCGCATTTTAGTTTTCGTTCCTGAATCGCAAAGTTCGAAATTCAAAAAAGCGCGCGAAACCGGGTTGAGTGCAGTATCTGTTACGGTAGTAACTATTAAGTAATCTGTGGTATGGGTTTAAGGGGTGCTTCCTAGGGTGCTTCAGACCATCAAACTGAACAACTTTTACTACGGGATCAACTTCGAAACCTTTATAAATTTTGATCGAGCAGCGATTCACGTTTTCTACGGAAAGCTGTTTATATTTTATTCGCAATTTTAACATTGTTTCCATAGTGAAAGCATAACTATTCTTATGGTGAAAGTCTGTATCTAACGAATTTAAGTCTTCAACTTGCACCAAGATATTTGGAATGTCTTAGATTATCAAGATAGACAGTCAAAGCTACGAAAGCGTCGAAAAAAATAGGAACCAGTACTGGTTCCAAAACCCTATACATATACACGCACACATACATAATTAGTATGGCGCCTCACGCACACCAACCTAAGAAAGTTAGCCCCTTTTGTTTTATACGGATCAAGTGTGAGGCTCATTCTAGACATATACTTTTTCTAAGTTTGGAACGTATATTTCTCCAAAAAACACGGCATAAGAAACCATACCCTATAATTACATATAATGTTTGTTTCAGTACTACAAATGTGTCGGACCTTCGTTTCCTCACCGTGGATCAGGCGCTGGCGGATCTTGCACAATTCATCCAGTACGTCAAGAGTGATCGTTTTTACGGCGGAAAATTCAGGTTAGTTCAATGATATTCCATTGTAGATACGAGTATGTCAACTACCTTTTGCCATACCTTCGTAGAAAATGGCGCCTAAAATGAACAACATTTCATTTTAGGAAAGGTACCAAAGTTCCAAATGAATTTCGAACTTTGGTACCTTTCCTAAAATGAAATGTTGTTCATTTTTGTAATGAACTCGTATAAAATTAACAGATTTTTCCATCCATTATTTTTCGAGTGATTTGAAAAATACTGAAAAATTAATTTTACGACGAACTGATGTGAGACAAATATTCTGAATAATACTACGGTACCTAGGTACTACATTTGTTTAGAACACATATTATTAAACTAATATGCCTGTACAGTAAAATTCTCATACCGGGCTCCCATTGGTAGGTATAGGCATATTACCTACAACTGAAAGTCATGCTACGATCCTGACAGACTTCTCTCGCATGATCAGTCTTTACAAACACCACCAATATGGTCAGTGTATCTACGTACGTCAAAGCGTTCCTCTTTCGGCATTCATCATCAACCGAAAGATTCCGCCTTCTCCAGGTCGTCGTCATTGGTAGTCCGACGGAACGACGGTAGTTGGGAAGGTAGACCTTGTGGGGGGCCTACCCACGCTGCGCTATCCGGCATTACGCTTGTCATAGTATAGCGTAGCGTGGGGCGGGGGCAAATGCCTATTAGAAATATAGATTGATTGATCTCTCTCTATAACCTTTTCATAAAGCAAGTAAAGTCAAGCTCACTTCGCTCGCTGTAAGTTTCTGTATTAATTACTGTACCTACACATAATCTTAAAGAGTTCTGAACACAGGTAAGACGTGGTGCTGAAAATTTCGTGCTTGCTTCGCTGGTTCCAACAAAGTCGAGCTGGCTTCGCATAAGCTTCTAATTTTGATATAGGCTATACCTACTCATGTGCTAAAAAATGTCGAGCTCGCTCCGTTATTTTTTGTATAGGTCTTATAAAGATGAGGGGGCAGCAAAATCAGTCTGTGTCTGTGCCCTGGGCGGCAGAACACCAGCTACGCACTGGTCATATAGAACCGCTCGGGAAATACAGCCGTAAGCCTAATGATAGCATTAGGCTCACGTCAACAGATTGCTAAGAATACAAATTGGAACCTTCCGTTCTTCAATTTAACAATCACAAAGTATTTCCACGAATGATGACACCATCCAAATCCAAGATATGACTGACTCTCCGTCATTTTGTTAGAACGGAAATGACGGACAGACAGATTATTAAGTGTGAAACAAATTTTTTTGTGGTTAATTAAAATCCTACTACCTAGATTTTAATTAACCGCAAAAAAATTTGTTCATTGCCCATATTATTCATAAACAAAATAGGACAGAGAAGATTATAAATGTCATTGTTTTAGGAACAATTGCCAACTTTGCGGCTGCAATGTGGTGGATCGACCACAATCGACCACACGATGGTGACGTTGCATCCATAAGTGACTGCAAATTGTAGCACATTGGGAATGTAACGCGTTTTCATACAAATTCGTACGCGGCTACAATTTTTGTCGTTGCGGCGATTTTGGTGCATCTGAAGGGAAACATTCTGAAATTTGGTGACTTCAAGTAGCTTAAGTTTCTAACCTCGCCTGCTTCTCAATTTTTAAATTTTTACCTATATTTTGAGCTCCGATATTCAACAGAGATGCTACGGTGGCCCTGGTGGGATGCTCATACGCCGGCAGCATGGCTACATGGATGAAACTCGCATATCCTCATCTTGTCGATGGCGCATTCTCTGACAGCGGCCCTTTACATGCCCAGGAAGACTTCCCTGGTGAGAATTATAGCCCAAAACTTACAGAGAAACTAGAAATTGAAAGAAATCTTGAATCCTAACATCATTAATTATTTTACTCTCCGGTTGCGTAAGATTGGTTTGGTGTGGAGAAAGAATGTGGTCTAGGATGCATACCTATGAGGGTCCAATAGTGCTACAAGTGAAACCTCTGATCCTCTGTAATATTCTTCATTGTCATCATATCTCAGCTTGCTACTGCGAGTGTAGGCATTTACCAGGCCATAGAACTCTGACCTCTCCTTTCCTCGTCCAGTTGGTACCAGCTTTAGCGGCTAGCAGCACATCACTACATTTTCGGGATCAAAGTTTCAAATAGGTTTCTGGGTATACTTATATTTGATAATCGATCTGTCTCCATGAAATTGCTGGCTTTGTAAAATATTGATGCTGCCCAGAGGTCAGGATATTTGCAATGAAGAGGCTGGACTAGTATTTGCTATAGTATTTTCACCTATATTCTAGGTGAACAAGGGAAACACTTTCCTTAGGAAACGCGAAAAAAAAACAGCTGTCCCATACAAAACTGCTGTACCTACGCGACTCAAATGTATGGGACAGCAGATTTTTTTTTGCGTTTCCTGAGGAAAGTCTATAGTAATAGTTGTTCAGTTTGATGGTCTGAGTTCACCGTTTCAGTATTTGCTAGGCTGTCACTTACACCCTGTATAGGATTTTAATAAAACCAGATGTAACTTCTCATTACTTTACAGAATATCTTGAAGTGATAGCAGATGCTCTACGCGTGCAAGGTAGCGAGGCCTGCCTTAACAGCGTAGAGGAAGCTATGAAGCAACTGGTGGAACTGCTGGCCACCCCATCTGGGCCTGCACAGGTGTCACAGATGTTCAAGTAAGATAGCTTAAAATGTTTCACTCCCCATCTCGGTAGCAGTCAACATTATCTGATTTTGTATTCGTGCTAGTAATGTTATTGTTAGTATGGTGACTTCTTTATAACACAAAGTGTTAAGTGTCAAGTGTTTGTAAGTGTTAGTTGTAAATACTAACACTTAGGTTTAAGATATTGTTACTAACACGCTATGAGTCCCATGTTGCTCGAAATATATATTTTTTTTTCTAACGAACTTTCCCGTCACATCTAAAACTTTGTAAAATGCCAAAGTTAATTTACTTTTGCTGTTGACTACGAGAGATGGGACGACAGTGGTAGGTAGTAATCACAGATTTAGGTAACATAAGTCTGTGGTAGTTATAGCCTT
Source organism: Agonopterix heracliana (assembly GCA_963693445.1). Lineage (NCBI taxonomy): Eukaryota > Metazoa > Arthropoda > Insecta > Lepidoptera > Depressariidae > Agonopterix > Agonopterix heracliana. The sequence continues at coordinate 7,864,966 of OY856331.1, forward strand.
CTCTCATTCACACTGAACTCAGTATGACATTTTATGTATTTTATTTTATTTATTTTTATTTATTTGATTCACTTACAGTTATTACACTAATACAATCATTATGATACTTACGAGTAACTATGTCTTAAGCTAAATGCATAACCACTTAAAAGTGAACACCACATGCGTAATTTTAACAGTCACAAAAGAAATAGAAAGAAGAACGTTTCAAAGAACGTTTCAGCCAATGAAAGAAAAATGTTGACTTCAGATGACAATGTACCTCTCTTTGACTATGCGAGCCCATTTGTACATACATCCAGGGTGTGCTTTGGCTGATTCTTCGTTCTATCTCCACAGCACCTGCACCCCCATCCAAGCCTCGACCCCCCTGGACTTAGCGACGTTCTTCTGGTTCGGCATCACTGAGTCATTCGCCTACCTCGTGCAATACGCTGTCAACGACGATATTCCAAAAGCATGCGCCGTTATCACTGACAGCTCTGTTGGTAAGTAACATCGCCAGTGTAAGTCAATATTAAGACTTACACTCTAGCGATAGACAGGCTCTTTCATAGAAGCAACATGTTCCCATTGAATGCGGTTGGCGCACCGCATTGATGTTCCCGAGTTCACTTCCTCACTATGGCAATGACAGACCGCAATGTGTCATTTTGTATTGTTTTGTGTGGTATGTTGTTTGTGTGGTATGCGAAGAGACGAGTGTCATGTTACCAGACGAGTGTTAAGAATGAATGTGGATGGCTGTGGTAGAAGAGGAAGGCCGAAGAAAAGATAGATGAATTGTGTGAAGGATGATATGTGTAAGAAAGGAGTGACTGCTGAAGTGACGGCTAGGAGAGATGAATGGAAGAGGATGACATACTGCGCCGACCCCAGATAATGGGAAATGGTCAAGGGAATGATGATGTGTGGTATGTTGTTTGTTTGAACGAGCTTGTCTATCGCTAGAGTATATTTCAGTGGCTCGCGCTGACTAATACTGACATCCTTATTTTATACCTCCTGTATTTTTTTGGCGCTAAAGGTCCCCGGGTAAACAAAACATTTTTCTTAGTTAATATGTTATGGGGTGGTGTGGTACGGAGCCCTTGGTGCGCGAGTAGAGGAGAGGTAGACTCATACTTGACCGGTTTTAATTTTATTTTTTTAATCCACCTGCCACCAGCTAGCCCACTGCAGCGCCTCGCGAACTGGATAGTTGCCCACCCGTGGACACAGCCGTGCATTGAGACGAGGTACTCCGAGGTGGTGGCAGCCCACACCAACACCAGCTACGATGCCCCGGACGCTGTCAGTAAGTTATGAACTGCAAAGTAAAACATGGGATAACTTTTCACAAGCTATTTCCAATCCATAAATCGAACTGAAATGTATCATCAATCATCATCAACCTCTACCAGTCGTAAAGCGCATCTGGGGCGAAAGAGTTACAAATAAAATGTATATAGGTTATTTCGCATAGGAGAATTGCAAACCACGAACTTTCTATAAACATTTTCTTTTCCATTTTTATAATTGGCCTTACATACAATTATTTCCATACAGTTTCAGTTTCTTTGTAAATCTGGCATTTTCTTTTGGGCTTGCTAGTCACATCCAAGTCCACTGTACTAGGTGAAGCCACAGGTGAAGCCCAGGGTGTCGCAAGGGGGACATCACCATCATCACATCGAAATCGCAACGCAATATTGTCAGCTGCTCCATATAAAACTGCAAACCTAATTACTCGACCTAAATTTATGGGAGAGCTGGTTTTTGTTTTCGCCATTTCAATCTTGGTCCAATAAAGAAAGGTTTCAGTTTTATTGTCTGATCATCCCCTTAAAGAAACCGTCAGCAAATTAAGAAGGACCCTGTATATGTAGATACAACCATACAAATAGGTACACTTAAGTAAACTTTAAAACAAAGTCTAGAAAGATACAGAACAAGCTAAAAACCTTAGTACAACGGAACTAAGTGCATTAACAATAGTGACGCCACAGCTGGTAACAAGCCGGCAGTGGCAGCAGCTGAGAGGGAATCTGCAAATCAAATGTCGAGCCTCGACGGTGCAGCGAGACACACAGTCGAGACAAACCACTGAATTGAGCTAAAAATACGACAAGTTAGTTAGCCACTCTCCTGCGGGGCACAGACATTGCGGGAGGCGAGGAAGAACGTGCGCTTCCCTTCCCCGCTACACCACCCGCCCCCCGCTAACATCTACAGTACCTCGCGCCTCTCATGTATTTTGGTCATATACTTTGTTCAGAATCATTGTCTTTAAGAAGAAATTAGATAATCAAAACAGCAATGCCTACTAGACTCAAATGTATGCAACGGCAGATTTTTTTACTCCGATCGGTTTGCCCCTGCCCCTAGAACGATTAAATCGTTCTAGGTTTGCCCCATAGTAAAAGGTGTTCAGTTTGATGGGTAGACACATAGTTTAAAAGGATGCTAATGATATCAATTTCCCTGTATCACAGGCTCATAATTATGTATAATTTTATATGCAGTTTTATATGCTTACGATGCCATTGAAATCAAGACATTATCAAATCTCATAAACATCAACTCATCATCTCATAGCATTCGTTAACATTTTTCAAAATCTTGTTGTAAATTCGTGTTAATTCGATTTTATTAAGACGAAAAGTGCTAACAGGAAACCTCGTGGTGTTTTGTAAACAGGATATGAGTCAGAATTCACATGACAATGAGTGAATGAAACGTCCTTTGTCAAGTGCATTCTGCGTAAGTACGTGTCAGTGCACAATTAATGTCCGTATGCCCAGCGGGGCCCTCGGCCCTAGGGCTTTGAAACCTAGCTAATCATTTAGTGCTCATTTAGTGCTCTCTGAATATGTATTGCTTATATTTAGTGCTTCAAAGATAACGGAGTTATATCAAATCTAAGCTAGCGTCCGCCCAGCGGGGCCCTCCTTTATTATGGACAAAAATGATTAAAATGTTACATCAATATTTAGTGCTCTGAATTCCTATTAAAACTGTATCAAAAAATTTGATCTAGCTGGTTTGGTTTAAAAGTTATTGCATTTTTAAGTTTTTAATTTCCAGCGGGGCCCTCTCTTGTTTGACTATATGAGTCGCTGAAAGTAATGTCGCCATTTAGTGCTTGATGCCAGGTATCTGTCTGTATGGTTAATTTACACATTCTGCTTCTAATAAACCTGGAAAATGCAATAATATATCGCAATTTTGATTCATATTAATTGACATTTCGTGGACAGTCGGCATCAGAAGTATACGAGAGCTTTACTATTTTTACCAGTCCGCCTAAAATTGTGCACCCGTTTTTCTGGTACATTGTCTACATCTACGTCGTATTTTAGTCCTGGTGACTCTTGATGTGATATTATGAATTATTCGCTGCCGTATGACTTCTACTCGTACCAACACGTTCATGAAAGTGCGCGTGTGTGTAGGTAAGTACTTATTATCTATCTATTATTATAATATAATACCTACTACAAAGGTTGGTCTGATTGTTGGCGTATCACATTATGTCTAAATGTAAGTGTATGGACACACCTGCGGAACGTTCGGCGTCGAACGTTCGGTTGAATACGCGTGCAATCCCTATACCTGCGACCATTACGCACCATATTTCCTTGTAGACACGTATTCAACCGAATGTTCGGCACGGAACGTTCCGCAGGTGTGTGCCCTACACTTAAACTACCGGACCGATTTTGGTAAAACTTTGAGTCTGAAAGCTTAGACCGTAGCGCCCTCTAGCGATCCCCTAGGAAACCACGGACAAGTAAAGCTCTCATCTACTTCTGATGCCGACTGTCCACGAAATGTCATTTTATATGAATCAATGTTGCGAGATATTATTGCATTTTCCAGGTTTATTAGAAGCAGAATGTGTAAATTAACCATACAGACAGATACCTGGCATCAAGCACTAAATGGCGACATTAATTTCAGCGACTCTATATAAGTCGCTGAAATTAATGTCGCCATTTAGTGCTTGATGCCAGGTATCAAACAAGAGAGGGCCCCGCTGGAAATTAAAAACTTAAAAATGCAATAACTTTTAAACCAAACCAGCTAGATCAAATCTTTTGATACAGTTTTAATAGGAATTCAGAGCACTAAATATTGATGTAACATTTTAATCATTTTTGTCCATAATAAAGGAGGGCCCCGCTGGGCGGACGCTAGCTTAGATTTGATATAACTCCGTTATCTTTGAAGCACTAAATATAAGCAATACATATTCAGAGAGCACTAAATGAGCACTAAATGATTAGCTAGGTTTCAAAGCCCTAGGGCCGAGGGCCCCGCTGGGCATACGGACATGCACAATTATATCCTTTTTTTTATCTTTTCGTCTCGTGTTTTTGACCTCTGAATGTAAAACTACAAAAAAGAAGGACCGGAGCGAGATAATATTTATATCTTTCCGTCCGTTATTATTTCGATTTACGAGCACAGTTACCTAAAATGAAAGATGCCACTGGTACAATCATAACGTCAATTAGATAATGATTCAAGCTAGCTCTGTTAGCTCTGTTACTAGCTCAGAATCTTTTAATCATGTTAAGATTGTGCCTGCCTTGTTTATAAAGGACAAGGGAAAAGGGAAGGGACGTGCCCATCCAGCCATTTTATACGTAAAAACAGTTTTAAATTGTCGATTAATGTCATTCGTAGTGAAATATCCCATTAAAAGATGCGTTGGCATCTTTTTGATCATCTTTTCATAATTAATTAAAACACATTTTGAAATTTTTGCCTTTACTCGCGAAGATCGTGGCGACATCTAACGATCCCCTTGAAAACCACAGGAAAAACGCTCATTGCGTGCAAATCTGATATGTAGAATCTTCAAGAAAAACGACCCAACGATCTGTTGGCGTCATGAAGCAGAAAACTGCGTCTAGTCAGCTCTTCGAACGTTACGACCGTGTTTCACGAACGTCTTCAAAATCATAGATCCTGCTGCAATTAGCATCCTATCTACAATGCAGATGCCGCAGTGACAACAACATATTCATGGAGATACGATTTACCTAGGTACCTATATTGTCGGAAAGTCTTGCTCCCAACTTAGGAAACGACCACATTATTGTTTTCCGTTGGTGTCATACGAAGCAAATAAGGGATACCTATAGTTTCTTTTTTTTTGTTGTTTTAGTGGATGAGCGACACCAGCATAGGTACCTACATCATTATTATGTTCACGACTATATTCCGTCAAAGATATTCTGAAAACTCATTACATCCGTGTTTCACTACGTACTTGAAACTATCCAGTCCAGTATGACGGGTAGTAAGCCCATTGCCAAATTGCCACATATGGTCGACAAGGGAGACAATACCCAACAATATGCCTCGAAATTGAAGCGGTGTCCTCACGAGGTGAAAGACAAACTAAAGATATGATGTTTAATTATGACGATATTATAATTCATCATTTGACTCGTCAGACCATCCTACTCGTAATACCTACTAGATCTGACGACCCGGTTGGTGTAATGGTTACCACGCCGGACTGCCAAACCAGGGTCCTGGGTTCGAATCCCGGTTCGGTCATGGATGTTATATGTTCGTGCCGTTGTTGTGTGGTTTCCATAATAAAAGCCTTTAGTGCTTAGTTTGGGATCATTACAATGTATGTGCCTGTGAGCGTTATTTATTTATTTTTCATTTTCTCCACATAGTTAAGACCTTTTCCAATGAAAAAATTTCAAACACATTAAATCAGGCCAATTTAATCTCAATCGCCTGTTAATGAATAACAGAAAATGAACGTGTGAAATAAAGCCCCGAGGTTCCTAATTATTACTGAATTCATTCCATCTGAAAATATTATGTAAATATGGACTTCCCGAAGCATCGCGTCGGCTGAAGCAAATTCTATTTGTTATGCAAAATGAGAGTTATTTAAGTCCACGATTTCGGCTTTTATATTAAAGCTTGTGTTTTAAAATGAGGAGGGAATTTGACAAGGATGTACTTTGGTAGGTGGTAACGTTAAAGTACTTATTTCAGAAGTGAAACAGTTGAATTTTGAGCCCATTCGGTGACTCTAATAATATTAGATGCATAAACTTATCAGGGTGTAGTCAGCCAACCAGGCAAATACTATAATGGTGAATTTAGACCATCAAACTGAACAACGTTCACATGGAATCAACCTCAGAAAACGCGAAAAACCATCAGCTGTTTTATTATACATTTGGTTCGAGGTCCTAGGTGTGCAGTTTTATATGAAACAGCTGTTTTTTTTCGCCTTTTCGGTGTTGGTCCTTTACAGAAAGTTGTTCAGTTTGATGGTCTGATCATCACCTTCAAAAACGTTAGAATCATGATGATCCGGATTAGAATAAATTAATTTTTCTAACTTGGTCCTGTATACAGGGTGTTATGTCGATCCTAAGTAATGTCGGTCAAACGTTACGTCGGCCCAAAGTAATGTCGGTCAAACGTTATGTCGGCCCAAAGTAATGTCGGTCAAACGTTATGTCGGCCCAAAGTAATGTCGGTCCTCTGTCTGTCGGACAAAAGTTCCAGAATCACGTAATACCGTCTGCTATGCTCTTAAACGGTGAAGGAAAACATCGTGAGGAAACCCTGCATACGCTCAAATACGCTGAAAAAATTCAGGTATCAAACCGCATTGAGCACGCGTGGTTTATCCTGATGGTAGGCATGTGCCCACATCCATACGTAAGTTACTTAATCCATTCTTTGACTTCTTGTTGACATCATCGCAAAGCATGTATGAAATGAATGTTTATTTCCACAGTGCGCCTCTGGACGTATCAAACATGCACGGAGTACGGCTGGTACCAGACGACCACCAGCGACAAACAGCCTTTCCTCAGCTCCGTCCCGCTCGAGTACTTCCATCAGATGTGCAGAGACTTCTTCTCTACTTAGTAAGTACTTTAAAAGACACTCACTTTTAACTGTGTCTAATTACAAAGCGAGCTATGGAGAGAGCTATGCTCGGTGTTTCTCTGAGGGATCACATCAGAAATGAAGTGATTCGTCACAGAACTAAAGTGGCTGACATAGCTCAGAAAATTATCAAGCTGAAGTGGCAATGGGCTGGTCTTATCTGCCGAAGAACTGACAACCGATGGGGTGTCAGACTTCTAGAGTGGAGACCGCGAACTGGTAGGCGTAGTGTGGGACGCCCTGCTGCCCGCTGGACAGACGACCTAAAAAAAGTAGCGGGGAGCGACTGGATGAGGAAGGCCGAGGAGAGAGTTTTGTGGCGCGCCTTGGGAGAGGCCTATATTCAGCAGTGGACGATGATTGGCTGATGATGAATACAAGGGTGTAACAAAACACCCTCATCATCATCTCAGCCGACTGACGTCCACTGCTGGACATGGCCTCCCAAGGGTCGCCACAACGATCGGTCCTGCGCTGCCCGTATGATTTATCTGCATGCGCGTGACTCTGCTTTTTTCCATACTGCTTGTCACGGCATGCGCGACGTTCACTCTCTGAAAAGTGCGGGAATAGGTTATTTTCTATGCAGCGAAGGCGCGTCGCGCGCGTGTAGAGAAATCATACTAGACTTTGTGAGGGGCCTACCCACGCTGCACTTTCCGGTACGCGGTCGCCACCAGAGACCTCTTCAGCTCCATCGGCCTTCGGTTCTGCGAGCAATGAGCCCATTTCCACTTTAAATTAGCAATGCTTTGGGCTGTCGGCTACTCTGGTTCTTCTGCGAATCTCTTCATTTCTGATTCGATCTCGCAGGGAAACTCCGAGCATAGTCCTCTCTATTGCCCTTTCAGGCTTTTTATGAGGCGTTGAATGAGCGTTCACGTCTCAGTTCCGACTGCCATCAATGTATGGTCAAAACCACATCACTAGGGTTGTTTTGTTAGTTTTGTTACACCGTGTCAAGCAGTGAGGTATGCAGGCAGGACTCATGTTTTGATGTAACAACAACATAATGATACACATTGTTTAACAATGGGTAGGTAGGTAATATTAATACAATGATCAAAACCACTTTTACGCATTGAATTATTAGTAATAATAATTCAATGCTTTTACATCAGTAGATAGGTACTTGCGGTTAAAGACGTACCCACTTACCTAGATCATTAATGTAGTTTGGGGTAAATACCGTTATGACTTATGGTACCTACAGAAAAAGAATAAGTATTATGTAGTTAGTTAGGTATACTTACGTACATACGTAGGCACGAGTACAACAAAATTTTAAAGGTGCGGACAAAAGCCCATTTTCCATTGGATTTCCAAAAATGATTTTCTATTTCCGACCCATGTTCCTTAGGGAAAGTTGTTATGTTTTATTGTCTGAACACTAGTTATTAAAAACCGGTGGTGAATAATTAATACTGTAGGTACCTACCTAACTACTACAACTTGATCTAAGACTACAACCACAGTACTTAATACAAGTCCAGGCTAGATTCTGGAACTTTAAATGTGACTAGATAATTTGTGTGACAATGTCCAAGATATTTATTTTATTTATTAAAAAGTGTAGGTAAGTACTACATACTAGGGATAACTAAATAGATACTTATAGTAGGTGCTTATACCTACTTAGGTATTTAGTAATATTCAATAGGTTGAGGAAGATTAAATATGTGTACTTAATACGAATTCTAGGTAACTAAGTACAATAAACACAATTTGTCAAGGGTTAATATTAGTAGTTTTAGCAAAACTAAAATCAGATGCTTTTAATATCAACAAACATTTCCAGCTTCAACGAGAACATCCTACGTACAGGCATAGCTCGCACTAACGCGTTCTTCGCCGGCCTCACACACCTGCCCGACGATGTGATATCAGTTGCCGGTGGCCACGACCCGTGGTCTCCCATGGGACCAAACGAGAGCCACGGGAGACCATCTGCTCCTGTATATTTTGTGCCCGGTGTCTCTCATTGCAGGGCTATTTATGGGTAAGAGTAATTTCAATATTGAAGTGTATATACTGTATGAGCTTTAAGGCCTCCGCTCATTGCAGCGATAATATCGAGCGATATTATCGCTGCGATTTTGCGATAATTGTTCTCAGTACATTTTGTATGGGGACGCGCTCGATCCCACACACTGCCGCGATATTATCGCAACCTGACGCAATCTCTTTCTACTACATTCAGTGAAGGGCGCATGCGTGACGCGAATCGCGGAATCGCTGCAGTGTGTAAGGTGTCGCGATATCGCTGTCGATAATATCGCTCGATAAAATCGCTCGATAATATCGCTGCAATGTGCGGAAGCCTTTAACCGCAAGGTTCCTGCTTAGAATAAACAGCCCTATTTCTTCCCGTGGGTGTCGTGTAAGGCGACTAAGGGATTAGGTTTCTTAACGTTGTATTTATAGGCGGAATACTAGCCACCTATCACCACTTTAGGGTTGAGACACATTTACCGACGGCGACCGACGGCATGTAGCTACAACGGTTAAGGTACCTGCCCTTTCTGCCCCGTCTGAAAAATCCACCATGTATATGGTCGCGAGTTTATCGTATGTAGGTATTATTGTATTCAATAACTTTGGGTTGGGTGTCAAAAGTGGCGCGCCTTAGGAGAGGCCTATGTTCAGCAGTGGACGATGATAGGAAGATGTTGATTCCATAACTTTATAATTTTTCAGGCCATCAAGCGTCAGTGATACTGACAATCTGCTGGTAGCCAAGGAAGAAACCATGAAGTTCTTGTACGAGCGGTTGACAGGGGGGCCTATGTACGTAGCCGCCGCGCCGAGCCTGCTCGCCAGTTCTATAGTATTCTTAGGTGTCGTTGTTGCTTTTTTGTAAATAATTACCTACTTATAAGTAGCACCTTTACCCATATATAGGTAAAGGTAATTATAAACGTGAAATTATTCTTTAGTTGTTTAATTCAACCGTGTGGTTCTGACTTAGAATGGACCCCTTTTCTTTACGTGGGTGTCGTAGGTACTAATAGGTTTCCTATGCATTGTATTTGTGGGCGAGCTAGCTACCATCACTACACATAATCTTGAAACCTTCATTAAGACGTAATAGTAGGTGGATATTTCCACCGAGGAAATAGGTTAGGTATAGGTTATAGGTTTTTTTTTTCCGAGGTATTCCTCGGAGGCATCTTTTATTTTTCATTTTACGACTAGATTTATACCATTTACCGAAACTAAAGTGATACCTCCGTATTTTTGGATATTTCATCTAGTGCAATCATCAACTGAATACACGATTGGAATTACTTCACTCGATAGAAAATCGTCACAAAGATGACGTATTTTCATGCATTTTTAAACATTTTTCTCGGTTTAGAAGAACTTAAAATAGTTTCCGATTGTTGGTATTTATACTCACATATTCACCATTAGTTTAACCAGTGCAATCATAAATAAAATCTAGAAAAAGTACTTTGGTTAGTTGTTTTTAATCGAAAATACGGCTCACGCACACACTTTTCGGAGCGCTCGGCGATTGCCGCGATTGCGTTTCTCATAGAAAATATTCGTAAGGACTAAGGTTGCAACTGCATGCAAGAGAGCAGAGTTGTAGCAATGTTTCTGACCACCCAAAAGGGATTGGTCGTTAGTTTATGTAATAATAAACGATGATGTTTGTATGATCATCATCTCGGCTGATAGATGTCAACTGTCGGACATAGGCCTTCCTAACGACTGGTCCTGTGCTGCCCTCATCCCACGGGATCCCACCGCCTTCACCAGGTCGTCAGTCCACCTTTTGGGGGGCCCACGTTGCATGGATGTACAGTCAGCAGCAAAAAGATGTATGCACTTTTACTACGTCGTAGTATAAAGATGTATACATAGATGTGTGTACTACGCGTAGTACTAAAGTGTATACATCTTTATACTACGACGTAGTAAAAGTGCATACATCTTTTTGCTGCTGACTGTACACCACAGTCGAGGTCTAAAAATGATTATCAGTTTTCAAATGGCGTTATTGGCGTTATTATATCAGCCGTCGCTTCCTATTGTTGGGCAAAGGTGGCCAAATGGTGTTACCAATTAAATAAAGAAATTCTTAAGTTTTCAAATTAGATTCTTTATCACACTGCAGTCCAAAATTATATTTTATAGTCTGTCTATAAAGTCGTTACATGAATGTTTGAGGAACTAATCCAGACTTATTATTTTAGTATGGTGGTGTTGCCAGGTTATGCTTGATTTTGACGTTCTTGCGTGAAGGCAGCGCCCTCATTTTTGGTCACGACTTTACACTTTACAGACAGACTATGTACCTTTTGTAAAAGTTGTAAAGCATCATACCTAATATAGACTATCGATAACTTATTGATGATTAAACTCATTTCAACATTTTAGTTTATCATTTGAGACCTAATACCAGTCTGTGTTTCTGATCAGTCGATCACCCCGAAATTGGTTACACTTACTCGCACTTTGCTGGTTTAATCAATCATAACCCCAGACACAGAATACTTAATAGTATAAAACGCAGAAAGGAACTAATAAATAAAATGAAAACACAGTAATACATTTTGTATGTAACGGTATTTATTTATACCACTAACTACTTATTACATCTGCCATAGATAGAACAGCGTGGAGGAAGCGAGATGGAACATAATCTGTGTTCCAGAGACGTATCCAAGGAATTAGACACTAGAAAATAAACAAACGGATATAGTTACTTCGATCAAAAACTCACTATTATAGTATGGAAACAACATTCTTTTCGATATTTTATAGAATGTCATTGACGAAAACTCTAAATATCGAACTTCAATATTTTGTGTTTTTTTAACATTCTTCATAATTATGATTCACAAAAAAGACAAAACTGTAGTTATGTTGCTTTACAGTTCAATTAAATAATTACGATAGGAATAAAAAAATAACAAATTAATTAACTCAAATAACAACTTTTACTTATAACAATATTACAGATTATTTCTTTAGCAAAATACAGTACATTTACCAAAAACCCCAAAAACCGATTTTACGAAATGCTGTCTCTAAATACAAAATTTCTACGTAGGTACTAAACACAATAGATTCTATGAGAGAGGGTTTCTAATATTTTAGGCAAATCTAATTGTTATTCAGTTCAAACATTGAAGTTTAGCAAGTTACTGTAATCTGTTAGAATTAATGCAAAGTCACGTAGAGCAATTCATACTTAAAATGGATTTAAATTAATTTACGTATAATTTCATTACGTTATTTTGTGAAGCCGCATGGTTTCGGCTTAGTATAGGCTACGTCATTTCTTCCGGCCGGAAAAACGATCTTTCTTTTCTGAATAATTCTGCAAGAACATACATTATAAGGAGACCGGGCCCTTAAGTAGCGGAACAGTACCTGTACTTTTGATAGTTCCAAGCCCAGGCCGTGCAATCGAGGCGACTAAGCGATAAGGGTTTCATATACAATATGTCTTGCTAAAACTGCATGCAAGACAGGACCACCCCGAAAGAGATATGGTCGTCAGTTTATGTACGTATTTTGTGCAAGGTTCCGCCTATCCAATATTCCCGTGAGTTTCCAAGCGACTAAGGGATAATTCTAAAGCAGTGTCTTCATTCCCTGAATACGTCACTAGTAACTTTAACTGCCAGTTGTACGTACGTTCATTAAAGTTAATCCTCCATTAAATATCTTGCTGTCTTGTTGACGTAGTAAAAGATTTAATGGAGGATTAACTTTAATGAGCGTATGTGTAATTGACCGTAAATCTATTAAGTATACAAATATCGGTAGATATACAGTTATATAATGCATTTCGATGGTATTTTTAACAATATTACAGTGATTTTATACTTTCAACGTTATGACATTACAACATAAGGTTTATTTTTGAGAATTTATGCATGTCCTAAGAGCAGTTAATGTTCATCACTTAGATAAAACGAAAAACAAGATGCGGCACTTTCGTAAATACGTTCATGTTTAAAGAAGTCCACTGGATTCAGTTTAGCATTTTGACTACTTATATGTGGACTAGCTGTTACGCGTGTAATTCTACTAACAAACATTTCTGCCACTTTTTGCGAGGGGCGAGGTAACATGAAATCCGCAACTTTGGATTTTATTCCCCATAACTATAGATTCTAATTTTGAATGTTAAAAATCATGAAAAGTAGTCTCGTTTGAACCCCAAACGATCTAAGTTCGAATTTATTGTTTCGCAATTATAGGCTGTCTCGTTTAGTGATAAGGTATAAAGTTGAATGTAAATGCACATGATCAATTGTTCTTATACCGTGGCAGAGAGGAAATGCTACCGCAAGGCTAGTCCTTATAATAAATAGTCAAAGGTTTAGCATAAACCAGTCTAAGCGAGCACCGTTTCTTTTTTTTATCCAAGTTTGATGATATTCGGACCTTTGTAATGTCAAACGCTACAATTTTTTTACAATTACTTTCCACTACAATAAGTGACCTGTTAGTGCCTTAAATTCGAAAGATATAAATAGATATTTTGCGAGAAGAAGTTCGAAATAACATTTACAATTATTCCATTAAATCCTAATAACTATGCCAATTTTACAATATAAACGATTATCAAAGCTGTGAAATATATATAAAACATACAAATTTTTTATATAATGTGGAGGAAAAATGGATGGGTTTTATTCATTTGGTCTAGACCTAGCCTAAGTTACAAAATATATATTTGTTTTGTATATTATATTTCACATGTATATAAGTTCAAAATTGCTGGCGAATAATACGATGGTGTCACTATGTTACATGTAGGTACACAGATATGCTTATATACTTATACATTTTATATACAAGCTGTTTAAAATATACAATAAAGAAATATTTGAAAAAAACAAATTTTCTTATTTTTAACTAAAATCATAAAGGTAAAGGTTTCGTAAGCGACAATCGACAATAAGATCCTTTTCCCAGATAACGCCACACAAAATTAATTTGTAAACAATAAAATGACATAAAAGATACATTTCTATTTGTTATTTCTACTTTAATGTGGCTTTTGCGCCTTTATTTTTTTTACATAGAAATACGAAGGTACGTTTATACTTTTATTTATTGACAAATAGATTTACAAGTTAATACTAATAAATAATGATTACTAAAATCTTATCTAGTAGATTAAGATTATAAGTAACATTTATGTAATACATTTTATTAGTAAAACTAACATATAAGTTAAACAGCTTATACATCTAACTGATTATGTTACTGACAAAAAATAACATTTACTAAAAAATGTTTTAGTAAGTGACTAAAAGTAAACTTCTTTTTAACTAGTATGATTATTTTGATTATGATGTCAGGATCGTATAGTTGAAATGTATAGTTTCTGCCGACTCCACTAGGAAGTAGGTGCATTGTGCAGATCAATTACTAAAAACATATTTTTAGTAAAAGTCATAGTCAGTAGTTAGTATGGCATTAATCAAGGTACTATGTTTCTCACATAATTATGTTTATTTCTAAGTGCATACATGTATCTTTGCTATTTTTATGTTATATTTTATAAAGTTTAATTTCGGATTATTTACATATTCAAATTCACACTTTTTGATTATTTAAAAACGATTTTTAATGATTTTTTTCCCTTCAAAATGTGATTTTTCAAAATGAAAATTATATTGTCAAAATGTAATACTTTCAATATCGAATACAATAAGTTACGTTACATTAAAAAAAAGTATTTCGAAATTTAAAATGACATTGCATTTAACTTTTTACAAGAAACAAAATAAATGTATAAGGGTTGTCACATAACGCAACTTTTATTTTAACATAAATTTTATTTACACCAACGTTAACACATAACTTAAATAAGAAACATTAAAATTTTTACTTTTTGGAAAAAAAAATATTATTACAAAAAAATACACTTTTACTTACCTCTCCTATTACATCACAACTAAACTTACGTATGGAATAATATAAATTTCATTTTCTTTTAATACTAAAGGTTAGATTCCGTACTTACAAGGATGTAAAGCTTACATGAGACAAAAAAATATTTATTACAAAATATACACAGTTTTTTTTTTCATAATATTCGATTCGACTTACGAAAATAAAAATTACAAAAATAGTAATCGATACTAAAAAAAAAACATCGGAACGGAAAATATGGAAATGAAATTACATCTAAGCCTGTCAACAAAATGTTACGAATTTTCGAAATTACGATTTTTTTTTTCATAAAATTCGTTTTCATCCAAACCTGGCGTAATCAGATCATAGTCATAAATGCTGAACCTAATTTAAAGCCTGCAATACATTCTCGCCGAGAACAGACGAGAAAGGCCGAGAACAGACCAGAAAGGTCGAGAACAGACCAGAAACGTCGAGAACGCTTGATGACTTAATTGTTCTCGCGGAGCCTTGAATGTTCTCGCGAGATTATAGTGCATGGTTAACAAAACTTTCATCTTACTACCGCGATGTTATTTTAGTTCCATATGCCGCCGCAGCGTGTCGGCGGCGCTGTTAGAGTTAGTGATTGGACCAGCCACGAGTGAGTTATAGTGACAGTTGTGTCACTGTCACTGGCACTGCTGTCATTGGGTCGCGCGGGTGTCGTCTGTGAGATCACCCTCCGTTGCTCGGTAGGTCCTGTTTACAAACACAATTACTGTTTTAAAATATACTAGATTTTGCCAGCGACTTCGTCCGCATCAGCCCCCGCGGCATGGTGACTCGATAAACGTTTAATCGCGCCTGCTAACTCGTTCGTTCGCGCGCATAGAGAAAGGGAGCTAAGGCGCGATAGCGCTTTATCGCGCCGTCATGCCGCGGGCGCAGTTCTCGTCATCGTAGCGAGATAAAAGATAACCCATTTTTTAAATCAATCAGCTTTTCATCAGCTTTTAGACATACAATATTTCATCAAAGTAAGTCCATTAGTTTTTACGTTATTTGCAGTTCATTACATTTGATATTTAATGGTTATTAGTGGTAGCCTCCGTGGTCTAATGGTTAGAGCATTGGGCTCTTGACACGGAGGTCGTGGGTTCGATTCCCACGGGGGGCACCTAGTGAAATGTCACTTTGTGTGTTTTTCCCCAGTTGGTTAGGACATTGCAGGCTGAGTCACCTGATTGTCTGAAAAGAAAGATGATTCCGTGCTTCGGATGGCACGTTAAGCTGTTGGTCCCGGCTACTATCACTGGTGGTAGTAGACGTTACATAAAAACCACGTCAGAGGCCGTAAGGCGGTTTGAATAAACTCTGACACCAGGGCTTTGCAGCCCACTCGATAAGAAGAGTGGTAGCGAATCTAGTGTCTACTCGGGAGAAGATATTGTACTAACCTGTATAGATTGGTCCAAGCTATCCTTTGGAAAAGAGATCTCTTCTGTCATTGGGAAACCTGTAACAAAAAATTTAAATAATATTATTCAAATAATCCTATAAAAACGAAAGATGATACAGAAACTGTCATGTTAAAGTCCTTCTTAAATAGCGTAAGATACTTAGGTGATGCTCAGTTTCCTTGTAAGATCGAATCGGAAATGAAGAGATCCGCAGAAGAACCAGAGTAGCGGACATAGCCCTTAGATCAAAGTAAAATTAATGGATAGGCCTAAAGCGCGTTAAGTTGAAGCACACTACTAGGGCACTTGGTCCATACAAACTAGCGCCATTATCTGTCAAATCTAGGGCAGTTGCATACAAATTTGAAGTATAACATTCATTTGTTTTGCCTCATTTTCTGGTTTGAAATGTTCGCGTATAGGCCTTAGCCAATAGACTTAAACTCTAGCGATAGAGTTGCCCTTCCATATAAGCAACATGTTCCACTTGAATGAGGTGTACGCACCTGATTGATTTTCCCGAGTTCACTTCGTCACTATGGCAATGACAGACCGCAATGTGTCATTTTGTGTTGTTTTGTGTGACATGTTGTTTGTTTGAACGAGCTTGTCTATCGCTAGAGTAATATGTCTATGCCTTAGCCTATCCATTAATTTTACTTTGATCTAAGATATAGCCCAAAGAATTGTTCAACTAAAGTGGCAATTGGGTGGGGCACACTGCTCGCAGAACCGATGGCCGAAGCATTATCGAGTGGCGACTGCGTACTGGAAAGCGCAGTGTGGGTAGGCCCAAGATGGACTGACGACCTGGTGAAGGCGGCGGGAACCCATTGGATGAGTGCAGCGCAGGACCGGTCTTTATGGCGATCCTACGTTCAGCAGTGGACGTCCATCGGCAGAGATGGTGACGATACTGACCTGCAGCTCTGTGCCGGCGCGCGTCGGCCAGGTCCCTCGCGGCGGCTAGTTGCTGGCGCAGCGCGCGCCGCTCGTCGTGCAGCGCGGGCAGCGCGGCGAGCAGGCGCCCGAGCGTCGCCTGCAGGCCGCACACGCCGCCCACCAGCCGCGTGGCAAGCGTCGCCGCCGAACTGTCCGTCTCTGTTGATGAGTTCACGTTATAGATGTGTTCTCGAATATATACAGGGTCCTTCTTAATATGGACAAGTTTCGGTACTACTGGTGAAACGTGGACGTTCTGAGGTTTCAGAATGTCTCTGACTACCCCCTCGGGGAATATAGCATATGCTCACGACTATATTCCCCGAGGGGGTAGTCAGAGAAATTCTGAAACCTCAGAACATCAACGTTTCACCAGTAGTACCGAAACTGTGTCCAGTGTGACAGGGGGTGAGCCCGTCGTCATTTATAATGGACAGTGGGTACAATACATGCCTCGAAATTGAAGCATGCAGGTTTCCTCACGATGTTTTCCTTCACCGAAAAGCCAGTGTTGTTGCAAATCGTACATAAATTCCGAAAAACTCATTCGTACGAGTAGGCCTCGAGTAGGCCTGGACGGGAATCGAACCTTCGCCTCCTGCACGGCAGGCAAGGTTACTCGCCACTGGACCACCACGGCTTTATATAGGGAATATAGTCGTGAGCATATGCTTATGCTATGCTATGCCTTAATATGATCAGACCTTGACCTGACCTTGATCAGACAGTCGAACTGAACAACTTTCTCTATGACACCAACATCGAAATCATTATACATTTGGCTCAAGTAGATTTGCAGTTTTGTATGGAACAGCTGTTTTTTTTTTTCGCGATTTCAGTGTTGGTCCTAATAAGAGAAAGTTGTTCAGTTTGATGGTCTGATCATCCCCTTAAAAAAGTGTCAGCATATTAAGGCATAGCATAGCATAAACATATCACTTCTTCAAAAAGACGTTGAAACACACTCGAGAAATCATGGTCAATTCACGCTAATGTTTCATTTTATTCATGTAAGTAGGGACATATCATGAAAAATGAAGAATGAATGAATAGTTGTCGGAATTTGATATTAAGAGTACCAAACGAGAACCATTTGTAGGTTATGTCACACAAAGCTTACGTAACAATTTACAGATTCTTTTTTCATCGATTATTTCTCTCTGTAAAAATGAGGTCCACGGCTGAATGGGATGCATGAATGTGTAGATAACTCACCGAGCGCATCGTCAGCTCCCAGCTCGACCAGCATATCGTACGAGCTGTCCTTGTCCAGCTCGCCGGTCGATAGCTTGGAGTCATCCTGGTCCACCGACGTACCCGCCAACTCTTCGTCCTCTGTTCACAAATTATTATCCGTTAATTACTACGGACGGACCGTATCCCGAACACAACACTGCGCTCCAAAACCCAAATAGCTGATGTAGTTGAGAAAGCTGCGAAACTAAAGTGGGACTGGGCTGGGCATGTTTACCGAATGCACGCCGAGCGGTGGGCATCAATCAGCACGCAATGGGTGCCTAAAGATGGTAGTCGAGGTCGAGGCAGACCCCGGAAAAGGTGGCGCGACGAGTTGGATGCCTATTGCAGCGAATGGAGGGATGCCGCGTTGGATAGAGATAAGTGGAAGAGTTCAGAGGAGATCTTTGCCCAGGAGTGGGACGTAATAGGTAAAAAAAAAAAAATTCTTCATCTATGAATAACTTCGTTCCCTATCACTAATCCACCGCGACTGTAACTCTTGTATAGGTCGGTTAACTGAAGTTGACGCGTGCCAAAAACGCATTTGTATGTGTCTGCGAACGCGCCAGCTTTAGTTAACCAACCTGTACGTATGACCATCTTCGTTTGCGCAGAGCAGACCCGAGTCCCCGTCAAAGCCCCAAGTCAATTAGTAAAGTATGCTTCCCTGAGGCACTCCAAAAGAGACGTTAACAGAGCGACTGACATATTCTGCTACCTTGGCATGCCGTTCCTGTTAGTAAGGTAGCTAGATAACCAATTTAGGGCAATGCCCCTAACACCCATGGCCTCCAGCTTTCGCAAAAGAATGTGATTGTCAAACGCCTTGGAAAGGTCAAAGAATAGTCCCAGAATTCTAGACTACAGGAATTGCTTTTTTCTTTTTAGTTTTTATTTAATGTTCATGTGTAATGATGTGATATATCTTTTATTTATTTATTTATTATTCGATCTTCGCAATTGCGTGTACGTTTTTGTTCAAATGTCAACTCTATTACAATGAAGTTCGAACCGAAACCGTCGCGATATATCGAAAATCTAAAGTCCGGGTACAGGGCCAGGACTTGTTTATTTCTTTTCAGTTTTTATTTCAAGTTAATTTTTACGCAGTCGGGTCTTCAATTATTAACACTTTCCCTGCTAAGCTCAAAACAATGAGATTCACGCAATTCTGACTCAACGTTCGAGTCGTGCGCACTGGTCGTCAGCAGTTAAAGTGTTAACTCACCGGTGATGCCCTCGTCGCCCTCCTTGGTGGTGCACAGTGTGTCGCTCCTCGCTAGAGGCCGCCTCCTGCCCGCGCCCACCCCGGAGCGGCACGAGTCGCAACGATCCCGGCGAGACACTCGCGACGCCACGTGCGACGCTTCGTTCACTGTTAGCGCTTTCGCTAGTGTTTCTGTTAGTTGGTTTGCTGTAGAAATAAAATAAATGACATTTTTGTAATGCTATTTATCACAACAGGCGGCTTCGCTTTAGCTTTCTTTCTTTATGCATGTGAATGAACGAGATACAGACTCCGGCGCGATAGAGCCTGTACGCTGTAGATCATGATGTGCGTGCGTGCTTGCATGATAAGGTCAAGCCTTTTATGTCGTTCGTTCGCGCGCAAATAGAAAGACAGAGAAGATCACGCTGCCATAATATGGCAGACTAGATTCTGCTGAATGCTGAAACTATTTTAAGGGGATGATCAGCCCATAGAACTAAACAACTTTCTCTACGAGACTGATGTCGAAATCGCGAATAGAAATTAGCTTTTCATACAAAACTGCAAACCTAGTCGACCCGAAAGTATAGGAAAGCAGATATGTTTTGCGATTTCAGATTTAAAAAATCCCCTGAAAATTTGGCAAGTGTTAAAAATCATCTCTAGTAGATGATAAGGTACCTTGCGCCTGGGCCGCTAATAGCAGTTGGTGCATGTCTGGGCCACACTGGGGCACCTGCTCCTCCACGCTACTGCTGCGTGATAGTGACTGTGTCGACCTCAGCTCGTTGCACACATCTGAAACGGAAAATTGTGTTAAAAATTGTCAACAAGGAAAGAAAAACCCGGCAATGCTCAACGCTCTAAAATGAAGAGAAAGTTTATCTGAACGTAGTAGCGCAAAAGTAATGGGAATAGGACACGTCAGCGCAGATCGTGGGAGACATCGTTCAACGGCGACTACTGAGGAAAACGGCAATGCTGTGTTACTCACCGACTTGTCCCAGGGTCTCTGCCACGGCCAGGTCAGCCATCTGCGCGAAGCTGCCCGCCGGTATGCCGAGCAGCTCTGACACTACCGCGCTATACCCTCGTGCAGTCGCTTGAGAGACTATGTTACTCACCGACTTGTCCCAGGGTCTCTGCCACGGCCAGGTCAGCCATCTGCGCGAAGCTGCCCGCCGGTATGCCGAGCAGCTCTGACACTACCGCGCTATACCCTCGTGCAGTCGCTTGAGAGACTATGTTACTCACCGACTTGTCCCAGGGTCTCTGCCACGGCCAGGTCAGCCATCTGCGCGAAGCTGCCCGCCGGTATGCCGAGCAGCTCTGACACTACCGCGCTATACCCTCGTGCAGTCGCTTGAGAGACTATGTTACTCACCGACTTGTCCCAGGGTCTCTGCCACGGCCAGGTCAGCCATCTGCGCGAAGCTGCCCGCCGGTATGCCGAGCAACTCCGACACTACCGCGCTCTTAGCACGCAGGGCTCGAGCTATGCCCTCGTCCAGTCGCTTGAGACGCTCTGCGGATTCAAATTGTTGTTCTTTAAATATAAGACATGACTACAAGACTTGGTTGCGGATGCGGACGCAAAAACACGAACTGGACTTTAATTTATCTCCTGCTCCAGAACCTATCTGTTTGGGAAGTAAATGAGGTGCCATCGGAAGGAGACCAGATAGGTAATTTTTTTGGAAAAAACAGTACCAAAAATCATAATGGTACTTGCGGCAATATCTTGCTAGGCAACCCAGTGGCGTTGTATGAACCCAAGTGTTAACTTTCACTTAAATGACATTTCGTTGACCAAACAAATAGGTGCATAACGGTGCATAATACGGTCGGATCTTAGTACAGTAGACAATGAAATTCTACAGGGTGTAAGTGGCTGCCCTTAAAATGAAATACTGAAACGGTGAATTCTGATCATCAAACTGGAAAGCTTTCACTATGGAGCCACCCTCAGGAAACACGAAAAAAACTCAGCTGTTCCATACAAAATAGTTGTACCTACCTAATCGACTCAAATGTATAAAACAATTTTTTTCACGTTTCCTGTGAGGGTAGCTCAATAGTGAAAGTTGTTCTATTTGATGGACTGAATTCACCGTTTCATTATTTGTCACTTACACCCTGTATACTCATTGATAGTAGACAGCCAGCCAGCCTTTTGTCGGACATGCGAAAGACATGGCAGTACCAGCGTAGTTGCCGTCTCTTGTATAATTAGTATTATGTTAGTAATGCGTACCCTGATGCGTGTAGACCCTCTCGGCGGTGTGTGCGCAGACAGCGGCGGGTTCACACACTGTGAGAGCAGCCTGCGCGTCAACTAGGGGCAGTGCGGGTTCGGTGCCGTGCGTCGAGATGCGACCCACCGTCGGACGACGAGATCTACGGGAGGGAGCGATATATTAGCGTGTTACTTAGAATAAGAATAAGAATATTTTATTGTTCAAACTGTGTACAAAAAAAGATGTTACAATAAGATAGAATCAACAGTTTGGTCCGCAGCACGGACGTACAATATAGGTGGCTTACGTTATAAACCAAAATAAAATATTTAAAATCAACAAATAAGCTGTAGGAATACCATTGTTTATTGTTTATGTTAAGTACGTGGTACGTAAGAGCGACTGGAGCGTTCGCCAGTCGTTCCCACACCACCTGAATAAGTGAAATAAGTGAAATAATTAAATATGTGAAATCAAGAAGAACTCTTTTCTACTATCCCTACAACAATACATCTTCTGACCGGCAAAAAGCTAAATAACAATTAACAATACAATTTATTTAAACTACGATCTATTAAAACTTTTACAACTACTTACAATAATCTTATTATTCATCAAAATACTCATTTAACTTGTAATAGCACTTCGAAGTTAGCCATATTTTGAGTTTGTTTGAAAATTGTGTCCGTATAGTTAGCAGCCTCACCAACGAATTCGAAGATTTTGACTCGGCCACGATTTAGTACCCAATTAGTACTATTTAGTGCCCAAAGCACAGATTTGGTACTCCTGTATTTTAAAAGATATTTGGGTTACTTACTGAGGCTGCTAGATAGACGTCAAGGTAGCAGTCGCACCGAGAAATACTGTTTATATCAATGTGATTTATATGTCACGATTTAGTACTCATTTAGTACTCCCTATATCCAAAATTTCATTCATATTGATTCAATACAAGCCGAGATATGACAGGGCATTGTTGAGGCTGCTAACTTGACGTTTATTCCAACGATGATTCCAATGAAACGGGTGCACATTTCAAACAGATAAATACATACAGATTTAGTACTCGATTTGGTGCCTCTTATGATATTTATGAAATGTAGAATTTTCTTTCCTACTTCCCAAAAAAACTATGTAAAGTTCTACATACATTCGATTTTCGGTACAATCATGAACAAAAATTATCATTTTAAGCTCAGGCCACACAGAGGCGGTCCTGCGGGAAAGCGGGCCGGCGGCGGTTCTGCGGGAAGCGAATATCTGCGGACCAGCGAAGATTTTTGTGTGTTTTGTAGTGTATGGTGTGGTGGAAAGGTCATGTCCGAGTTTGTATGTCCCCTGTAACAGAGAAATAAGCACTGGTCCGGAGATATTCGCTTCCCGCAGGTCCGCCCCCGGACCGCTTTCCCGCAGTCCCGCCTCTGTGTGGCCTGGAGTTCGATTTTTGAACATGTGATTTCCCAACGAGCGGTAGAAAGTTATACCTGTCTCACGTAGCACATCAAAACTTGACATTTGCAAGATGAGACAGGTATAACTTTCTACCGCTCGTTGGGAAATCACATGTTCAAAAATCGCACTCCTGGCCTTTATCGGAACTCTACTGCCATGAGCTGGCGCACGCGATCATAGCAAGTGGTTCATAGCAATACCGAGAGATGGCGGGATTTTATTTACGTTAATTACGGTGGGTGATGCGAAAACTTGTCGAAGAATTGCTTGATTCAAATGAGTGCAGCCGAGGGACTACAACGAGTTTATGATGAACCTTGTTCTATTATAGATGTTTTCAAATTGTCTTTTATGTTTTTTTGTTTATGTTGTGAACAAGAATGCAATTTTTGAAAGTAACACTTCGATCGAATGATGAATAATCTACATAGTAATTTTTACATTTTCTACTGCTGATTTGAACGAGTGACTTTCAAAAATCGCACTGTAGTGTTTGAAAAGTACTAGTCTCATACATTTGAGTCTAGTAGGCGTTGCAGTTTAGTATGGAACTGCTGATTTTTGTTTGCGATTTCAGGATTGGTCCATAATAAAAGTTGTTCAGTTTGATGATCTGAACCACTCATGAAAGTTTCAAACCACAATGAAATCAATATTTATTGCTTCGCTTTATTTCGGAACGGTAATAGCTTAGGGTAATACTCGTAGTTATTTGTTATGCTAGGCTGCAAAGTTGCTTTTTGGCGCGAGTACTTTTATTGAATCCTGAGCGCTTAGCGAAGGTTTCAAAGGTACGAGACGCAGAATAACTTTGCAGCCGAGCGAAACACACAATTTTTCACCTCGCAACAGCGAGGAAAAAAAGTGAATTGCAAAAAGAACATTTCAAAAAGTTTTTTTTTTTCGTGCTGGCCAGTGTCATGAAATAGTTATTAAGCATTTTCAGTGGATTGGCGGTACCTATATAAAAAAATATTGAATAGACAGATTCGAATTTCAAAAACTCTTTCCACGCTAGCGGATAAAATGCACTTTTGCACTCAGATTTCGAATGATAAACAGAATCTTTCCGAGCTTGTGAGGTGAAAAAAAAATTTCCAGTACAATAATAGTAGAATAGATTTAAAGAAGAATAATAGTCTTCTGGACTCACATTACATAGGTACAACACATTACATAGGTTACTTACAATACGAGATTGAGAAGTATCAGAGTTACCTATACAATTTAATATCATTTCATCTTTTTTGCTTGACAGTACCAACCACAGAATTAAAATAAATTGTAAACCCTATTACAGTTGAATAAAGTCTAAATTTGATTAACGATATCGACGGACCTAAATTACGATTAGTATGTAGAACTTTACATAGATTTTTTGGGAAGTAGGAATGAAAATTCTACATTTCATAAATATCATAAGAGGCACCAAATCGAGCACTAAATATGTATGTATTTATCTGTTTGAAATGTGCACCCGTTTCATTGGAATCATCGTTGGAATAAACGTCAAGTTAGCAGCCTCAACAATGACCTGTCATATCTCGGCTTGTATTGAATCAATATGAATGAAATTTTGGATATAGGGAGTACTAAATGAGTACTAAATCGTGACATATAAATCACATTGATATAAACAGTATTTCTCGGTGCGACTGCTACCTTGACGTCTATCTAGCAGCCTCAGTAAGTAACCCAAATATCTTTTAAAATACAGGAGTACCAAATCTGTGCTTTGGGCACTAAATAGTACTAATTGGGTACTAAATCGTGGCCGAGTCAAAATCTTCGAATTCGTTGGTGAGGCTGCTAACTATACGGACACTGAAAATTGCTTGCCATTGTATGCTTTAATATTGTGAGGTAATTTATTATAAATTTTTATAAACTTATGGTAACAATTATTTCTGTACAAACTAGTATTGGGGCAGTGGTCAAATACAATTCTTTCGGGGTCTCTTATAGCTCTTTTGCAAACATTTCGATTGAATCTGAAAAACTGCTGGTGTTTCTTCACAAACTTACATACTTCCCATATGTACATGCAAGGCAGCGTTAGTAGACCTAGTTTTGGAAACAACGGTTTACAGGATTCATATGGGCAACACACACGGCTCTTACACATTTTTTTTGTGTTATAAAGACTTTATTGATATATGAACCGTTGCCCCAGATAATCAAACCATACCTTAGAACAGAGGCCACAAAGCCGTGATATGCAGTTAAAGCTACTTTTTGAGATACTACCTGCCTGAGTCTGCGCAGGACATACACAAATCGATTTAGTTTGCTACACACATTTTCGATGTGACTTACAAAGCTTAAGTTTCTGTCGAGTACTAACCCTAGAAATGTTACATTATTTGCTTCTATTAAATCCTGTCTATTATAATTTATTTTTAGATCAATGTGCTTACGTCCCTTTACAGTGAATTGTACATATTTAGATTTTGTCAGATTGACGCGAAGATTATTTAGTACTAAGCCAATTTATAACAGAGCAAACAGTATCGTTAATATCAGATTCGTAGGTATTTAAGGAATTTTCATCAGATGTTACAATAATTGATAAATCGTCGGCAAACAAGACGCACTGCTTAGATGTTATATCAGGTAAGTCGTTGATATAAAACAGAAACAACAAAGGGCCTAGGACGCTCCCCTGTGGGACACCGTACTTATTAATTTTGTAGGGTGAGCGATACGACTTTAGGATATTATCAGTATCTAATTTATTTATTTCTATACATTGTTCTCGATCTTGTAAATATGACTTAATCCAGGACAGTGCGGGTCCTCTTATTCCATATTTCTCCAGTTTATACAGTAATATATCATGAGACACAAAGTCAAAGGCTTTTGTCATATCAAAGAAGAGAACGCTAACAAACTTTTTACAGTCGAGACTTTGTAGTACACTGTTTAATAAGGTGAAACCGGCTAAAGTAGTGCATTTGCCTTTTTGGAACCCATTTTGTTCTGTTTTTATAATATTATATTTTGTTGTGAATTCTATCAGTCTGTGTTGCATACACTTTTCGAATACCTTGGATAGAATAGAATCAATGCAATGGGACCGTAATTATTGAGGTCATTTCTGTCTCCCTTCTTGAATAGTGGTTTCACAATTGATAATTTTAAAAGTTTTGGAAAACGTCCTGTTTGTAGTGAAAAGTTTATAAGGTAAGTTAAGATAGGTGCTAAAATGTCATTGCATTGTTTTAATATTTTTGTTGAAATTTCGTCATAACCATAAGCATTCAAATTATTGAGTGAGTTAATAATTTTTATTATTTCAGGTTCATTAAAGGGTTTCAAGAAAATAGAATTTATCATAGGTTCGATGGTAGATGCTTGATTTTTTGTACTGTAGGTAGTATTTCTAGACTGTTACTTCTGTCAGGCCTCCGTCACTCGGCCGAAGGTACAGAGATAAGCACCTGAACTTTTTCACATCATAAACAATACGATGCGACGACTGTAAGCCTATATTTGAACGTACAGTCTCTCTATAAAGTCTTGGCAAAAATTGAGGGCGCTGTCTCCACGCAAGAACGTCAAAATCAAGAATAACCTGGCAACACCTCCATACTAAAATGATTAGATCCTCAAACATTCACGCCACGACTTTATAGACAGACTATACAATCTTTTACCCTGGGGAAGCGATGTCGTATAAGTGATCTACAGGGTGTTAGAGTAAGCAGATGCATTGCTTTAAGGGGTGATTGTACCCATGATGCTGAACAGCTTTCCCTAAGATATCACTAGAAAATTCGCAAATAAAATATTGGTCTTTCCATACTAAATGCAATCAGCTGATTGAATATTTGTATAAAAAGTCGTTTTTTTTTTTTGCAAATTTTCTGTGTTTCTATGGGAAAGTTGTTCAGTATCATGGGTACAATCACCCCTTAAAATAATGCAACTGTTTACCCTAACACCCTGTATAACCTAAAAACGGAAAAAGATGTCACTTTTAGAAAAAGCATAAGCATATTATGCTCACCACTATATTCCCCTACAGTCAAAGATCTGAAAACTCACAACATTCACGTTTCAATAATAGAAAAGAAACTCTGTCCAGTGTGACGGGAAGTGAGCCCAACGCCACATATTATAGACAGTAGGTACAATAACTCGAAATTGAAGTATGCAGTTTCCCCACGATGTTTTCCTTCACTGAAAAGCCAATGGTGTTAACAGGGATCGAACTATCACCTATGCACTGCAGGCATGGTTACTCGCCACTACACCACCACGGTTTGTAGAAGAAGAACAAACTTGAACTCACTTAAGCTTCTCTTCTGATTCCGCAGCTTCCTCCTTATCTTCCGACCGTCTGTCCTCTCGCTCTACCGAACGTTTCTCCTCCTTGTCTCTCTCGTCGGTTCGCTCGGCAGACGTCCTGTCTCTCTCGCACGCGCCTCTCTCAGCGGACACTCTGTCCCGCTCGCTCTCGTCGTCTGGTGCGGTGGATGTCGTTGACTTTTCGGATGCGTCCGATGGATTTCTTGATACGTTTATGCCTGTAAAAAGTAATTAAGTGTAGTAGATTACACACCGAGGACAGGAAAGTAAACTCAAATAACACTCGATAGCGCGATTTAAATGACGTGTGGCGCCATCTATTGACAAGTTTATTTGTTTGTTTGTTCGCACATCACGCAAAAACCACTGACCGATTTTGATGAAACTTTTTTTGTTTGATTGCTTATGATCTGACTTAAAATCTGGGGTCCTTCTTAATATGCTGTCACTTTTTTAAGGGGATGATCTGACCATCAAACTGAACAACTTTCTATATGGGACCAATAACGAAATTGCGAAAAAAAAAATCTGCCGTCCCATACATTTGGCTTGAGTAGGTTTGCAGTTTTGTATGGAAGAGCAGTTTTTTTTTTGCGATTTCGATGTTGGTCCCATAGAGAAAGTTGTTCAGTTTGATGGTCTGATCATACCCTTAAAAAGTTTCAGCATATTAAGTTGGACCCTGTATAATTTATGCGGACGAAGTCGCGGGTTAACTCTAGTAGTCAATAAAGGCCTATGTAAAGCAGTAGAACAGTATCGGACGATTAATTATGATATCAATAGCATACCAGAGTCATCGGTGGAACGGCTGGCCTGGTGCGAGGGGGTGAGGCTTGGCTTGAGCTCCGGCTTCACCAGCGGCAGTTGCTGAATGTGTTTCACCCAACTGTAAATAGAAGCAAACAAAATTTGAGATATATGCTAAGAAGGTAAACAAATACAGGGTGTAAGGGACAGCCCTCCGCAAACTGAAACGGTGAACTCAGTCCATCAAACTGAACAACTTTCACTATGGAGCCTACCTCAGGAAACGCGAAAAAAAACAGCTGTCCCTTACACCCTGTATTAAAAAAAATCCTACAAATTGTGACCTTGTGACCTAAAGCGCTTAGCATACAGGAGTCGAGGCGCGGACGCGCCTTGGCGACCTTGACATACGGTCGATAATTGTATACCAAGAATCCGAGCGGCCGCCGCTCGGTTTGTTATGATATACAATTACCGACCGTATGTCAAAGTAGCAAAGGCGCGCCCACGCCTCGACGCCGCCTCGACTCCTTCTGTATGCGTTACGCTTTATAGGTTACCATACGAAATTTCACCGCGCTCTATACAGGTTGTAACAAAACACTCTAGTAACATTAAAACCATCTAACTGAACAACTTTCACAATGGGGGCAAAATCAAGAAAAAATTAACGTCCCATACATTTGAGTCGAGTCAATAGTCAGTACCTACTGCAATTTTGTATGAAACAGCTGATTTTTTACGCGGTTTCGAAGTTGGCTCCATAGTGAAAGTTGTTAAGTTTCATGGTCTAAACTAAACTAAACCACCCGTTCAAATATTACTAAGGTGTTTTCTTACACATAACAAAAATTTGATTAACTTACTTGGAGTACTCTTGGGCAGTGCTGGTGGAGAGCTCGTGCATCTGAACTCCGTTGATGTTCATCAGGAAGAACGTGTTCCGAACAGCCGCGTTCGGCCTGAACAACACTTTGTCCCTGGAAGCAAACGAACACTATTATCAGCATTGACTTAGAATACTAATGGACGCAGAGTCTAGTACAAAATCCTCGAAAAAAGTGTCCGAGACTAAACTACACAACTAAGTACGTGTAATAATATAAACCAACTAAAAAACATTGAAAATGCTGAAATTCTTTGCCATCCCATTCCCCCATGGGGGCTAATCGGCCGATCGAACGAAGACTGTCGCGTAATTGGTTCTCTTTTTACGTTTTGGTGCTCTTTTGTTCGGACACTTTTGAGCGCGGTCCCTCCGTCCAGTAGTTGGTAAGTCAATAATTATTATGAATACATACATGTCGATGTTCCGCTACAGAAATATGTTTGTAAGCGACAGCTACCATGACAGCCAGTGATGAGCATTATAAAATTACATAAACTATACCCAAACAAATTTTTGTCGAAACTGACAAATTCAGCAATGCTCCAGGAGCGGTTGTTGCTTCTTCTTGTTATCGTGTAGGCAGCAATCAAGGTAACAGAGTTTTTTCAGACCGCCTTACGGCCTCTGACCTGGTTTTTATATAACGACTACTACCACCAGATATAGTAGCCGGGACCAACGGCTTAAAGGGCCCAAGCGAAGCACGAATCATAATCATCATCATCAGAATTAATCTTTTTTTACAGACAATCAGGTGATTCAGCCTGCAACTGGGGAAAAACGCCCAAAGTGACATATCCCTAGTTGTCCCCCGTGGGAATCGAACCCACGATGGGTGGGATTTATCGATGTCGACGAATAACTGATAAAATAATAAGAAAGTTTAGCGTCGCGACTGTATCGAATTTGCATCGATGCTGCTTCACGACTGAATCGATGCAGAATCGCTGCAAAAAGTCGCTATGTGTAACAGGCCCTAATACCCCAGTGTTGCTTACCTTAAAATTCGATTACCTCATTTGCCATCAGATTCCAGTCCACCTATACCGGTCGCGTTGTGTCCCGAGAGGGGTAAATAAAGTGTTTATATGTGTGCCTCACCATTTAATAAGCGGAGACAGCTGTTGACTAGACTGCGTGATCGGTTTCAAGAGGAATTTGTCTCCCTGGTCCCGCTGCAGGAGCACCAGGCAGTCCTCCATCATCAGCGCCTGGAATAAGAGTTCAATTATTACTTTATAACGTTTATATCATTTAATACTTAGTTATGAAGAATTAAGAAAACCATCTAAATAGTATTGGGATTTGTGTTAAAACCCAGAAAGAGGTGGTGACTCTGTTTATTACATTTTCATAATTATTTCAAGCTACAGAACTGTTCTCAATAAATTAATAGGCGTGAAAGGTGCCTCTTGGGTAGAGGCACCTTTCATAGCTCTGAAAGAAATTCCTCGCAATCTTCTTCTTCTTATCGTGTGGGCAAACCCTGGTGTCCGAGGTTTACAATTTTGTACGTTGGACTAGAAAGGGACTAAGTTATCGCCACAAAAAACAACGACGCGACGGAAAAGAACGATTTTTACCGACAACAAAGGAGTATTATCATGTTTCACGTCTTGTTAGGCAGTCTGCACTCCACTATAGAGGATTCCAAACTTCTTGGACACTATAGTTTCAGGACGAAGAAGGATAAAAACACTTTTTGAATTGACGGGTGTCAAAGCTTTTTATTTACGAAAAAGTCATTGTACCGCACGCAGCTAACGTTATTGCAGCCCTAGACTCCGTTCGCATGTCTGCCGTGCTAATTAAGAGTGCAGTAAGGTGGTTCGTCATCATTTCGAGAAAATCGCGCCTAAAGTTTTTATTTTTTATTTTTATGTTTTTCAATCCTTCTTATGATTTTTTCATATTTGTTTTATTTTTACTGTATAGGAATAAATGAATAGTTTTAACTGAGCTGACCTTCATTAGCACAGCTGCAATGTAGCGTTCTAAATCGCGAAAAAAGCATTTTTGCTTAGTATGCTCTTTAGCGTCTCTATAAGGCGTTCCTAATCAAAAGTGCAGTAAGGCTTGTAACTGCACTTAACGTTTGTAAGATCATATTTAACGAATGCACTGGGTACTTATTATAAATGCAGTAACTCAAATGTAATTTTTTGTATGAGGTATATTGGTAAAATTGTTGTACCACTGCATTTTTACGTAGTATCTTATTATCATAAATCCAATCGCGTTGCTAACAAACAATGCAGCAATCAATTTTACTGCACTTTTTCTTAGTGTGCTCTATAAAGAACCCAATTCACTGGTGCTAATTAATAAAGCAGCAAATTACCATACTGCATTACTTATTAGTCTGAATTGACAGAAGCCTTTGAAAATTAGGTAATGCTAAGTGCAGTGGCTATGCTTACTGCACTCATAGTTAGTAATTTACGTGTCTGGTGTTAACCTTACTGCACTCTTCTTTAAAAAATATCGGTTTCTAAACATGCTAGCTAAATGGGGATCAAATCATCATATAGAGCTTATTTTCACGATCTCGAATCTGTATTTAACTCATTTTTTGAAAAAACCTTACTTACTGCACTCTTTGTTAGCACGGCAGATGTGCTGACGTCATCTTGTCAATTTCTGTTTTTTTAGGCAGTGTCCGGGGCATAAAGGTATTATACCTTACAGGAATAGAGCAACAAACATGAGTTGTCAAATGAAACCTTTTTTGGATGTTTTTTGGAGACTATTCGCAGGCAAAAATAGTGCCGCTAGGTACACGCGCACTCAGCTGTATGTTCCTCTATTCCTGGTATAATATCTTTATGGTCCGGGGTGTGCCCAAACTGAAATGAAAAATTAAAATACTACTTACGAGTACAGACATCTTCTTGTTATTATCGATGCGCACACTCAACTCGGCTTCGAGTCTAAGTGAGCGCATCGGCGCGAGGAGGTCGAGTCGCCGCGGCTCTTCCCACTCTGTGCCCGTCGTGGGCACTCTGATCTCCAGCTTGCTTTGGATGTATCTTAGTCTGTGGGATTTTATTATTGAACATTTTATTAACTGCTAACATCATATAGAGGGACGATGAAAAAAAAATTATAACATTTTTAAAAACTGTTAGACATTTTAATTTTTGAATTTCTTTTAAAATCACTGAAATATAAGTGTTCTGAATTCACGATTATAGCGAGAAGAGAAGTGACGTCATAACTACGTTTTGTCATACAAATCAAGACGACGTGTCATACAAACACCTGTTCGATTGTAATTTCGTTTGAACATTTTGTTTTTAAATTTAGCCTATTTCTGTAATTCGTTTCAAGATGTGAATTTCCAGGATCATTCGCCATCCATATTACAATAGACAGGTTTTCATTGAAAAACGATGCAATAGTTATAGCTGTAATCACTATAACATACAAACCATTGTGGGGGGGGGGGATAAATCCAACGTATCCCCTCCCCTCCCCCTGGATACGTGCTTGAGCTGCTCCATACCAAACTGCAAACCTACTCGAATATTATTGATTATAAACATGTTACAGCCATGTTGTGTTGTGTTGTGTTGTGTTGTGCTTGTGTGTTGTTGTGTTGTGTTGTGCATGTTGTGTGTGTTGTGTTGTGTTGTGTTGTGCAGAGCGTGGGTTCAAGTCCCGCCCGAGACAAATTTTTCAATCTTTAATTTGAAACCTACTCGAGTCTTATGGAACAGATTATTTTTTTCGCTAAGGCGATGTTGGTCCCATAGAGAAAGTTGTTTAATTTGTTGGTCTGGTCATCCCCTTAAAAATCTTATTAAGAAGGACCCTGTAGAAGTGAAACTTCTATTATTAATTCTGGGGTATTTCCTTATTTCTTCCACTATACCCAAAGATATATTATCATTCCTACCTATGCTCATTCTCTGCCGTCCGTATAGCAGTATCGACACTATGTAGAACGTCCTTGGCGACGTCGAGCGCCCTCCGCAACCTCACGACGTCCTGCTCCGCGTCCTGATCGTCATCGTCCTCGGCGTCCACCGTCTTGAGGACGCCTTCAAGTAGGAGCTGGTATTTTGTTAACCTGGGTAATGAGAAATAGCTCAAATAATTAAATTTACTTGCGTCTAAGCCTTGTTCGTAACTGGTTTCGTACAAGTAAAAAAAAATCCTTCATCGTAACTGGTTACGGAACTTCGGTTACGATGGCAGCCGAGCGCATCTTTCAAAATCGTGTAGAGAAAGTAGGCAGCTGTTCCCTGGACGATAGGAACTGATACAACTTGATAATAAACCTTATTGACAAAGATATAAGACGCATAGATCTCACCTCTGCCACACACAAGCGAGCAGATCCCTCAACTGTAGCCTCCCGCATAGAGGCAGTTGTTCCCTGGACGCTAGGAACTGATGCAACTCCTTGTGCTTCCGACGTCGCTCTTTCAGAGCGTCGAGCGCCATGCGCTGACCGCGACAGAAGCGCGACAGGCACGCTGCGTAGCCTGAGTCACCGAGCTGGGGAATGCAACAGTCAATTAACATGGGCATACACCTACCTTACACCCTTGAATAGAACCACCCCATTCCTTCCTGGGTGCGAGGCAAATGTGATCCTTTGATCACGAAAGGCTGAGGCTGTGTTTAGAAAATTTTAAAATAATCTTTATTATTTTAAAATTTTCTAAACACAGCCTTACCTGTTACCTGTTACCTGTTAGAAAATTTTAAAATAATCTTTATTATTTTAAAATTTTCTAAACACAGCCTTTCATTCATTTCTACCGCAACACCACACGGCAAGGAGACGTAGGTGTACACACATAGATACATAAAATCACGCTTTTTTCCCAGAGGGGTAGGCAGAGACTATGAATATCCACTTTGGGCGGTTCTGACACTTGCTTCCTCTAGGTTCATGCATCTTGTCATACATTCCCTACGATTTCGGCTACTTTTAACCTGGCATATTTTAATGACGTCCCTGATCTGGTCTAGGTCTGCCTCTACCAATGTTTCCTTCCACACACACCATACATATCTACACGTACACACAATATTAAAACTCACCGTATGTAATAAAGCATCGGCAATAGGCCCCAGCTGGACGACGTGGTCTTCTGCCGCGTTCCTCGCAGTTATCAGGTCAGAGTATAGCCTGTTGTGCCTCTCCCGTACGCCGGGCAGGTTCGGGAACAGAGCTCTCAGTTCTTCGGGGGGTAGGAGGTGGGGGGAGGACTCCAGCGGCCGGAGGAACGCCCTGGCGAGCGCTCTTAGCCATTTCACGTGAGATCCTTCTGACGTTATCAGCTCTGGAAGTTTTATGTTAGAATTTAGTATTTAGATGCTTCTTTACTATACTTAGGCCATGTGTCACCACTTCTGGATAAGTTCTTAGTAGCATGTCCGGCAGATCGTTCGACATATTTCGTATGAAAGATATGTCAAACGATCTGTCAGATAAGCTATTGGGAGCTTATACGGAAGTGGGAAAACAAGCCCTTATATGGTTATAAACTCACGACCGCATTCCACTACGGGGTTGACAAAAACTTTATTACGCCAATGTTACAATACCAAGGATAACTTTAACCGAATTAGGTTTAATATGAGTCAAGTATTTATCCCATACCCTTTGTACGAAGCGTAACGAGATGTTCATCTCCAGTCGAGCTGTCATTCTATTTATCCCCTCAAATGAATTATCTCAGTGTAGAGATCTACTACGACAGCATGATCATACTGATAATTATGAACCAATTAGTGACATCGCCAGTCGAGCAACAAATCCGTATATTTGTTTTTATAAAACGTCTGTCTCAGCACACGCATGCGTTGTGAGCCTTGGCAACACTTTGGAAACACTTGTAAATACATTGGAGGCTCGGGTCATGTTATCGTAGTAGATAACAGTAGTTCAATACAATTCTTATTCGTAGTTCAATATGATAGGTAAAATTTTAACAGAAATTCCGCGCCACTGCCCAGTCAATGTGAATTGCAAGCGATTGAAGCCCCTTACAAAAAGCCTGCTCCCTAAATCGCGTAGTATCTAGTAAACAATACTGACCATGTATGACCTCCTGCCGTTTCCGCCGCCGCGCAGACAGGACCAGGGTCTCGAGGACCCGTGGGGGGAGACTGTCGGCCCACTGCTGGGGAAGGGTAACCTCCTCCTCCTCAGATAAGTCCGATTGAGATGCTGCAAAGAACAGAAATGCATATTTTTTAGTACTATACTCTTTCTTATGCTGTGGCGGTGGTGTTCCAAAGTCTACCTTTAGGATTCGCAGAAATTCTTCTAGAATATAAGATCTATTATGACGAAAAGTACCAAACTGAGCAGATTGAGCGAAAGTCGATACAAGAAGAGGAACGCGGAGTTTTGTAATCCAATTGTATATATTAATGCTGTATGTTTCTCTAATCCAATAAATAAATAAATAAATAAACGCTATTCGGGTAAGTATGGACTTTTAAAAGGAAAACTTGCCAAGATTAGCTAATCTATTATGGAAGCTCTAAACACGGTAAAATCATAATTGAAGAGTTCCACTTCTGGCAAGGTACTATTTAGCGACTCTGTTCAAAATTTGAAGTCGACACGATAAGAAGAAGAATTGAAGAGTCTATAATACCTAGTAAAAGAACTTACCATGATGTTCAGTAGCAACGGTGTTGCTCTCGTTACTTCTAGAAGACAAGCTGCTTGAGCTGGAGCTTCCAGATGGCGCTGTCGCTGCACCCGGTTCCAGGTCACTGTTGAAAGAAAAGTTGATATTATAGATAATGTATTGAACGCTATTCATGTATTAATTCATTCTTAAACAGGGTGAAATTGATATCATTAGCATCCTATTAAACTAAGAGTCTACCCATCAAACTGAACAGCTTTTACTATGGGAGCAAACCGATCGGAGCAAAAAAATATCTGCTGTTGCATACATTTGAGTCTAGTAAGCATTGCAGTTTAGTATGGAACAGCAGATTTGTTTTTGCTCCTATTGGTTTGCTTCCATATTAAAAGTTGATCAGGTTGATGGATAGACTCTTAATTTAAAAGGATGGTAGTGATATTAATGTCACCCTCTAGTTGATTTCGATTACAGCGACCGCTTTATTAGAAAAGAAGGTACGTCAGGTTTTCAAGTGCATAAGTGTGAGTGTTAAAGACATTTAATGAATTCATCCTTACCCTCCAGAATCTGTCGGAAATAATAAGATAGATAACATAAATAATGCTTACAACTATATTCCCCGAAGGGCCGGTCAGGGGTTTTATAATTATGAGTGTAATCTTAAATGCGTTACATACATAAAGGGATGCTTCAGACCATGCAACTGAATAACTTTCATTACGGGACCAAGACGGAAATTTCGAAAATAAAATCTGCCCATAGAAATCGCGGTTTCAGTGTTGACCCTATTTATAGTGAATGTTGTTCAGTTTGATGGACTGGAGCATTCCTTTAATTATGTAAATGCTTTTAATTTTACACCCTGTACACAGTAATGTAGTACTTATATGTCCGAATCGTTTTTTAAAGAGTGGCACTCAGTCCAGCGTGTCGCTACTCTAAATGGATAGCAAACATAATACTCCACGTATAAAGAGTGGGAAAAACAAATGGAGGCTTATACCCAGCAGTGGGTAGATTCAGGCTGTGGATGATAATGATGATGAGGCACTCGTATTGAATTATAGAGTTTCCTCCATGTTGTAACGTTATAAAGACATAAAACCCAAAAGCTAAATAAGTTCTTCTATACACAACGTTAACACCCACGTATAAGTTTACTTCAAGATCGAATTAAACCGAATCACAGAAACGGTCTACAAAACTGGCAACCTTTAATTGCCAAAGCCTGCCAAACATTAATGTAGTCTCTAAAATCTTTATGTCCGTTATTATTGCTTCTTATAACGGCAATTATTAGCTGCGACGGCGACGTGGCAATCATGTACAGTCATAATCATAATCAAGTTTTTAATTGCGAGAATACATAGTGGTCGAAGCCAATCAGCAGGAAAACATCGTAAGGAAATCTGGCATTTATTGTAGCAACTGTCCATTGTAAATGGCGACGGCGACACTACTCGTATAACTCGCTATAGATATGAAAAGTCATCATTAGAACGTGAAATTAAAAATAGCTCGTAACAAAATGTTTGGAAAGGAACTAATCTCAAATCAATCCCAAAGTTCATACCGAACCACAGCAGGAGCAAAGCTCGTGCCATCGTCGGAGCCCTCACCGGGCACTACGCCACAGGCACGATGATGCACAAGATGAAGCTCCCCTAGATCCCAGCTGCCGAGCATGCGTAGATGAGACCACGGAATATATCTTTTGTGACTGCGCTGTCTTGGCGGCTAAACGCATGCTGTACCTCCTGGGAGATGTTAATCCCATACCGAGAGAAACAGGTTTCTTCCCCTGAACAGTATTGCCTCCTTTGCAACGTTTTTGGAGGGTGAACGAAATAAATATGTAGGGGCCAACACAAAATATCTCATTGAGTCGAAGTGTTGCTGGCTTGCTACCCCTCATAACATTAGAAAACTCATTCGTAAAGGAAAGTCTGATTGTTGAAGAACATTCAAGTTACTTCTGATATTAATAAATGAACGCAGTACGTGTTCCAATGGGTTGAGAGTACACACATCGGAACGCAATTAGACCAGGCGCTTCCCGTCCATGCACAATTGTTTGTATTTTCGTTTCCTAGCGCGGCTGACCTTTGCTGCCGTTGACTCATTAGCTATTGCTTTCATTAATAAATTCACATCAATGAAACTTTACTATGTTTTTTCATCTGCATCCTGCTTACACTTACTCGTACAAGCCATGGTGGTCCAGTGGCGAGTAACCATGCCTGCCGTGCAAGAGGCGATGGTTAAATCCCCCATGCCGACTCGTAACAATGATTTTTTCGGAATTTTTGTAGGTAGGTACGATTTGTACCACCACTGGCTTTTCGGTGAAGGAAAACATCGTGAGGACACGTGCTTGCTTCAAATTCACATCCCCACAATTACTGCTAGAAAACGTTGATTCGTTTTTTATCACCAGGAGTGCGATTATTGAATCTCATTAGGTGAGCTCAGCTGTTGAAAATGTCAAAATAACTATGGAGATACGTATCTTTCTCCTGCTGATTTGAATCTCAAAAATCATACTTCAGGAGTGCGATTTTTTTAAAGTCGGATCAGCCGTAGAAAGATGCATATCTCTATAGTGATATTTACAATTTCAACTGCTGAATTCAGCGAATGAGTTTCAAAAATCGCAGTCCTGTAGTGCGATTTTTGAATCTTATTCGCGGAGCTCAGCATTTGAAAATGTCAAAATTACTATGGAGATACGCAACATTCTAATCCTGATTTGACTTTAAAAAATCATACTTCAGGAGTGGGATTTTTTAAAGTAAAAGCCGCAGTAGAAAGATGCGTATCTCCATAGTAATTTTGACATTTTCAACAGCTGAGCTCACCTAATGAGATTCAATAATCGCACTCCTGGGTGATAATTGGTGTCTTTATCACCTGATTAATTGATCATAGAGGCGATTAAAGTTACGACTATAAAGATTTTTATTGAAACCCAAATCACCTGTTATGTAGGACCATTCATAAATACTCGGTGTCTCCAAATAACCTAGAGAATGTTATCACATCTTATTTCTTTTTTTAAGAAAATAATTCTAGATTTTAAGTCAACCATAAAATCGTCGTAAAATAGAAATGTCATGATGATTATATTTTTTCAGGACTAATCCCTACCTCCATTCCTAAGCACCTAACTAAATAAAGTCTTAAATATACCAAAAGTGAACTTACTACAGCTTAGTTTAGTACCTACTTAAAAAGGTAGTTGAAGTAAAGCCTTTCACCTTCACCGTCCCAAAAGTAAAAAGGTACGCTCGTAAATGGTAAAGAAAAATCAAAGAACATCCCAGGTTCCACATCAAAGGTCATAAAACCGCGTCTAAGTCCCTCCAGATCTCTATAATGAGATCTGTAAAAGCACGAGAACCTCTCAACAGCCTCTTACCTCTATAAATGAATTACTAGGGTTCGTGAGGAGGTATATACTATTGAGCCTACCGTACATACCATACACACCTACTAAAGATGCACTTACGAAAATGTGTTTAAAACTAGACGAGAGCGTCGGTGGCGCGTTGCGGAGAGCTATGGAAACTCAATCTTGAGGTCCGGGTTCGAATCCGCACGGACCACATGCCATGTACCAATGAGTTTTTCTAACTTATGTACGTAAGGGTGCGTGCACATCTGACGAACGCGACGCGAATGCGCAGCTCGCGAGCGGATCGCGAACGTCTCGCGCGAACTGCGCGGTTCCATTTTATGCTCGTGCGTCGCTGCAGTAGCGCAATCGCAGCACGTTCGCCAGATGTGGACGTTCCCTAATACCGACTGCTCTCAAATGGTGAAGGAAAACATCGTGAGGAAACCTGCATACGCTGAAGAAGAAATTTCGATGCGTATTTGTGAAGTGTACCAATCCGCATTGGACATGCGTGGTGGATTGTGGTGGGTTTCTTATAGTGGTTGAGATCATTCGAACCTGGAGAGCGATTTTTGAATCTCATTTGGTGAGTTCAGCAGTTGAAAATGTCAAAATAACTATGGAGATATGCATCTTTCTACTGCTGAGTTGACTTTCAAAAATCATACTACAGGAGAGCGATTTTTTAAAGTCAAATCAACAGTGAAAAGATGCGTATCTCCGTAGTTATTTTGACATTTTTAACAGCTGAGCTCACGGAATGAGATTCAAAAATCGCACTCCTGTTTAAAAACAGCGTCTAAATCGCTACATATTGTCATAAATATTGTATGCTGTCGCGATTTTGTCTTTTGATGATTGTATAGCCTAATCTCAGAAACTACTGTAGGGATTTTGATATGGTTTTCACTAATAGATAGACAGGTTCATGGGGAAGGTTTATGTACCCGTGAGAACCAACCAGGGCGGCGGATCGCTACAGAGTAAATAATTTGTATTCCGCATAAAACAACCAATAGATGAGCTCATAGTTTTTCTATGCTATGACAATTCTATTTCAATTTATAACCTGGACTATTAACTAACACCACGGGACCACGGTTCCACTAATCAAAACAATTGCTAAGTGGTTCCATTCCATTACCTTACCTACAGTTAATGGATTCCAGTTACACACTTACTATACCTACACGGGGGTGTAGTGGAAAATGTTTGACATTGAATCTCAAGGGAGAAATGTTGGTTTAACTATTCCATATTCAAACATGACTATACAGGTGTATGTTTAAATGCGTAACGTACTTAAGGGGTCGCTGCAGACCATCAAACTTTCAGTATGTGAAGGTGAACAAACTTAAAATCCCGGCTACTATCTATGGTGGTAGTAATCGTTACATAAAAACCACGTCAGAGGCCGCAAGGCGGTCTGAAAAAATCTCTGATGCCAGGGCTTGCTGCCCTCACGATAAGAACAAAAAGAAAATTAAAATCACGAGAAAATTGTTCGTTCCATAGAAAATATCAATAGCATCTTGATCCAAATGCATGGGAACATATTTTTTAGTAATAATACGATTATCTATTCTAGGCCGAAACCACACGCATAATGCAAATATAAAATGTAGATACATTGGTATGCTCTTTTTGGGAAGTTGGTTAAAACAGTTCGTCTACCAAAACAAAGTATCCCAGACTAATAGTCTCGGATCCATGTCAGAAACAACAGATAACGCAAAACTATCATAGTTTGTCGACGTCATGCCTCGGTATGTGCGTACGAGTATGAGCTGAGATAAGACGGACAGACAAATTGAAAGACATTTTGTTTGCTATGGAAAATATTTCTTTTTCACTAAGTACCTAGGATACAGGTTACATAAAACTTAAGGGGGCTACCTCCTGGTTTTGGGTAATTTTGTAACCATTTTATTCATTAACTATGCCACTTTTTGAGCTGAAAAATAAACTGAACCATCTACACGATATGAGAAGTGGTGTGGTTTTTCCAGAAACCGATTTTAATAAATAAAACTGAAGAAAAGGGAATCTAAAGTCACTCACAAGTCAAGTGACAAGTCAAGTCACAGTCCTTTTTTCCCAGATGTAACCATTTTACTCTTACATTTTTAATCGGAAGATAATGAAAATGTACAATATTGTTCACAACACAATTTAGAATGATGCGGTTTTCTAACTTTTTCGAAATTCATAAAAAATCATCTCATTTTTCAAAGAAAACGGCTAAATTCTGACCGGAGCCACGCGCTTGATCGCATCGATTAGCATGGAGAGTCGTGGTCCGAGGATGATACGCCTTTAATGTGTTTAATTATATATTGATGCTTCAGACCTTTGTATTGAACAAATTTCACAATAGAGCCAATGAAATAGCGCAAAAAAAAATATGTTGTCGTTCCATAGAGATAGAAAATGTCCATCCACTACTCGACCTAAATGAACAGCAGTTTTTTTTCGCGCTTTTAGATGTTTGCTTGTTTCATTTGGAGTAACTGGATTTTATGTTCCAAAAAATCAATTGAGAACAACATCATATTATTATACACCTAATTCATTCTGACATTAATTTGAGTAATTCATGTTTCTTTTTGTGTAAATATTTATCTACACAAAAAGAAACATGAATTGCTCAAATTGCCGAAGACAGCAACAAATAAAAAGATTCTGACAATTTAAATATCACAAACGCAATGATCCCGATAAATCTGCAACAAATAAAATGTTGGTTCTCGCGTAAAACTATTCGAATCAAACAAAACACCCCCTTTGTGAAGTGAACAGAAAAAAATAATAGAAATGCCAGTTCGCCATTTAAGAGGATTTTCCCTCAGTAGCATTCTCATCACAAAATTTTAGATTCTTAAAAGATAAAGATAAAGAAAAACAAAAAAGTTCAGCATCAACTTATAAAATTCTAAATGCTATTTTATACAATGCTTTTATACGTTTTTATTATAGGTTTATTTGTATTGTACATCATTTGACTTCACTCTTTTTTAACAGGAAAATAAATAGTAGGTAAAGCCTGACCAGAAATATAAAAAACCTCGCCATGTTGCGGAAAATCATAGGAACTAATTTTGGTACTTGGAACACTAACGTTAAAGGTGACAGTCGATTGCAGCGCCACCAAACCAGGTTTTTTATATTCCTGGTCAGGCTTTATATTATTGCATATTTAGGGCCTGTTTCATCACTTTTGGATATGTTCTTGTTAGCTTATCCAACAACTAATTTCACATGTTTTGTACGAAGAATAATTATGTCAAATGAGATCGGATAAGCTAACAAGAACCTAATCTGAAGTGGTGAAACAGGCCCTTAGTATCTCACAAATTTAATATTAAGTGTTGCACATTTTTTTTTCTTTATT
Source organism: Agonopterix heracliana (assembly GCA_963693445.1). Lineage (NCBI taxonomy): Eukaryota > Metazoa > Arthropoda > Insecta > Lepidoptera > Depressariidae > Agonopterix > Agonopterix heracliana. The sequence continues at coordinate 7,907,666 of OY856331.1, forward strand.
ATACATTTTTAATTTTGTAATTTCTGAGTAGACTCCGAGACATGGGACAAACAAAATGAGACATGCGGGTGCATGGGAGATAGAAGCGGTTCTATGAAGACCTATTCCCTTCTCTAGGCAGAGACTTACAGAGACGCAGACTATTAGTCACATATTTAATCATATGCCATAGTAGTTAGCAGTAGTTACCTTTCAGACATGGTCCTCCTGGCCAGCATAGCAACGGTCGGCGGCTGGCTCCCGGCCGGCAAGGATATATTGCGGGACACCCGAGGCGCTTGCGTCGCCATGGTTACGTTCACTATTCACTTTATTGTCTTATCACATTATATACTTTATCACTTTGGTGTTAAGGTTTACTGTGTGGTTGAAGGTCGGTTTAAATTGTGGTGACAGCGATGTGCCTACTCTATGCAGACTGGTTGGAAATTTACGATAAATAATGGGGATATTGTTAATATTGCAATTCTCGAAGGTATACAGAATTGATGCAAAAGCAATACCAATTGTAATCTTATGAAAATACAAAAAAAAATGGGGCTCTTAATACCAATTGACAGTTTCCATTTTCTATTTGGTATGAAAAATCTAAAAAATCTGAATTGTTTTTTCCGAACATTGTTTTCTATTCTGTTAAACTGTAAACAATTTTTAAATTAATAATAATTTCACTGCTGCTCCTTTCTAACACGTTCAAAATATAACTTGAAGGAAAGGGATACCTATCACCGCCCCCACCTATCTAATCCGCGAAAAAAGTTCTTGCAAATGTTTCCTAGTATGATCCCATTAAAACCTTGCTAAGTAGTGAAGTTAGATCCAACTATTCACTAGATATCTCTAACATATTATGGTTTGTCAACTACGTTTCTGCAAAAACCTAAGATGGTTTGATTCCCTATGTGCGGTTCCGAAGGTGAAAGGGCAGATGTTTATGTACTCTACCTATTAATGGGGTACATAAAGGTTGAACTCGCGATCATAATCCTTTTCGGGTTGGCCAGAAATTTTGCAACAACTATGTTTGCTAACAAAAATGTTGTAGGTACCTTTAACAAATCTTCGTGTTCCCTGACGCATAAACCTACGTTTTGCTGAATATAATAGCCGGTGCCCAGACCACATACGTATTATACTGTCTTAATATGCGGTTTTTTAAGAATATGACCAGAGCCCTGGCACAGAGGATTGTGGCCCTGGCCCTGTTCAATAAACGTGACAAGTGACAATTGACAATGACAATTCGGAGTACATTGCTGAATGACGCTAAACTTGCAGTGCTAAATGAGACAGCAGTTTTCGATGTTGATCTCATAGGGAGATGCTTCAGTTTGATGGTCTGACCATCTCATTAAAAAACCACAAGTATAATTAAGAAGGACACTGTATATGCTTCCATCTATGTTTAGCTCATCGAAAACTAACTGAAAGTGGGCACAGCATGAAAATATACATTTGGAGGGGGTCGCCAAGGTCGTCTCTAACAATTGGTAAGTCAGTCTTTCCTGAAAACGCACTACGATTTGTACCTACGTGGAAACTGCCTAAAGTTAAGTGTTTAGTTAAAATTATTTACGCGCTTAACCATCGATAATAACCTAACTACGTTACGTTTTAGTGGTTTTACAGATTTATTACTTTGGCAAGATACTGAGAGGTGAATGGAAAATATATGTATTTCGGACAAGGCGTAGATTTGGAAGATTTTGAGGATACCTCCTCAAAATCTTTATTACCATAAAGATGTAGTGAAAACGATGTTACGTATTTATTAATGTTTCATTTCAATAGAACAGTCTAATGAATGAGGTAAAGGAAAAAAAACGTAGAATTTTCTTGGAAAACAAAAATTTACATAAAATCTGTCACATGATAATATAATATAATTATATTTAGCATTCTCACTTTTGATAAAGTCAAAGTCAAGGTCAATATAATTTATTCAATATAGGAGCTTGAAGCACACTTAAACGTCAATTCTTTTTTAAGTTACCACCGCTTCGGAACGTGTTGTCGCTGTAGAGAAGATGCGGCCAGAAACTCTACAGCATAGATAGTGTTATACGATTTTTTATCAATAAATGAGAAAGAATGATAATTATAGTGACTTACTTAGTTTGCAAACGCGGGACAAACTATGGGCATAGCATGCCACCCCCGACAAAACGAGAAAAATCGAGACGAGACTATCTTTATTTAGGCATACCTACGAATCTATCTATTTAGAAAAAAACATTCAATTCTCAACAGCTTATCAAGTTCTCCTTGTTGCCTCTTAAAAACAACTTTTTTCTACAACTTTTCTTACCATAATAGATAAGAAAAATGACTTTATTCCATGTCTGTCATAAAACCTATGTTTAGACACGCAAGGGCACCTTGGCGGAAACCTAGACACTTAGTGCTTACCAAGTCTAGATATATTAGCATAGGTTTTAGGTCTTAGCGCCTAGGCAATGAAATTCTACGGACGTCATAGTTATAGACGTGATGTTTTTTTTAAATTATCCTTGTCAACGATAATTTAATATGGACTTTATGTGTTAATTGAGTTATAGATCGGTTCCAGGTTTTAGAGGATATACCCGCAAGTGCGCCCTATAAAAACGAAGTTTGATTTTATCTTGAATATTAACCTATTAAATTCTACGACATTTTTTAAACACGATCTTGAAGCTAATATCCGTGTCGGTGGTTTGTCAGATTTCCATTAAAATGTGTAGTTTTAAAGTTACGATTAATTTAAGATTCTTAAGAGTCTTTGAACCGTGTAACTCTAAAACTACAGGGTGTTAGGGAAAACAGTAACATTTCTTTAATGGGTAATTGTACTCATGACATAATACTGAACAAATTTCCTAAAAACAATAAAAGGGAAATTCGCAATAAAAAATTTCGACTGTCATAAAAATATTATTGATTATAAACATGTTACAGCCATGTTGTGCTATTTCGAATCAAATTAAAGATTGAAAATTTCGTTCTCTGGGTTGTGGACTCGGTGGTGTAATTGGTTAGCACGTTTCCCCGGTTTGGAAGAGCGTGGGTTCAAGTCCCGCCCGAGACAAATTTTTCAATCTTTAATTTGTCATAAAAATGTTCGATCAGTTGATTGCATTTAGTATGGAAAGTCGAACAATTTTTATGCTAATTTCCTGTTTTTAAGCAAATGTTGTTCAGTATCATGGGTATACTATCATCACCCCTTAAATTAATGCAACTGTTCACTCTCAACACCCTGTATACCAGGGTGTAACAAAACACCCTAGTAATACTTAAGGGTTTGCTTCACCCATCAAACGGAACAACTTTCACTATGGAAACAACGTCGAAATCGCGAAAAAAATCGGCTGTCCCAGCGTTTTGTCACACCCTGTAGTAGAAGGAGGTAGAAGGTACATTTATCGATTTCTAATTTCTATTTAACCGAAAAAACGAATCGGTTAAAGATTAACCTAGATCATAAAGGTTATTAATACAAATCCGTCGGCAGCGAATGATCTATCAAATAAATAAACTATCATCTATTTCGGTATGTTATTTTCAGCTTCTAACGTAAACATGCCTGAATAAATGTCCGATTTGTAATTTGTGGATTTGATCTGATTGTAATCAGTGAGTCATGCCAATGTTTAGATATCTGCGAAGATGCCATAGATCAGGGATAGCGAATCCACATTTTCATTAAGGGTATATTTCCGTTGGCGCGCTCCATACAAACGTAGTCTGGTGATATTTTCAATACTATCCAATTAAAGTCGATGAAATTTTTCAGAAACAATCTAAAACTAATCTCTATGTTCGTATGGAGTCAGATTTTCGTTAAAATATACAGTTTTAATGTTACGATTAATTAAAGATTTGTATGGAAATCTTTGAGGCACTGTAACTTTAAAACTATACATTTTAACGAAAATCTGACTTGATTCTTAGAAAAAAGAATGAAGTCAGATTTTCGTTAAAATAAAACTAGTAAACTAATCTCTATGTTCTTACATAGAGATTAGTTTATAGATTGTTTCAGAAAAATGTCATCGACTTTAATTGGATAGTATTGAAAATATCACCAGACTACGTTTGTATGAAGCGCGCCAACGGTAATACCCTTAAGTTTTTAAAGTTGATTCATATTAAGATGTCCAATCAAATTTCTACTCGTCATATTAAAAATTGTCGGCCACTTATCGGCAAACATGTTTATAATAAAGATTCGCCATCTCTGCCAAAGATAGGTACAAATTATAACTACTGGAGTAAACAGATCGAAGCAAACAAAAAAATCATCTGTTGCATACATTTGAGTCGAGTAGGCCGTCTACACGCAGAATATTCAATACGTAAAACGTGCAAAACGCAAAATGTTCTATTCGCAAAATGGTCAATTTCGCGAAATGATCAAAACGCAAAACGTTCAACGCGCATTGCAGTTTAATATGGAAAAGCAGATTTTTTTTCACTCCGATCGGTTTTCTCCCATAGTGAAAGTTGTTTAGTTTGATGGGTAGACTTTTAGTTTAAAAGGATGCTAGGATAGGATATATCAATTTCACCCTGTATAAATCGGTAGAGTTATTGGAAAGTTCCTTGAACACTATTATTGAAATGTGTACCTACATCTCGGGAAATTTAGTCGTGAGCATATACCAACCAACGCATAAACAATTATGAATTAAACACAAAACCTTTCATTTTAAAGTCGGTTAGAAAGTCGATCTAACAATTAAGTCGGCAGTAAAAGCTAATATAAATTCACGTCTAACTGTCCGTCTGCTCATAGACCATAATGTTCTACTGGCTAACTATTATAGCTGTTAAATAGCACTGTCTTTTTTTAAATTAACCGTACTGGGTATAAGTGTAATTGTATTTTATACGATACTTAATTTTCAAATCTTATTTGTTGATAGACAGAGTGCGTATTCAACATTAACTTAATATTACTATAATATTACGATAGTATATTAAGTTTATGGTATTCAATATTAAAGAATCCTGAAATCCATTATAGTACCTACGTAAGAAACAAGTATAATCACGGACCTGAAAAAAAGACGGACGTAATCTCGTCTAATCACGAGTGAAGCACCCATTTCTTTTGTGTGCGTGCTGTCACGCGGTACATAATGGTGACGGGTGTCGGACCTGCGCCTAGAGCTAGTGCATCTGTGTGAGTGTAGGTCCCTTGTAGAAAAAACGAAAATGTAGGACCTTGCATGCTTCACATCTTTTTAGTGTCACATTACGTCCGTCTTTTTTTCAGGTCCGTGAGTATAATACCATTATTCCAGGTTGGAAGGATGGTGACATGACATGACTCCTAATAACAACATTGTAAGTTTGAAAATTGCCTGTTTTAAACACCTTCTTATGTGTTTTGATTAGAATTTCAATGAGAGCTAAATTAATTGGATTAGGTCTTTAGTTTTTACCACAGATCACCTCCAATAGATACCGCATACAGGGCAACCGACGCGCACCACACATCTATGATTTTGCACTGATATATGCAACGGGATAGAGCGAGATCAGAATAGTGCGACCTTGAAATGGCCAATCATGTTGCATTATTTCGTGCCCCGCTACCCGCACCTACCGCCAAAAATGGTGACTTCGGGCCTGTACGAAATTTTCATCATACGGTATCTATTGGGGGTTATCTGTGGTCTTTACATTTCACATACGCATCCAAATTATTTCTTCAACGTATCTAGGTTTCCTCACGATGTTTCCCTTCATCGTTCCATACCCTATGATTATATCAAAGCTTATTAGAAATATTCTACATAATTCCCTAGCGTCTAAAATAGTCGGAATTTCAAGAAACCCCCGAGGCGAGAAATTTCATTACATTCACTCACAAGAACTTACGAAGTTATCGTGAAAGATGAAATATTCAAACCACGTTATTACTCGTATAAAGAGGTTTTTGTATTCAAACAAGAATTTAAGTATGGTAAATAAATAAAGTCGACATGTGTATCCTGCCTATCCTAACCTACGGTGCTCAAACATGGTCTTTAACAGAATCACAGAAGTCCAAACTCAAGGTTTGCCAGAGGGCGATGGAGCGTAGCATATTGGGGATCAAACGGACAGATCGTGTCAGGAACTCCACAATACGCCAAAAAACACAAATAGCCGATGTTGGTGAGAAAACCGCCAATTTGAAATGGGATTGGGCCGGCCATGTCTGTCGATTGCATCCGGAAAGATGGGCCAAAGTCTTAACACCTTGGATCCCGGAGAATGGACGTCGCCGTCAGGGTCGACCCCGAAAGAGATGGAGAGACGACTTGGATGCCTTCGACGAAAAGTGGGTGGAACTGGCTCAGGACAGGGATGCGTGGAGGATAAGGGGGGAGGCCTTTGCCCAGCAGTGGGATGAAACAGGCTAAGGAAAAAAAAAAAAAAAAAAAAAAAAGTTACCTATTTAGTCCGAAAATTTCATATCTGCAGTAAACTTTTACGTAATATCAGCATGTTTTTTTGTTCAAAATAGGGCATAATTTTATTGAAACAATAATTTTTGAAGACTAATCAGAATCACATACAGTTACAGATATATAGGTTATGTTTAGTTATTTATTTTTAATGTATCTATCCCGTTGTTTTCTTCAAATAAAGATTTGATCATAGTTTATGAGAAACAAGAATATAATCACAACCAATTATTAACAATTTTAATCTTACGTAAAAAATAAGCACTACATAAATTTTGTCTAAATGTTTATCTCCTAGTATCTACACGTCTCTACCGAAACGGGATAATAGCATGATCCTTTTTATACAGTATGTAAAAAAGGAGACTATGTGCGAAACTTTTCATCAAACAACCCTACACAATCAACCCTGTATTTCCTAAAAACTATGTTCGTTCTATTCATCGCAATTTCCACGAGCCTAAATGAAAATTTTCTACAGAATAGCACATTTCTAAACTTGCACTGAACAAATTAAACCACCACATTGACACTGTTACTAATATCCCAATCCAGCATGACTAACTAAATATGAAAAAAAAAAAATTTGCAAATCTAACAATCTTAGGACCTTGTTTATAAATGATCTCAAATCGAGCACTTAACTAGAAAGTAGGCTGGGGATCCCACTGCAGGGCAAAGGACAAAAGAAAAATGGTGAGAGGGCCATACTCTACACCACCATGCAGGTCAATGCCAATTGATGGAAGCAAGCTAGGAGCCAAAATGCTGCTTGCTTGCTTATTTGCATACATTTTTTATAATTGCAAAAATTGCTTATAATTGCATAAACCCAAAAAACAAACTTTGTAATTACTAAGTTAAGTAATAGATTTTCTTAGATTTTTTTTGTATCTTACGTTTCAATCTTAACGCCCACGGACGCGATATTATTAAACAACCCATTTTTTATCTATTATCTTAAAGCCGAGTTCCGACCGGTTAATATTGAACGCGTAAATCATAAAATATTACTTTTTAATTTGAATTTAATTAGTTAAGACAGCCGTACTGGATTGGTATATAGAAAAACAATACAATATAAAGGTAGACACACACAACCGACCGCAAAGAGAACTGCGACGCGACTGTGCCGCTGACAGGTGGAGTGGAATCGACGAGATAACACTAAACGCCACGAAGGGTTAAGGGCTTAGAAAGAATTTTATTTTTTGCGCTAGATTTTCAGACAATAGATGAGTTTTTTTGTCAAAGAAATAACGGATTTTTCTTTTACGAAAGTCGGAAAATTATATCTGAAAATCCCTTTTGATATTACGGGTGAAAGATTTTAGATAATTGTACTTTTATAAGGCCTTTCTACACTTTCCGAACTAATTCCACTTTAATTTAATCCACTTTACTGACATAAAACTAAATAACTAACATTATGAGATCAAAATATCGAAGAAAAAAGCAATGCCGTTCCATACATTTGGGTCGAGTCACCATTCACGTTTTCTATGGAACATCTGATTTTTTTTTACAATTTCATTGTTCGTCTCGTAGTAAAGGTTCTTTCAATTTGATGTGTATGACGCACCACCTTAAGGCTAGGTTATCCCAGTGCAAGCGTCTCTTTCTTGCAAGCATAAGTTTACAATTAGCCATCCCGCTCCAATTGAAAGCAGGATCGCAAAAAAACGTGTTTTTCGTCAATATCTTTGCTCATGGGAGTTTCTAAGCTAAAAATTCTTCTGAGTTCACTAGAAATATTTAATGTATTTAGTTAAGTACAAGAACAAAAAGTTAAATATCAGCAGTTTAATCATAGTATTGAAAAAACATAACAAAAAGGGGTAACTTTGGGATGTTTTTCTATCCAGTAAACTTAATCTAATCGTGTAATTGAGAACAGTCGCCCGATCCTTAAATAAGACATAATTTAATTTCAGACTTTAAAACAGTTTAAAACACTTTCGTTCGTGTTCAAAAAACGGCCTCGACGGGATAACAGCGTCTTATGTAGGTAACATAATTATTAAAATTAACACCCTGTTATATTTTTATCTGGTCCTTAAGATTTCCTAAAAAAAATATAGAATAAAAGTATTGTAACTCGTATGCCTGGTCTAATAAGATACATTTAACACACTCATTAGTACGTACGTATAAATCGCTTGTGTTGTACGAAGGATAGAGAGTGCTACCAATAGTTAGAAATAAGTGTTTGAATCTAATAGGTATACATTTTTAATCAAGTACATTTTCAACTGACGACGACGACCCGGCGACTTCTGTTGACGACCCGGTTGGTGTAATGGTTACCACGCCGGACTGCCAAATCAGGGTCCTGGGTTCGAATCCCGGTTCGGTCATGGATGTTATATGTTCGTGCCGTTGTTGTATGGCTTCCATAATAAAAGCCTTTAGAGCTAGTTTGGGATCATTACAATGTATGTGCCTGTGAGCGTTTTTTTTTTTTTTTTTTTAATTAACTGTAGTAAAGATTCTGACCACCCCAATAGAGTTTATGTATGTATAATTGGCCTGAAACAACTTTCCAGTGGAAATTAACGAAGCTACGGTGACAGCGTAAACAACCTAGCGGAAAATTATAAAAAGCCACGCGTTTATTAATTTTAGAAGTACTCTCCCTAATTGCTTAAGTTTCCATGAGGGTTTCAAAGAAAACATTTTATTACTTTTTTTAATACTGATGAATTCAATCAGTAAGTTCATATTTTATAGCTTTCAAAATCAACCAACCAACTCCATGATATTCTATGGATTCAACAGACGAGAATATTTCGTTCGTCTTCGTCTCGATTTTTGTCGTTTTCTTGGCGGTGGCATGCTAGAGGGGCAGTAGGCCTCGCATGCCACCCCCGAGAAAACGATAAAACTCGAGATATGCCTCCATCTTTATTATTTTACGTACGCCAAAAAGAGCGCGCATGACGTTTTTCTCGTTTACCTAAACGCTTTGTCGTGGGTGCAGGTCAGGCTTTAATACTGGCATAGATAGGTAACAGACAATTATGCCTTCAAATATTCTCGTCTGTTGAATCCATAGAATATCATGGAGTTGGTTGGTTGATTTTGAAAGCTATAAAATATGAACTTACTGATTGAATTCATCAGTATTAAAAAAGTAGCTGCTAGCTAGCTGTGCTGGAATATAAAAAACCTGGTTTGGGGGCGCTGCAATCGACTGACACCTTTAATGTTAGTGTTCCAAGTCCAAAAATTAGTTCCAATGATTTTCCGCAACATGGCGAGGTTTTTTATATTTCTGGTCAGGCTTTAAATGCCAACTAATACCCGATTATCGCAAATCACACGAACCGAATATTTCTCACACAAGAGACATTCCATGGACCAGACCTTCTGCCAATAACCGAACGATATGCTATTATGAATTATGACGATTAAAATGTTTTCTCTACCTAAACATAGTAGACAAAGTTATCAAACTCTTTCCATACAACTACAATTATTCTTAATATGCGGACATATTTAAAGGGGACGATCAGACCGTCAAACTGAACAACTTTCTCCATGGCACCAACGCGAAAAAATGTCAGCTGTTCCATACAGAACTGCAAACTCGAGCCAAATCAACCAACACAGCAGATTTTTTTTCGCGATTTCGATGTTGGTCCTATAGAGAAAGTTGTTCAGTTTGATGATCTGATCATCCTCTTAAAAACTGTCCGCATATTAAGTTGGACCAGGTATATATCTAATCTAATCTAAACTATTATAAAACTGTAACTTAAGTGTGTCTGTACATTGAAGATATTTACAAAAAAAAAATTACGATATGGTTTTTAGGTATGACTATGACTTTTTTTAGAAATTTTGTCAGTCTGTTTGTTTGTGTGTTTGTTTGTTCGCGCATCACGCAAAAACGACTGAACCGATTTTGATGAAACTTTTTTTGTTTGATAGCTTATGATCTGACTTAAAATCTGGTATATAATTTGTGCCGACGAAGTCGCGGGTAAACACTCGTTATTTTATAAAGTGTGAAGAGCACTGACATAAAAGTGACGCTATTTGAGTGAAATAAACAATTCTTTTTCTTCGTTTTCGGTTCTAAAATGCAAACTTTTAATTTTCCAGAACGTCAATACGTCTTATACAAAGAACTAGGGTGTGTCCAGGTCATCTTGACCCTAATACAAAGGTGTTAGGAAAGAGGTAATAGGGGGTGAAGAAAGGGAAGAGGTGGAGGGGAATAAAGGACGCAGAGAAGGCGTGGCTAATTTACGCGGGAAATTAGCTCGCGTTAACCTATATTTGCTTTATGGTGTTAGACTGGCCTTAATGCGTGCAGTGTCAATAAGGTGTAAGGCTTAAATTGCGCATCTCCTTAATATGCTGACTTTTTTTTAAGATAATAATCAGACCATTAACCTGAATAACTTTTTCTAAGGGACAAATATCACAATCGCGAAAAAAATCACCTGTTCCATACAAAACTGCAATCCAATTCGACCCAAATGTATGGGACAGCAGATATTTTTTTCGTTATTTAAATGTTGGTGCTAAATAGAAAGTTGTTCAATGTCATGGTCTGATCATCCTATTAAACAACCGTCAGCATAATATTAAGTTGGACCCCGTATAGGCTGATGATGATGCTATAACAGTAACAAAATGGATCAGGCAACGAACCGACCAAAAGAAAACTAGAATCGCAAATAAACCCCACCCCTACGCCGCAGGGAACAAAGACTACGTCAAGTCTACGGGAACGCCTAGCAAACACCGTAACAGCGCCGTATTGCGACGTTATGGAGCAGCCTGTATCTTTATGCGTTCTTAGGGCGAGGCTAGCGCACCCTGTTGCTGTGACGTCATGCGTTATGGAGGTTAGGGGATCGGAGGTCGAATGGTATTGTCAATTCTTTCGCATGCATCGTTCATCATAATGTTCAGGGTCCTTTTTAATGAATTGTACAATGTGGTTCTAGTAATTTTGAGACTAGAGGATTTGGGGAACTAGTCCGTTTGGTACATTGGACATGGTACACTAGCTAGCCAATGCCATAAACCGAAGCCTTCTTCTGAAATAGTGCATAGTATTTTAAACAACTTTCTCAATGAGACTCCCTTCGAAATCGCAGAGACTATATAGTATAAGAGATAAGTGTACTTTTTGCAACCATCAGCAGCAAGGCTGATTCAGTTTTTATGGGGTGTAGAGCATCTCTGTGATGGGGATGGAACAGGTCTGCCTGCATACCTCCAGTCGGTTTAGGATTTACAGACGTTTAAAGGTCAGTAAAAAATTAACGATCAGCTGCAAGGCTGCACTGTAGCTATGTGAACAGAACAAAAACTGACATGGACTGCTAGTCGGTTTAGGATATACAGCCGTTCAAAGGTCGGACCTTTGAAATGCTGTAACTCCTAAACCGACTGATGAACCATGCCAGTTTTTGAACTGTTCACATAGCTACAGTGCATACTATAATAATATCATTACATTTTTTACGTCTGTAACTCCTAAACCGACTGGAGTTATGCAGGCAGAACTGGTCCATCCCCAACACAGAGATGCTCTACACCCCATAAACATTGATTCAGCTTGCTGCTGATGGTTGCAAAAAGTACACTTATCTCTTATAATAACACTATGTATAAAAGATTTAACATAAAACAAACCATAAATAAATAATAAATTGGACATTATTACACAGATTGTCTAGCCCAGAACCAAGTCCAGATACTGAAAATTGTCTGCGAAATATTTCATAAACAGATATTGCATTAGCTGCAATTTCAAAACGGAGCAAAGGCAGTACCTTTAAAGAAATTACCAAATCCTGTGATGTTGTAGAATTGGTCTGGTGTAGAATTATTCATTTGTAAAATTGTTTATGTGCATAATTAATAATTTGTCGAATGATCAGAGAAAACAAAGGTAACGTTCCTTAATAACAAAGAAAGAAACGTAAACCTATAGCACACGGAAACGATAATCTTGGTCAGTAATAGACCTTGTTTGTAAGACTTCGCGTTGACACGACGACACTTGACATCAACTTGCCCTTCTTTTCTAACTCGTAATAGACATCGATTGTTCTTTATTTGGTAAGTATAGGCACAGATTATATAATACTATACAGTACAGATGCCCAACGTCAAACAATGGAACGCGACTGCCGTAACGCGGGCAGTCTTCGGGCAAAGTAAATTGCTTGATTTTCCGAGGCTCATGAGATTTTTTTGTAGTCAGATCATGTATTTTTAGTAACAATTTACACTTTTACGTAAACATTAATTACAAATCGATACCATAACGCCATATATTGACATTTTTTAACAAAAATTTCATTTGTATGGGATAGGACACCATGGTATAGGTATTTAAAACAATTTTCTATCACATTACCCGGGTTTACAAAAGACAAGAAATAATTTGTACAGAAATTATGACTATTTTAAATCTATCAATCATAGCCAAAAATTTTCCTTCATACATAAATATCAATATCATTCTCTTGCCTCTGTGGTCCGCAATTTGTCATCTTTTATTCCATCATTTCCTTTATTCTTTTTCTTTCATACAATCCTTTCATCTTTTCTTTGGTCTTCCTCTCCCAATACCCACTCATACCTCCATTAATATGGTGGCGGATTTTTAAGGGGATGATTAGACCATCAAACTGAATAGCAGTTTTCTATGGGACCGCTGTCTTTTTTGTCTGCTGGTCCCATAAAAACAGTTATTTAGAAGGATTATTCAGTCTGATCATTCCCTTACAAAACCATCATACCATATGTATACGTAATTATCGGCTACAATGTATAGAATGTTAGGTAAGTACGAGAATGTGAAGTTTGAATAAGGCATCCAAAAAATCTGGCATGAGCTATCGAACATTAATAAACTAAATATAAAATAAGTATGTACTGCGAGGAATTTGAAGCAATAACGTGAAATAAACACATAATTCATATTTCTACTGCTGAAAAATAAATCTATTCCTGTAATCGTACGCAGTATCTAATTGAATTTGTCTCGGATTCCCGTTCTGAAGAAATGCTAACAGTCAGTGACCTATTTTTCATACTGTAAATAATTATTATACTACTGCACTTTGTGAGATTCTCGTATTTATTCAATTGCTAATTCGTTGATTGAATAACGTCACTATATCAAAAATTATAACTAATTATAGGATGTAAATGTAATTTCAGTTAGGTGGACTGTAGCACCCCCTTTAGGGTGCATTTCCACTGAAGCGGAGCAGAGCGGAGATGAGACAAATCAACCAATAGAATAGCTTGATTCTGACTGTACCATACATTTGGGTCGAGTACTCGTTAACGTTTTCCTATGGAATATCAGAATTTTTTTTCGCGTTTTCAAAATTGGTCTTCAACTAAAAGTTGTATGGTCCCAAGCACTCCGTTTAATAAGAAACACAATTAATATTACATCCTGTATAATCTACCTACCTAAAGATCTAGATCCAGAGGGCCTACCATGAGTTTTCCCTGTACTTTTTTACTACTGTAGTCGCCAATTCGTATGACAGAAATTAGTTCTCAACTTAAGCGCTGTACGAAATTCAATACAAAATTGGTGACGTAAGTACAGTAGTAAAGTACGGTGAAAACTCATGGTAGACCTACAGATTCATAAGTTACGGGCATTTCAAACCCACAAGTCTATAAACTTTTAAACGTAAACATCTGGAATGGGTCCGTACCACATCGACAGTAAATTTACTCCCCCCTCCCCCCACAGCCTTGCTTGTCAACCTGACTGACATCTGTCAAACATGAAAGCAAATTGGCAGTAAAATGGAAGGATTGGGAAGTTTTCGGATTCGCATTACAGGCAGATGCATATTGGATGCTCTGAAAGTATGGTGCTTAGAAAAAGTATATGTCTAGAATGAGCCTCACGGCTAAACCGTATAAAACAAAAGGGGCCAAGTTTCATAGGTTGGTGTGCGTGAGGCGCCATACAAATTATGTATGTGTGCGTGTATATGTATAGGGTTTTGGAACCAGTACTGGTTCCAATTTTTTTCGACGCTTTCGTATCTTCGACTGTCAATCTTGACATATAACTTTATCAAAGGTATGGTGTTGTGTTTGTACGCATATTTCAGAGAACAGTCGGTTATTTCTCAGTTTTCCATCCAAATAGACTATCTAAAAATAGAAGGTATACTTCTATTACGGCAATTGGCTTCCGATCAAAGGATGCCATTAATAATGAGATTTATTATGTTTATCTATAAACTTTAATTTATTTATTAAAACGTAAAGCCTCGTTTACATTGACCTCATAAACTTGATATCATTACTAGTAATTAGATTATTAATACAGGGTGTAGCAAAAGAGAGAAGCAATATTTAAAGGGTTGGTTTAGATTAGACCATCAAAACTGAACAACTTTCCTTATGGAGCTGACATCGAAATAAAATTTAAAAATTCTGCTGTTTCATATTAGAGTTGAGTGGTAGGTACTGCACAGTTTTGTATGAAACAGCCGATTTTTAAAATTCATGTTGGCTCTATAGTGAAAGTTGTTCAATTTGATAGTCAGAAACACCCCCTAAATTATGTTACAAATTTAAGTATACACCCAGAGAAGGAGAATTCTCATCATCATCATCAGCCTACACAGGCTGATTACTTATATGCGTTACATACCTTAACCCGGGTGCTTCAAACAAACGGAACAACTTTTACTTTGGTTGTGTTAAAATGTATTACTTACTACTCACAATTGTCATTTCATCCGTTCGGATTCGAACCCGGAACTTCATGACGGAGTGTCCATACCTAAGGAGGTTTGTATAAAAACCAAATATCAATAAGCTTGTAAAAAAAACTATGTAATACACATCAGTGACATATCATTATACAGGATCCTTCTTAATATGCTGACACTTTTTTAAGGGGATATGAGCAGACCGTCAAACTGAAAAACTTTCTCTATGGCACCAACATAGAAATTACGAAAAAAAAATCTGCTATGCCATTTGTATGCAGTTCTTCGTGGTTGTTTGTATGTTTTTTTGCAGTTTTGTAACTGCAAACCTACTCGAGCCAAATGCATGGGACAGCAGATATTTTTTTCGCGATTTCGATGTTGGTCCCATAGAGAAAGTTGTTCAGTTTGATGGTCTGAAAACTCCCCTTGAAATAGTTTCAAATAATTTTGTTAGACCTTGTAGAGGGAATAAAATCACGTGCGATCTAGTAAATATTATTTTTCCTGTCTAGAATATAATATATCTATTTGATAAACATCAAAGCGTATAGGAATGTCGGTACAGCAGCGAAACTGTCAGAGGCTCCAATTCAACGAACTGAATGAATTATGATATCTCACTGTTTATATTCTATGTTTTACGTATTTATAACTGACCTAATGCTTTACTAGACGTGATTGTGTGTTGATTTCGGCCGAATCGTACCTAAGTGTTCGCGGAAATCCTGATTCTGTTTTATTCCTAGTGCGGAGTACTCGAAACCGACGGGCATGTAAAAAGAGACGCGTGGATGTGATGTGAATGGGGCGAAAGAGGTATGTCAGTATCACAGTAAGTGGCGAATCCTAGTCTCTCTTACTGGGAACTCTTTCCCAGTTAGGTAGGAGAGATAGACTTAGCGGTTCACAATAAAATTCTTGAAACGAAAATAAAAAAGACGTTTCTTTTTTTAATTTTCTAGATAGGTCTTCCACCTTTGATGGTCTTATGCCCTCTAGTCCACTTGCTCTCTTAACATTTAGGTAGATACATTATATTATTAACCGAGAGGAAACCTGCATCCACTGAAAATGAAATTCTAATGAGTATTGTGAAGTCCTCAGATCCGCATAGGCAACCTGAGGGTAGTCCCATTTGAGGGCATAGGCCTAGGCAGATGATTAACTGGCTTATAATGATAACTAGCGACCCGCCCCGGCTTCGCACGGATGCAATGCACATATAAACCTTCCTCTTGAATCACTCTATATCTATTAAAAAAAACTGCATCAAAATCCGTTGCGTAGTTTCAAAGATTTAAGCATACAAAGGGACATAGGGACAGAGAAAGCGACTTTGTTTTATACTATGTAGTGATGATTAGTAATCAGCAATATTCAATTCAATTCAATTTTTGTTTAATGGCATCCGATGTGTTATCACAATTCAGCCAACGTCTCGTTATGTGGAGAGCATACGTATGAAAATGATCAGTATTAATTATTTAAGTAGAATGGCAGTTTTGTTTTATGTAAGTGGTTTAGAGTCTCAAGTGATTGTTTTAAGGTTAAAACACAAAAGAGTTAACAAAATGGCCGAGCCGCATGGCCAGCTAAATCACGAGCCGACGCAGACGTCCTCTCGGGAGACCTCTAGCCACGCGACTCCATCAGCAATATTAGAACTGTATTTTGCTTTAATGTCAGTAGCATTTACAAGAAACGTTCTAAAAGTGAATTTTCTTAGTTACGAATCCAGATGTTATTCGATGAGTCAGACAGAAATGGATAACTCCTGATTTTACGTAATACGAACATATTTATTGTCTGGCAATAAACCCGACCTATCTTCTAAATAACTCATTTTAACATAACATAAAAGATTGAAGGATGTTTACACTGAGATTGGTTCAAGAAATAAGACGATGGCGTTCCTAAAATGTAATCAAAGGTGGAGATAGAGTTCAGATTGAAAGTTGGGGTTAAATACAAGCTGATACAGAGGCTAGCCGCCACTGTTAAAGTTGACAACTGCAGTAAAAATTACTGAAGGAGACTTTAGTATCGGCTTCGAAGCAAACAGCCGTTTCGACAAAGGTGCCAGGGCGAAATTGATGGCTTCGTTAAGAACTGGCCTATCGAAGCGCAGAACATGGAAATTGAAAAGGATCCGGGAGGTCTTTGCCCAACAGTGGGACACATTCGCTGATATTGATACACAGAAATACGTTTGTTTTTTTTTTGCAAAATTATTTTAAGATGGTTTTTTTCTTCCCAGGAACATGTTACCCCATAATATCTTCATAACAGCTCTTACAGGTATCAAATACGTACATTAGTCAATTTAAATTCTACGCTACATCCTTTACTGAACACTGTTTTATTTACCATACAAAAAAAGGTGGACGGTTTGATTCAAAACTATGAGAATGACTTGATAGTGCAGCGCTAGAAATGATGATAATAAAGACAATTCGTCCTTAACCTGATTAGAGCTTTATTCCCAAGCCACGAGGGTATTCTCTTCTGCCTTACACCACGGCATCGAGCCCGTGACCCAGTGAACGATACTATTTCAAACCAGAAGGTGAAATGATGAAATTATAACGCGTCTCGCTTCATTCGCTCCAATAATGAAGGTGTTATTATATTAATAACAGATTTTTTATTTTAACGGGTAGAGATCCACCACTCAGTCCGAACGCTGTACCTACTGTAAACCAGAATTTTAAGGCCTCGAATATGAAGAAGAAATAAATAAAATAAATAAATGTCTTGGACATTGTCACACAAATTATCTAGTCACATTTAAAGTTCCAAAATCTAGCCTGGACTTGTATTATGATAACTAGACAACTCGGGTACAAATATTCATATTCGTCATACAAATATTTGTCCCTTACGGGATTCGAACCCGCGACCCTCGACACAGCAGGCAGGTTCACTGAAGACTGTGCTATCGTGCCGTCAAATGCTGATGCGTATGTGAAGTCATGGTGCACGCGTGGTGCCGGTGAACGAATGCCCATACACATCCTTTGAGGGTAGGGCTGCAGTGATACGTATTCAGACATTTAAAAAGCGGATAGCAACGTGGTTAAGGACGAAAGCTACCGAACGTCAATAAAGACCCGTGTGTCAACTAGTAACAATATCAATCAAGCCAGTACTCAAAAGCTAAAAACATGCACTTAACTAGTACGTAGATAAAAAGATAGGGATTTGATGGAGTGACAGGCCGGGGCTTTGGAAAATAACTGCCTTGGAAACGGTTATTTTATGTATGGATATTTCACATTTTATGGTATTCTTTATTTCCTGGAATCCAATTTGGTTTCAAAACAAATAAAGAACATACATAAACTCATGCCGTTGTTTTTACAAGAGTTAGGCAAAGAGAACGCATGTCACCACTTTACAGGGTCCTGCCCGTAGAAAGAGAAGGAACTAGAAGAAAGCACGTGTCTTGTCATATCACTCAGTAAGAGATATGCACATAGCAAATTCGCTCTAGTTAAAAAAGGAGATCGCTACTTATTGCTGTCCTTATCGACGTAGCCACTTTTTTGTTCTACGACGGCTGTCTGACTCCAGAGTCAGACATCTATTTTCATACAAATTGTATAGGATTTTATGACTATCGCTGTCTCATACGCGGTTACACTGATGTTACGTCTATCAGCGTAAGCGAAAAATACTTAGCCTATGGTCCTGCCAAACGTTTCTCGCTGACTCTAGTCTAGAATCATACAACTTGTCATTCATTCTCGCCGTTTTCGGCTTCTTCTAACAAAATATACAAATCTTCGTACAAGTATATCATGTTTTAAAATAAGAAGTCGCTGGAAAGAGATATTCTATAAATAGATAGTCAACGGCATCCGTAAATTTACGGATGCCGTTGACTTCACATTTCATGATATATTATCTATTTCTCTATTTCTAGAAACCCCAGAATATGGATGTTTTGGCTCGATCCATTGATCAAGAATTTTTTTTCGCTTTTTCCCTCTACGGCTCGATCCCTTTGCTCATAGTTTACTTTGACATTCACAGGTATTCCAGCGCATAAAAAACTGTATTTTTACGGCGAATATATACGCCATTGAGTTGAGTATTGAGAGAGACGAGTAAACATAAAAACGCTCATTACAATTTAATCACTAATTGACATATAAATTACGATCCAATTTTCCTTATTTCATCGCAAAACACGATAGAATTTTTTCTTCATTTCGCAACCTTAGTATTACAGACAGTGGAAACTCTCGTATTTTTCCAACGTTCCATCGTTTGTTTGTTCTGTCCCGAATCGGAGATCATGAACTTTTTTCTCTGGGTTTTTTTAAGCGTTATTTTGTTCAATTGGCAAACTTTGAAACTAGCATATCCGGCGATCAAAGGTTGGCTAAGTCTCAAAAAGTTGCAAATTTTACGTATCAATAAAAAAAAGTTTTAAAATACATACAAAGTTTGCTTGCAAACCAAACATTTTGTTATGTAAATATTGTAAATAAGAAGTTTTAACCGAATTTGATTTCTGGACGAAATTACATTATATTAAGTGGTTATAGGTAGGACACAAGACCGAACCTGAAATCTTAAATAATGTAAAATGTGAACCGTAAAACCACACCCTATAAAAATAACTCGTTAGTTATAATTATTGTAAGTAAGTTATAGCCTGTAGAATCCCACTGCAGGGCAAAGGCCTCCTCTCACGAATAATGGTGAGAGGGAGTGGGCCATACTCCACCACGCGGGCCCAGTGTTGATGGAGGCAAGTTAGTGATCAGCTTGCTGTCAGAGAATTTTCAAGCCACCTTAATAGGCCTCTGACCTGGCTTAACGAATAGTTACAAACGCCATCTGGCGGAACTAACTGTTGTAACTAAACAAATATAAAAGAAAACATCGTGAGGAAACCTGCAAACGCTGCAACAAAACACTCTAGTAATACGTACCCTAGTAATAGGGTGCTTTAGTAAGCCCATCAAACTGAACAACTTTCACTATGGAGCCAACATCGAAATCGCAAGAAAATAATCAGCTGTTCCATACAAAACTGCAATACCGACTCGACTTAAATGTATGGGACATCAGATGTTTTTTTATTTTTTCGGTGTTGGCTCCATAGTGAAAGTTGTTCAGTTTGATGGTTTGAAGCATTCCCTTAAGTATCACTTGGGTGTTTTGTTACACCCTGTATAGGATTTTTCTTAATAATACTGATAGTTATCAAGGAGATGATAAGACCATCAAAATGGGCAACTGCCTCTATGGGACCAACATCCAAATCGCGACAAAAATAAATGAGATGATGAATAATGATAATGATGAATGAGATAGCAGATTTCATTTTTTTGCGATTTAGTTGTAAATCCCATAGAAAAATATGTTGTTGTTGCTATATAGGCTGATGATGATAAGTTAAGTAAGTCATATTACAGTATCATAAATGTTAGGAAACGCCTCTATTAGGTAAGAATGCAATGAAACAATCAACACTCGTAACATCGGAATCGGAACGCTATTATAGCGCCGTCTGTGCCTCTACGTGTTACACGGAACTGTGACATTATTACTGAATATATAAACTTCTGCGTTGGCGCAAGTTAAATACGAGAGCGAGGGACTTAATATACCTATTAAGGGGCCATATGTCCCGACGAATATTTTCTATGAGAAACGCGATTGCCGAGCGCTCCGAAAAGTGTGTGCGTGAGCCGTATTTTCGATTAAAAACAACTAACCAAAGTACTTTTTCTAGATTTTTTTTATGATTGCACTAGTTAAACTAATGGTGAATATGTTAGTAAAAATACCAACAATCGGAAACTATTTTAAGTTCTTCTAAGACGAGAAAAATGTTTAAAAATGCATGAAAATACGTCATCTTTGTGACGATTTTCTATCGAGTAAAAGTAATTCCAATCGTGTATTCAGTTGATGATTTCACTAGATGAACTATCCAAAAATACTGAGGTATGACTTTAGTTTCGGTAAATGGTATAAATCTAGTCGTAAAATGAAAAATAAAAGATGCCTCCGAGGTATTTCCACCTACTATTACGTCTTAACAGTAAATCATGGCACTTAAATATTGCAGTATTTATCCACCGAAACCGGCTGGAGCGACATCACATCACGTAACGTGCGTTAAAGCAGTCCTAGTGCACTTTGCAGTTTGTTAAACAATATACCTACGGATGCGCTATATCACGGCTTTTACCTAGTTCGTTCGCACGCAAATAGAAAGAGAGCTAAGCCGCGATAGCGCTATATCACTCTGCCGAAATACAGCCGCAGAATCGCAAACGCAGTGCAGTTGCCTCGAATAGTGTCTGGAAAAAGTCATATTCGAAATAGCTTAAAAATAACGTCCTATGTAAAGAAACCTCTCAAAGAATAACTGCAAAAAACAAAAACTGCAATAAACCGCTATCGCCTTTTGCTTGTAGCATAACCAACTAAATCGATCTCGGCTCTGCCATCAAGCTGGCATTCATCCAAACACTTTATGGGATTTATATGAACGCGCTGCACTGAACTCCTGCAGTCTGAGAAGCGGATGAATCTCCGAAATATATAAAAAAACATTTTTATTTTCGCCTTTTAATATCGGTCTCATTGTAAAAGCTATTATAATATGAGGGCGCCACTAAACGGTAAAAGCACCTTGCTCGACAACCTATAACTTTGTATATATTTCGGAGATTCATCAAATTTTAATTGATTTTAATTTTGGCTAGATGTTTATTGATTAGGCGACGAGCAAATCAAATCAAATCAAAATAATTTATTTAATATAGGAGCCTGGAGCACACTTATAAAACGTCAATTCTTTTTTAAGCTACCACCGAGTCGGAACGTGTTGTCGCTGTAGAGAAGATGCGGCCAGAAACTCTACAGCATAACACGACTTAATGACTATCAACTGTATAGTATGAATATTAAACCATTTCACAATTCTCAAAACCAACCGCTTCTAAAACATGCATGCCAGCAATCTAGAAGAAAACAATCTTCTGCAGACTTGCCATCTCCCACAGGAGTGCTACGAGACCAGCCACCTGCAACTATCACCTCTGCACTAATAAATCTACTGCTCGCTACACGATCTCGAGTCTCGAGTCTCGACATAAAATTAACTGACCCTTTTCACTATATTTTCTCTACCCGAAAAGGAGCTGGGAAATATAGTGAAATCTTTGTAGTAAGAGACATATAGTCCAGTAAAAATACGGGTCGAAAGGAAATAATTTATAATAAGCAATTTTTTTTGCTAGATCGTTTATACAAATGATATTAAGGGTATATTTTCGTTTGTGACGTCATCACTTGCTGTCAATTTTCAATAAAAAATGTTGATAATGTTTTGTAAGTTTTCCGTGACCTTTTGTTTGAGCTCCCACCATCGATAAGAAAAGTGTTAAGTATTTTTTGATATTTGGTCGAGTGAAGAATACCTAGTTAGTAGGTAATAATTTTTTTTCACACAATATCAAATTAACCAAAGTGGGAAGTTTCGGTAAATTAAGACGTAATGCGGCGCCGCTCTTTAGGTATTTTAGGGGGTGAAGCAGAGGAAGTGACGGGAGAGTAGTCCCGCCCATCGGCGGGTGGCACTCCACGTCAACTTTTTTTTTGGAAAGAGTTTTACGGCTCTGGGTTCATATTCTGTTGCCAACCGTATTGACCACCGATTCCGGGATTTCTCCGGAAATTTAAATAAATCATTTTTTTTACTAACTATGTGAAATTTAATATCATACTATACTCCATTACAAATAGGGGCGAAAAGAAGGAAAAAAAGGTTCTTTATTAAACACACATTTTTTACACTTTAAAGAAATATGAAAAATTGTATCAAACCACAATGTTGCAAAGCGATTGGCGATGTTGAAAGACCTAAAGAAGCAGTGGTGCACACATGTGGTTCGTCTTCCTTTCAATTAAGCTTTTTTAAAGATAGTTATGAAAAATATCATTAAAATTTAAAGAAATATTTATTCATCATATCTAAGTAACTATCACTTTCTCCAAAAAAAAAACAAACAATTCAAATGGAAAATTACACTCTCCTTGCCTTTTTTCGGCAAACTGATTTATTAAATCATTTATAGCTGATGAAGAAATTTGGGAAGTAAGTATTTATTAATTTTAGCTTACGCACGTCGGGGGCCCCGTATAATTGATACGGCAGATACGGCGGTAGCTACACCTCTGATGACAAGTTTCCTAGTGCTAAGTTCGTAGCCTCGAAAAATATGCCTTCTTGTGTCCTGCCTGAGGTACTTACTGTGGTAACTACTAAACAAAAATAAAAAACCGGCCAAGAGCATGTCAGAATCGCCCAAGGTAGGGTTCCGTAGTAAATATGAAAATCTTTTCTTAACATAGCTTAAATAACTTAAAAAATCCTCAAGAAGCAAACAATAGTGCGATTTAATTTCGTTCAGCGCCATCTATTGATAGACGCCGACACGGCGGTCGACCGTCGATATTTTATTTGATTTCTCCGAAACTAGTTGGGCATAAGCTTCCGTTAAAATTTTCTTTGAAAGTACTTACAGAGAGCTAGCTACATTGTCACATTTTCAGATTTTTTACTCCTGTATTTTAGTAGTTAGAGGGGGGTACGCCCTATTTTTGACTTTGAGCGCAAATATCTCGAGACTCAAGCATTGTAATGATTTAGTTTCTATAGGAGTTTTCTTCCATTGGACAAAACCTATCCAACGACACCACACTCAAATTATTAAAAAAATATTTTTTTTAACGACCTTTTCGTTGTATCCCATAATTCCCATACAACGAAAAGGTGGTAGGGAAAAAATATTTTTCAAAAAAAATTGCTTCATGATTATGAGTCATATAATTATTAAAATATTTTTTTAATAATTTGAGTGTGGTGTCGTTGGATAGGTTTTGTCCAATGGAAGAAAACTCCTATAGAAACTAAATCATTACAATGCTTGAGTCTCGAGATATTTGCGCTCAATTATGACTACCTCATTTCTGTTTGGGTTAGGTACTGTTATCTGTATTCATACCAAATTTCGATTCAATAGGTGCAAAATGAGCGTGTTATTGAGGTAGAGCAACAGACACAGAGACAGACAGAATGGACGAAAGTATAAGGGTTCCTTGTTGGACTACGGAACCCTAAAAACGAACAAGGAGTTACATTTTTGTGTGGTTCCAGCCTATAATGGACCACCCGAATTCTTCCCGTGGGTGTAGTACGAGGCGACTAAGGGATTAAAGGTTTCTCATACAGTGTTTACAGGTGAAGGGTTAGCCACCTCTCACCACTTGACACGTCATTCCATCCTGAAACTTAAATTGCTAAAATGTGAGCATTACTACGAGTATAACTACACTCTTGAACAGAAAGTACGTAGGAGTAGCAATATTTCTGACCACCCATAAAGGGATTACGGTCGTGAGTTTATGTATGTTTATGATTCTGTATGTAATTTATCAACTGTCACTCGTGAGCTCGTGACTTAGACGTCATCACGCTGCTGGCGGCCAAGATAGGTAAAATTCGCAGTCGCGTGGCTAAGGGGGTAACAAGTAGAAGTTTCGTCGGCTTGCGATTTGATTGGCCACATGGCTCCGCCGTTTTATGGCGGTTTCGAGTGTGTGTTTTTGTCTAAAAACGGGGCTTTGAGATCGCCATATCCTATTACCGTACAATATCTAATAAATATATCTTCAATACTTGACACTGGCGAAATCTAACAAGGAAACGCCATTAAATAAAAATAGAATAGAATAGGTAAAGTTCACAGAGTAACTTGACATTTTCTACGCAGATGTGACATTATTGGTGTTAATAGGTACCTACTGAAAAAGAAAAAAAAATCCGTACTTGGAGTCTATGGTATCATTATTTTTGAAATAAAAAAAAGCAAGAGATAGCCTGTAGAATCCCACTGCAGGGCAAAGGCCGTCTCTCACGAATAGGTGTGAGAGGGAGTGGGCCATACTCTACCACACGGGATACTACAAACTGCTCAGCAGTTTGGCGATATTAAAATTTGTTAATTTAGATGTAAGAATCTGAAATAAAAAAAACAAGTGCGTGTTAGTGGAGGCAAGTTAGTGATCAGCTGGCTGTCAGAGAATTTTCAAGCCACCTAAATAGGCCTCGACCTGGCTCAACGAATAGTTACAACGACATCTGACGGAACTATCCGAGACCAACTGCTAAACGTGCCTTCCGAAGCACGGATACGCTCGAGATGAAATTATGACGAATTATGACGTCATAAACTTTTGTTCTGAAACCTATCGTGTGGGGTATTAAATAAAAGGGCTTCATGAGTCGGTCTTAAAAATATACTATACCATTACCTTTCAGCCATAATGTTTTAAAAAATCCAAAAAATATTTTCAAAACATACCAAGCGTGGGCTCTTCCAGGTAGGAAACAGCTGAGTAAATTTTTGGAAAGAATACGCCAAATGTGTCGTAATATCGTCATTCGTCATATCTAACGTCAATAATGCAAATTCAAAAATATTTATTGATGAATGCGGATTGGTAGACTTCATATAACGCATCCGAATTTTTTCTTCAGCGTAAGTAGGTTTCCTCACGATGTTTGCTTCATCGCTTGCTCTTCATCCTTGTCACTTGTTGGGGACAAAAAGCCTATCCTTGATGGTATTCCATCTACTGACACCTGCACAATATTGGAGACGCTTACTTGAGTCTATTTTAAGTTGTATATTGTGTCTTGTGTTTTTACTGTATTACAAATAAATAAATAAAATAATTTATTTTTACTGCTCTTGGAGAACGCATTATTGTCAGCACTTATTTTGATTAGAAATTGTTATATTATGATGAGATACACGAGAATTACCTACTCTGAATTAGCGTTACAATAAAAAGTTGATTTTGTTTTTCACGGTGGTAAGTATAAGTATTGAGGAATGCAGGATTGAAGTCTTCAAACTTTTTTAGTATTTTTTTATGGAGTTACGAACCTATGGTATCTTGTCTTGGATAAATACCCTGCAACCATGACTTCAGTGTAGTTATTCCATTAACATTCAAGGGGGCTACTCGTTTCGAAGGGCAGGTTTAGACGCAAACACCTTCCGGTCCGGTAGTACCTACTTGAAGACTATTCCGGCGATGAAGGCGGACCACGGTTGGTAAGCGACGGTCTTTGGTGAATTTCGATAAATTGAAGGCCATTCAGTAGGCCTCGCATGCCACCCCCGAGAAAATGATAAAAATCGAGATGTGCCTACATCCTTATTATATTTACGTATGCCAGAAAGAGCGCGCATGACGTTTTTCTCGTTAAAACGCTTTGTAATGATAAAAATCTATGCTAGCCATGCATGAATGCTTTCTTGTTTTTTGAAAATGTTGTTTAACTGTTTAGAAATAGAAAAATACGATTGGGGGCAGCACAATAAGCTCGATCCCCTTTAAAAAAATCCTTGTCATTGGAAGGATAAAAATACTTAATAAAGATCTTACGTACGTCGACATTACTATTATGTACATACAATGTGGCAAGGAAAAACATTGTTGAATTTGAATTTAAGGTGGTGTTGCAATCTTTTGTTAGATTAATTATAGTGTTTCGTGTTTTTATCGATTCCGTAACTTTAGGGAGATTTTTTTTAATGCATTAGTAAGATTTAGGTAGTTAAAAATAATGTGAAGGACGTATTAATACTTGGATTGATGTTATTCATCTTTGAATAAAGTGTATTTGATTGATTGATTTATTACAGATGTCGTTCAAGGCTTAAGAAAACTTGTTTAATTCGCTCTCAAAATCGATTTTCAGTCCGGTTTAATCATACGGAATTACGGACCTAGTGAGCACAAAACTGATTTTTTCTTTCGTTTCCATCAACACCGAACGAGTGAAATGTTAAAATTAACATGCACTTGTGTTTAATTTAGACGACATTCTTTTTAATTTAAGATAATGTTCCTATAATTATTTTGTATTTATATAACATTCTTTTATCGAACACTGCCAATCGGTATTTTGATTTTTTATAAAACGATCACGGTCTGAAAAGGTTTCGTAGCCCTGCTGCTGTCATCTTCATATTTAAGAGTTTTTGAACATGTTGTTTGTATGAACGAGCAAGTCTATCGCTAGAGTCTACGTCTATGGAACCACCCTTGCATTTCAAGAGTTAGCTAGGTTAGGTTAAGAACAAAGAAAAATATAACTAAAGACCAGGCTTTAAGGGCTAGTTTTTCCGAAAGGATAAATTCTTAACAAAAAAAATTAAAAATTGTTTACCACTTTATTGTATTTCAAACCATCGTCAAAAATCAATATTTAGTGTGAAAAGTGTTCATCTTTTTTTAATGTAAATATTAATGTGAGATTAAGTATATCAATTTAATCACGTAAGTAATTGTTTAGATTGATTTTTGACACGTGATTTTTCATTTTGGGTAAGAGGATTGGCGGATACCGTTTTGGCCATACAAACGTATTCCCCTGTTGAGTTTAAAAAATCCAAAATCTAGCTCAAAATAAGCTAAGGTGGCAACTCTAAACGTCAGCATTTAGCGAACGTGACACAATATGTCTAGCTCGTGCAACCCTAGACGGGGGCCGCTGTACATCGACGTTTTTGTGGGCAGAACTAGTAACAACCACTTACTAGACGAGTCGATGTACTCCAAAGTCAAAAAATAAAAAATTGGCGAGCGTCCGGCTCCGACCGTGGCTAAAAGCCGTCTGAGCGCGCCCCGCTAAGACCCGCTCCGAGAATATTTGGTACGCCATTCGTATTTTTGAGGATAAATAAATAATGGAATTACTTTTTATAACTTTTGTTGATGAATTCACTAGAAGAATCAATGGTGAATATGTGAGTATAAATTAAAAAGAATGAAACCTACTTTAAGTTCTTCTAAAGCGAAAAAAATCGTTTAAAATGTTAAAAAATACGACATCTTTGTGACGATTTTCTATCGAGTGAAGTAATTCCAATCGTGTATTTAATTGATGATTTCACTAGATAAACTATCCAAGAATACTGAGGTATGACTTATAATTCGGTAATTTGTATAAATCTAGTCGAAACATGAAAAATAAAAGATGCCTCCAACGTATTTCCTTCTACTATGTCACCTTAAAGTGAAACCTACATGCATACCACTTTTTTCAAACTAAATACGATCATCACTGAGGGCAAAAAAATTTACTATAGAGATACAAAAATTATGCTTTCACAATATGTAGAGTAACGGAATATGCCTTCAATTTATTTTATAAGTGGTACCTACAGATTGTTTTTAAATATTTCGAGAGTTTCAAAATTACACATAAGTATTGTGATATTTTCTAATTTTGAACATAATGAAAACAAAATTTACCGACATTTTCGTCAATTCGGTAGGTAGGTATGTCAAGTTTGTTTTGGAGGGCTGAATCGAAAACCATTTCGAGACAATTGTCTCATAAACAATATTTTATTTGTCAGAGAATTTAAAATGAAAGGATTACACAGATATTTTTAATAAAAAATAACGTCGTTTTTCGGTTCAACGAAGACGTTGGACCTGTTAACTCCTTGGTAAACTAAATATCAACTTAAAAATAACTGGCCACTCAGAAAAAATATATTCAATGTGTCAGAATTTGACATTTCATGTTGCCGTTTCTGTTTCCAACATGGAGTTAGAAAGAGAAGGCGACTGGCGAAATCATCAAGGAAACGCCATTACACAAAAATAGAATAGAAGAGAAGGCGGGTAATTTTTATTTTTAAATTAAATTGTTAAACTACAAGGCCGTAGTGGTCTAGTGGCGAGTAACCTTGCCTGCCGTGCAGGAGGCGATGTTTCGATCCCCGTCCAAGCCGACTCGTACCAATGAGTTTTTCGGAATTTATGTACGATTTGTTACACCACTGGCTTTTCGGTGAAGGAAAAAATCGTGAGGAAACCTGCATGCTTCCATTTTCGAGGCGTGTATTGTACCCACTGTCCATTATAAGTGGCGACGGGCTCACCCCCCGTCACACTGGACAGTGTTTCGGTACTTCTGGTGAAACGTGGATGTTCTGAGGTTTCAGAATATCGCTGACTACCCCCTCGGGGAATATAGTCGTGAGCATATGTATGCATGTTAAACAACAACGTGAATAATGTGGAATTCGAATGATTTTTTCGCGCCCTCGTTTGCCATTTACAGAATAAAGTAAAAATTAAATTTGTATTGATAAACTCCATGAATTTCAAAAAAATTAAATTAGTTTCTAATAAATAATAAATAAATAATAAATAAAAGTTTTTTATTTGTCTCAAAACAGCAATACACAAAATTACACAAGAAACATAGCAAAATATTAATTTAAGTTTAGAGACAGAAAGGTCTATGACTCAGCATAATGGACATAATGGATAATATCTTCTATCCGTAAAAATAAAAATAAAGACAAAAAAAAATCTTGACGTAAGTACCGAATTGTCTGAATAACAATATTTTCTATGTTAGAGATTTTAAAATGAAAGAATTACGGATATTTTTTAAACTAGGTACCTAAGGTCGTTTTCGACCAGGAGTGCGATTTTTGAATTTTTCGGTGAGCTCAGCAGTTGAAAATGTCAAAATTACTATGGAGATATGCATCTTTCTACTACAGATTTTACTTTCAATTTGACTTTCAAAAATCATAATTTAGGTGTGCGATTTTTGAAAGTCAAATCAGCAGTAGAAAGATACATATCTCCATAGTAATTTTGACATTTTCAATTGCTGACATCAGCTAATGAGTTTCAAAAATAGCTGGACCCTATTAAAAAAACGCGACAATGACAGGTGACAGGCGACAATTTACTGTTCAATGAAAATTTACATTGACAAAATTGACAAATTTGACGGATTGTCGCGTCAATTTGACATATTTCTGTTCAATAAACATTTTCTCCTGACAGGCGACATGTGACAATTTGTCGTGAAAAACTTGACATGTTTGTTTTATTGAACAATAAATTGTCGCGACTAGTGTTGACAAATTTGTAGAATTGTCATAAAATCGCGACAGGAGACTATGGTCTATGTCAAAATTTTTAAGAATTTAATATGTTAAGTAAAACGATGTTATTTCTTTTGGTCTTTTTTTTTTTAACTTACTTTTTTATTTCTTTTGGTTATGAAAATCGTGTGCTTGCCTTGTGCTTGCAAGTCTGTTTTACTTAGTTTATCATAAGTACTATTATTGGAGTGGAAGCACCCACGATTTTATCACCAAAATACATTAATTGCAAGTTTAAATACAATAATAATAAAAAATAGAAAAAAATGCGTCTTACTTAAAATGTTTTTGATTATAAAGTATTTTTTTAACTAAATATCCAGTTTCCAAGACAGTGAGACTAAAAAGTTCTCAAACACAGTGTTTTCTTACAGTGAGTTGTTTTCCTAAAAAGATTTTAGTTAGATAGCTTCGAAGTTTTTTACGGCTAAGATACAGATTTCATTGCAACAAACTATCGCTCATTAATATACTTTTAACTATCTCCTATAATCTGTACCTATATTATTCTGTATAGCTACTACGAAATGGGGGTTGCGAAGAAGAGTTGTCAAGACATAAGCATATATTATATGCGCTCAGTGCATGCTCAAAGTCAATAAAAACAGAGCTTACGAGACGCGGGCGCGCGTCCGACTCGCTCTTGACCGGTTTGGTCAAAGTGAATTTACGCTATTGTATGGTGCTAAGGGACGCTTCGTAAGGCTCCGTGCGTGGGTCCGACTCACATTTGGCCGGTTTTCATCTAAACTATTATAAAACTGTAACTGAAGTGTGTCTGTACATTAAAGATATTTGCATAAAAAAGATTACGATATGGTTTTTAGGTATCCCTGACTCGAAATCAACCTTTTTTAGAAATTTTGTATGTCTGTTTGTCTGTTTGTTTGTGTGTTTGTTTGTTTGTTTGTTTGTTCGCGCATCACGCAAAAACTACTGAACCGATTTTGATAAAACTTTTTTTGTTTGATAGCTTATGATCTGACTTAAAATCTGGTATATAATTTGTGCGGACGAAGTCGCGGGAAAACACTAGTTAAATATATAATTATATGCTTTAGTAGTTTTTACTAAATAAAATTGTAGAAATATAGCTTTTTCTCAAACATGCTTGGAAATTTGAGCATTATTTTGACAACTTTCTTCGAGATAAATCGAAATTGCTGTACTAAGCGAACAGTTGTATGAAAATCCATATCTGTCGTGGTTTAGCGGCCAAATAAATTACATAGTAAACTCATATCTGTCGTGTTATTTAAAAATGGAACAATCTTTTACTCCGAAATATGGCAACCAAGGAGGTAGGTAACTTATCAAAGGTTTTATTTAAATTTCGAACTGGTTTGCAAATAGACAGCTTTATAATGAAAAAAAAAATGGACACTTTAACCACAGATTAATAATAAGTTACTAGCTTCAACGAAGGAAAAAATATTTTTGTTCGTCATTGATTTTGAAAAGTTGATTGATTTTAATTTCCACGCATTATTTGAGAAAAGCACTATACAAGCCTTGGCCACAACTAGGCATTGATGAACATACGTATGTGTGCCTCGGCTTCGCCTCGGCCCACATTTACACGTTCGTCCATCAATGCCTCTTTTGCTGGCCGCTGCAGTAATGTAGGTACTTTAAAACTAGTGGAGAAAAATTTGCCGTGGAATTTCAATATTCCCATTGTTTTGATGTCATTCGAAAGCAATTTAAGTCTGTGATTGGATCATAAATGCAAACATGGCGTAGATGTACACTGAAGATATTTATAAAAATGTTAATTGGGGGCGTTTGGGATAGGTACGTAATGGAATACATTGAGACCATTTTTTGAATTTTTGTCTGTTGTTTGTGCACACGTTATTTTAAAACTACTGAACAGATTTGGATTTCACGAAAGCATAGGGCTCAGTTTGGATAAAAATTCACGCTATATTGTTCAATCAAAAGTTGTGAGTATTAAAGGGGATATAATTTAGAGCGCGCTCCATACAAACGTACGATGGCGATAATTTCAATACTAACCCATTACAAGCATAGAGATTTGTTTCTAGATTGTTTCTGCAAAAAATAATTGACTTTAATTGGTTAGTATTGAAAATATCACCATAGTACGTTTGTATGGAGCGCGCTCCATTCGCGAACGCCGCTATTAAATAAATATTTTCTATTCAATTATTCATTGAAATTGGTAGGAAGTAAGTTTTTAGTTGTTTTGATATTATTTGCAGTGATTTAATTTCAGAAGTAAATAAAAATTGCATGATTTTCTTATCAAGAATTTTGTACTACGTAGGTAATTTAATCTTCTTGCTTAGAATTTATTTGAAACTGTGCGCGACTGTATTGGCAATTGTATATTGAAAAGCCGACCAAAGAGAATGGTAATAGATTTGGTATACTCTACTGACATAATTGAAGTCATTTCAATTTGATTGAACAATATGACAAATATTATCCTTGAATTCGTTAATTTTTTTTGTAATATAACATAATTTTAGCTTTAGAAAAACACAAATAATGAATTATTCCATTCAATTATCTTTGTGTTTCAGTCATCCACAGACGGATCGAGAAAAAAATTGTCGCAAATTATTTTTAAAACATTTGACGCGGACGTGCTCCAGTAACGGCATTTCGCCGTACAATGAAAATAATCAGAAACAAGGATAGTTTTGCAGTTGTCACAGGATGTCAAAAGATTGAATTTGTTCGCCATTTTGTATGGTAATCACAATGTTTGATTTTAACTAAAATGTTTTCATAAATATTCGTGTTTCAGACTAGTATTTAAAAAAATCGATTCATTATGTTTTTTAAATTTATATAAACTTTCTTTCTACGTAAACTGTAAATTCAACCGTGTAACGTAACCCTTCTAAAAATGTTCCTAAAGTAACCCCATTTTTAGCAATATTTCGACGAACAGTGTCCGGATTTTATGCGATTACTAAAATAAATTATATGAAACATACAAAAAAACGATTCATTACATTTTTAAGTAAAGGCAGTTCTTTCATAATAAATATAAAACACTGGATATGCAATAGCATATCACTGAAAACAATGTTCCTAAAATTAGGGGTTTTAGAAAATATACCCTTAAGATACTTTATTAACGAATCCCACTAAATTTCGTATTTTTAGTTTTTAGTACTAAAATGTAATTTTTTTATTTATAGTGTCAGATTTCTTTCTTTTTTCATTTTTATTGTTTGTTTTAGGTTATGAGCTTACATACACTGTGTAAATTTTGTACTAAAATTGATTTTTTCGTAATTTCAACATATTTAAAAACGAAGGTTCCGGGGTGATTTTTCGTTGGATTTACTTGTAATATAAAAGAATACAAATAAATATAACAAATGGCATAAAAAAAATTCATATACTATTTTTTTCCAATTTTACATGATATTTTTTACTTTGCTTAATTATTTAATAAACATTTTAGGAGGATTTTCAATCTAAATGATAACTAGAATTATAATCTAAAATATGAAAGAAATTAAACCGGCTATTATAAATTATTTACATTCGCCATACAAGCGACCCGTAACTTTACTGGAGTAATAGTAAACTGGCATGTAGAAAAAAAGAAATAGAATGTAGATTCAGTTTCTGACTTTATACTAAAACAGTTCAATGCAACAAATATTCGAAAATGGTTATTATTTAAATAATTAGCTTGCGATAGTTTGCTCGCGAGACCTTTGCGTGGATTTCGGAAAGCTTCTCCAACCCGTTGTACCCTTTTAGGGGTTGATAAAATTTTTTTCTTAATGCACCCGTACACACGGCGACACATCAAGCTACGCAAAACCAAAATAAGCTGGCCGCGCGATATTATTCACCCTATATATGCGCGGCCAGCTTATATTTGATTTTTGTAGCTTGATGTGTCGCCGTGTGTACATGGTCTGTAAAATATGTAATCCAAATGTCATTTTTCTAAGGCTGTGCGTTGTCTATCAGTCAGTCCGTCGAAGAACTTTTTTATATGTAAAAATAGATAGAGATATTCTAAAATATAGTAGTCAGAATATATCTGAATACCCCTTGGGGAATATAGTCGTTTGCAAATGCTAATAGAACACCCATTTTCTTCCCTTGGGTTCCGTACGAGGCGACTTAGTGAAAGGGTTTATGCAACATTGATATATCATTAAACTAAGATACGTGTCATTCAATTCCGAAATGTTACAACAGCATGCTTAAAAATACCATGCAGTTTCTGACGAAGATTATAACTACATCATAATTTACTTTGATGTTAACAGATCATCTTATTAAAATCCTTTCAAAACAAAACAGCACAGTCTGAAACTCATCTTGTCATTCTGATCCCATTTATGGTCTAACACTGAAACTGTCATGTCCAATAACCAACACTATCACCACTGAACAAAGCACCCCTCCCTCCCTTCCTCCCTTACCCGTGCAAAGAGGAAACCAACTATCCAATACAGATAATCCCGTATAACACCCTTATACTTTCCGACATAGGTACGAAAATGGACCGATTTTCAGGACATCGTAAATAGAAATTCAACAGGACAGTGACTAAAACAATAGCTGTCCCGAACAACGATATAGCTGGGTAACGTGAAATGAAACGGGTAAAGTTTTGTTCGGAACGTGAAAATACATTTTTCCATTTGAATAGAACCGACAATCGTCGCAATCAAGCCTCGAGTTTGTTTGACGGGGTGTACTCGAGGGAGTTAAGGATGGATTTATTGTGACTATTATTTCAATTTGAAGTCAAACGGACTAGAAAATCGAACTCAACAATTTCATTGCATGTAAATGAAAATATTTACATACAAAAATCATAACTAAAGAATACTTAAACAATTTCTCTGGTAAAGTGGTCACGGTAAAGGATCCAACTGGAGAAGAACATTGTAGACCGGTCCAAATAATCAAAGACATGAATACATCGAAGCCTATTATGACGCAAGAAAAGGAAGAAATCCACAGCATACGTCAAGTGATAAACTATCATTAATTTAATAGAAAAGAGTCAGTAACCTGTTCCAAAACTTCTTTGCTTCTCTTACGAAAACTACCCCAGCCAAGCAATCAATATCTACTAAAAGGACAGCCTGGAATAATACAATGTACCTACATTGACGGTAGAAATTAATTATTCCACCCGTACCCTTATTAAAATGCACCAATCCAAAGCGTGCACAAATCTATAGAACCCCAGACTCATCGATAGTAAGGGCGCTTGTACAAATACTGCGTCAGATCCGAAATTTTTTAAAGTCACGCGTTCAAATCAGCCGTTGAAAATGTCAAAATAATTGCACTCTTTGATTGTGATTTTTGAAAGTCCAGCAGAAAATGTCAAAATTACTACAGAGACTTTCCTATGCCTCAATCGATCTTGATTTTGAATCTCATGATTCAAAAATAGCACTTCAGTCTTAAAATCTGTATTTTACAAAGATAGAAAATGTTTCCTAGAATTCAAAGTTCAAATTCGTAATCAAAGTAAAAATTTAAATTTTTGATTAATTGAGAAAGATTTGATTAATTTTGACAAATTCTGGCATTTTATTACATTATATGCCAGACAAATCAACAACATCGATAAAGTCACAAATTTTTTGATTTACTTCTACAATTTTGGATTTCACAGAAATATTCGATGTGATGAGAAAACTTGACAGTTTGCCACGAGTTCTTAAAACCAGACTTCATATTTGTGCGTGTTTTATAAGTATACAATTCGACAAATCTCTCAAATTATGGGAATTTCTTGGCAAGATCTTCTTCCTCATGTCACAAGAAAATGTAAATTTTACTTTAAGATGTTGTTATACGATTCATAAATTCATAAAATACCAAACAAAATCGTGAGGTAACCTGCATGCTCCAAAATCGAGGCATGTATTGTATTATAAGTGGCTACGGGCTCGCTCCCCGTCACACTGAACACAGTTTCGGTACTCCTAGTGAAACATGGATGTTCTGAGTTTTCAGAATATCTCTGAATACCTACCCCAGGAATAAGCAGTCGTGAGCATATGCATGCAACAAAAAAAATTGTTATTTAGTTATCAAAGGTTATGCAAACAATTGTGGCACGTATCAGACCACGTCAGTTCGGATATTTAAGAGCAGTGTACAAACTGCCCAACAATTCGAACAGAATGTGTTGAACATTACAATATAGTGTCTGTACGTAGAAACATGTATTTATGTACAGGTAACTCACGATTGTCTATTGTTAGCGTACGCATTGTTCATTCAAGTCTGTCCGTCTGTATGTATGTCCGATATAAAACATGAGTGTTTTCATAAGGAAAGGGGGGGAGGATGTAACAGACACACATCTTTGCACCACCCCAACGAAGTTGGGAGGTAAATTGTAAGGTTGAGAGAATCGTTTGAAAATAATTATTTTTTGGTGTTGGAAAAACGAAGATAGCTAATATTTTCAATGGCTTTTGTTTTGACTTAATTAGAAAATTGTTATCGTTGGACTTGATAACAATAAGGGTTTCTAATAATAATAAATATTTATGATTTGTTTAATGTTACAAGATAAGGCATTGTTTGTGAGAAATTAGATATTTTTATTTGGGTTTAACAAAAAAGCAAGTAAGTTGAACCCTTCGGGATACCTCACCCCTTAATGTACCTAAAACATTAAAATTTACACCCTGTAATTATAATACACAAATCCACTGCATGTATATCTGTGTTGTTACCTCTTCTAGTCCTTACTAACATGGCATATGCTCACGACTGTATTCCCCGAGGGGGTAGTCAGAGATATTCTGAAAACTCACAAAACCCGTCCTCTAACGTTTTTAATTAAATTTTAGAATAGAATAGAATAGAATTTCTTTATTTTTATTTGTGACGGCCCGGTAGCTCAGTCGGTAGTGAACCTGCCTGCTGTGCCGAGGGTCGCGGGTTCGAATCCCGTAAGGGACAAATATTTGTATGATGAATATGAATATTTGTACCCGAGTCATGGATGTTTGTATCTATATGTATATGTATTCTATTAGATATCGTTGTCTAGTTATCATAATACAAGTCCAGGCTAGATTCTGGAACTTAAAATGTGACTAGATAATTTGTGTGACAATGTCCAAGATATTAATATTTATTTGTCTACAGGACAAACATTGTCAATTTGTCATTTTACTATAGGATCGGCTGTATTGTAGTGCTTGAATATACGCATTGCCCTTTCCAGGTGTCACAAACATAACTACAAACTTTAAGAATTCAGCTGTAGCAATCAATGCTAACATTTAACATTTTTAGTTTCAGGATTGAATGACACTTGAATATACGTGTTAAAAATTATGGTAAAATCTGAAAACCGTTCCTAAAGATTCTTTGAATTTGATAACTTCTTAATATTTTGGAAAAAAAATGTATCATAAGTTGGAACAATAATTCAGATTCTCCAAACTTTTATTTTTATACCTATTCTGGTTTACATAGGGGTTCTGTACAATAGATTTGCGGTTTACAAGATATTCTTTCTTTTATTTAAGACCTAATTTTGGTCGATTTCATCTCTTATTACTACAACATACCAAAAAGTTCATTGACACAGAATTTTATCAATAATTTTACTAAAAATAAAAGCACTTCGCCGTACCACCAATGATGTTTCGTAAACTCCCTTTTTAAAACCAATTTTTTACTCAAATTCCACTAAGACTTTAACACCAAAGCATTAAAAGCCGTATTGAAATTAAAATAAAGCACGTTTTTTCGAAAAATATTTAGACGGCAATCCGTCTACAATCGCGTCGAACGTGAAACTGAAATGAAAACTGAAATGCTTTCCTGCGGACCGAACTGTAACCAGAACCAAGACCTCTCAATGCG
Organism: Agonopterix heracliana; assembly: GCA_963693445.1. Classification (NCBI taxonomy): domain Eukaryota; kingdom Metazoa; phylum Arthropoda; class Insecta; order Lepidoptera; family Depressariidae; genus Agonopterix; species Agonopterix heracliana. The sequence goes on from OY856331.1 coordinate 7,945,721, forward strand.
AAATGACTATAAGAAAACTAGAGCTCACAACAAACTGGTCATTTATACGCATATAACAGCCATAGGTCTTATTACACTGGTTGATGTAACAACATTAAAAATGCGCTTTAATCCCACAACAATAGAGTTGAATATGTTACTTTTACTTTCAGCGAACTTAAGAAAAAGCGATCTTAGCGGCGTAAACAATAGCGTTGCATTTCGTACTTTCATAGAAAATTTTGTCGATTGCATTCACTGTCATCCTAAAATAGACACAGTAGGGTACAGTTTAGGGTCTAATTTTGTGTGTTAGTGGTTTAACATAGTACGTTTTTAAGTCTATAAGGTATTAGGAGTGAATTAAGAACGGTAGTAGAAATAAGAGGAAAACATCTCGATGTCTTCGGTTATTTTTATACAAAGAATGTTGATTATTGATACTATCTTTGCATTCTAAGAATTCGGAGTTCGATAGGTGAAGTCAGAATTAGAAAGTGACATGAATTTGGCGCAATATTTAAAAACCATACATAATCGAATATCTGAAAACATTTGATACCTCCAAAAATGTCTGAATGTATTTAGTATTGCGCCATTGCACTGACAAGTCAATTAGGATAAATATTTGCTATGATTTTTGATGAGACTGTCTAGTTTTTGTATTCATTTCATTCGTTTTCATCCAAACTCTAAAATGGAAGCCGAAATGCTAAATAGTTACACAATTACCACAGATTATTTAATAGTTACTACGTAACAATTACGAGTATGTCATTCAGTTATTGATTCAATAGAAACAGTCTTCAGGTTGAGTTTATTTGTAAACAAATTTCAATGCTTATTCTGATTCTCAAATTTAATTAAAATTTTCTTAATTCAAATTCCTACGCTACGCATTCTGTAATATGAATAAATTCCACAACCACATACATTTATCGAACCGCCAACAAATTCTGCACATTCCTTCCTACGCTGTAAACCTGAAATCCTATCAAACTCTGGAGTATAAGAGAGTGAATCTCTGTTTAGCGCACGCACTAATGCACTTATAAATATCCTGAGTACCTGTCTGCTTTTGTAACTAAGCGGTCGCTGTAGTCGTGATCAACTATGGGTGTATCTACTACGAAAACATGACCCACACCCGCACCTCCAAATTATTCAAACAGTAATTCAACCAGACCAGTTAAAGAACCTGTCAAAAGGCACCCACAGGGGTACGGACTTCGGCAACGGGGATTGGTGAGAAAACTTTAGATGTTCGACTGACGGTGTCACTAATTGGCTAATTATTTTATTTATTTTTATTTATTTTATTTATTTGCTTACAGGAAGATTTACAGACCAAATAGTATCTTTAGTTAAGCATATAAGTTTACAAATGCTATTAACAAATCTTCACTTATTATCAATATGACCGCGGTCCGCGGGCCATGTTATCGTAGTAGATATCTTTAAGGGGGTACCGAGGCTATTGTGCTGCCCTTAATCGTGTTTTTTAAAATTTAATTTCTAAACAATTAAACAACACTTCCAAAAAACAAGAATGTCAATTTTATAGTCAAGATAGGTTTTGAATTTATCGAAACCTTAGAAAAATTATATGTCCATAATGAGCTGCACGCTTCTGTCGTATAAAACAAAACGGGCCAACTTTCTTAGGTTGGTGTGCGTGAGGCATAGAAATCATGACTGTGTGCGTTTAGAGGCTTTCGTAACTTCGACTGTTTATCTTGACATATACGTATCTTATCCAAGATCGAAACATTACGAATCATTATGTTTTACGTTTGTAGTTATTATCGTTAAAACCGCCAAAAGTGGCCACAATAACCAAACATTATAAAAACATATCCGCAGTGATCCGATAAATTGAAAATCAGCAGTGACTACAAGTGACTGAAGTTCTTGTTTTATGTAAAAGTTTATTTGTTTAGAAATAATAAAAAAATACTATTGAGGGCAGAACAACAGGCTCGGTGCCCCCTTAACTAAAACTACTTATAATAAAATAAATGAACTTACTGGTTATTGTGTGCAGTGAGTCTGTTGGGGTCCGAAGCGTTCCGATGTTTCCCGCGGCGAGGCGCGTCTCGCTCGCGACAGCTCTCCGCGCGATTCACGCCGCGAGATGGCGCTAGAGCGCGCCAGCTGGCGGTGGAAAGAGCATGTTAGTGCCGCTGCAGCACCACGACTATATCATGGTATGAAGATACTTTTATAATAGAGACAGTTCACATAACCAACAACTAACGCCATCTACCGGCAGATAGCGGAACAAAAATTAAATGTTTTATAGGTGTGCGAGTGTGAGTGGGCTCAGAGATTATACCTAAAGGGATAGAGCCATACCTATTGCAAAGCTGTCCACTTTTTTTGACGTTTGTATGTGCTGTGTCAAGTGGTAAGACAAACAAAAGGCACAAAAAGTGACAACTTTACACACACTAGCACGTCAAAAACTCTCAAAAAAGTTGACAGCCGCATAAACAAATATCTATAGTTCCATCTCATTCTACTATTAAAGGCACGCACGTCATAAGACAAAAGAGACTAACTACAATCGTAAATTGATGCGGACTCTATGATTTAGAATAAAGAGATCCTTCCTCTGAGGTGCCGCTGCACTCTATATTTTTCAACCTTTGTACCATGCTTTTTACTAATCAGCGCCATCAAGCGTCGAGTAGCAGAACTAAGTTAGTCCTCTTAATTAACACTAGATGGCGAGACCTTATCTCAAATTAACCTTTATTTAACAAGCTACCACAGTGCAGTAAATAAAATTCGCCTGTATATCCTACGGCATAAGATTTAAAGCACAAATTGTCGGATCCTTGGCAACATAGGTGGCGTCCATGTCCGGACCGCAGTAAGTAGATCATTTTCGCCTGTATATCCTACGCCATAAGATTCAAAGTAAATAAGCACTAACTTATTGTCCTTGTCGGGTTGTTCCTTGGCTACATCTGTGGCGTCCACGTCCGTCTCTGGGGTAGCCGTCTCCTCCGTGGACCCTTCCCTTCTGGATTCTCCTGTAAACAAATTAAATTCTTATTAGTCTTATTAATCACAAAATCTACTATTATACAGGGTGTAACTTTAAATGCGTTACATACTTTACTTCGGTCTTTCAGGCCATAAAACTGAACAACTTTTACTATGGGACCAAAATATTGAAATAGCGGAAAAAAAATGGGAAATGTCAATAGCTAATCGACCCAAGTGTATGAAACAGCAATTTTTTTTCTGGCGATTTCAAAGTTGGTGTCATAGTAAAAGTTTTTGAGAGTTACGCGGTTATTATTTAATCTAGAATTAAACATTTTAACGGGTTCTTACCGCGTTTTAGTATATTTGAGTTCCCGATATTTCGGCAGTGTTACAACTGCCATGATCACGGGATGACTGAGGAACTGCAGGTAGATTGTTAAGAGCAGACAAATCTGTCTACCCTCACTCTTCTTCGTTTACTCCGACCACTTCTATCGGAACTCACTCGAAACTCATTGTCACTTTTGTCACTTGGTCCAGCCCGACAAAATGTACTCACTGTGTCACTCCGACGCTTGTTTGAAACCGAGTATGACGATGAAGCACTTACACCCATGTTAACCACCGGATTCCACGTACTTGACAATTTGAAACCATCCTCTCTGTTGAAATTACGATGTTTCTTAATTTCAATTGCTTCTCTCACCATTCTTGGGTAGTAATGGCGGTCAGTAGACAGGACCCGTGGTTTGTGCAGCTCAATCCAATGGTTAGAGCCCGCCTCAAGAAGATGCTGTGCGATGGCGGACTTTTGAGTGTCATTGTTTTTCACCGCCTTGATGTGCTCCTTAATACGACACGAAATGGTCCTCTTTGTCTGCCCAATGTATGAGCTACCGCAGCTACAGTCCACTTTATATACGCCTGGGCACTCAAGAGGAAAGCTATCCTTCGGTGAGCGTAATGCTTGCGTAATCTTACCAAGAGGAGTAAATACAGTTGAGATTGAGTATTTACTCAAAATCCTGCCTATTTTGTCTGTTACACCTTTGATGTACGGCAAAAACGCATTTTGTCGCTCTACCGTTGGTTGTTTCTGACGCTTCCTCTTTTGTTTTATCCTAGCGATATCCACACCATATCCATTCTTCCGTAATACACCTTGCACGTGTGTCAGCTCCTCTTGCAGGTGATCTTCATCGCAGAGATCGCGGGCACGGTTTGTGAGTGAGGTAATCACGGAATTGAGATGTCGTGGGTGATGGTGCGAAGTTGCATGTAAATACCGGTCTGTATGTGTGGGTTTCCTATAGACTGTATGACTCAGAGTACCATTCCGACGCACCGACACTTTTACGTCAAGGAACGCCAAGGACCTCCCTGTCTCGGTCTCTACTGTGAACCGCATGTTGCCGTGTACACTATTGAGATGTGACAGTAAGCTATCCACCTCTTTTTCTCCTCCTTCCAGAATACAAAATACATCGTCAACGTACCTTTTCCACAGTTTGGTCGATATAGGTGCTATGGCAAGGGCTTGGTCTTCAAAATGCTCCATCCAGATGTTGGCGACCACCGGCGCGACTGGACTTCCCATAGCTACACCGTCCACTTGCAGAAAATACTGTCCACGATAAACAAAATAACTGGAACTCAGGCAGTGTTCTAGCAGTGTGACATACTCCAACGGGATGTCATTTGTGCGGCACTTCGACTTCAGCACTTCTATACACTCTTGAACTGGTACATTGGTAAACAAGGATTCGACGTCGAAACTGACCATCAACTCATTTACCTCAACCCTAGTGCCCTGCAGCAAGCTGACGAAGTTTCGAGAGTCCTTTACATATGACGACGTCTTTCCGACCAGAGGTTGCAGAACGTGGGCTATATGTTTGGCGAGATCATAAGTAGGCGAATCGATCTGACTGACTATTGGCCGCAACGGGGTGTCCTTTTTATGAATCTTCGGCAAACCATATATTTTAGGAGGTTGTGACGTTCTGGGTCTCAAGAGACGTCCACATACATCATCCGAGAGAGCGTGTTGGCATTCCTTGATCAGCTGCAATGTCTTACGAGTAACTCGAGCCGTGGGATTGTACGTTACTTTTCGGTACGTCTTCGTATCACTTAGCAGAGCCATTATTTTTTCGTCATACTGAGTGACATTCATGACCACTGTAGCATTTCCCTTATCCGCTTTCAGCACCAAAATATCCTCGTCAGCCCGGATCTCTTTCAGTGCGGCCCTTTCTTGAGGAGTAATATTGCTACATGGTAGCTTGGAGCGACGCAACGCCACCGCCACATCTTGTCTTAAGGTGTCGGCGTCACCTGCTGGTATTCTGTTGCGAGCTATCGTCTCCTCTATACTACCAATAACTGCCTCGTAGGGCATTCGCGTCGGGGTTGGTACAAAATTTAGGCCTTTTTCTAGAGCACTCATTGCAGCTTCACTAAGTGTCTTGTCAGATACATTTATCACTGTGACATTATGAGATGAGTTCTCTGAGCGACTATGGTTCGACTTCTGCTTACGTAGTAGTGCTTCATATTTACAATCCTGCTTAAGTGAGCTTAACTCACGTGTACGCTGGGCTTGCAAATACGTAATGCGGTCACATTGGTCGAAATCCTCCGTAGTCAACACTTCACTACACCACATATGCACTTCAAACAATTCGCGTTGCGCACAATCGAGTTTATAACGACAAACTCGAATAAGTCTACGAAGAAGTTTGCTACTTGCTTTGCGTAGAATGTCTACGGAACCGGGAATGTCGAAACGTGGCCTTATACTAACACACACGGGTATCAAGTCACTATCGCGGCATTTTGTCAAAAACACCAGCGATTCCCGCAGACACTCACACTTTTTCCGTAGACGTTCAAGATGTCGGATTTTCTTAAAACATTCCGGCCCGTACCGGTTAGTAATACAGTATTTGAGAGTTACGCGGTTATTATTTAATCTAGAATTAAACATTTTAACGGGTTCTTACCGCGTTTTAGTATATTTGAGTTCCCGATATTTCGGCAGTGTTACAACTGCCATGATCACGGGATGACTGAGGAACTGCAGGTAGATTGTTAAGAGCAGACAAATCTGTCTACCCTCACTCTTCTTCGTTTACTCCGACCACTTCTATCGGAACTCACTCGAAACTCATTGTCACTTTTGTCACTTGGTCCAGCCCGACAAAATGTACTCACTGTGTCACTCCGACGCTTGTTTGAAACCGAGTATGACGATGAAGCACTTACACCCATGTTAACCACCGGATTCCACGTACTTGACAATTTGAAACCATCCTCTCTGTTGAAATTACGATGTTTCTTAATTTCAATTGCTTCTCTCACCATTCTTGGGTAGTAATGGCGGTCAGTAGACAGGACCCGTGGTTTGTGCAGCTCAATCCAATGGTTAGAGCCCGCCTCAAGAAGATGCTGTGCGATGGCGGACTTTTGAGTGTCATTGTTTTTCACCGCCTTGATGTGCTCCTTAATACGACACGAAATGGTCCTCTTTGTCTGCCCAATGTATGAGCTACCGCAGCTACAGTCCACTTTATATACGCCTGGGCACTCAAGAGGAAAGCTATCCTTCGGTGAGCGTAATGCTTGCGTAATCTTACCAAGAGGAGTAAATACAGTTGAGATTGAGTATTTACTCAAAATCCTGCCTATTTTGTCTGTTACACCTTTGATGTACGGCAAAAACGCATTTTGTCGCTCTACCGTTGGTTGTTTCTGACGCTTCCTCTTTTGTTTTATCCTAGCGATATCCACACCATATCCATTCTTCCGTAATACACCTTGCACGTGTGTCAGCTCCTCTTGCAGGTGATCTTCATCGCAGAGATCGCGGGCACGGTTTGTGAGTGAGGTAATCACGGAATTGAGATGTCGTGGGTGATGGTGCGAAGTTGCATGTAAATACCGGTCTGTATGTGTGGGTTTCCTATAGACTGTATGACTCAGAGTACCATTCCGACGCACCGACACTTTTACGTCAAGGAACGCCAAGGACCTCCCTGTCTCGGTCTCTACTGTGAACCGCATGTTGCCGTGTACACTATTGAGATGTGACAGTAAGCTATCCACCTCTTTTTCTCCTCCTTCCAGAATACAAAATACATCGTCAACGTACCTTTTCCACAGTTTGGTCGATATAGGTGCTATGGCAAGGGCTTGGTCTTCAAAATGCTCCATCCAGATGTTGGCGACCACCGGCGCGACTGGACTTCCCATAGCTACACCGTCCACTTGCAGAAAATACTGTCCACGATAAACAAAGTAGTCAGTCAGATCGATTCGCCTACTTATGATCTCGCCAAACATATAGCCCACGTTCTGCAACCTCTGGTCGGAAAGACGTCGTCATATGTAAAGGACTCTCGAAACTTCGTCAGCTTGCTGCAGGGCACTAGGGTTGAGGTAAATGAGTTGATGGTCAGTTTCGACGTCGAATCCTTGTTTACCAATGTACCAGTTCAAGAGTGTATAGAAGTGCTGAAGTCGAAGTGCCGCACAAATGACATCCCGTTGGAGTATGTCACACTGCTAGAACACTGCCTGAGTTCCAGTTATTTTGTTTATCGTGGACAGTATTTTCTGCAAGTGGACGGTGTAGCTATGGGAAGTCCAGTCGCGCCGGTGGTCGCCAACATCTGGATGGAGCATTTTGAAGACCAAGCCCTTGCCATAGCACCTATATCGACCAAACTGTGGAAAAGGTACGTTGACGATGTATTTTGTATTCTGGAAGGAGGAGAAAAAGAGGTGGATAGCTTACTGTCACATCTCAATAGTGTACACGGCAACATGCGGTTCACAGTAGAGACCGAGACAGGGAGGTCCTTGGCGTTCCTTGACGTAAAAGTGTCGGTGCGTCGGAATGGTACTCTGAGTCATACAGTCTATAGGAAACCCACACATACAGACCGGTATTTACATGCAACTTCGCACCATCACCCACGACATCTCAATTCCGTGATTACCTCACTCACAAACCGTGCCCGCGATCTCTGCGATGAAGATCACCTGCAAGAGGAGCTGACACACGTGCAAGGTGTATTACGGAAGAATGGATATGGTGTGGATATCGCTAGGATAAAACAAAAGAGGAAGCGTCAGAAACAACCAACGGTAGAGCGACAAAATGCGTTTTTGCCGTACATCAAAGGTGTAACAGACAAAATAGGCAGGATTTTGAGTAAATACTCAATCTCAACTGTATTTACTCCTCTTGGTAAGATTACGCAAGCATTACGCTCACCGAAGGATAGCTTTCCTCTTGAGTGCCCAGGCGTATATAAAGTGGACTGTAGCTGCGGTAGCTCATACATTGGGCAGACAAAGAGGACCATTTCGTGTCGTATTAAGGAGCACATCAAGGCGGTGAAAAACAATGACACTCAAAAGTCCGCCATCGCACAGCATCTTCTTGAGGCGGGCTCTAACCATTGGATTGAGCTGCACAAACCACGGGTCCTGTCTACTGACCGCCATTACTACCCAAGAATGGTGAGAGAAGCAATTGAAATTAAGAAACATCGTAATTTCAACAGAGAGGATGGTTTCAAATTGTCAAGTACGTGGAATCCGGTGGTTAACATGGGTGTAAGTGCTTCATCGTCATACTCGGTTTCAAACAAGCGTCGGAGTGACACAGTGAGTACATTTTGTCGGGCTGGACCAAGTGACAAAAGTGACAATGAGTTTCGAGTGAGTTCCGATAGAAGTGGTCGGAGTAAACGAAGAAGAGTGAGGGTAGACAGATTTGTCTGCTCTTAACAATCTACCTGCAGTTCCTCAGTCATCCCGTGATCATGGCAGTTGTAACACTGCCGAAATATCGGGAACTCAAATATACTAAAACGCGGTAAGAACCCGTTAAAATGTTTAATTCTAGATTAAATAATAACCGCGTAACTCTCAAATACTGTATTACTAACCGGTACGGGCCGGAATGTTTTAAGAAAATCCGACATCTTGAACGTCTACGGAAAAAGTGTGAGTGTCTGCGGGAATCGCTGGTGTTTTTGACAAAATGCCGCGATAGTGACTTGATACCCGTGTGTGTTAGTATAAGGCCACGTTTCGACATTCCCGGTTCCGTAGACATTCTACGCAAAGCAAGTAGCAAACTTCTTCGTAGACTTATTCGAGTTTGTCGTTATAAACTCGATTGTGCGCAACGCGAATTGTTTGAAGTGCATATGTGGTGTAGTGAAGTGTTGACTACGGAGGATTTCGACCAATGTGACCGCATTACGTATTTGCAAGCCCAGCGTACACGTGAGTTAAGCTCACTTAAGCAGGATTGTAAATATGAAGCACTACTACGTAAGCAGAAGTCGAACCATAGTCGCTCAGAGAACTCATCTCATAATGTCACAGTGATAAATGTATCTGACAAGACACTTAGTGAAGCTGCAATGAGTGCTCTAGAAAAAGGCCTAAATTTTGTACCAACCCCGACGCGAATGCCCTACGAGGCAGTTATTGGTAGTATAGAGGAGACGATAGCTCGCAACAGAATACCAGCAGGTGACGCCGACACCTTAAGACAAGATGTGGCGGTGGCGTTGCGTCGCTCCAAGCTACCATGTAGCAATATTACTCCTCAAGAAAGGGCCGCACTGAAAGAGATCCGGGCTGACGAGGATATTTTGGTGCTGAAAGCGGATAAGGGAAATGCTACAGTGGTCATGAATGTCACTCAGTATGACGAAAAAATAATGGCTCTGCTAAGTGATACGAAGACGTACCGAAAAGTAACGTACAATCCCACGGCTCGAGTTACTCGTAAGACATTGCAGCTGATCAAGGAATGCCAACACGCTCTCTCGGATGATGTATGTGGACGTCTCTTGAGACCCAGAACGTCACAACCTCCTAAAATATATGGTTTGCCGAAGATTCATAAAAAGGCCACCCCGTTGCGGCCAATAGTCAGTCAGATCGATTCGCCTACTTATGATCTCGCCAAACATATAGCCCACGTTCTGCAACCTCTGGTCGGAAAGACGTCGTCATATGTAAAGGACTCTCGAAACTTCGTCAGCTTGCTGCAGGGCACTAGGGTTGAGGTAAATGAGTTGATGGTCAGTTTCGACGTCGAATCCTTGTTTACCAATGTACCAGTTCAAGAGTGTATAGAAGTGCTGAAGTCGAAGTGCCGCACAAATGACATCCCGTTGGAGTATGTCACACTGCTAGAACACTGCCTGAGTTCCAGTTATTTTGTTTATCGTGGACAGTATTTTCTGCAAGTGGACGGTGTAGCTATGGGAAGTCCAGTCGCGCCGGTGGTCGCCAACATCTGGATGGAGCATTTTGAAGACCAAGCCCTTGCCATAGCACCTATATCGACCAAACTGTGGAAAAGGTACGTTGACGATGTATTTTGTATTCTGGAAGGAGGAGAAAAAGAGGTGGATAGCTTACTGTCACATCTCAATAGTGTACACGGCAACATGCGGTTCACAGTAGAGACCGAGACAGGGAGGTCCTTGGCGTTCCTTGACGTAAAAGTGTCGGTGCGTCGGAATGGTACTCTGAGTCATACAGTCTATAGGAAACCCACACATACAGACCGGTATTTACATGCAACTTCGCACCATCACCCACGACATCTCAATTCCGTGATTACCTCACTCACAAACCGTGCCCGCGATCTCTGCGATGAAGATCACCTGCAAGAGGAGCTGACACACGTGCAAGGTGTATTACGGAAGAATGGATATGGTGTGGATATCGCTAGGATAAAACAAAAGAGGAAGCGTCAGAAACAACCAACGGTAGAGCGACAAAATGCGTTTTTGCCGTACATCAAAGGTGTAACAGACAAAATAGGCAGGATTTTGAGTAAATACTCAATCTCAACTGTATTTACTCCTCTTGGTAAGATTACGCAAGCATTACGCTCACCGAAGGATAGCTTTCCTCTTGAGTGCCCAGGCGTATATAAAGTGGACTGTAGCTGCGGTAGCTCATACATTGGGCAGACAAAGAGGACCATTTCGTGTCGTATTAAGGAGCACATCAAGGCGGTGAAAAACAATGACACTCAAAAGTCCGCCATCGCACAGCATCTTCTTGAGGCGGGCTCTAACCATTGGATTGAGCTGCACAAACCACGGGTCCTGTCTACTGACCGCCATTACTACCCAAGAATGGTGAGAGAAGCAATTGAAATTAAGAAACATCGTAATTTCAACAGAGAGGATGGTTTCAAATTGTCAAGTACGTGGAATCCGGTGGTTAACATGGGTGTAAGTGCTTCATCGTCATACTCGGTTTCAAACAAGCGTCGGAGTGACACAGTGAGTACATTTTGTCGGGCTGGACCAAGTGACAAAAGTGACAATGAGTTTCGAGTGAGTTCCGATAGAAGTGGTCGGAGTAAACGAAGAAGAGTGAGGGTAGACAGATTTGTCTGCTCTTAACAATCTACCTGCAGTTCCTCAGTCATCCCGTGATCATGGCAGTTGTAACACTGCCGAAATATCGGGAACTCAAATATACTAAAACGCGGTAAGAACCCGTTAAAATGTTTAATTCTAGATAGTAAAAGTTGTTCAGTTTGGTGGTCTGAAGCACCCCATAAGTTACTTTTTGTAAATAAATCAATAGGTTCTTAGAAGTTATATTATTGCCTATACAAGGTGTAACAAAACACCATAGAAACGTCTAAAGGTTCGATTTAGTTAGACCTAGTTTTAGACACTCAAACTGAAAAACTTTAACTATGGAGTTATGGCGACATTGATTTGAGTCGAGTACGTAGGTACTGCAGTATATTTTATAATTCTCGATATGTTACACCTTGTTTAAAACAAATAGGTAAGTACGTGATTTTTTTTCAAATAAGCTCTCACTGATTCAATCAAACTATGAAACAATTCATGAAAGATTGAAAAGTTTTTATTATCACACCACAGTATCCAGAACTCGCTGAAACAATATAAAACCCACACAAACGAAACATATCTGAAGTAAATCGACAAAATAAAATTAACTACCAATTCGAAAGCAGGATACAGACCACAATTATTTATCAGGGAAGAAGGAAAATGGGAATTCCAGAAACAAACACGACAATCAAATTATGAAATAAAATTTTGTTGCCATGTGCCAAAAGGTCGTACGTAATTTTCCTTAAAAGTTTCGGAACATCCAACACCAACAGTGTGCACCGCAATTTTGAACGGCGTATTAAGACAATAAAAGTTAACAACTTTCCTAGAGGAACATGAGTCGAAAAGAGACAAATTTTAGGACTTTCCACTCTTAAATTGCGTATCAAATAGTATCAAACTATCAATAGATTTTCAACAAAAGATCAAAATTTCGTGTTAATGTCGTTTTTTTTTTTTAATACAATTATTATTGCTTACATCGCTACGCAGACCTACGTATAATAATAACACATAACTACTGTACAATAAGGTTCAATGTCAAGCAGATAGTTGTTGATAAGCCATTCGTTAGTTAGATGACACATAGCGGAAACTTTGAACATCCTGACTGTTACAATATTTCGATACTACTCGTACCTATGTAACACGTAACATACATAACTAAACACCATATTAAAAATAAATAAATAAATAATAAATAACGCTCACAGGCACATACATTGTAATGATCCCAAACTAAGCACTAAAGGCTTTTATTATGGAAACCATACAACAACGGCACGAACATATAACATCCATGACCGAACCGGGATTCGAACCCAGGACCCTGGTTTGGCAGTCCGGCGTGGTAACCATTACACCAACCGGGTCGTCAAATTATGTTAACATATACAAAACCGACCAAATGTGAGTCGGACTCGCCCATGATAGGGTTCCGTACTCATGGTAAATTACGCTTATTTTTGTTTCTTCTTAATTACCACATTTCTGTTTTTGGGTTACTATTATCTGTCTTGATGCCAAATATCGATTCAATAGGTTCAAAAACGAGGGACTAATTGAGGCTGGGCATACAGACAGACATAACGGACGCACTAACTCAGTATTGCGCATACCTCTCCCTCTTCTCTTGTCAGTTTCTCCAATTTGTATGAAGTGACTGCCAAGTGTCCATGCAAGGTGTGCCGTACCCGTACTGCGGTGGTGTTTACCGAGCTGATGATGATGATGGAGGATACATGGATTACACGCGGTTCGTGCGCTGTCAATTTTAAGTAAACATCAACGTCAAATGGTCGCTTTTGTCGTCAACATTGTAATTAACATCCAGCTCAAAACAGCAGCTGCCATCCATCCTGTCGATCAAGATCAGCGTATGACTCATCGAGCCATCATTCATACCAATTACAGGACCAAAGATGCACAAAACAAAAGATTTCTCAACATTCTGATCTCAGACGTTTAGCTACAAATGTGTTTGTGTTCATGCGACTGTGTGTGTACGTACGAACGCAATTAATGCACATAATAAGCGATGATCTCAGCGCGCGCGCAGCGACAATTATATATCTAGCGTTGTAATATATCATGTTTGATACACAGGGTGAAATAGAAAAAGGTTGATAAAAGGAAATGGGATAATAGAGAAACATGGGAACAACAGAGTGGTTCAGTATTATAGACTGAACTTCCTTTTATAAAAATTATACTAAGATCCCACCGTAAAATTATGCACCTATTTGTTAGGTGAACGAAATGTGATGAAAGTGAAAGATTACACATGGGTTCATACAACGCCGCCGGGTTGCCTAGCAAAATCTTGACGCAAGTACGTCTACCATTATGATTTTTGGTACAATTTTTCCACCTATCTCTTTGGGAAGTAAATAAGGTGACATAGGAAAGAGACCGATCTAAAGAACTGGAAAAACTAGGGTTGCCATATCTCAGTCTGCCGCAACTCTAGGGTTGCCAGGTTCAAAGAAGTAATTTTTAACCCTAGAGTTGCGGAAGATTGAGCGGTGGCAACCCTAGTTTTTCCAGTTCTTTACATTGGTCTTCCCAAACAGATAGGTGCAATTGTTACAAATATGTGCATAATTTTACGGTCGGATCTTAGTATAAAACCGTCATCATATTAAAAAAGACACCGTATTTTCACCCTGTACTGTATGTACCATATTAACGCTATTTGCTCAACAAAGCGAGTTATTACGAGCTGTTTATATCCCATATAAAGGACTATGATTGTAGTAACAACGTACGGAAACGTCGCACATACCGTTTTTAAATCATAAAGTACTGTAAAGGTCGTCTAGATCATAATAAGTAATAACACAAAGCTTTTGTTTACTTAAAGTGGAGAAAAAGTGGTTGTAGTTGACATTTTTTTTTATCTTACCGGTTCAGACATTATCTACAAAAAGATAACATAAGTTTTATTTATTTGCACGTCAAAAATTTACAGCAAAAAACAAAATAAGATAAACGTGAGGGTAAAAATGGCGTTCGTGGATTTATTATTGTATGTTTTTAAAACCTAGAAGTTTCTTTATTTCTTTTAAATAAACAATAAATAAATGTCTTAGCCTAATTATAGACAACCTCCGATAGAAGATGAAACTACAAGCAGAAGAAAGCACGACATGCGGTAACTTAAATGTGTAATGCATGTATTGTATGCTAAAAATCCGCTGTTCCATACATTTAGGTCGAGTAGCCACTGACATTTTCTTATGGAACATAACTCCTTTTATTTTACATCCTGTATAGTGTATACGCCTTTAAATTCTGAGAAATTCTGATGCGTATGTGCAGTCTGCCACAGTGGACTAACGCCCATACCTCCCTCAGGGTAGGCCTGTGCCCTGCAGTGGGACGAAGGGACTTTCTTAATATGCTGACGGTGCTTTAAGGGGATGATCATACCATCAAACTGAACAAAATTTCGCTATGGGACCATACATCGAAATCACGAAAAAAAATACCACCACCAGATTCTGGTGTCCTACATATTTGGGACGAGTCGAGTAGGGTTGCAGTTTTGTATCGAATAGCTGTATTTTTTTCGTGATTTCGATGTATTGTCCCATTTTTTTTTTCGTGATATCGATTTGGACCTATAGACAAAAAAAACTTCAGCATATTAAGTTTGTTTAGACTGATGATGACCATGATGATCTTGATCATCACCGTAACATCATGATATGAACCATCGTGAACATCGCCATGAACTTAACATTTACTAACAACAATAGTAGCGAAGTAAACGAAGAACCAAGGAATCCAGTCAACCAGTTCAACATAAGTCACGGCAAAGTCACGTCTCCCGGTCACCGGCCGTAACTGACACGCAAACAGTTATGAACTTAATTGCATAACACATAAGGGCAACTGTTGCACGCACGTCAAGTGGAACCCATTAGCACGTTTATGGTGTATTTGATGGGCAACTGTTTAGAGCAGCAGAAACTGTTTTGAAAGAAAATAGAACTGCCATCTATTTTCTAGGTAGGATATTTGAAAATAAGACTTAAAACCGCTTGAAAAGGTGTAGAATCGAATGTGGCATTTGGAATTTTCAGACGAAATCATTGTCGTCATTGGTGACGCAAATAAGGTAAAAACATCTGATCCGAATAAAGTTGGCGGCAGTTTACAGTTCAATCTACATAACACACCTGGCAGAACATAAATAGTGAAAATTGTCTATTTCGGAGGACTTAAAATAGAATATTTCAATAGTAAAGTGATAACAATCTAGAATAGTACATTGCCAGAATAACACAATCCTAATAAGGGAGTCATAAGTGGCAAATCTGCAGGCAGACAAACAAATTGGACCGATATTATACCAAAAAGAAGCTGATACCTCTGTTACTAGCGCGCGAACTGGCTATCATTAGGGTATTCGGACCCTGGAGACAACATCCCTGGTGTTCATATCGAAATTTTCTATGAAGGTAATCTTGTGTAAAATATCATCGACTGATACAAAGAACTTGAATATGACGCTATTAATTCAGAGGTATTTCCTTAAAGACCGGTAATTCCTAAAGACAACTTTAGACGCACACCTGTGTTTGTTAAAAACATATTTCTTCAATGAGTGTTAATAAGGGATACAATTAAACAGAGCGATCGTGAAATAATCTTACATATTTCAAATAAGAGTCAATAAAGTAAATTGGACTGAAGAACTACTAAGTTCTTAGGAATTTATGTACGGTTGTATTTGTTATTATCACTAGCCCGGTGATGGAAAATAAAAATCGTGAGGAAACCTGCATACCCGAGAACGATACCGTAAGTTCGAAGTACGTGTAAAATATGGGCGAGCTTGGGCCGAATAGAATAAACCAGCAATGGTCGCAGCAAGCATCGGCTTGCAATAGCCTTCCCAAATAATAAACCAAAAATGGTAGGTGTCTGTCATGTCATGTCAAGAGATTATGAGCCCGCGGTTGTCCGTAAGAAAAGCGTTCGTAAAGGGTCCAGTTGTCGAGTTTTAAGTTAGGGTAGATTCGGCATCTAGATCAGTCACAATTATAATTTGGAACAATAAAAAAGCTGGGTTAAAATGCCGACAACTGGACCCTTTTTGCGTGGTCGCCAACGTGAATGTAATTTACAGTTAACGAAAGCTGACAATTTTACGCCTATTTCCTATTTTGACAATGCAGATATCCCACCTGCACATGATATAATATCAGGTGGGGTCTAAAACACTTCTCAACATTTACAAGCTGTTCAATTGTTTCGGGTACCATTTTATTAGGTCTCTGATTTGGTATCCGTACACACTTCTAGGCGAGCCCTAAATCAAAACTAATCAAATCATAACAAACATATATCATAACTTTCCGATGAAAACATGTTTTCAGTAGCGTCATCTGGGCTTATTTATGTAGAACGGAATGCAGCTTACTTACAAATAATAATGTAACCCATTTATTTGTATCCTGACCTACATTTAATATGGAACAGGCTTTTAGAATAATAAACAAGTTGAAACAACAGTGAATATAGTTTAAGACTCCAGTTTTTTTTAAATGCCTAACAGAATATAGTCCATTTGTGATGATTTTATTATATGAAATAGACACATATATCAAATAGATGTATGCTGCAAATGTAATGTTTATATTTTTTTTTAAAAGGGACGAATCGTGTTGTAGACCTGTTATTAAATGTGACTATAGTCCGTTCGCGTTAAGAAAATAGTGATTTAAGTTTTAAAATTTATTGTTGAACGAGTCACGCAAAATACACAACCGTTTTGTTCATAGTGACCAGTTGAAATCTGACCTTCGAACAAAACGGTTGTGTATTTTGCGTGACTCGTTCAACAATAAATTTTAAAACTGAAATCACTATTTTCTTAACGCGAACGGACTATAGATAATATGTGTGACAATGTCCAAGATATTTATTATTTATTTATTTATTGGGTGGTCGCGTTTCGGTTGCCTGCTTCCGAAGCTTCAATTGTATGGTGGCTCAAGATTGTGTTTTGTGCACAAGACAACCCTTGAAGTCACCAAATATTAATTACCGTACAACGGTTGCACTTTAGCTATTTAAACTAGATATTGGCGAAATCATCAATACTAAGATGGAGCCACAGATTAAACATTAGAAAAGAATAGAAAAGGGCATTCTGAGGAAAGGACCTTTTGCCATTTCGTAAAGTGGAAATTCTGCGCCTGAGCGAATATAATTAATGCCTTTGACAAATCTCAATAAAAAGTCGGGTAGGCGTATTATGTATCAGAGACGCAGCCGCAGTGGAGTACGTGAAACGTATTGTACCGAGTAATGGATTCTATCCTCTAAATAACGGTAATAAAATAATGCCGATAGGTGCTGTATTTCCAAAGTAATAAGCGATCTTGTCGTAACATATTTCACACAGTTTTGCAAGTGACCCTACAGACCGAATTGTAAGACTGACAAAAAAACACACACTTACCTTTATATCGAAAAATAAAGTAACACATTTTGAGCAAGAAACATCGTCGGCAAAAAGCGACTTTATATTTTGCAAATATCATAAGTAGATTAACCAGGATAACACTCTGAAACACCACGACAACTGGACCAGCTTAACGTTTTAGATACACTGCAATCCAAGGCACCCAAACCTGAAAATTTTTATTAACGATCAGCATGAACAACCATCTAAAATTCGAAACCGTCTAGTAAACAGAAAATTCAGACATTTACGAGCTGAGAAGACCGAATTCATGGGATATGGGTGGGTTTCCCAGAAAGAAATAGAATAGATTTCCAGGTTACAAATAACTGGAATTTTTAAAGAGTAGTGAAAGATGTTTATTTAAGAGATACTTAAAATAATGGATTGCATGTTTTATGTGAAATAATAGCATACAATCCTGGGTTCTGGGTACCCCAGGATAGTCGCCGGCATTGAGGTAGACCCAGAAAAAGGTGGTGGGACAACATGGATGCCTTCATGGAGAGTAGGTCTGTAGTTGCACACAATTGAGAGGATTTGAGAGTAAAAGGGGAGGCCTTTGCCTAGCAGGGAGACACTGAAGAGGATAGGTAAAAAATATTCCATAAATGTTATTTTGACTTCGGCTAGCGAAAATGGTAGTATAATAATTATTCACTTTTGGACCATCGAATGAAGAAATCAGAAACCTAAGCCAAAAAGTCTTTAAAAAAATTATGAATATGCAAAGGTGGAATGACGTGTATACAAGCAATGTATTCCTCATGAAAGAAATTAAAAGAAAGCTAACCGCAAAGACAGAAGGGTCATTCTTAAAAACTTGCTCGATCTTATTAAGTCTGAAATTTAAATAAGCTTCCAGTTGCATTCGACAAGGAAGTTCATTCATTGCATCTGATTCATGAATCACATAAACGCACTCTAATTCGGTTCAATGAGCCTCATAAGTATTATGTTCCGACAACGCTAATAACTTAGATTGGACGCTGACCTGGATGTTATTTTTATAACAAGCAATAAGATAATGTACTTGACATGACTGGTGACATTGCAAAAATAATATTTCATTAAACGGAGACCACACAACTGATAAATGATTAAGGGCAGTAAATAAAAGACAGTCACTGTCTTGAAGAGGAAACTTTTGTTCACAGACGCGAAATTATTTCAAAGGCATTGGCCAATTGACATAATAATTAAGGAGATGACAAGTAAAAACGTCCTTCAAGTCAGGTCTTTAAAGAAAATCAAAACTCTGCACAGGAACCGCGTGATGGAATAAACGTTGTTCCCCCTAATCCCAAAAGCATCATTCATTCTAAAGCTTTTGCGCTGCAACGGGAGGTATGCAAGCTAAAGGAAAGATTAGAAGAAGTGATGTGTATTTCCGATAAAAGAACTACAACCTCATTACCAAAATTCATAATAAGAAAATAGTAATTGCTTCACTGACAAATTTTAGAGGAACAATTAGCACTTAGTACAAGCATGTTGACATGATTGATAAGCTACAACTACAAAGAAACTAATATTAAAATCAAATGTAAGATTGCAATATTTACCTACCTACCTGTACGGGACCCGAACTTGGAATCTGCCAATCCAGAGCTTTGCTTTCGACCAACTAAGCAGCCGACACCCTGTGGGTATCTTCCGAAAAATTCTCAAACATTTCGTCGTCAAGGGGCATGAACTGAATTTTCATCTATAATTTGATTCAAAACAGCTATAACTTGAACTAATATAATCAATAATAATTGAAACCAAAAATTTTCAGTATTATCAAAACTTCCGCATAACTCAATGACATAATAGAGATAGAACTTTCAATCTTATGAATTTGGTTCAGTAACTCTTCAGGCCTGTTTAATTTCTCAGCATTGGGCAATAAGTCTAGAGACCGACCAACAAAATAATCCATTCAGATAATCCTCGGCTCCAATGTAATTCAATTGAACTCGACCAGCTCTTATCACCTCGATTGGCCATCGACCCCTTTCCTGCATTTGCATTCCACAACTGGTTAATTTTGGGTTGTTTGTAAATAAGAGTAGTTTGGGATCTGACGTCGTGAACAGTGGTGATTGGAACATCCTATTCAATGTTGACTTTACGACATGGTAAAGAAATTTCTTGAATTACATTTTCTTAGATACAAACTGTAACATTAATATGAAACAAAACGTCGACCGAATCAATAACTATTTTAACTTGGATCAAATGTCTATACTAAGATCATTCCAAAATGAGCATTTTGATTTTTTTAACTCTGTCCGCGATCATAATTGTACAATTTTGATGTGATTTAATTTGTTTTATTGGTAAGATCAATGTATCTGTTCGTTAGTTGTACTTTGATACTGTGCCATAAAATTTACATTATTTAACAATAAAATATTGTGTTACTGCGTTCTAAAATTGTGAAGCCTGGATTCAAAACTTAAAAAAATTAAACAGTTATCCGCTATTAATTTTGCGATTACAAACGATATCATTTCTGCAAATAGACAAATCGACAATGACCTTAAGGTCAATGCGGCTTCGGCAATCAAACTGCTCATAAAGATAAGGAAAATATTGATATTTCTCGGAATAATAATAAGCATTCAATTTATTGTCATCATTGAAACTGATTGAAATGTTGGTGTTGACACCAAATCACCTAATTGTATACCTGGATACAACTGAAACATTGTATATACGAATAAGACACATAAAGAATACATACTTTCTTTTTCAAATTATAAACAAAGAAAAAAATTATACTTAGTTTAAATAAAAAAAATATTTTCACATAAATAAAGAAAAATAATTATTATTGAGAGAGACACATCAAAATAGAGTTGGATAACTTTCCCTTACTTAAATTATTCGTATGGCAAGTAAATTCTCAAAAATTAAAGAAGAGAGTTCATAATTTAACTACAGTTTAAACCTCTAGCAAACCATGTCTGCCCATTTAAGTGATAATGTAATGCCCATGTGAGTAATAGGGTATAACAATATTTCTGACAACCACGTGTATTATTTAAAGAGGAAAGCATCAGCAAATTTAATAAAACTGCATTCCTATCTATCACAGGTGAAAAAACCGATCGACAAACTGAAGCCAAGTCAAACAATTAGATATCCCAATTTAGCATCGACCGGGATTCGAACCACAATGCCGACCGTTTTGGTGACGTGATTCATCAAGGATACACTACTATTTATATTCGACTTCCCGTTCGAGTGCGCTTACGCATGTCAATAGATTTGTAGCTATGGATTAAACTACCGATGGCGATGGTTTTAATTGTTTAGAATGTAGGAATAAAATTATCGCTGTTTTTTATTGGAATGGATAGAAGTTTAAATATGGCAATAATGCAAAAAATTGTGATGTGATAAAATCTAAATCTTATAATGTAAGTAAGTGTAATTTACAAAGAGATATTTGTAGGATAACGTGAATCTATGAATTGAAGATACGCCGAAAATATTTTTAGTACTTTTTGGTCTACGAGATACAAAAATAAAAAGACAAAATTGTTCTTTGAAAGGGAAATTGTAAATAAAATCCTGATTATCTTATCGTACGGAACGGCACTTATTACCAATGATGTAATTGTTCACAACAAGGGCACTAACCGTTTGATATCGCTCATTACAATTAGCTATCACATCACTATGAATAAGCACATGTAACTATGCAAGTTGCAGTGGAAAACCCTTTGAAGAAAACAAAAGATACATTGTTAACCAAACAATAATGATCGGGAGGAAAAATTATCCTTCGTGGAACAAGTCAAAGAAAAATGCATAATTCAAATTAGCGAATGCAATTGGCAGGGTAAAAAAAGGTACGATGGAAAAGCCCAGTCGTGCTGTTGACCAAATTGGTGAAGTACATAAAAAGGCTGTGTTGAAAGTATCCGCAATTTCTCCCTAGCCATGTAAAAGGACATGCGAAACTTTCTTTAAACTTCAAAAAATGACCTTGAACTCACGGACCTGAAATAAATACGGACCGAGTATTGCACTAAAAAGATGTGAAGCATGCAAGGTAATACAATCTCGTTTGTTCTACAAGGGACCTACACTCACACGGATGCACTAGCTCTAGGCGCAGGTCCGACAACCCGTCACCTTATTGTACCGCGTGACAGCACGCACACAAAATAAATGGGTGCTTCACTTATGATTAGATGACATTCCGTCTGGTTCTTCTTTTAAGTCTGTGCTTGAACTAAACCAGAGAGATTGGAGATAAACTACAGGAAAATCAAGCGGAGAGGAAATATTATTAAATAATTGAATCGATAACATTTCCAACGAAATGTATTTATGATTATATTGGGATTAGGAAGAAATAATAGAAGAAAAGAGAGATCAAATCCAAGATCTAATTATTTAGCTCGTGTAACGGAAAAATAATTCGGTGACGCGTCGATTCAGGAAGCCAGGACACTGCAGTGAAAATATGCTTTAAACTCTTTAAAGTGACGATAAAAAAGAAGGCGTTAGCTCTAATGAAGAAGTTATTTACAGAATTCAATTTTTACAGACATCTTTATTTTAATGCTACTAGCTTCGAAAATGAAAACTACAGACGGATTGAAAAGATTTTTGCGGATAATCTTTTAAATGTAACAGATAACAAATGGCTGTCAAACGAGAGCCGCAATAGAATCGAATGTCAGTAACCCAGTTGTAAGTAGGTCGTGTCGATCAAATACGAGATGACACTATGAATATTAATATCTATTAATCTGTATAAACAGTTATAAACTCGGGTATTAGGGCAGAGAGTGAATATTATAAATATAATCAACGGGCCAAGGTGTCTTAACTATTTGAATGTCAAATATGTCAATATAATAAAGCGAGACTCAATACGAGTTCTGTCTGACGACAAAAAATGAATGGATATAAAACAAGATAGTGATATTGGAAATATTATACCTTTAACTTTTTTTTACCAAGCTTAGAGCCCCAGCACCTTTTCAAAACATATTTTAATGTTCCGAAATCACCTAACTTTAACTATGCGAGAGAGTTTTTTAATAGCTGATGTTCATAAATATGATTATAAACTAAACACAGACTGGTGCTAGTTGATTGGTATCATCTTGTTAATGAACTATCTTCACTCTCCATTTACTATCTCATACATAGATCTCAGTAGGGCTTAAACATCTATAAGGTCTATAAAATAGTCCATGTGTGCGTAGTCCGTCCGTCTGGCATTCCAACCTCGGTCATTGGGGCTGTAGGCCAATCTGGTTCTAGTATTTCTTAGGTTCTTATTGTTTTTTGATGAGAATCGTCAATCTTTTATTGATGGCGACTGTTTTATCTAGGTTTGTTCTATTCCTATTCTAGTTTCGCTTTAAACGGACTAATTTTTATTACATCAATGTTGAAAACCGTGTTCCAAAACTTGTTATGAATTAACTTCACCAAAAAATTCTAAAGTAAATTTAATTTAACTTTTGATAACTATTGAGGTATTTACTTTTTACTATAATTCTGAAAGGTTTACATATCCCTTCTTAATATGCTGATGTCGACGTTGGTTTTACAGAGATTTTTTTTTAGTTTGATGGTCTGATAAACCCTTTATAAAATCATCACCATATTAAGAAGGACCCTGTACGTGGTTCAAATTTCAAGATTTCTTTCAGAGCCTACATCAGTCCGCTACTAAGCGATGGTCCTTTTGCTATTAGTCGCAAGTTCAAATAAGCAAAAAAAGTAAAAAAATCGTTTCTAAATGAAGCCTGTTAATGTCTATTACTTTATGTGTGTATTCGATGCTAGAGTAAACCTTAACCTTACATAAACTAAATGAATGCATCAACAGTACCTTGTTTAGTAATAATTAAAGAGACGAGCGATATATGCGAAGGTTCAAGGACTGCATACCTTATGAATGGACATTGAACAGACCTCTATCCTCGATGAATATTTTATCTTACTATGTAGTACCTACACGTACAGAACGGATGATAAAACAAAGGACTTCTTTAACTATACTTTAGGAGCATACAAATAATAAAAAAACTAGCATGAACATTAGCAAAATTACAGAAAAAACGATTGAATCAATAAAAACAAATTTACGCAGTAGTCAGTAAAACATGTGTTGTTGCAAACTCCAATATTCCAAGATAATATACACTGATAGTTATTGGCTATTAGCCAATCATAAACCCAATAGCAAAAATGGCGAAGATGACAGAAAAACGACATAATATGAAACAAGTAATGAACAATACAGTAAAATCCATAACACGATCCAGCCAACACATTCAAAAGTACATCTATCAAATAAAAATCGTTCCACGGAAACGATAAATAAAATCTTGAATGGCAACTAATGTCGACTTAAAGGATAAAATAACAGAGCTCATAAATGATTTATGATGAATGACTCATAAATTATTTAACAGATGATTTCTGACAGATAAACATATACGTACATTTATGGACAAACTGTAATAAGGGTGATTGTAGACCATCGTCAAAGATCATACAAAAACTGGGGAAAATATGGATCAGCCTATTACAGGGTCCTTCTTAATATGCCGATGATTTTTAAGGGGATGATCAGACCATCAAACTGAAAAATGTTCTCTTTTGGACCAACTCGAGAAACAAAATTAGCTGTCCCATACATAAGGGTCGAGTAGATTTGCAGTTTCGTATGGAATAGCAGATTTTATGTCTCTATTTCGATGTTGGACCCAAAAGGAAAGTAAAAGCCATAAAAACCATCAATACACGTAAGACCTACTTCTAAGGGCACAAGCATTCTCTAACGAAAAAGGGAGAGAGGGAGTGGGCCATACACCACCACGGGTCCAGTGTTAATTGGTGGTTTTTAAACATACGAGAGCGGCAACATTATTTTTGATAAAGTCAGATTATGCCGAAGTAGACAAATCTTTTGGAACCAGTAATGATTAATTATCAAAATGATAAAGTACGAAATTATTGGGCATGTAAAAGTTAACAGATTCGTAGAATGCAATCACGGTACTTTATTGCTATCGGACTCGATAGTTAAACATCACTATTTAGTGTCTGTAAAACAAAACATGTGTTGATTTTATGACCATTTTTCCACGAAAACGATATTTACTCTATGGAAAATCCGTTGTAACATGAAGTTAAACTGTGTGTATTTATGAATTTTATGATTATGAAAAATGAAAATCGCTAAAAATCTGCCCAAAAAATGTCCTTAACCACAAAACATGGAACTACAATAGGCATATGATATTCTGTAGAGGATGTCGGGGTGCACTAAAGGGTTTTCAAAAACCGACCCCTAAAGGGGTTTTCCATACTCCACACGAACGATGTCGGGGGGAAAAGCTGATGATTATTTTAATCAACATAAGTGACCATAACGAAAATCCTATCAACCTTTATGAACAAACAGATCAACGATGATATACAAGTACTTATAAAATAAATAAACCGTCGTGACTTGTACGCAAGGCGAAAAGACTGGTTCTGAAGAACATTTTGAGGTCAGCCGTTTGACAAATGCGAATCGCCGTAAGCTTCTAAGGTATAGATTTGATTTATAAAATGGACTGTAACGTTCCATATCAGATACAATATAAGACTGGACAACGAACGGTCGCAAACATTAACCCCCTTTGAAAATGGAAGGCATATTAAAAATGTCACGTTTCTAGGTCTAATGGTAAGAAACTACTACTATCAGAGGACGTATTTATAATACGCAACGATTCAATGTTATATCTCGCACAAGTTCCGTTTTGTGGAAAATATAAGGAAAAAATATGTTGTGGGAATTGCACTTATCTTCTTAATATAAATATAGGAGAAGAAGAACCTAAGAAAAGATAAAAATAATGGGATAAGAACAGTAAGTATGTTGTAATTTAAACATATGTTTAAATAAACCAGTAAAAATGCAATTATGCTAAGATGAAGCCAATTACGGACTTAAATGGCTCAAAAAAATGTGTAAACAATTTCAAAGATAATTAAATGAGAGATGAAACGAAATGAATTAACAAACCATAACTTCAATTTTAATGTCAAGTTCTTCATTTGAGACAATCAAAGTCAAGTTGATGATAATTTAAGCGGAAAAATAAACTTCTAAATGGAATCTCACAAAGATTTGAGACAGGGATCAACGTACTAATGACAGAATTAAAACAAAGCACACGCAGTGTTGTTTTAAAATCTGTTATTCAAGATGCAATACTTAATTTACACATAACACGTTTTCAAAGGAGTCACAAAAAATAAATTTTCCAGTTAAAATCACTCCAGCTTACAATGGGGTCGTAAGTCTAAATCACGTCATTTCGTAGCAGTCCTTTTTCATAAACAAGCCCTGAAATATTAAAATCAATAAAGAAAACTCACCTCTAGATCCACTGAACAGCCAAGAGCTATGTTTAAACGATTCTCTATTCTTCTTCCTCATGACCGGAGTTTGTTCTACGACACTTGTCTGCCTACTCCTTCCGACCAGCGGAGTCTTGACAATCTTCTTCTTTCCCTTCTTCAATGTCCCACTATGAGATTTTCTCAAAGTGTTCACTTTTACAGACTGACTCTTGCCTCTGACTTTACTTTTACTTCTAGAAGTCTGCCTGCTCAATCTTCTTCTGTGGTCTCCTAAAGGTTTAGGTGCTGGTTCTTCGTCTGAGTCACTTTCTACGGGAGGTCTAGACTCACGGACAGCTGAATAGCGTTTTTCTTCTTCTAGAAACAGTCTCGTGTAGTTCATAAGTTCTTCAGTACTTATGACTTTGTCTACTGTTTCTGCTACGTCTTCCACTTTCATGGCTGAAGTGGGAGTTTTTTTTCTTCTGAGGAAATTTAGAGCACTCACTGATGAGCCTTTACTACTTTTTCTTGACTTTGGAGGATCTGGGTTACTACTTTTTCTGCTATTAGGCTGACTCTTATCCTCTTTCTTGCTGTTCTTTCTAATCTGATCAAGTTTCATAGTTGAACCGTGAATAGAGTCTCTGTCTTCTTCACTCCAAAGACTTTCCCGTGACTTTTTCTTATCTGAATGTTTCTCCAACTCTCTCCTGGCTGAATCAAACCATTCGTCACCCAAGTTTTTTACTATTTCAAGGGGGTTGGATAGAGACATTGTTTTTCTGTGTCCCTTCTTCGTTTTGGCTAGGTCCACTTCTTCGTCAGTGACCGCCAGTTTGAGAGATTCTTTACTCATGGTGGGTGTTTTGCCGAGCCTGGGCAAGGCATCATCACTTGCCGATATGGCGTCACTGTGACAATCAGCTGATTCGTACAACGACTCGTCACTTTCATCTCTGCGATCTGTTAAAACATTTTCATATTAACAAAGGTTTTATAGTTAAACTGCGAAGTTTCCTTGCCATTTGGATTGTTCTACTTTTTCTAATCCTATTGCAAAATCTAATGCGTTTTCATGTCATCAGGCATCATCGGATGATTGATGAGGTGTCAGACAAAAAAGCAAACAATGACCCGCCTAGACAAAAAGTATTTCAATGATCAATCAGACAATTATAAATGAGACAATGTCAAGCATCAAGATTAAAGTGACTCATGCCGGTGAGACCGTTACAGAGCAAAAAAGATATTAGTTATTCAGTAGTTCGATTGTAATGTCAGAACACCATTTTGTTTGAAATTGAATTCTTGAACACTTAATTTTGTTTATTGCTTAGTTAGTCACATTAAAAGATGTTTTGTGATTTAAAAGACAGTGAGTAGCTTACTCACGGTTTTAGTTACTGTCAAAAAATACGATACCTATAGTACATGAAATACCGCCGTTTCTTTAACAACAATACAGGGTCCAATTAAATATGTTGACGGCTTTTAAGCGGATGATCAGACCATCTAACTAACTGAACAACCAGATTTTTTCGCTATTTCGACCGTGGTCCTATAGAGAAAGTTGTTCAGTATGATGGTCTGATCATCCCCTTAAAAACCGTCAGCATATTAAGAAGGTACGTATTTGCATTTCTTTAAATATTCAGTAAAATCTTGAAAAATATTAACATTGAATAAGGAACATTGTCTTTGATAGGTCAAAGCTCAGTGCAAAAATCACACATAAGTTTAGAACTGCTTTCTCTGGGTGCATTTTCTATTGAACTTTCATGTTCTGTAATAGTAATTAACATACAATAACGTTCAAAGCGTTCAAAACGTACAGGTTTAAGTTAATCCATGTTAAAACCGTGCGACCGCTTTCTACGTGTAACGAAACGTAGATTTTAGAAAAGATTAGAGACTAGAAATAATTACGTTACGCACTCTATGTAAATGTTTTGTTTATAATGTGAGTTTGTATGGACTGAAAAGGGAAAGTTTGAAAAACTTTCCTATTATATTTTAAGGTGTTTGATTCTCTTAATGGCTTGTTCAAAGTCATATTTACCTATATTACATCGTCGTTTACTTAGACTCCTGATAAATCCATAATTCTTTTGCGTTGAATTTAGTTTAATCTGTCATTCATGAATCAGTTGCCTCAAGATAGACCAGTTGCTGTCAAGCTGGCCTAATTTGACAGTCAGATTTGACCTCTTGTGGGGCAAAAACGAGCAAATAAATACAATAGAATTTCTTTTGAAAATGTTAAGCTACATGGGATTTTATACCTACCTACTCGTATATTCGCAGACAATCGAGAATTAATTCAATACCAACCATCTATAACAATTTTAAAACTATAACTTTTCTTGAATTAAAACAAATTTATTGAGGTCTTCTTTATAACAGGGTAAAGAGAAAGTGGACCTATTTCTATTTAATTACACAATAATTAGACTCCCTGAGGCACTTATGGTATTACGACATACAAGCCGAATGCTTGAAGGAATAGATAATTAGTAGAAGAGAAAGCATAGCTACTTCAAATGCAATTACACTTCTTAAAATTCAAACACCGTGTGTATTCCCTATACAGAAGTACCTTGGGAGACCATAATAGAGGTCAGTATTTATGCAACTTGGTATACTATCTAGGTATATGAGATTAAGTGGCATTTTTCCTGGACTAGAAAGGAAATCAAAAATGATTTAGGGCAGAAGATACACTGATGAACTAATGCCTCTCCCTAATGGTGTAAACAGTGTAGTCACAAGATATAAATTAGAGAATTCGAAACAGTGGGAGTTGATAGCTATGACCCGTACCAACTTAGACTTTCTATGCGCGCAACAAAAATTCGTCGGGACATTTATCTCTCTCATATACAATCTTTCTTAGTACGCCGACATTCATAAGAAGAAGTGAGTTTGACGACCCGGTTGGTGTAATGGTTACCACGCCGGACTGCCAAACCAGGGTCCTTGGTTCGAATCCCGGTTCGGTCATGGATGTTATATATTCGTGCCGTTGTTGTATGGTTCCCATAATAAAAGCCTTTAGTGCTAGTTTGGGATCATTACAATGTATGTGCCTGTAAGCGTTATTTATTTATTTAAGTCACGCCTACAGATTTTAAGGGGATGATCAGACCATCAAACTAAGCAACTTTCTCTATGAAACGAACATCGATATCGCTAAAAAAATCCCATTTAAAACCGTCAGAATAAGAAGAAGGATTCTGTAAAGAGAAAAAGAGCTAAGAGGCGCGACAGCGGTATATTATGCTGCCATGCTAGACTATCCGATATTTTTACTTAAATAAGGAATAAGCATAAGCATAAGCATAAACATATGCTCACGACTATATTCCCCGAGGGGGTAGTCAGAGATATTCTGAAACCTCAGAACATCCACGTTTCACCAGTAGTACCGAATCTCTGTCCAGTGTGACGGGGGGTGAGCCCCACTTGTAATGGACAGTGGGTACAATACATGCCTCGAAATTGAAGCATGCAGGTTTCCTCACGATGTTTTCCTTCACCGAAAGGCCAGTGGTGTTACAAATCGTACATAAATTCCGAAAAACTCATTGGTACGAGTCGGCATGGACGGGGATCGAACCATCGCCTCCTGCACGGCAGGCAAGGTTACTCGCCACTGGACCACCACGGCTTTTTTACTTAAATAAGGAGGTAAACCAAAAGCCCTTGCACTAATAAACCGATAGAGTTAAGTATCTTTGTTACTTTATAATGCCTAGTCTTATCCATTAGCTTATCCAAAAAAAAACCGTGGTGGTCCAGTGGCGAGTAACCTTGCCTGCCGTGCAGGAGGCGATGGTTCGATCCCCGTCCAGGCAGACTCGTACCAATGAGTTTTTCGGAATTTATGTACGATTTGTAACACCACTGGCTTTTCGGTGAAGGAAAACATCGTGAGGAAACCTGCATGCTTCAATTTCGAGGCATGTGTTGTACCCACTGTCCATTATAAGTGGCGACGGGCTCACCCCCCGTCACACTGGACAGAGTTTCGGTACTACTGGTGAAACGTGGATGTTCTGAGGTTTCAGAATATCACTGACTACCCTTTCGGGGAATATAGTCGTGAGCATATGCTTATCCATTAGCAAATCATAATAAAAACAAAAATGACATTACACAACGCATTATGGAGTCTAATCTTATCTCTCGGATAACAGAAGCTATGTTTTATCTTACAAATCGGCTGTAAACTTTATACATAAACAAACAGTAAATATTTGACAAGCTAGATGTATCTGGGACAGTCATTGACATATTGTAAGCTTTAAACAGTATGTCTGTTTGTTTTCAAAGATACTAAGAAAATGTTTTATTAATGTCCGAGATATGGCGTATAATATATTCATGAAAAACCAAATAGTACCTACTGTTATTCAGAATTGGACAGAAAGTTACGTATGAATTTTCTTTAAGAGATGAACTTTAGTTTTTCTTTTTGCGAAAGTTTCTTTGGGAAAGTTGTTCAGTATCATGTGTACAATCACCCTTAAAGTAATGCAACTGTTTACCCTAACACCCTGTATAGGTCCCTTCTAAATATACCGACGGTTTTTAAGGGGATGATCAAATTAAACAACTTTCTTTATGGGAGCAACATCTAAATCACAAAAATAAATCTGCTGTTCCATACAAAAATAAATAAATAAATAAATAACGCTCACAGGCACATACATTGTAATGATCCCAAACTAAGCACTAAAGGCTTTTATTATGGAAACCATACAACAACGGCACGAACATAATAACATCCATGACCGAACCGGGATTCGAACCCAAGACCCTGGTTTGGCAGTCCGGCGTGGTAACCATTACACCAACCGGGTCGTCAACTGCGCACCTATTTTCGCGAATTTAACTTTCTTCTCAAAAAGTTGTTCAGTTTGAAGGTCTGATCATCCTTTTAAAAGACCGTCAGCATATTAAGTTGGACTCTGTATAGTACGAAGAAAACATAATCCTATCCTATATAAAAAATTCATCTACCAGAGCCTATCTACATAGATTAGAGGCTTAGCTTCACGGATAAATATTATCAACCTTGAAGTTTCCAAACCGCTCTGTTTCTAACAGGTTCTGTATAATCAATATCGCCCTAAATTCTCTTTTTAAAAACACACGTGTTCAAAGTACTAAAGCTTATTCAAATCGCGTCCGTTGGTTACGCAATACATATTTTGTAAAATTAAAATCAATGGAGCGAATGAGTCAGCTACATCAGCATGCAAGCGATGCTTCGGAACTTTTGTCCAAAAAAAAAACGTTGAATGGACGTAGTACGTAAATCGTCGCGTAACGGTCGCGTAACTATTTGCGTGTGATTCAGGGATTGGTGTTGTATTGTTCAACAAATTTGCAGTATAAATAAAAGTAAAAAAGTTAGATAATTTGGACAAAATGCGTATACTAAACGAAAACAAAAAGGTTAATATTATCAACAATACCAGATTAATTAATAAATTTTTTGTCACGTTTTGAGTACAAGGTGTCCTATCCTTAATACTGCAAGTCCGTTTCACACGTTTTCACACGTATTTTTATATGCGATCGAATGAATTCCATTTATAATTATAATACTTATCTACGATTCTATATTCAGCGGTTTAGGCTGTGCGTTGTATGTAAGTCAGTCATACAGTAAGTCAGTCACGGATTTGGAATAGATATGTCGTTTATGAACATAACATTATAAAATTCTTCCGAATATTCTGTTCAAAGTCCCGTTCGAATGTTTCCAGGTTATCTATCTCTTTATTTAATCCTATATTATGCTTTTGTCTACGTATCGATGATAACAAGGACGTTGGGATTTTTACGTAAATGTTAACATAGTGATCAAGTGAGAAAACGTACCAATTTACGCACTAAGTCCAATGACGTCACGCCAACGGTTATTAACCGGCTGAGTTTTTGCCGGTATTCGGCAGACGGTATTGTCTGTCCCTGTCTGACAAGAGTACCGACCTGCACTGCACATGGTGGGTAGAGTAATTTTAAATGACCTGTAGTGGGTTAACCCATGATTTTTGGCATACAGGTTTATATTATGAGACAAACTCTAGTCAAATGTCCTCCAATTGTCATAATTCTCTCCGACTTTCGAAGATCATCAGAATATCATCATCATCATCATTCATCATTTTTCGTGAATATCTCCAAAACAGTGCATCGTAGAAAAAAGTTGATACAACATCAACAAATGACATGCACTGTTTTGGAGATATTCACGAAAAACCCAAAAGTCAGAACTTTAACCTCCTCCCCCCACTCCGGCTCGACTCCTAGACGGGAACTTTTAGTATGTTTATTCCCTAAGCACCCTAAACAAGTTTCTGAAGGTTTCGCTTCGTTACTCGCTCGCGCAGTCTAAAACTCCTTTATTGACTGAACTAATAATTCATGGATTATAAAAAAAGTTAATACTTATAAACTTAGACATTAAAATGTCTGTGGGCATTATGAGGCTTCCGAATGTACGATCCTGGAACCAACCAAAGATATATCGATAACAGGTATCTAACTATGTTACCGAAACGATAAATATTAAAACTAACACCCATATTCTTAGTTGTTTTCTTGACATTTCCTCACTCGAGTGGAGGACGTTTTTGACATAACTTGTATGACAAAAATGTCAAAAACGTCCTCGACTCGAGTGAGGAAATGTCAAGAAAACAACTAAGAATATGGGTGTAATACTCGGTTAAGGAAACTTAACTATAACAATACGTAAATGATGCCTTGGGTTCCCTAAGTAATTTGGGCTACGTCATTGTACGTTAATAATATTATTACAGCGCTTTTATTATGAGTTTCATATTACATTAAGTTAATGGAAAACGTATCAAAACAAACATAATATGCCAACACTTTTTAAGGAGATGATTTCAGACCATCAAACTGAACAACTTTCTCTATGGGACCATAATCGAAATTGCAAAAAAAAAAATCTGCTGTCCCATACATTTGGCTCGAGTAGGTTTGCAATGTTGTATCGAACAGCTGATTTTCTTTTCGCGATTTCGATGTTGGTGCCATAGAGAAAGTTGTTCAGTTTTATGGTCTGATCAACCTCTTAAAAAACTGTCAGCATATTAAGTTTGACCCTGCATAATTACATATATTTGTAAATTAGCCTAACCTAGCCAGAGTTTCGGTACTACTGGTGAAACGTGGATGTTCTGAGGTTTCAGAATATATCTGACTGCCCCCTCGGGGAATATAGTCGTGAGCATATGCTTATGCTTATGCTTAGCCTAACCTAACAATATTCCGAAAACGTATCCAAAAAAATGGCAAGGAAACTAATCAAAACAGTTAAAAGAACATACCTTGTGATACTTTTATGTCAAGTATATCGGAATACCTTCGCTTTTCTTTCTCGCTCTCTGTCGACGTCTCTCTCTCACTCGACTCCCTCGTCGGTTTGAGAACCACTGCCTTCTTCCTCTTCAATCTCCCTCCAATTCCATTCTCCTTCTCCTGCTTGGGCTCTCTCTTGAACCACATCATTGGTCCAACCATAGATTTCACTTTATTTTCTTTGATAACACTGTTTTCTTACATTATTTTAGTAAAATATCACTTGGTTAGTTGGTTACTAATTGTAACTTTCACATCACTATTGTTACTATTACCATAGTAAATATAACTTTCGACACTTTAAACTGTCAAAAATTCGATCTTTCGACACATCCTTGGTTATTGGCAGAGCTGTGAAATTGGTATTCAATCAGTTATGACGTTCTTGGCAACGTAAGATGAAATATAAATTTAAAATCAATAACACTACAGGTTATTTTTAAATAAAGATTGTCGCCCTGCAATTCGGTGAGGTAATTATAACATCGAGTGATTCATCAACTAGCAACAATAGTTGCTACTTCTTATTGTATTACGGCTAAGAAAACATTGCACATAGGTATGTTAATCTCAAACCATATGAAAATATACATAGAAAGTAAGGCCCGTATTAATAAAACAGACTCAAGCCTAGTATTTATTTTGTGCTCAAGCGTCAAAATCGCGTCAGTTTGGCGCGGGTTCGAATCCACACGGACAACATGCCATGCACACAGTGCACCATAGTTTTTCTAATGTACGTAACACCGATTGCTCTTAAAACGGTGAAGGAAAACATCGTGAGGAAATCTGCATACGCTGAAGAAGAAATTCGGATATCATTAGCATCCTTTTAAACTAAGAGTCTACCCATCAAACTGAACAACTTTTACTACGGGAGCAAATCAATCGAGGCAACAAAAAAAATCAGCTGTCCCTACTAAACGGCATCCGCCGCCGCTTCCTACACGACTCAAATGTATGAGACAGCTGATTTTTTTTTTGTTCCCATAGTAAAAGTTGTTCAGTTTGATGGGTAGACTCTTAGTTTAAAAGTATGCTAATGATATCGATTTCCCCCTGTAGAAGAATAATTTTATGTACGATCATCATCATCACCAACATGTACGATACATTCAATGTATTCACATAGACACCTCAATGCCCCATATAAACTGCGATAAACTAATGTACATACAAACTGACAATTTGCGTGGTGCAAGTGTTGAGAGAATCGCAATAACAAACTTTCCTGATGCATATTTAAAACCGGTTGCACAAAAATTGTGTTAGGTTAAGTTAGGTTTTGCACAAAAGGTAGGTAATCCCACGTACTGAATCGATATCGATCTCAATATAATGATAATAATGATAGTTGAACTGCACTTTTCTCAATTTTGTAAATTTGTAATGTACTTATTTTATTTTAATAATTCTTAATGAGGTGAGACTACTTATTTCTTTATCAAATTTTGACATTGTTTACAGTTTTGACCACTAGTTTTTGACATTTTGCATTATTACAATATTATGAATTGAATTTTGATATACTAACTTAGTGAGTAAGCAATACTAACAATGAAATTAACTGTAACTTGTGACATACCTACAATATGGAATTTATGTTCTGAAATAAATAATTTGATTGATTGATTGATTGAATACCTGTACCGCGATCCGATACCGTTAATTTAAAACATTGCAGATCATTGCAGAATCAGTTGAGAGTCAATTTTCGTTGTAATCCAGTGTCGATTCAGCTGCGCATGCCGCACAGTTGTTATCGCGCTAAACTTGAGCTCAGTTGCAGAAACGCTCATTAGAGTTAATCCTCCATTAAATCTCTCGCTAGCTTTCACTAAGTCAACAAGACAAAGAGTGACAGCAGGAGATTTAATGGAGGATTAACTCTAATGAGCGTTTCTGCAACTGAGAGTTATTGACTATGTGATTGACAGCGGTAAAGAATCAGTGGAGATCGAGTATAGATTCAAATTGCTGTTAAATGATTAGCGCGATACCGAATGTGCAACACATTTAATAATGATTCAGTAGCAACGGTTCAGTGACATTTATTTAGCGCTAACGAACCCAGGTTGTTGGACAAGCGAGGCAGAATTTGAAGTGCGACGAAATATCAAAAGGACGAAGACTATTTGACCGTTGACCGACAATAATTCGATAAACTTTATAAAAAAAGCTACCCTCTAAACGTCTATAGCTTACGCGGTCTCCAACGATCGGACGTGCGCGGGAGTACGGAAGTTACATACGGATGCGGCCTCCGCACTTCCTCCTTACTCTCGTACTAACCAGCTTCAAATTGAACTTTAAAGCCTATTCCATATAGATCAAGTTTGTTTAACTAATTGCATGTGTCATTGTAAAGTTGTAGATTGAGCTTTAGTTGACTGAAATAGAAATCAAATTAGATCGATGCGTGATACACTTTCGATAAGTATCTATGTCCTTTAGTCGTGCGGACAGTTGAATAATGGACCTTATAAATTAATAGGTTAGACCTTATTTAAGGTTGTCATCAAATTACTTTTTGCATAATGGCCACTAGTATGAAGTGACTTTTCAAAGTTCAATAAGCAAGAGAGGTTTGTCAGGATCGTAGCAGGTGGACATCCAATGTGGCATCCAAAGGGTGGCAAAGGTGTTAGAGACAACCTGGCAAATACCGCAACGGTGAATTCAGACCATCAAACTGAACAACTTTTACTACGAAGCCAACCTCAGGAAACGCGAAAAAAATCAGCTATTCCATACATTCTAGTAGAAGTTTTGTAGATATACAGGGTCCTTCTAAATATGCTGACACTTTTATAATGGAATGACCAGACCATAAAACTGAACAACTTTTTTTATGTGACCTATTCCTTTATAGCCAAAAAAATCACCCGACCCATACATTAGGCTCGAGCACGTTTGTAGTTTTGTATGCAACAGCAGATTTTTTTGCGATTTTGATCCAGTCCGGTGACTGGTCCCATAGAGAAAGTTGTTCAGTTTGACGGTCTGATAATCCCCTTAAAAAGATTCATCATATTAAGACCCTATAGAACAGCACATTTTTTTTAGTGGTATTGTGTTGTAAGTAAGTAGGCACATACCTACAATAGTTAAGAGAACAAACAAGATAAGGTCGTACAGATGACCATCAGTATTTGCACTCTTGACTTCAAGCTTTCGATGATGTCAACTCTAGTCAAGGTGAAGGTTATTCAACTTCAATAGGCACGTACTTGACCATGCATTCATCAGCTTAGTGAGTTTTACAACACAAGCATGACAAGTGTTAAAAAAATCGACTTTGCGCTTTTTCCTCAAGCTTTTATTTCTTATGGTCTTTAGTCTTTGATCATCATCAAGAAAGGATGAGAGCTAATTAACAAGTGCAATTTAAAAGTCAAGCGTGAGTTGAAATGTTGGAAGGAGACGAATTAGAGGCTGGTCAGTGCTTAAAAAGAACCAGGTCAGATCTACCCAATGGAAACCAAGACACCCAAGGGAAATGGGGAGGTCCTTTTTCATCTTATTCAAAAGGTATGCTGCAAACATAACACAATTTCTACGTACGTTTTCAAATGTCACTAAATTTACTACTCGGTACCTGTCTCAAACTTCAAGTCTTAATAACATAGTACTTGAAACAGCCTCCGCCAGACGGTTTAATAAAAAGCTTCCAACAAACTGCATTTAGCGCCAGACAAGCCGGGGAAATGCAAGGGAGAGGGGAGGACGGGTTTCCAGGAAAAATGACGGGAACAAACA
This sequence comes from Agonopterix heracliana, assembly GCA_963693445.1. Taxonomy (NCBI): domain Eukaryota; kingdom Metazoa; phylum Arthropoda; class Insecta; order Lepidoptera; family Depressariidae; genus Agonopterix; species Agonopterix heracliana. The sequence continues at coordinate 7,983,125 of OY856331.1, forward strand.
TTTAGGAGGGCTCTAGAATGGTGGCGCAATCGCTTGCGAATTGTATCGAGAAAAATGTTAGCGAAAATTAGAGATCGCTTCGAAAATGTTTCTATTAAATTATTTATTGATTGTTTATTGATACATGACAATACCAAATGCTGCTTAAAAATTACAAGGCACTGACAAATAGGACTCGCCATTGTATTAATAAAAAAATTTTTAGTTCTTTAATTTCATAAACACAAATACTTTCGTCGAACTGACGAAAGACTGAAGAATGATTAAAAAACTTGCACTTAATAATGTAAAAAACATTTTCTGAAAGCCATACGAATAAATAAATTCGATCGAAAGATCATAAGGAAAATATTTCTAAAAGTTCTACAACCGATAACCATATTAACTTTACCGTACCGTTTCCTTAACTTTCCGTTTATTTATTTTAGACGATGCTTGCTGCAGATTTGAAGCTTGTCTTTCTTATGCATTTAATTACAAATAAATACTTCGGAATTACATCATTATTAACTTTACTGGACATTAATGTTAGTTCTTTATTATTATTATGTGCCATAAACAGATCAAGAACCTATTTTATCTTTTCATCATATCGTAAGAAAACACTGTGGCTTGTCTTTCATAAAAATAAATCAGTAAATTTACTGATTTGTATGCAATCACCACGAAATTACGGCCCAAATATCACTAAAAATATTTTTTTACGAATTTCAAATACAACTGAAATGAAAAATGAACTGAATGAAAAATGAATGAAAGGGTGTCTACACCAGAGTCAAGTTTGAACTCGTGGTAACCCTACAAAGTACGCGAGACAAAAATAAAAGAATCGTACAACCACATTCGGAAATAGGAAGCTCAAAAAAAAACGAAAACGAAATCGAAGCGATAATCGACACGTCACCTTCCAACAGTCTAAATGCACAAAATTAACTACGGAAGCGCATCCTGCGACCGACAGAATCCCTCTGGCCCGTTGCGCGGCTAAATATAATACCAAACAGGGAGGAGGGTGATATAGTACCTATACTTATATAAGTAGAGAGGAGGAATTTAGTTAAAGTGTTTTGTCGTGTAATTTTAAGGAATATGGATAATTTAAAGTTTGAAATGTAACTAGCGTCTTGCGACGAATAAGACTGCGTATATAAAACAAGGAAAATTTAACTTTTGCATAGAAAATATTATGATGTATAATTTTAAGCGTCAAATGTATTTTAATTCAATAACTAGTCTAAAACTGAAACTAAAACGAAATATATACTTAGCGAAATAAATAATAGCATAGAAGTGTTTTTTTAGATCGAAGAAATTTTCATGCATTATGTTTTTAATCAATGTAAGACCATGCAAATATGATTTTACCTAATCCATGTTCTTTTTTTTTGAGTTAATTTTCATCTTTAGAAACGCGTGGTAAGAGGCAAAAGTGTTGATTGGGAACGATATTGGCTTTTATAAGTAAAAACTCGGTGATACACGGAGAGAAAATTCTAGTTTAGGTAACCAGAATATAGTTAACTTAACCAGATTGTCATGTAATATATACGACACCTATATATTTTGTCGAGTTTACTAAAAAAATCTGGTAATGTCTTACAAGAATATCTAGTAAAGTTAAACATAATACTGGTACACATAATTAAAATTTGTGTATAGTACACAAAAAAATATTTGTATTCATTACATACTTTTTATTTTAAATATAACGGAATTGTATCGTACGTATCACCATGCTTTATTTTGGAGATAACCAGATTTTCAGTAGCGACTATAGATTGTTATAGTGACTGTTACAAATCGAATGCAAATATTACCATGTAGAGGTTTAATCGAACTATATATTTTATACACTTTACTACCTATTTTGTGTTTACTGCCAAAATTGTGGTTAGCCATTATCACATCAAATGGTTGCGTTTACTATAATAACAGATTTTATATAGTTCAGTTTACTATATTTTTTTGTAATTACAGCAATATTTTATTTTTGGCTTCACATTATTTAGTAAGTTTACATTACAAGTCTGCTCCAATTGGGTCTTTAAAAAAATATGTTACATAGTTACCGTGTTGTTAAAAAAAAAGTTTAAATCTGTCTGTTTCGTCACGAAATTTGCATGTATATGTAATTTTCGTGACTAAACTGACAGATTTTGACTTTTCTTAACAAAACGGTAACTATGTAAATTTTTTTAAAAGTCCCAATTGGAGCAGACTTGTAATTTAATACAAGCCGTACTTAAGAAAAGATACCTTCTGCGAAAAGCTATCTTTATTTACTATTTATAGAAAAAATGTTCATTACTCACATTTTGTCTATCTAGAAAAAATGTTCATTACTCACATTTTGTCTATCTAGAAAAAATGTTCATTACTCACATTTTGTCTATCTAGAAAAAATGTTCATTACTCACATTTTGTCTATCTAGAAAAATGCTCATTACTCACATTTTGTCTATCTAGAAAAAATGTTCATTACTCACATTTTGTCTATCTAGAAAAAATGTTCATTACTCACATTTTGTCTATCTAGAAAAATGTTCATTACTCACATTTTGTCTATCTAGAAAAAATGTTCATTACTCACATTTTGTCTATCTAGAAAAATGTTCATTACTCACATTTTGTCTATCTAGAAAAAATGTTCATTACTCACATTTTGTCTATCTAGAAAAAATGTTCATTACTCACATTTTGTCTATCTAGAAAAATGCTCATTACTCACATTTTGTCTATCTAGAAAAAATGCTCATTACTCGCATTTTTTCTATCAGAAATAGTAAACAAAGTGATTGCACGACGTAGAAGGGACTTTACTCCTCGGGCCCGCTAAGCCTGCGAACTTCTGGAATCACGTAATAACATCAATTTTATATAAAGGTTAACAACAGTTTTAAATAAAACAAAACATAAAATGTTTTTGGGTTTATTAGTATATTACTAAAAAATCACAAAAAAACTGGCTCTTGTCGGTCGTTAAGTTCATGTTCTGTCCCTTTCCCAATATGTCCCCTGCCCGTGCCTAGATTTCAGTATATTTGAATGGAAAATTTATTGCTTCGTTTGATGCACTTGTAGGTGAATCAATTATTGTAAATATTGGGGTTGAAGTAGTTGCTGAAGTACTTGCTGATAATGATGCTGGACGGGGGCAAGAATATCACGTTTAATATATCATCAAGGGCGTCATCGATGTGATCAGGAGTTAGGTGTGCATCCTGTAATAAAATAATAATAAATATTAAAATACCTCATTTTTTAAATTATGATATTAGTTTAGACGTTATGAGACTTATGAGTATGAAAGAACATGGTCAAAATCATAACCCTCCTCTTTGTTTCGCTGTTATAGGGTAAAAAAGTAAGTAGATACCGGCTTTAGATGAAGTCCAAATATATTTTCTGTGTGCCGCCTTGGTCGTCCACGCCGCCGTCTCTTGGAGGCTTCCACTCGGTGGTGATTTTCGCCCATAACATGTTTGGCATAATGCAGACGCGGGCGGCCCAGTCCCACTTTAATTTAGATGCAGCATGGGTTGCATAAGCTATTTGAGTCTTATTAGAGCGCATCAAATAAATTTTATAAAACTCACCGGCAAATATACTCGTAGGTATGTACTCGGCCAACTGCCACTTATCTAATAGTTTTTCAATATCCTTGTCCATTTCCAAACTTGATTTGGAACAAACACTCTATTATATTTGATTAACACACCATTTATCTCAGCCAACGTCTCAGCACACGCGCACGCACAGCTCCGAAATATGAAATGACAAACATGGCAGCCAGGCCAGCCAGTCAGTGCTGCTAACCAAAGTTCAAGCAAACCATGCAATATATTTGGCAAACGTAAACAACGTTTCGTTTGATATACGATACTCATGTTACACAAAACATTATATTATGTTAATGATAACATAATCTGGTAAACAGTACTATATGAATCTAGCTTATTTAAACAACTAATAAAATTTTTGTTACTTGCGATATTTTAGAGACAACCGAGATATTGTATTGTTTAATCGACAGGTAGCAACAACAAACAAAATATGGATGTATACTTTACAATTATTGAAAGTTTCTCTTTACAATAATAAAAATGTACTTATAAATAGGTTTGAGTAATGTGTACTAAAATGTGTTAACTATAATATTCTGGCATTTATTAAAATACGATTATTTGTTGTTAAAAGTCAATCTGGTACACTTAACTTTATTCTGTTTCTTTATACTAGAATGATATTTACCATACGTTCTGGTAGTATTGTTATCATAATTTCTCTCCGTGTAAACAGAGTAACCGAGCATCAGTATTGAGGTGTTATTTGTATCCTCTGTCGACTCAACAGTGTCGTGTTCTTGCGACGCATTAAGCTTGAAGAGAACATCTCTTTACCCCTTCGAGGAGAGAAATGGTCATTATTTTGTATTTATGTTGTATCTATTCTACAAAAAACAAACATAAGACCAATGTAGCAGTATCCACAACGGCAGTTACAACTATTTCAAGTGCGCACAAGGTCGCCTCTTGTAAACATGCGCGTGCGTCTGTTTTATGTACGCTATTAGACCAGATACGATGCGCGTTTGAAGTTTCGCCTCAATGGTTTTGGCCTTTGTATGGTTACAGGAATTTCGAGTGAAAACGTTATGGTATCTTTCTTTAAACGCGTGGTTCTAACTTAGGATCTTTCATTTTCTCTATTTTTTCCCAAGAATCCGAAAGGCATGTTAAGCTTGCCGCAACCACTTGCCTTCACCAAACCGGAATAGCCCGGGTGGTGGAGTTTCTGTCCACACCCTTTTTTCCACCCCTCGGATGCCTTTGCCCTGCAGTGGTATTCTAAAGACTATAACTTACTTTCCCGATAATGTCGTATGAGGTGGCTAATTAACCATTGAACCGTTAACTATTGAACCATTTCAGGTTCAATTTTGCAATGTTTATGGGCAACTCAATAAGTAATTTCACCCTGAAACTCTAATTATAGGTATATGCTAAGGCAGAGTGAAAACCTAGAACGATTTAACCACCGTTCTAGGTGAAAACGGATAGGAAGACGGTCGTCAGTTTAAATTTAAAGTTTAACCTGGTCATACAGTAGTACCAAAACTCAAACAAAACTAGCAAACAAAGCTACCAAGTTGCAAGACCACCGACACAATGACCTGTTACATTCTTAGAAAATATTGTACCGAAATGGAATCCTGCATTCTGTCACGTATCAACTAGTTTGTTGTACTAATAAAATAGATTTGTTAAGAATTCTGACACACTATGGATCCAAATTTAGATCTGTATTGTCATGAATTGCATTAGAATTTTGAACTTGTAATTGTAATGTAAGTACTAAAAGATCGGACAACCATTCCGTGAGATGGAAAGTACTTCGTATCCATCCAACCATTTTTATCTCCAAGCCCAGTCGCGAATCATACCGGCTTGACCCATAACCATTGAACTATTATGTACAGCCTTGCCTAGCTTTGATACTGATATCTATAGTATTAACACTCAGTTGCAGAAACGGTTATTAAAGTTAATCCTCCGTTAAATCTATTGCTAACTTTCACTACGTCAACAAGACAAAAAGTGACAGCAAGAGATTTAATGGGGGATTAACTTTAATGAGCGTTTCTGCAACTGAGTGTAATACTATTAATAGAGTGTTACTGGTAAGGTAACATTGGAATATATGATAATTTTGCCAGGGTTGTGCGGTGCAAACAGGGACAAGAAAAAGGCTGGACGATTTGTATCTTTGTGTATGTTGGCAGTAATTCTAGGAAAATATATTATGGATCCTATGTAGACGTGTTAATCTAGGAAATGATCCGACCAATATTATTTGTGCCAAGTTTCATAAATCATATTATTGGCATTACATCGAAAACACATTATAAGTTACGTACTAAATATCAAAGGTAGACTATAGCTTTCAATGATAAGACCAATTTTATTGTTGTATGTTAGAATCAAAAATTTGAATTCATCATATTATGTTATACAATGTGGCGGGGCCATGAGCCAAAACAAAATTAAATCATCCCCGTGAAAACGATAAAAATAGAGCCGTGCCTCTATTGCTTTGCGTATGCGAAATTATGGTTTAGACCATCAAACTGAACCACTTTTACTATGGGACCAAAATTGAAATCGTGAAAAAAATCTGCTGTTCGATAAAAAGTTTCAATAGCTACTCGATCAAAATGTATGAACCGATTTTTTTATATTATAAAATTGTTCAGTTTATGTATGTAACGCATTTAAGTTAACACCCTGTGTAGCCTCACACTAATGCAATCATCGTCACGAAACAAGTTAGCGATTAAAATCAACAGACAAGTAGATGACAGATATTGCGCTAAGCCATGTTTGCCAACGACCACTTGTAGCGCGCTAACAGCGCAACACGTGCTAAAGTAAACATTGCATAGATTTCACAGTATCTATAATCGTAAACCTATTGACGAGTTATATTACTTCGTATCTTAGTAGATATAGTCTCACGTATTCATCTATCTTCTTCTTATCGAGTGGGCAGCAAGCCCTGCATAGGTAGCATGAACCGTGATAAAGTGCTATCACACCTTCGCTCTCTTTCTATTTGCACGTGATCAAACGAGATAAAAGACGTGATAAAGACGTATCACGTGTAGCATGCTACCAGCACTGGTGTCAGAGCTTTTTGAGACCGCCTTACGGCCTCTGACGTAGTTTTTATGTAACAACTACCACCACCAGAAATAGTAGCCGGAACCAAAAGCTTATTGTGCCATCCGAAGCACGGAATCATCTTTCTTTTCAGACAGTCATGTGAGCCTGCAATGTCCTAACCAACTGGGGAAAAACGCACAAAGTGACATATAGATATGTGTCCCCCATGGGAATCAGACCCACTACCTCCGTGTCAAGAGCCCAATGCTGACCATTAGACCACGGAGGTAGTGATGTATCGATAATATCCATGTTTACAAAAGGGATGTTTACAAAACATATGTTTTTTTCTTAGCCTGTTTCATCCCACTGCTGTGCAAAGGCGTCCCCTTTTATCATCGCCATGTCTTGAGCTAGATCTATCCAGCTATCATTGAAGGTATCCAGGTCGTCACTCCATCTCTTCCGAGGTCGACCCTAACGACGACGGGATCTACGGTGTTAAAACTTTGGCCCATATTTCCGGGTGCAATCGACAGACATAAACTAATCAAGTAATGTTTTACTCATCCGTGTGGCAAAATACTGGGCCGAAATTTTTTTAAATGACTTGCCATCGACTCAATAGAAGAATAAGAATGTTTTACTCACAAACCAAAGACTAGACAAGTGCTTATTCTTGTTTTTAAACGAACAGAAATTTGTATACCATGTGTCCGATTGCGTTATTGTAATTATCAAGGGTAACAATAACAAGTGTCTTTGACTGGAATATTGATTTTTATCTTATCTTATCAATTTACCACTTATTTGCATGCTTTGTTGTTTCCACACCCTTTGATTTCCTCAGCTTTTTTCATAAATACCTACCGTGATAGGGGGAAATACCTATACATGTTACCTTACTAGAAAATGTTTTCTTTCATAGGCTTCATCATTAATACTAATTTACTACGTTTTGCTTTAATATTATAGTAGATTACACACCGAGGACAGGAAAGTAAGAAAGGTCTCAGATCTCATGTATCTTAGGCTTTCTTATTTACTGTCCGAGGTTAGTATACTATTTTTCTCCTCGACGGAGGTGGAAAGCGACAACTTCTTTTAGCGCAGCGGGACGACAATTGAAGCTTTCGGTCCGGAGGGGAGAAAATATAATTATTACTCCAATATCCTCAACGATGCTTTCCACCAGCATCACTATCATAAACTGTCTTCCCACGAATAAGCGTGATATTAGAGACGTATTAGACAAGCTATCTTTGAGCATAGGCGATGTCGCAACTGCACCGCAACGACGTCGCAACTACATCATCGCGACATCGCAACAGGATCGCCACGATTCCGCTATGACACTGATCGATCGCAGAAACAGCTACGGCAATCACGGCGATATCGTTCCGTCAACGCCTATGCTTAAAAATCTCTTGTGATACGGCCAATATAAAAAAATATTAAATTGTCATGAATCATCTTAATTAAATCTTAAACATAATCAGAATTTAGGAATTCCAAAATTACTCATCAACTTTCTCTAATTTCTTTATTTCTCATAACTTTTGACAACTAACCTATAATTTGAAATCTAAATTCTCCAAGGTACGAAGAGTGTTATTTTGACAAAGTAATCTGATTCGTCTGTAATGTATAGGAAATTGGAATTCAACGCAGATGTTTTAACACATCCGTTACTATTCGTTAGATAATTATCAAACGGAAACTATGTCAAACGTACGTAGCTTTTACACATTCACGCCGTATCCCGGTTACGGTATAGACAGATAGGGCATGGAGCCAAGAAACTATGTTTCTCTATTTTGTAATGCCTAGGGGTTCCATAACAAGGGTTGGAAATAAATAAGCATCAATTACAGACAGTGAAATATATATTATTTCCCTTGTTAAAACTAAACGGATCCGTTGTACAATCATGCAACAGTAACATAAACAAAAAGGAAAAAGTAAAACTTAAATAAGACTGCCGAGCTGAGGCTCGAACCCGAGAATTTCTGAACCGAATGTGTCTTCCCGACCGTTGGACCAACGCGTCGTATATCAGAGTGGACGAAAACCTCGTATGATTTCCGCCGGTGCGGTAGGTCCACCAATTGCGATAAAGGGACTTCTAATTGATGACCGTAATCCCTCAAATTAAGGGCATTTCCGTAGGCTGCGAAAGAAACACGCCAATATCAGCGGGAACGTTAATTACGTACCGAAATATTCACTATGACCATAGATTGCGCAAACTCACCCCATGTCCGTAGAAACAATCACTAGTTAACTAGATCAGCATGCATTGACGAATCGCCAAGTTGCTTATGACTGCACAACATTATAACTTCTTATTTAGACTGTTACTAATATTTAATAACGCAAACGAAGATTGTTCACGAGACTAAACTTTCACGCGCACCATGACAGCTCTCGCTACCCCCATGTCTTTTTATTCAAGTACCGACCTACGATTCAGATTGAATTGCGGTAAACCTTATATATTTAGGACGCCTAGCGCCATCTATTGACAATGACTCATGACCGAATATGACCACTACATTATCCCCCCTCCTCAAAAGAATCTGACCAAGATTCTATTTAGTCTGAAAGATCAGGTTTACCCACGATTTCATTCAACGGTCCTATTACTACATTGTTACCGCACACGGGAATCCCGGAATGTGGATTATCAATGCAACTTTTAGGTACCTATAAATCAATGGATGTGTCCCTAGACCCATATGTGTCCCCACGAGATTCGTGACGCAATATTTCCCTTAGATTTTTCCGCATTGAGGTCATGATTTTACCATCAGTGACACCCCAGCAAGCCAACTCGAATTCGAGCTCATCTTCTAACAACGAAATAACATCCATAGTTAAAGCAAAAAGCATTAACTACTACCTAATTTATCAAAAACAACAAAACTTTATCAGTAACAAATTATGACAAATAAATCTCTAAACAAGGAAAAAATATTACATACCTAATGTATCAAAAACAACAAAACTTTATCATTACTTAATGAATTTATGAAAAGTAAATCTCTAAACAAAGAAAAAATATTACATACATAATGTATAAAAAACGTCAAATCTTTATCAGTAACGAATATGACAAATAAACAAATCTCTAAACAATAAGACTCGTTGCAACTCACAATCTTGGCAAAACCATAATTTCGGTACCTTACCTACTTAAATTTCGGTGATCAGTAAATCTGTAACTGACAAAATTGAGACGATATGTAAATAATAGTTGTAAATTGCAACGAGGGACGCTTAACACTATACAATTATAGAACGTTATGTAAGCTTAGTGTACCTACATGTAAACAAAAGGATTCTTGACCCATAAAATTAGGCAATTTAATCAATGATTACCTACTTATTTCCAATACCCAGTGGGCGCCAATGTAATGCCTAGGGGTTCCATAACAAGGGTTGGAAATAAATAAGCATCAATTACAGACAGTGAAATATATATTATTTCCCTTGTTAAAACTAAACGGATCCGTTGTACAATCATGCAACAGTAACATAAACAAAAAGGAAAAAGTAAAACTTAAATAAGACTGCCGAGCTGAGGCTCGAACCCGAGAATTTCTGAACCGAATGTGTCTTCCCGACCGTTGGACCAACGCGTCGTATATCAGAGTGGACGAAAACCTCGTATGATTTCCGCCGGTGCGGTAGGTCCACCAATTGCGATAAAGGGACTTCTAATTGATGACCGTAATCCCTCAAATTAAGGGCATTTCCGTAGGCTGCGAAAGAAACACGCCAATATCAGCGGGAACGTTAATTACGTACCGAAATATTCACTATGACCATAGATTGCGCAAACTCACCCCATGTCCGTAGAAACAATCACTAGTTAACTAGATCAGCATGCATTGACGAATCGCCAAGTTGCTTATGACTGCACAACATTATAACTTCTTATTTAGACTGTTACTAATATTTAATAACGCAAACGAAGATTGTTCACGAGACTAAACTTTCACGCGCACCATGACAGCTCTCGCTACCCCCATGTCTTTTTATTCAAGTACCGACCTACGATTCAGATTGAATTGCGGTAAACCTTATATATTTAGGACGCCTAGCGCCATCTATTGACAATGACTCATGACCGAATATGACCACTACAATTTGTTTATATAGATCTTGGGAAACTGCAGCCCCGAACATAGAAGAAGAAATACTATCAATATTACAATGTCGACGATGGATTGTGAGAAAGATGTAAAAATTTAAATGACAGAGATGAATGTAAAGAAATTAAGCCGGCCTTAAATAATGGGATATGATCACAGACTTAGGATACAGAAATCTGTGGATATGATATGGATATGGCCATAGATAATGTATAATCATCACAGTTGGTGTTTCATAGAGGTGGTTCATTAATTCTTTTCATTCAATGTATCAATAGATACCAGACGTAAATCAAACTTTTTACACCACAAATTCAATCATAACCACAAACTTTTCTTCAATCAAATATACTTCATTTTGTACACTAAAAACATAAGTAGTATACAGAGAAAAGATACAAGGGCTACTAAACAAGGAGGTCTAATAAGATCTTAGCAATAGCTAAGAAGCTAAGAAGCGATTTCTTTCAGGCAATCTTAAGGTAGAGGAAACAGTGAACGAAGAAAGGTAGGCGGTGTTTCCAAATCTTCGTAAGTTTGGAATAACAAATAGACTAATTTGAAACAAAATTCCGCAAAATGTTCATGAATGAATAAAGAACGTTTAGACTGCGGAAAGTTTACGTTTAAACTATTAATAACCACAGACAAAGTACTCACACATCGAAACAATAATGTTTATAATACTGTTACATCGATCAATGCTTCAAAACCGTTTCTACCTTTGATCGTCAGAGTTTGACGGAAGATTTTGCACCGACGAGAATTCTTACGTCTTGTCTTACACGTCATAATGCGCTTAGGCATTTGGATCTGATCACTGTGTCTTTTTTCCCATAATCTTGGAAATATGAATAGGTGCATATTCCTTAATAAATTCGGAACAGGAACAATTCCCGAAGTCCTCCCGATTCTCCTAAATAGTATCTTTCATCCTCATTCGATAGTAGAGAACGGCATCTAAAAGACGTAAGGAAATAGGTTCAGCATTTTTAGAAACCAATCCTCCCGCTATGCTCAGAGTTTACCTGCGAGATCCAATCAGAAATAAAGAGATTCGGAGAAGACCCAGAGTCCCCGACATATCCCAAAAAAAATCGGAATTAAAGAAGCAAAGGGCGGGGTATATTGCTCGCAAAACCGATTAGATGGGGCTGAAGAAATCTCGAGTGGCGACCGCGTGCCGAAAAGCGCAGCGTGGGTATATAGGCAGTAGGCCCCACACAAAATGGACCGACGACCTGGTGACGGCGGCGGGAACCTGTTGGATGAGGGCAGCGCAGGACCGGTCGTAGTGGCGATCCTTGGGGTAGGCCTATGCCCAGCAGTGTACATCTATTGGCTGATATAATGATGATTACAAATCCTCCCGGATATAAAAAATGCAACCAACAATGACGCCAACGCACATACCACAAACAACATCAACAGAGAATCCCGGGTAGAACACAATGCCCTGAGTGGCGTGTTGACAAACAAACAAATATTCCGCTACGAAAGTCACACAAATCAAGTCAATATCACCCTTATCACAACCGTTTAAGAATTTTGGCTGGAGACTGCTTTTTTCGACCATTTATGGAAGTCACAGGAATTAAGTAATTTTCAACTTTATCACGGGGAACGAAAGAATGTTGACTGGGTCCATGTTTAGAACAGGCTATTATGGCACGCGATGTCTCGGTGCATGTTAAAGAGTAGTAAATTGACAGGTGGGTTTGGTTAGGGGAGGATTTGTAACGGACAGGTTCAATATCCTGGCGGCGTAATGTGATAATAGTGACCCCTTAAAAGATTGTTGGCAGTTTTTAAACAGAAACAGGCAGGCGCTTTGTCACCACGACTTAAAATGATGGAGAGTGTCGGATGTGATCGAAGAGTCCACCTTTTAAAACTGTAGAAGTAAAACCGTATTTATTACATACATACAAGTTCTATAGTTGTAGCACCCTTTAATTTCTGACCACCCCTGACTTTTAGAGAATCAGACCAGCTTGAGATTATTTATAAGGTCCTTATTAATAATATGTTGACGGTTTTTTAACAGGGACGTGGATGATCAGGCCATCAAACTGAACAACTATCTATCTGGGACCAACATCTAAACTGCGAAGAAAAAATCTGCTATTCCATACAAAATTGCAAACTTACTCGCCCCAAACTCCAAATAGACAAAGTTGTTAAGTTTGATGGTCTGATCATCCCCTGAAATCATATTCAAAAAATTAAGAAGGGCGCTGTATATGTATTTATTTATGTACTTACATATATTTATTTTATTACATGACTCTCATGATTCAACACCATCAAGTTGTTTTTTTTTTAGTTTTATTTGGCACATGGACGTTAAGGGGGATATAATTTGGGGCGCGCTCCATACAAACGTACTATGGTGATATTTTCAATACTAACCAGTCAAAGTCAATGAAATTTTGCAGAAAGAATCTAGAAACAAATCTCTATGCTTGGTATGGAGTCAGATTTTCGTTAAAATGTATAGTTTTCCATACAAATTTTAAATTAATCCTAGCATTGAAACTGTTTATTTTTGGATTTTCTAGTTTTGTCGCTTTGTCGTCTGTGGCATGCTAGCCGTGCTGGTATAAATATCACAATTCAGTCACGTCCAACTCTTCAATTAGACAAACAATAGCTACAAGTGAGACGAGCAAGTTGTCTAATTCAACAAGAAGCTCTTATACCGGAGTACATAAGTCTGAAAATGTCTTGACATATGGGACTCCGTCTATACAATCCAGTCGACTATGTGTCATGAACCCGTCATTTGATGAGGTCACTCCCGCATCGAACATGTGCGAAGTTGTGCTAATTTGAGGACTCGATTTGGTAGTTTGTTTTAGATTGGTGGCCGAAAATATACCTCTGCTTTGAACTATATTTAAACTATGAATACGAAACTCGACTGCAAACAGGATAATAACGTATCAAATGGTGATAGGTGACAAGCACTTTAGTAGCCCGACCTTGATTTAAATTTAGGTAAACAAAATTAGATAAATAAGAAAAACTAAAACAAGATAATAATTATAAGCAATGCCAAATTAATAAGCTAAAAATTACCTATGTTAACACCGACTATTGCAAAGCTTTGCTCCGGTTTGAAAACGAGTCGCAATTAAGTAAAGAAGCAGTGAAAACATTTAAGAAACATGTAAAAACAGACAAGGTGATAAAGTACAATCTTAATGAAGGAAAGAAACCAACTCCCAAGGGTAAAATTCCCACACACTCAATCCCGAACAATAACCCATCAAGTTGAAAACAAAACAACACTAAAACAATGATAATGTCGAGTTAAACAAAACTAAAGGAACTCCTGTGAGTGTGGGTGAATACACAGCACAGACAATACACAAGACCCAGAAGACAATTTAATAGTACTTTATAATTATAATACATCGGTGGATTAAATTTACATCTTCAGACGGACAAATAATACTTTCCCCGAGCACAGAGTAAAGAATATTTAATCCCAAGTCTAAAATTTCGCAACAAATCTGACTCTGACTAAAGTAATAAAAATCACAAAACACGACATGACAATTGTCCAACCTTATAAATAATAGCCAAAATAAAAAATTCACCGAAAACCAATGTTTTTGATAATATTAAGGAATAGATTCAGAAAATGGATAGTTGCGAGCTCCCCGCAGACGATGTTCAGGATAGAGCGAAGAGGAGGAAACAGACAAGGAAAGCAGACCCCTACCCATCGGGACAGTAGCAGAAGATGGTCATTATGGAATAGAATATGCAAAATAAGACACACAACAACACACGATACATTTACGACTATTATTATGTCAAACGTCAAAGGGTACGAAAAGACGCGTGTATTAAAATAAAACAAAGTAATTGACACACTAAAACATTGATTCTACAGTAACGCTCACACAATATCTATTCTGTGGCAACTGGCAACACTTTAGATAACAGTTCTGGGAAACAATTTCTGGATAACGAACGAAACTACCCGAGCACATTGTGGGCGGGAAAGATACTATGTGATAGATTACACGGCTGGAAGTGCCAGTTTAAAAACTTTAATGGTTAAGAAAGATTGATTGGGCTTTAGAAGTTGATTACAAGTTACTAAGTGACATTTTGAAGATTGGTAACTTGCTCATATCAATGGGCGCAAGACTTTTGTGGAGGTATATGCTTTGCAGTGAGACTAATAGGCTGTTGATGTAGGACATAAGTATAGAGAAGGCTAAAAAGCTTGAAGGATACCTTTGCTCAACAGTGGGAAGAAATAGGAAAAAAATTTTATGTAAAGAAGTAAGTGTAAATGGCACACGCCCTGGAGTTAATAACAGCCTTGCTGGAACTAGCTATTGCAGACACGCAATGAAGCAAAGTCGAGTAAGTATTTGTTTTTCCTACTATCTATCTTCTTTGATGAAATTCGATGCGGGTTCCAAGACAGATTAGAGCCATCCCCTAGGTCATCCCCCAAATGTGCTGGACATACACGGTTAAGTTTTGTGAGTGGTCGCCGCTGTTGATCCTGGTGTTCAGGAGTTACAGTGGTAGGATAGGAATGTGTGTTAGGCTTTTAGCCCAAGAAAACGTAAGAGTGACGAAACTCATATACAAATAACTGGATATTTTTGGACACTGGACACAAGTTGATATTTGAGTCCTTAATTTCCCGAGATTGCTGGATTTCATTGCGTACTGTTCTTAAGATGTGGCATTGATGCTAGCTACACAGGGCAAGTTATTCCTAGGTGTAGAAAGTGGTGGAGTAATAACTGATACTAAGATGACAATTAAGAAATAACTTTCCCAGGCGCATGTTCGAAGCTGTATTTAGAAACATAGTCGCAAACATGGTGGCAAACAAATGCGGTGACCTCAAGCCAAGACAATCACCCGTAAAGGGTAACAAACTGTAAGACCATAAGCTTCATAGGCACAGGTGTGCTCATGCGCAGGGCACCCTAGACAACGCATAAATAACACGGTTCATGCCTGTGCACTAATTAATGAAGCATTCGCGTGAAATAGTAAGTAAACAACTAACAAAAACAATGCCCATAAAAAACTGGCCAGTTGTAAAGAAGCAAAAATAGTTTTTAATTAAATTAACTACCTAGATTGTGAAAATACAGAATCGTTGAAAACTAACATCCATTCAGAAAAAGGACACTGTAACTACAGATTATAATTATTTCAACACGTTACAAATAGAAAGTGGCCTCGAAATTATTGATTTTCGATAGGATTTTCATAATTGTATGTATTAATATCATTTTTATTCGAAATGGGTTTGCGCTTGGCTTCAACTCACCTGATGGAAAGTCATCTGTCATCCAAAAGATGTTCCAAAGCGGCATTTTGATGGAATACCTACACCATAAGGAATACCTTAACTGAATGAATAAGAGCGAAAGAATAAAAAATACTTCATAAACATTATGTAGCTACTATATACTATATAATGTACAATAAAACAACTATTCACATCCCAAAAATGACCTAAATCCGACTAAAAAACATTACAGGCGTCGAAAATAAAATAAAAACTGCCAACATTAAAAAGGTAAAATAAACCAAATCGTCACGAAAACACCGCGTGCGCCATCGACTCTAGTTCGTTCCACAAATCCCACAAATCAACCCATTTTCATCCTTAAACCCTAGCTGTATAAGAGTTCCATCAAAGGACTTCGTATGTGAGACCAGCCGTATATAGCCAACTTTACAGCTAAACGTAAATAAAGTATGAGATCATTCAATGCGACCAATTTACGTTGAAACCTCGTAACAAATTGTGTTTAAGACAATACGTGTCAACCTGATGGTCAACGGTTTCCAGTAACCAAGACCTTGTAACCACATAGACGCTGGTGGTCGTGATAATGACAAACTGTAGTTTAATTTTTCTTGCCCTTCTGGACATAGACTCAGGAGGTCGAGACGAGAGAGACTTTAGACTCCCGATAAAAATCAATCAACGCAAAAATATGCCAAATCAGAAGCTGTATCGCTGAATCATTCATATATCATAATGCAAAAAGGAGCTCCAAAACTGATGGATTTAAAATTATGAGACACGATTAATAGAAATAAGTATAACAGTTTTATGCGTTTTATTAGTCATTCATTTTGGATTATTACTGGAAGCATGATGTAGCTTATAATTATGTTGTAAATCTGTAAGTGGCTATTACTTTACATTTCCTGGGGGAATGACTAGGAAGTTCCTTGAAATATATGGTGGGTAGGTAAATGCTTCCCTGGAACTGAAGTCTTGGCAAGGGGTTTTATTTTTAGAACCAAATGCAGACAAACATAGTATGCTTGTCCACCGTGTGAGTGAGCAAAGACATGAATAAAAATAGTTTCGTTCTCAAAATATTGAAGAGTGGGAAAAGTGAGGAATGTAATTGAGAACATTCATGTTTGAAGTTATTCTTGACGTTGAAATGTTATCGCAGAAATAAAGGAACTTAATGTTAATGAAGCCTTATTAATATAAGTTGATATTGATAGTAACTTAATCAGCCATATCAATAAATCGAGACAAAACACATTGCTGGTGCCCGAAATGGTCAAGGGTATTTTATTCATTATAGGTAGGTACCTAAACTCAGATGGTCTGATGTTGTAAAGAAGGAAATGAACAACTGCGGGCTCTCCATCGACGATGTTCAGGATAGAGCGAAGTGGAAGAAACAGACTAGGAAAGCAGACCCCGCTACCCAGCGGGACAGCAGACAGGAAGATGATGATGATAGGTGGGTACCTAGTAATTTTTTTATTGTATTAATAACAGTTATATAACTTGTTAAATGGATGGAATGGACTTTTGCAATTAACATTTTCGCAGTAACGTTTTTTGCATACCTTGTCGACAGAACAAAAATCTATACCGACTTCAAAATTGCACACTCTCGAAGTTTCAATTGAACAATATTGGCCCACTTAAAAGGCCAAGGATCTTTTTTATCGCCAATATATCAAGTTTTATTTTGGCAATCATAATTTCACAAAAACGTTTAAGGCGTATCAGCCGTGGACCACTCTCCTCTCACTCACACTCCATACTAATCGATGAGAAAGAGCGCGTGGCTCCGGTCAGAATTTTGCTGTTTTCTTTGAAAAATTCGATGATTTTTTATTAATTTCGAAAAAGTAAAAAAACCACATCATTCTAAATTGTATTGTGAACAATATAGTTAATTTTCATTTTGTTCCGATTAAAAATGTAAGAGTAAAATGGTTCAACTGGAAAAAAAGGGGTGACTTTAGAGTCCCTTTTCTTCTGTTTTATTCATTAAAATCGATTTCTAGAAAAACCACATCACTTCTCATATCCTGTAGATGGTTCAGTTTAAATTTCAGCTCAAAAAGTGCCATAGTTAATGAATAAAATGGTTACAAAATTACCCAAAACCGGCAGGTAGCCCCTTAATTTATGCAAATCATAACAAGAAATCATAGACACAGAGGAGCCATCTGAAAGAACGGTTTAGTGATAAGAAAATTTTTTTCCGTTTTGCACTTTTGTATATTTTTGGCAAGAATGGCACGCTCACGTGTGCCATATGCGGACGTAGTTTTACCGCAAAGATTGGCTACATTAGCCACATCCGGGCACATCAGCGAAGCCCATCATACCAGCAGGAGTCGCCTAGCCGTATCGGTAAGGGAGACATCTACGAATAAGAGAATAAATATGGAAGAATAACTCCAAACAAAATCGAAATCATTTTTGGCACCCCATGAAAAATGTCATTTTGTATGAGTTTTGGCGGCGAGTTACAATTTTTAAAGAACAAATTTAGAACGCGTTACAATTTTTTTGGTGCCACTTTTTGAGATTCATTTATACTTCTATACATTCTCTTATTCGTAGGGAGACATCAACAAACATCATATTTTAGGCAAGAAAAAAATAATGTTGTCATCTAATCATTAAGCTTCAGCAAAAACTCTCAAAGTCTTGGTTGAAAGATCAGTAGATATATCATGTTTGTAGATTTTGAGTTTCATATTTCATACTCATATATAAAAATCGATAACGGATGACGTGTTGATGTATTTATTGATTTCCCTCGAGGCTAAACTAACCTTCAAAACAGCCAAGGTAAAGGTAATTGACCGGTGCAAAGTTTTCCTCCTCATGTAGCAGGAAGATCAGATTTACCGAACACAACATCTTAGGTATTGTATGGCCTCAGGATTATGGTTTTAATAAAATAAATAACCTGATTGAATATGAAATGCGGAAACAAATTATTTTATTCGTATAAATTCGAAATGTAGAATTGGTCCTACAGAAAAATGTGATCATATTTTTAAAGGTGTGTTTTAGACCATCAAACTGATCAAATATGGAGCCAAAATCTAAGTAGGGAAACAAAATAAATGCCGTTCCATGCAAAGCTGTAATATCTACTCGACTGATATGCATAGATCAGAACAGCTAATTTTTTCAAAGTTGTTCAGTTTGTCTGAATCACCTCTGTGAATATACCTTTGTTCTAGCTTAAAATAAGCCTACATATTTGTTCTCACGTGGATATGCTTATGTTTCTTTTACGGCGTTTTATAAGCGAATTACGTCTCTTCACATTTGAAACTAAATTTCATCCCATAACCCTAATAGAATTAAGCTACTTTCTGACCACCCGCATAGCTATAACATTCATGACTTTTTGTAAGCCACTTGTTAGAGTTAAATAGTCTGTCCCAAACAGTCCCAATAGCATCTAATTACTTCCATCCTAGCCAGTAATATAACAGTAGAGTAGGGTAATAAGCCCAATTGAGTCATTGCGGGTCATTCCGAGAGGTCCGGTCTTCAAGACTACGAGGAAACTGGCTCAATTACGTACTTTATACCTGTTACAGTAGGTATCGAAGGTTTGACTTCCTTTTGTAGGGGTGACAGGAAGAAAAGAAGAGAAGATGGTTGGCCAAACTGTGATTTACAATTGAACATGCCACAGCCGATAAAATGTCGACAAACTTGTTATACTGCTGAACCCATTTTTAACTATGACCGTGGTGACTTTATATTTCCATATTATGTAATACACATCGTTATCAGCCTATACAGGGTGTAAGGAAAAGTATAATTAACCTTTAAACTTTTAATGGAAGTTTAGTATGGGACTGCTGATTTTTTTTTTTGTTCTGACCGTTTGCTGCCATAGTAAAAATTTTTCAGTTTGGTGGGTCAGCGTATGTGGTTTGAAGGTTAATGATACTTTTCCTTACACTCTGTGTACGTCCCACTGCAGGGCGCAGGTCTACCCCCAAGGACGTATAGTGGGTTAGCCAACCAAGCCTGACGACCAATGCGATTGGTAGATATTACATTAGTATCAAAACAAAACTCAACAGTTATACTTTCTTTGAAGACTGTACCCGTTAACTCTTAATTCCTCTGACCGATTAACTCCCTACGTTACGTTCCCAATTCATCGTCAATTGCATCGAAGTCAACAACAATAAATTTTCCATGAAACATGAACTTGTCATACATTTTATTCACATTTATGGTAACTTGCCTTTTAAGTTTGTTTGTCTTTATATTAGTCAGTTACATTAAAAGTTACAATGAAATGAGTTAAATAACTTAATAATAAATTCTTAAATTGGTACAATATTTTTATTACGCTTTTGCGACTCCGGAAAAATATACCAATAGGTGCATGTAAAAAATTTGAAGATGGAGAACGTAAAACTATATTGTATTGTAATACTATAGCTTCGGTGGCGCGTTGCGGACAGGTATGGACATTTAATCATGGGGATCCGGGTTCCTAACTTATGTACATAATACCGACTGCTCTCAAACGGTGAAGGAAAATATCGTGAGGAAACCTGCATACGCTGAAGAAGAAATTTCGATGCGTTTGTGCACGCGTGGTGGACTAACACCTAGACTAACACCCATACACCCGCCCTGTGTCCTGCAGTGGGACGTATACAGGGTGTAAGGAAAATTATCATTAACCTTTAAAGCACATACTCTACCCATCAAACTGAACAACTTTTACTATGGGAGCAAACCTGTCAGCGCAAAAATAGAGGTCAGCTGTCCCATACTAAACCGCAATCGTATGGGACAGCTGATTTTTTTTTGCTCTGATCTTTTTGCTCATATAGTAAAAGTTGTTCAGTTTGATGGGTAGAGTCTGTGGTTTAAAGGTTAATGATACTTTTCCTTACATCCTGTATAGGCTGATAATGAATACTAATATTATTATAGTAAGTAAGTAAGTTATAGCCTATAGAATCCCACTGCAGGGCAAAGGCCTCCTCTCACGAATAAGGGTGAGAGGGAGTGGGCCATACTCCACCACGCAGGCCCAGTGCGTGTTGGTGGAGGCAAGTTAGTGGTCACCTTGCTGTCAGAGAATTTTCAAGCCGCCTCAATAGGCCTCTGACCTGGCTTAACGAATAGTTACAACGCCATCTGACGGAACTATCCGAGACCAACTGCTTAACGTGCCTTCTGAATATTATTATAACTTAGTATTATTATAATCTAGTAATGCAATCAAATTCATAGATGTACAATCTAGATTATGTGATCGAGTATTCCTCATAGTGCAGAATAAGAAAAACCAAAAAAAAAAAGGAATGTTGAGGTGGTTTGGGCATGTGGAAAGAATGAGCCAAAGTAGGCTGACGTATGAAATCTACAAGGAAAGTGTGAATGGAATGGTTGAAAGGGGTCGCCCTAGGCGCACGTACGCTGACCAAATAGTATGCGTACTGAAGAAGGGCCAAATAAAATGTACCCGGAACCGACGAGCATGTATGAAGAGACTTATGAATGTTGAGGAGGCGAAAGATGTGTGTCAGAATCGTAGCATGTGGCGATCTGTTGTCTCTGCCTACCCCAGTAGTGGGACATAGGCGTGAGCATATGTATGTATGTATGTATGTATGTAAAGACTAGGCTGTATGGCCCAGGATTCGTAGCTGAATTACGATATTACAATAAAACCTCCTGTTTTGAAGTCGGTTAATAAATAACATCATGGTTTTACGTCAAACGTATTATTTACAAATGTATGACTGTAGTAATGTTCTAAGAAATATTAATAATTCAAATCAGACGGTTTAATTAAAGGAAAATTAAATTATATTTCACAGTGGTGAGACCAACTCTGGCCAACCAATGTATGGCCATTTGTATGGCACTTTTATTATGACCTAGAGATATTACAATTGGTTATTGATTCAGATGTGTCATACATAAGGACAAAGTTGATGGGATTATTTCGTTTCGAATATTATTGTATGACAGTTGACCTTACGTATTATACTGTACTTATAATAATACATACCTATTCATAATATACTCGTACATATAAAAAAAAAACTTTTCGTGGATGTAAATTAAAGATAAGTATTTGCAAAAATATTAATTGGGGGCGTTTTGGATAAATTCAATGAAGAATATTGAGATCATTTCTAGAATTTTTGTCTGTTTTATTTGTTTCTGCATGCATCACGGAAAAACAACTGAAACGATTTGAATGTGGTTTTTACAAAAGCATAGGGCTATGTTTGGATGATTAGTATTTCATCGCAATCGGATCATTCAATCAAAAGTTATGAGTATTCAAAGTCGGTGCTCCGCGCGAACGAAGTTTATGATAAATAGGTAATTGATTATAATAATTGATTTGAAACATAAGGGCGACAATATTAAAAAGTAACGTAAAAGCTTAAAAAACTAAACAATACCAAGATCCTCGGACCACGTAAATCCAGAACAAAAGGATATCCAAAAAATTGCCAAGAACGTCACTAACAAAACACACAACACTAGGTATTACAGCACAAAGTCATTGCCACTTGCTTTCTTTAAAAAAAACACTTGACACAAAGCACTTTCTAAAAACTTCAAAAATTCAAATTTGGAATAACGCAGCGTCAGTTGTTCGCCGCGCGGGCCGGGAGACTGACCTGCGAGCGAAACAGCACTATAAACAAGAAGAGTAAACGAGACGGCAACACCCTGCACCTGTGCACTTAAACTGAGTGATTGTTGAAACGAGACGCGAATAAAACATTCCATATATTAAAGAGGGACAAAATACCGGCAAGTCTCATTATGGAACAACAACAAAATGATTTAAGTTACATTCTTGCTTCAAGTTACTTTGTGTTCTATGCCGAAGTAAACAAAGTTCTATTTGCTTCAACAAAGCAAATATTCTTCAGGCTGTTTGTTGAATAAGCAGGTTGATTGTCAGGGTCAACATATGGCGAAAAGGTACGTCCGCTGGCCAAATTCCATGGCAGCCGTAAGAACAATACACTGTTTAATTTCACGATTATTCAACCACGGTCTGCAATTATTTAATGTCACTCAAGAATTCGAGACATTACCTACTCATGTATAGAAAAAGACATTTCCGATTGTTTCGCTGAAGGTCAAATATGACCTCATCACATAAAGATACACATACACATAGACATAAAGACGCTAATGCTGATGTCCCACCACTTACCATGCCACGATTCTGACACACATTTTTCATCTCTTCTCTTCAACGTTCATCAGATCGTCAGTATCAGGTACTGTTGACGAAAGTCAACAGAATCCAAGTCCAAAGAAAATAGTTGTACCACCACTCCTACAACCTAAGGCCCATGGCCAGAAAGAGCAGAGTTAAGCAGACCCCATAAATAACAGTATGAACTACAATGCAAAACGGCGCGGCTAGGAAGCCGCAAGCCACGCACGACAAAGCCACAAAACGAGAAAATCTTCATGCGTGCTCATTTTAGTATGCGTAAAAGTAACAAAAATAGAAGCACGTCTCGATCTTTCTCGTTTTCTCGAAGGCGGCATGCTAAATCCACAAGCGCTATAATCTCGTCGAGAACAAACGAGAAAGCCCGAGAACGAGAATGTGGGCGGTGGGCAAAATTCAGTGTTCTCACGGCGTCTCATGAAGTTGTGATTTCTTCGGGGGTGATTTCGACGCATGCAAAATCAAATCAATCGAACGTTTAGAAAGAACTTTACAATTACAAGAATGCCTTTTACCAGATTCCTCTGAAATAAACAATTCTACGAAAGATATCCGTAAACAGTGCCCGCTTCCTTCGATTGAGATACCGCGGTTTTGCCGAAATTCATTTCTTCGTGAAAAAACTTGTTTATGTTAAGAATTCTGAAAACGGAGCAATTTTATTGGATGTGAGGATATAAAACATGATGCTAGTAACCTATCATCACTGCTTGACCACCCCGGAATCAAATATTATGGTCTTAATGCCAACGTAGAACAAGGTGTTAGATATATTATATAAATTAAGTATCTATATAAATATTCTCAGCATTATTAAATACATTTGATTTTACTTGGATTCGATATTTAAATAACGTAGTTTATGAATACAGTTGTCGAATTGATTTCATTGTACCCGTTTACAACTTGAACAATTGTGAAAGTGGGATTGAGCCGAGAACGCATAAAAGCGAGTGACTAGCGTTACTCGGCTCAGTCTGACTTCGTAATTCATTGTGAAAACATCGAATAAAGACTAAAGTGCTGAAAATCTGACTTTTGATTTAAACTCTGTACGTGTTATACTCGACGACCTGCATCAGTTCAGGCGGATTTCCTGCTGGAAGTTATTATCAGAAGTGGGATAAGATCACCATGGGCCGCAAACGATCACGCCATTCTCAAGGTTTCATTTGTTTATTTATAAAACAGATATCAAGTGGTTCAAGGAAAATATTTACTATCAATGAGAAAACTTTTTATTTTGTAATTTTTGAGTCAAAAATAAAAAAGGAATAGTTTTATTGTCGACTCTCACCACGGCCGGATTATGGTTATAATATCATAGGCATAGACAAAATAGTAAAATTTACCATACGTTTCCCATTGCCAATAATCTATTTAAAATTCCAGTCTCTTCCTTATAGTCATAGCATTGAACGAAAATACTTTTACGCTTTGCAATTTAGTTATCTCAATTCACGTAGAATAAAGCACAAACATAACCAACTGCTTCATATATAGCTTTTGCACAGAACAACATTCCACATCTTTGTAGAAAATAATCACGAATATGTAAACTTGCAGGGTTGGTTTATTATAAGGAAATATTGGGTCTTACTTAACAATGGGGAAATACGTTCGATTAACAAATTCGTAAATACGTATTAGAGATTTTTTGTTCAGTGTCCACTTTAAATTCTTTTGCTGTACCCACCCATATAATGTGTAGAAAAACATATATGCGGTTTGGGCACAATCATAAAGTCTACAAAACTCGCATTGGCATCAATGTGTGCTTTTAGGAGGTGCATTGTTAGAGAAAAGTCGATTTCTATTAAAATTTTGTATTCATCTAGAAACGAATTATAGCTTCCTTATTTTCTTTTAAAACTTACCTAATTTCTCCTTCAAAATTGTGAACCTATAACACGGCGTTTTTGTATTATCCATCTACACTATAGTCCAATAGATTTCAGTTTTACTTAAACTACTAGTAATTACAGACAAAACAGCATTTATTTTTCTTGGATACCAAATTCATTCACGAGAACCGTCTTCAATTTGTTTACTTAAAAAGAACTGTACAATATCCATTACCGCTATTACCGTTCCTCGATTCCAGGTTCTGCCCAGTGATGCCAACTTAGCAACTTTATAGCTAGATCTAGCAATTTTCGGAGGTCTGGCAGCTACAAATTTGTAAATCTTGTAGCTAAACTTTTTGGCTACTTTTTCTAGCAACTATAGGGATTGAGAGTTTTTCAAAGCCAGAGCCATAAAATGAACGAAAATGGAGCGAGAAATAAGGGCAAACCATGAAAATAGCTAAATATTTGATTTTCTTTTCCTTTGTACTATATTTCACTCTCGTTCTTACTTGTTTTTTTGTTCTGGAAGTAGTCGGAAACACTGTCGGTTTTGTCTTTACATCTGTTTTTACGTCCGATACATACAGTTTTCAATCTTAACTGTATAGAATGAGCAAAAACATGGCTATAAATAACATGATAATAACCCATAATATTTTGAGAAATTAAAATAAATTTTAAAGTTTGGCGTTGTTTTAATCGATTTTGGTGTTTAGCTACTTCTAGCAACTTTTATAGGAAAGAAAATTGGGCAATCTAGCAACTTTTCGTGAACTACCTAGCTACAGCCCTAACATACCAGTTGGCAACACTGGTTCTGCCAACATTACCATTAATCCTATTTGCATTTCTAGGACTTACACGAGCTTCGTTCTCAGTAGATGACGCGAGAATGATATAATAAGTAATTTTTTTTCCTATATGGTATTTACATTTGTAAAAAAATAAGAATGGCTTTGGCACCACTGGCTTTTCGGTGAAGGAAAACATCGTGAGGAAACCTGCATGCTTCAATTTCGAGGCATGTATTGTACCCACTGTCCATTATAAGTGGCGACGGGCTCACCCCCGTCACACTGGACAGAGTTTCGGTACTACTGGTGAAACGTGGATGTTCTGAGGTTTCAGAATATCTTGTAGCTAAACCCCCTCGGGGAATATAGTCGTGAGCATATGCTAAAAAATGAGAATTGTCAGAGCGAATTTTGTCTAGAGAAAACAGCTGTTCCATAGAAAGCGTCAACGGCTACTTGATCCAAATGTATGGAACAGCAGACTTTTACGCAATTTCGACTCCATAGTGAAAGTTTTTCAGTCTGATGATGTACTGAAGCACCCACTTAGATATATGTAACGTATTAAATTTTACACCCTGAATTTGATTTTCATCTAGTCGATGGTTGTCATTGAGTTTGACTTGTCATCGGTTTCATCATAATCGTCATCGAGATTTGCGAGCATTAGAAGCTTACTGATTGCCCGGGGGATTGGGATGCAAAATAATGTTTAAAGTTTACTCCGATCTCTCTCATCAAAACGATTCAGTTATTTATATAATGTTTAATTGCGGAGATCTTGAAACCGACGGGCATGTATGATGAGATATATGGATGTGTATGAGGCGAAAGTGGTATATAAGGATTGTAGTAGATGGCCCTGGTCTCCTGCCTACCCACTGGGGAAGAGGCGTAACCTTATAGATAGATAGAGTTTAATTGAAACGTCAGACGTGACATCTTAAGAATGCTAGAAGTGGGCCTTTCTAGAAATGCAACCTTAAAAGGTAGCAAGCACTCTGAACACCCCGAAGAGGTTGAAGAGTATCCTTAGAGAGGAGCAGCGCTTCTAGATCGGCCTCCAAACAAAAACAAATATAGCAGATACAAAGTAAAGCAACAAGATTATAAAGACAATGCGAATACAGTCATTGTAATAACATTGAATGACGTAGATATGAGGTGACCATCAATAGACGATGGTAGGGACAATAATAAGTCATCCACGATGATGTCACAGTGGAATTAATAAAACTTCTACCTGAACAATAGGCAACATTGATCCTGTCCAGATATACGCGCATATTAACCGCGTTTTGTAAACGATTGCTTGTTCCCAGCACATTGCATTGTGACTGCGCGCGATACTTGCAGCAATGTACTTCGAAGCGCGTTGAGATTCACGCGTAAAACGCCTCATCCTAGCTCATTGACGCGACACCGTAACAGCATCCCCTACCCCTAGTATGATTTTTCTACTTGCTCCTGACTTTGCGTGCGCTACGTTTGCTCTCTGAGAAGTGCGTGAAGAATTAATTTTCTACGCTGCGAAGGCGCGTGCGCGCTTGTAAAGAAATACTAGAGAGGCTGGAGTGAGAAGAGTTGATGAAAGAACTTCTTTATACCATATCCTTTTGAAATGTACGGCATTCAAAGAAAGACCGAGGGAACACCCAAAGATTTCCTCTATGACTACTGTTATTGACAAAACAGAATACTCATACATTTCTACTGACGTATACCTTATATAAACGTCAGAACATCGGATGACATAAGAAAATCCCATAGGAGACTATAGAAAGACTCATCAACAGTAAAAGCAATTTTGAAATGGCGAGTCCCAGAGGCGACTTAAACATTAAATCGAACCTTGACAATGAAGATACGAAGATTTTGGCCGCGTTATAATCCGATATTTTGTAAAATCACGTTCCCGGATAATTCTTTACAGAATCCCCGGATCATCTTTATCCCCGGATACCTAATTTTAACAGAAGTCAATAGCTGACGTCACTACAAACACGAAATGTTCTTTGGGAAATCCTTGTAAACGTCACATTTCAAGCATCTAAAGTTGTAGCTTTGGTTGCTTTTATCTTCGAGATGCTTCTTTTTACAAGGTTTGCCCTCCTTATATTTCTTGTTCTAGGTATCCGGGGATGCGAATTTTGAAAAAAATAAACTGCGAACGGTAGGTAAGCCACTATATATGATTTAATTTTATAATTAATTTTGTATGAGTTAAGAAGTACAAAGATGTTTAAGTTTTAGATGTTTAGAGCATCTGTATGTACTATTCATCTGCCCTCATTTACTCATCTCCCACTCAAGATCTTAGGGAAAAGGGAGGGGCTGAAGATCAGCGCTGCGCGGGTTCAACTTCGTGCCAGCACAGGCTGAGCCTCGACCTTTTGTCTCAATTGTGTAATAATACTTTTTTGTGTACTTAGACTGTAAGAAAAATTGAGGCAATAAATGACTTTTTAATTTTTAAATTTAATTTAATTTAATTAATTTAATTTATCCATATAAAATCTTCGCACCCCTTTCTCCAAATGCTTAACAGTATCGACTGTGCAACTAAATAAACTAAATCTATCACGATAATAAATGCAAGACGGTGCAATTGGTATGACATCATGCAGTTGCCGAAAGTGACCGAATATAATTCGATGTGGGAAGACATACGTCTGAGCTACATTGAAATATTAGTTACTGCATGAGTGTTAAATCTGAAGGCAGTGGAACTATCCGCTTGGAAATTTCCTCTTCTGACAAACTACTAATCTGCAATTATGTCAGATTATCTATTTTAGTAAAGCTCATCGTCATAGGCTCACCACACACCAGCTGTAACTCCTGTAAACCAGAATCAACAGCAGCGACCATTCACAACACCAGACAATGAAGTCCAGTGAGCCCGGGGGATGACTATAATCTGTCTTGGAACCCGCAATGAATTAATCAAAGAAGATATGAGGAGCACTGAGGTAGAATGTATATAGAGCGAACATCGCGCTTCATGACGCATTAACCAGCATGCCATCTCGATCTCGCGCTTTTATATCAAATTTTACTTTTACTCGTAACTTGATATTTCTACAGTGCACGCATACATTATGCTTACGCATGTACCATTGGGATAGGCACAAAATTAATCGCCCCCTGTTGCGACCCTAATCAAAGCACTTCACATTATGCCGAACTATTGGTCAAAAATGGTCTTACCTTCTCATCCTCATTATAAGGAACTTAAAAATATGAATATTTGTAGTAGAAATACGTAAATTTAACGAATGTGAACATCTGAGCACCCGTCGAGAAGTAAAATAAACAACTTCACAATTCGTAACTTCTTAAAAAAATTATCATGTTTTTAAATACCTATCAATCATTCTACGCACATCTTTATGACAAGTTTTTACATTCTTTCTATGAGGTCATAATTCATAACACAGTAAATACAAAACAGCTTTTTGTCGCTTGATAAAAATCACAAAACTTTATCCTTGACATTAGAATAAATAAAAAAAACTTTAATCTGAAATTACGCAACAAGTCAATCTGGGTGGCCGAACGGTGGACTAGGATTAGCACGAGCTGTTTTGATAATACAGGGTGAAATTGATATCATTAGCATCCTTTTAAACTAAGAGACTACCCATCAAACTGAATAACTTTTACTATGGGAGCAAACAAATCGGAGCAAAAAAAAAATCAGCAGTACCATACATTTGAGTCGTGTAGGCAGCGGCGACGGGTGCAGTTTAGTATGGGACAGCTGATTTTTTTTTGCTCAGAATGGTTTGCTTCCATTGTAAAAGTTGTTCAGTTTGATGGGTAGACTCTTAGTTTAAAAGGATGCTAATGATATCAATTTCACCCTGTATAATTATGATGATCACGAAGTGTCTTTGATTAAAATCATTTCGAGTTCCAAGACATATTAGGCTGCGTTTCCACCAGAGATGTGCGAGGTAGCGAGACGGTGAGGGAAGAAAAAATCGGCCAATGAGAGTGCTTCAATTTCCCAGAGACGTGATCGAGCGATCGCGCTATTGGCAGATTGTTTCCTCGCTACCTCGCACATCTCTGGTGAAAACGCTGAATACGGGGAATGATCCCCGGTCTTGCTGGACTTCATTGTCTATTGTAGAGTGGTAGACGCTGTTGATCCTGGTTCATTAGAGTTACAGCGGTGGGAATGTATGGTGGGCCTATTCCCGAACAAAAAAATTATGATGGCTTAGAATTGATGATGATGATGATGGATTCGAAGTCGATTTCGACTACGGCGACTTGCTAGTCTTCATAGAAAAGAAGTCGGGTACACTCTCTAACCAGCAGCCACACGAACACGGTTGGACACCGTGTGGTGTCAAGGCTTCGAATACCACCAGCCCAAACGAATTGAGGATGTCATTAAAACATGGCTTGGTTTTAACCAAGGAGCTGAAACAGACTAGAATTTCTAATTTATATAGATTAGCCGTCTAGAGCGTAGGTAGCGCGATGCGAAGAGCTACGGAATCTCAATCTTGAGGTCCAGGTTAGAATCCGCACGGTTGATATGCCATACCATTATGTACCAATGAGTTTTTCTAACTTATGTACGTTATACCGACTGCTCTCAAACGGTGAAGGAAAACATCGTGAGGAAACCTGCATACGCTGAAGAGGGAATTCTGATGCGTATGTGAAGTCTACCAATCCGCATTGTGCACGCGTGGTGGCCTAACACCCATAGACCCTCCCTGAGGGTAGGCCTGGAGTAGGGAAGGAATATTAATCATGTGCCTGGAGGGCGATTGCGCTAATTTTAGAACATCAATGTTCCATCCTAATCCAATTCAGTTTTAATCACATTGTAATCCAATTACTATTCAACTGTGTTTACTTGCGTATCGCGCTAAACTTCACTTATTGACTATGGGACTGACAGCCTTTAACGTCTGAGCGATCTGTCAAAACGGCTCTAACGGCTGTCAAATCAACAGCGCATTACCAAATGTGTTCAAAGTTGTGGTTCGCACGCGGTCCAATCATGATTCAGTTGCAATTTATTTAGCGAGATAGCTCTCCTGGCCCTGCTGTGAGACGTATATAGGCTAATGATGATGATTAAAAATGGTCAGGTTACACCTAAGTAGCTTAACCAGAGAGAATGACTATTTTATACGCATTAGACTCTAAAGAAGTGACTGTATCATCTAGGTAATTAAAACAGCGGCTGGAAAAGCTGAACTGTCGAGAGAATGATGTCATACTAAATATAAATCCTGTGAGAACGACCGTGACAACTTGTTTATGTGCTTAGGATTAACTTGGGCATTACGGACGTTATTTTAAGATATTTCATCACTATTCGTGGAAGCACACCTATACCTTTTGAGCAGGTAATTTAGTTTTGATACGTAGATTGGTTCATAAATCTTTATTGATACATTTAAGTAGTGTGTGGTAGGTTTCTTTCTTCGTATACAGGGTGTAACAAAACACCATAGTAATATTAAGGGGTGTTTCAGACCTCTAAAAAACGAAACGAAACGAAAACTCCTCATTGCACTTTACGATCCGGTAGCGCCAACTACTGACATAAAATGGTAACCCTGCTAATTTATGAACCTTTGAAAGCCTCAATTCAAATTAAATGATACATAAGTAAACACAAAATTAATCAACACAAATTAGTTGCGATAAAGCGGTATTCTCATGAATCACCGAAAGCAAACTGAAAGTTGGCAGCGTCCAAATATTTTATAAAGAAGACGAATTTCTTTTTGACGCAAAGAATGCGAGGACGAAGTTTAATGCGTTACAAACATAAACATGACTTCCGTACTGAACAAACTGCAAACATTCAACTTGAACTCTGTTTTATACAGGGTCCTTCTTAATATGCTGACAGTTTTTTAAGGGGATGACCAGACCATCAAACTGAACAACTTTCTCTATGGCACCAACAGCAACATCGAAATCGCGAAAAAAAATCATCTGTCCCATACATATGGCTCGAGTAGGTTTCCAGTATTTGTATAGAACAACAGATTTTTTTTTTGCGATTTCGATGTTTGTGCCATAGAGAAAGTTGTTCAGTTTGACGATCTGATCCGTCGCGCAATAATGCGACCTGCTCTGGCGAGACATAGTACCTATACAATAGCACATATAAATTGTATAGAAGCAATGTATAGCGGCTCAACCAGATGCGGCCCGTCGCAAATAGTCGCATATGTGCATTTACGTTACTACAGGCCGCATAGGGTCGGGCCGCAGCGAAAAATCCGACCAATTCGATCCGCCCAGTCGCAGTGTGCCATTCCAAGCGGAACTTTTTACGTCTGCAGTATTACATCTAAACTAAAAATTCGTCTATGCGTTGGGCTTGGGAACCGGCAAGCTTTAATGTTTGCAAAGTTTTTTCGCTGCGTTCCGTACGGCCCCGATAATATATGTAACTAGTGTTTTCCCGCGACTTCGTCCGCACAAATTATATACCAGATTTTAAGTCAGATCATAAGCTATCAAACAAAAAAAGTTTCATCAAAATCGGTTCAGTGGTTTTTGTGTGATGCGCGAACAAACAAACAAACTAACAATTTTGTCAATAGATGGCGCTGCACGTTTTTAAATCGCGCTATCGAATGTTATTTGAATTTATAGGAAGAGAACCGCTACTTTTTTATTCCTCATGATTTTACGGTTTTATAATAGTTATAAGATAAGATTATAAGATTAAGATATACGCTTACCTTTACTCTATTAAAATAAAGAATCTGATTTTAAAGAAAACAAGAAGGCAAGTAAACAACATTTGCAGGACAGCCGGCCGCGACAGCTGCGCGCACGCATATCATGCCTAAAGGCTGCAGCTTATTCGGCAGGTGTAAACTGAGATTATATTAGTGGAGGAACACGTTCGCGTTCTTCAATTTCGATGCATTTATTGTACCTACTGTCCATTACAAGTGACGACGGGCTTACACCCTGTCACACTGGACAGTTTCGGTACTAGGTACTAGTACTTACTTACTTACTACGCCGGCTCAGGGACCCGAAGTGGGTCTTGGCCTCCGACAACAAAACACGCCATTCATCTCTTTTCTGTGCCATCTCAGTCCAGTTGGGCACCTCCAGCTCCTCGAGATCCTTGGTGATCTGATCTATCCAGCGATATCTCGGCCTTCCCACCGGGCGACGCCCAGAGGGTCGCCCCAGATACGCTCTCTTCACCGCACGATCTTCCCCCATCCGTTCTATGTGACCGAGCCAGCGTAGTCGAGCAGATTTTATCTCTCCTAGTATGTTAGGAGTGGAAACTAGGGGGTGGGGGGGGTGTTACGAGACTAGGTACTAGTGAAACGCGGATATTCAGAGGTTTCAGAATATCTCTGACTACCTCCTCGGGGAATATAGTCGTGAGCTAACACGCTCGGAAATGGGGGCGTTATAAGGATCGGACATGGGATGCCTGTATCCAGTACTGAATTCTCAAGCCGATAAGGTACAAATACAGACTTAGTCAGGTACAAAGACACATTATATTTTTAAGTGCATAAAAGTGTGAAAGGGGTAAGTGGTTCTTCGGCCGTAGAACGGCAGCGTGATATAGCGCTATCGCGCGCACCATGCTACGGCCTATATGCAGTGTATTTTTGGTCAAAAGGCTATCACTACTTTACTCGTCATTGCATTGAAACCTGCAATAAGCTAAACGTGAACTTTGTCATACATCATGACTGGTAGTTAGTACTGCCTCCGTGGTCTAATGGTTAAGAGCATTGGGCTCCTGACACGGAGGTCGTGGGTTCGATTCCCACGGGGGACACCTATATAGTGATTTGTCACTTTGTGCGTTTTCCCCAGTTGGTTAGGACATTGCAGGCTGAATCACCTGACTGTCTGAAACGAAAGATGATTCCGTGCTTCGGATAGCAAGTTAAGCCGTTGGTCCCGGCTACTAATCACTGGTAGGTAGTCGTTACATAGAAACCACGTCAGAGGCCTTAAGGCGGTTTGAATAAACTCTGACACCAGGGCTTGCCCACACGATAAGAAGAAAAAGCTGGTAGTTGTGGCAATATTTCTGACCACCCCGAAAGGGATTATGGTCGTGTGTTTATGTTTTTAGCGTGTATGTATGCATAAGAATGTGCGCTATGAATACATATTAACTATCTCGTCCTTACTTTCCTAAATCTGATGGAATAGGAAAATACGATCAGAGAGGGGGTTGGATGTAGGAGCTATAACCGGCAGCCGAGCCACAAAGTTTGGGCGTCAAAGATGTGTAAGACGCCTGAAGGAATTAGTCGCCTCTTACGACCAGTAGTCGGACATCAAATAGGCTACATAACGTAGAAAACAGTTAAGTAGACGCTATTCATTAACCATGGCTTTTGAGACCCAATTGACAAAGAAAAAACATGTCAGAAAACAGACTACATAATTTTAAAACAGCATTAATCTGAAATCAAAAAGCTTCGTTTTATAATTACGAGTTGCAAAACATTACATAAAACGAGAAAAATACATGCCAAATATAAATAAAGCAGTGAACTATGTGTATTTTTAGATTTTACGAACGACACGCGCCGCGTTGGCGGCCGGCGTATTTTTAATTGTGCTTTATCACCACTGGTTAGGTCCCATACCACCTATTCTTTAATCCAAATCAGAGGACCGATGAGGCGGCTTGAGAATACTCTGACTGCAGGTCATACTCCATCAAGCGGCCACAATACGGAATAAGTTAAGGGTATATTATTCGGAGCGCGCTCCATACAAACGTACTATGGTGATATTTTTTAATACTAACCAATTAAAGTCAATGAAATTTTGCAGAAACAATCTAGAAACAAATTTCTATGCTTGTATGGAGTCAGATTTTCGTTAAAATGTATAGATTTCAAGTTACAGTGCCTCAAAGATTTTCATACAAATCTTAAATTAATCCTAGCATTGAAACTGTATATTTTAACGAAAATCGGACTCTATAGAAGCATAGAAATTTGTTTCTAGATTGTTTCTGCAAAATTTCATTGACTTTAATTGGTTAGTATTGAAAATATCACCACAGTACGTTTGTATGCAGCGCGCATTTTCGCTCTCGGAATAATATTCTCTTAATAATGAATAAGTTACAACTACATTTAGTTTGCAGTGCCCTTACAGGGTTCATGTGCGCTCTATTTTTATATTTGTCCACCTAACGTAACCACATGAAGCAATAAACTATTATGACTATGACTATAAATAAGTAGAACTCCGGTCCGTGTTACCAGTTAGTTAGAGAGACTGACTACCCCTACCTGATCGAAGCGGTTTCCCGTTTCATCACATTCAAGACGTGAGACTGGCAGTGCATCATGCATTCTGTTAAAAAACATACCGGACTAAACCGCGGCTTGATTACCCGTCCATACACGCAAGTAAAACCCGTGCCAACCAAGAACTGCGCAGTCCAATCTTGAACTTGTCAATTTAACGATTGTTCAAGCCGGGCTTTTAGACTTGCGATACCGTTTTGATGTCCACAAGCACGAGCTTTGAGACGGGAGTCTTAGGCCCGCCACAACAATGCGGAATTATTCCGGACGGAATCACGATTTCGTATGGATATGCCCCCTCCAGAATTCCGTTCGGAATTACGCAGGCATCAAATCAAACTCCTAATTCTGATTCGGAATTCCGAATATTATGTGTGGCAGGCGTTGGGGTGACAGCAAATTATTAAATATTTCTACAGATTGAAAACTTCATATAAGCGGTCGCTTTCGGTGCACTCACACATAGCGCGTGTCGTGGTACGTACGAACAGGTGCACACATACCCGGTTGAGTGTGTGCAGCACCTCTGTAGGGATCTGGAGTGCGATTTTTGAATCGCATTCGGTGAGCTCAGCAGTTGTAAATGTCAAAATTATTATGGAGATATGCATCTTTCTACTGCTGATTTGACTTTAAAAAATCGCTCTCCTGTAGTATGATTTTTTAAAGTCAAATCAGCAGTAGAAAGATGCGTATCTCCATAGTAATTTTGACATTTTCAACAACAGAACTCACTGAATGAGATTCAAAACTCGCACTCCTGTATGGATATTTAATCATGTGATGACTGTGAATCATACTCCACTATGAGATATGAGGACTTACTATGCAAGCTCAGTGTGGATTGATGGATGCAAATTTAATAAATAAGTAGGTATAGATATTTACTACGTCTACGATTCCACGCTGTATGGAATGAATGAAAAATGTGTTAATAACAAAACATAATTCTTACAAGAACTCGGATGTGAGACGAGTGTTAGAGTAAATCACAACTAATTGACTTGGACATGCGCCAGCGCAATCATCACCGTGTGTATGAAAATTGGCATTTACTTTATTGTTTTATACCGCTTTTTGTTATTTATTTGTGACATAAATCTTTAACGTGTGTGTGTTCCGGTTAAGTGTTGATCTCTTGAATCCCTGAACCGAATCTGATGGGGTTTCAAGTACACATTCCCTTTTATAAGTCAATTTGATTGGAGTTTAAATGCGGTACATAATACTTTAAACCTTAAAGGGTGCCTTAGACCAAATAACTGAACAACTTTCACTATGGGACCAAAATAAAAATTGTAGAAAAAATCTGTTGTTTCATAGAAAACGTCAATGATCTAGTCAAATGTATGGAACAGCAAATTTCTTGTTTGAGATTTCAAAGTGATTCCCATAGTGAAAGTTGTTCAGTTATTAAACTACTTCAGACCATTAGGTCTGAAGTTTAAGTATGAAACGCATTTAAATTTACACCTGTATACGTCCTACTGCATGGCACACACAACACATGCCTACCCTCAAAGAGGATGTATGGGCGTTGGTCCACCACGCGTGCCTAACGCACTTAACAGACTTCGAATATACGCATCAGAATTCAGCGTGGTTTCATGACGAAATATGATGATGGCATAGTGGAGAAATGTCAAAACAACAAAAGATCTGACAATTCGAAATAGCGGCTAGTAAATTCTTTACCACCAATGGCACCAATAATACCACCATCGAACGTCAAATGGGCCTAAATATTTTTTGCCTAAGGGACCTACCCTAGATAACGTCACATAATTGTATCACCTACAATTTGTTTCAAAAACAATAGGCACTTTAGGGCCTTTTAGATAACAAATTCACTTTGTATCTTCACCTTCATTGTTTTAAAGGACTCTACCTCATACCTAACGGTGAAGAGAAGGGTTATGTTAAAAGGTTTACATTTTTTTTTCTTATCTCTTATGGAAACTGTAAATGTTCTCTTAGGTTAGATTAGATAACACTTAAACCGTTGTTAATATAAGCTACAAGTGTCGTCTTTGAAAAGTCGTGACAGACTGATAGCTGAGTTGGTAGTGAACCAGCCTGTTGTGCCGATGGTCGTGGGTTTGAATCCCGCATGGAGAAAATATTTGTATACGGTAAACATGAATAGAAATATCATATATAGCTGTAAGCTCAAAAAGTTTCATCAAAATCAGTGTTGCACTATACTCCGTGTAGTAATTTGTAAATATCTTAAATGTACAGACACACTACTATTACAGTTTTATAATAGTGTACTTAGATGAGCATTTTCCTCAACACCCAAAACACTATTCCATGAAACACTGGACTACTACGAGTATTGTAAAACGAAGAACTGTTTCGACATTGATTTACGTGCAGCATATCCAAACAGCTGTCAATGTAAGCCATCTGCAGTTTGGGCTAAATTTAGGTAAACCACCTGCTTCCTCGGCGAACGCGCAGCCGAGGTTGGGAGAATATTTGGCAAATATGGTGGGATATTTTATATTACAGGGAATATATATATATCCCAAGGCATATTTTTAAGCAATTACACCACTAGTTTTTAATTACTTACTAACAAAAAGGTTGTATTGTGAAAATGACACTAAACAAGTTTTCCTAAGGAAAAAAGAGGTCGAAAAAAGAGGAAAATTTCCCCATTGACCTCTTTCAATGTACCTCCCATAGAAAAGTGTGGATCATCCGATAGAAGCATTTCTATGGGAGGTCCACAAAATTTTGTCGTTTACTCGTATGTTCCTATCGTATTTTATTATTATTTGTGTTAGGCTATTGCAAGCAAGGGTCTGGACCATCGCTGGTCCTTTGTGTTCGCCCCAAGCTCACCCATATTTTACGCATACTTACCTCCGAACTTGTGGTATTTTCTTTTCATTCTCGGGAATGCAGGTTTCCTTACTATGTTTTCCTTCACCGCCGAGCTAGTAAATGATAAATACAACCGTACATAATTTCCGAAGAACTCAGTGGTACAGGCCAGGAATCGAACCGCCGCCTCATGATTGAGGCGCAAGCTCTCTTCCGTATCATCGCTCTTCCTAGCGTATATGTATATTGCTTGTAATTTTTTTGCTCAAGTGCGGTACTTCAAAGTCACGTCAGTTGGACAAAACTGTTTCGCTAAGCAATTTCTACAGCATATAAAGTAATATAGGGGCAAACTCCCAAAAGGATAAATGTTGAAAATTTAACGTTTCGCCAAAGACATCTCAATGAAATGTGAAGGTAAGTCAATGACTCGCTTCTTTGATACATCGTAGCAAAATCAACGTTAGCATTGGTGTAAATAAACATTTTAGCAAATCCAATGTAAGCTTTCGAAATTGTAAACAAACATTAGCAAACATTGCACTATAATTTTGTGAAGTGAAGTTTTTCTAAACGGCCGGTGGACCAAGGCAATACCGGAAATATCGGAATGGTGGCCAAGGGAGGGACGGAGGTCCGTGGGCAGACCAGTTGGTCAGATGACATTGTAAGGGTTGCAAGTCAGAAATGGATCATATTTGCACAGGACTTAATCTGTGACACTGACAGGACCGTGAGGAATGGCGCAATAAAAAGGAGGCCTATGCCCAGCAGTGGGTTGACTGTGTGGTACGGAACCCTCGGTGCGCGAGCCGGACTCGCTATTGGCCGGTTTTCTTAGAAAAATGCAACTTCAGCTTTATCTCATTTAAGACTTCTTCCATCCACGTGCTGTCTGGAAGAAATCACTTTTAGTGATAAGGCCGCTTTTTGAACCCTTCTTGTTCGTGTACATTAGATTTAGGGTACAATTGGTCAAGTCTGATGAAAGTTCCAATTCGTCAAGCGGCTTTTATTTTTGTTTTTTGTGTATTTTGGTGTGCAAATAAAAAATATTTATCTTATCTTATCTTCAGCACCATGAGAAAACGAAGCTGGTCACCATTCGTTAATAGTCATTTTACATCATTTTGTACTTACTAGAGTGCATACCGCGCTTCATTAAGCTGTTCCATTCAATTGTGGCGAAGTAGCCACACTTACTTAGTAAATCGCTATGGCTATCTCTTTCACCCACCCACACTCTTCCTACTCTCAGGTCGTGCATGACGCTTGTTTCTATACTATACTCGGTACATAATAGTAATGTCGTACAATCAGTTTATATTCTTATTTCAAAATTCTCACATTTGCATCTAGGTAAGAGTAGGTAATGTCTCTATCAGTGGCAAACGATTTGCTTACCTTTTTAGAATCTAACAGTGGAACCAACTTTACATCTACCACTCGTAAAGGAAACGTCATTCTACAATATCTTGTTAGTTTCCTACCTCACAGGAAGCTCGTTGAAATTTATTATCATTTCCGTACATTGATCGTACGAATGAACGATCGAGTAAACTTATTAATCGGTTGAAAGATCTTTCCGAGAAGGTAAACAAAGCTTTTGGAAACTCATTAGGTTTGAAATACTGGCATTTAAATGTGAAAAGCATTTCGTGAAGGTGTTGGAAAGTTTACACCTTTCCTCTCTACATTAAAAACACCATCCCAAGCGGTCCACTTATGGGCCAGGGAGAGGGAAGTGGGCCCGTATTGGTATTGGTACAAGAAAGATAGAAATGTCAATCGGTCAACATTTTATTATAGGAAAAGGTTCTTAGTTTTCGAGATAAGGACAGTTTTATGAAATTCGTGAAACTCTTATTCATTTCATATTTTTAATCACCTATTAAACATATGGTTAAAAATAAACGATACCTAGGTATGTGTTTCAGGCAAAGGAAATGCATCCCATTCAGCCAAGCTTGTAATTTATCAGTATTTTTCAAATAACTCGAGAAACAATCGATTTTTTCCTTTATATTGCATAATCTCCAAATGTTTTTCGAATGAGGTACCTTTTATACCTCTAGTTTTTAATTACTACCAATACTTTAAGGACGTATTCAGACAATGAAACTAAACAGCTTTCCCCAAAGAATATGGGTGGAAATAAGATAAATTGTTCGACCTCCAATAGAAAATCGATCGGCTGATCCGAGGTCCAAAAAAAATTATTTTTCTGAATACACCCTTAAGGGGGTTGCAGAAGATGTTCACAGGCAACTAGATGGCGCTCGGGAGCATTATTCATGATTTTGTCACATTTTATTTTATATCTTCGTAATTATGTTATAAATTGCAAATGTTATTTGAGACGCGCAATCTAGATTCTCTATACTATTATTCCACATATAAAATATTACTTTTGTTAATACCGTCTACGAATGTTCTACGACAAAATGTTGTATGAAATTGATCAATCTTAAAATATAGAACAAATGCGTATGAACAATAAAATTACTTTAACTTGTAGCTAGATCAGTGCAACATAAACACAAGTGCGCGCGTAATTGAAAATTTTGATTCGATATCATCACCATTACGAGATATAAAATAAAATGTGATAAAATCAGGA
The DNA here is from genome assembly GCA_963693445.1 of Agonopterix heracliana. Lineage (NCBI taxonomy): Eukaryota > Metazoa > Arthropoda > Insecta > Lepidoptera > Depressariidae > Agonopterix > Agonopterix heracliana. The sequence goes on from OY856331.1 coordinate 8,023,890, forward strand.
ATAATGCTCCCGAGCGCCATCTAGTTTAGTGTCTTGCCTTCTGCAACCCCCTTAATGTTATGTTACTAATTAAAAACTTGTTGTCCAATTTGTGACAGAAGTCAGAACAAAATCGTTTCTACTCCTATCTTCTTTGATGAAATTAATATAATTTTGGGTATAAGACAGATTAGTTAGAGTCATCCTGCCTGACTTATTGGACTTCTTGTCTAGTGTTGTCAATGGTCACCGCTGTTAATTCTACACGAGATACAGTGGTGGTAATTTGTGATGGGCCTAAGACGAAAAAAAAGCTTACAATTCAATCCAAACCGTCTCACTCACAAACAAAATGAACCCCCAGCCAAAGTCCCCATAACACCATAAACATTGATAATTAAAAAAAACAAAAGGTCATTACTTTCCCGGCACATGCGCCGGAGTGGAAGGTGTAACGGCAGTGACGTCACATTTGCGACAACAGATGGCAGCGTGCGCATGCGACTTGCGAAGTTAAGTTTACTTTTATAAACAAGGTGGTTAATCATGAGTAATGGGCTTACGTATAGAGTGAGTTACTGTTTACTGTGATAGGTTGATTATTTTAGTAGTAAGTACAAGGGAGTCGCAATTATTATCTACATTATGGCAGAAATGGAATTCACATTTAAATAAAAAAGTACCTACTGCGTTGCCAAAAATCAACACTCGGTACTTCCTTATTTAAATCAATCAATCAATTATTGATTTAATACGAGCTTTTACCCACGACTTCTTCCGCGCAAATTATATACCAGATTTTAAGTCCAATCATAAGCTTTCAAACAAAAAAAGTTTCATCAAAATCGGTTCAGTATTTTGTGGGTGATGCTCGAACAAACATACGGACAAAAAATACAAAAATTTGGTTATTTGGAGTCCTACAAATCATATCGTTATCTTCACACACTTTTTTAAGTTTTTTAATAGTTTAGTTAGATTAGTTAGATAAGATTAAATATCTTGGACATTGTCACACAAATTATCTAGTCACTTATAATGTTGTTAGCAAATACTTATTGTAATCTTGATTATTAATAAATATAAGCATGGTATCTTCACTAGGTATTTTTCTCTAAAATGTAAGTAAATGATTTTTTGACATAACCCAACAGGCAAAATGTTAATAAAGACATTAACAAATAGATGTGTAATAAATCTAATTGAAGCGATGTCCTCATAGTTTGAAACATAACAACCTGCGTGACGTTTACACAAGTACCCATTCACTACTGAAGTGCTAAAGAATTAAATTACTTACCTACTCATTACATCATTTATATACTTTTACTTAATTTGTAAAGTTATTTTAGCATATAGTCATAGCTAGATATATTCAGAAAATTAAATCGAATAATTGAGATTAATTACTCGATATATTAAAAATGTAAGCAAATTAATAGGTACATCGAAATAGTAGATTACATACCGAGGGCAGGAAAGTAAGAAAGGTCTCAGATCTGATGTAAACATGTGATCTGAGGCTTTCTTATTTTCTGCCCAAGGTTAGTAGGTATACTATTTTTCTCCTCGACGGAGGTGGAAAGCGGCAACTTCGTTTAGCGCAGCGGGAAAATTGACGCTTTCCGTCCGGAGGGGAGAAATAAAATGTTACTATCCCGAAATTATCAAAAATATGATTTAAACCTACCTAATTTTTTTTTTTTTTTTAAAAAAGTTTTTTTATTTATAAGCAGAATCAAGACCGCGAAATAACAAAAAAATATTAGAGCAACAACATTACAAACAAATCGGACAAGTAATGCCACCTACCGGCGAGTAGCAGAACTAAACGAATCGCAAACAACAACCTGAAACGGCAATGTGATTCCACCAGACGACGACAGATGGCGTTCTGCTGAAACTGTTTTTCCAACATATTTGGTTGGAATAAAAGTGAAATGTAATTTACTTACCGCGTTTATTTTGAAGAAGTTATTACTGATAACAAAACGCATACCTGTAACAAAGAAAGATATCATTAGTTATGTATTACATCAAATAGTCCAAAGCTAGAATAGAGAATTGAATCACGAATTTGGTAAATGATAGTGCTGTGCCTACCTATAATTTAGACACATATTTACAAATAATTCTGCTAGTGATATAAGAAGTGTTTTGTATGCGCCAAGTTGGTAAGCCTTAAAAAATAAATAAAAAATAAAAAATTGGCAGGCGTAGTGTAGGACGCCCTAAAAATGGTAGCGGGGAGCGACTGGATGAGGAAGGCCGAGGATAGTATTATAGCGTGGCTTGGACCTATGTTCAGCAGAGGACGATGGTAGGCTGATGATGATGACGTATCAAATTAATAGAATTTCATATTTAGCATGTCGATGCACCAGATTAACGATAAAACTTTAAGATAGTCTCCAGAACATACCTAAGCATTCATAATGATTGACATGAAGAAATCGGTTGCGAATCGTTCTGCGTTTCATTTTAACTGTAGTCATTATTATAAACAGTTTCACTAATTCACTTTTAGAAAACAACGTCACTAGAAATGTAAGTTTAAAAATAAAAAAAATGTTTCACTATGGAAACGCACTAATTAGCTTCCTTTAACTTGGCAATTCGAATTATGATATGTACCCATATAAAAACATAAATATGTTATTTCTCTCCACATACAATAATTCAGGGTCCAACTTAATAATGCAAAGGTTTTTTCAGACATCAAACTGAACAACTTTGTCTATGGGAATGGGATCAAAGTCAGGATCGCGAAAAATATCTGATGTCCCTTGGGTTGAGTAGGTTTGCAGTTTTCTATGGAAAAGCAGATTTTTTTTTTCATGTTGGTCATGGGACCAATTCTCTATTATGGAGAGAAAGTTGTTCAGTTGGATGGTCTGGTCAACCACCTTAAAAACCGCCAGCATTAAGAAAGGCCCTATCTATACAGGGTGTAAGGAAAAGTATCAATAACCTTTAAACCACATACTCTTCCCATCTAACTGAACAACTTTGACTATGGGAGCAAACCTGTCAGAACAAAAAAAAATCTGCTGTCTCATACATTTGACTAGAGTAGGCGCTGCAGTTTAGTAGGGAACCGCAGATTTTTTTTGCGCTGACATGTTTGCTTCCATAGTAAAAGTGGTTAAGTTTGATGGGTAGAGTATGTGGTAAACCACATAAGGTCAATGATACTTTTCCATACACCCTGTATATATCCCCTGACAAACCACAGACACATTGCATTAAATGAAATTGGTTAATTAATATTGAACATAGAATTAAACTTCGTTTGTACGGAGAACGCTCGCAGGCATTTCCACTTAACAAAATAAAATACAAGTGGCATAACAAACAAATAAATAGGTACACTCGAAATGTAAACAGCGAAATGCAAAGCCCGGCACAAAAGCAAACTTTCATAGATAAATAGTTCATCAAACAGACACCTGTCAGTATTCAAACAGAGTAACTAAACTCCACTAAGCCCTGAAACGATTCAATCCCACAATACTGTAGTAGAATCTATAGATCATACAGTTGCAATGTCCAACAATGTGTTCAAACAAGACAAAAATAGAAATGCGCCCTTCTATTGGACACTTCAATACCTCTGACTGAATAGTAAATACGAGAACTCACTGGTTTATCGCTTTAGATAAAAGTGAGTTTTATTTTCGAGTAAGAAGATGACAATTTTGGACAGCAAAATTTCCAAACATTACAATATGAGCTTCTTTAACTTTTGTTCATAATACAGATTGCTCTCAAACAATGAAGGAAAACATGTGTTGAATCGGTGGAAACCTACTTAATTAATTACGCTGGAGTTCTGATGTTAAGCACGGTAAAGCACGCATGGTGGACTAACACGATTAGAACAACTCCATGATGATGATGATGATGATGGGAATTATTAATTATTATTTTAAACTTTAAATTACTTAATGAAGATTATTAAAACACCAAAAGGATTGAATGTCAAGTTAATAAACTGATTGGCATAAGAAAAGAAAATGCATTCGTTTACGTAATTCGATGTCATCATGTTGTCATGCCATTTTCACATCAAACTTAATTAAATTGTTCGTGCTAAAGTGAAAACTTGCTTGCTTTGATAAACGTAGCTTTTGAGAAAAATACAGATTTATAAGGCTTTTCACGCAATGATGTCAACTTTACTACACTAAATTTAAAGCTAAGACAATCAATAACCTACCTATATTAAATCTACATAAAGAAAGGTTTTTGCGTAGTATCCAAGTGAACCCCTATTCACTAATAAGTTCTTCTGTCGAGCCGATGGCATATTATTGACTCAAACTTGACATCGTGCTGAAGGAAGAAATTTGCAGACAAACAATACAGACATCCTGTCTAGAGTGAAGTTACAGTGAAAAATTTTGAGCGAGAACAAAGTGAGTACAAAATGACTAAAATAAACTTGGTACCACGCCAGGCCTAGAACAAAGCAAACCTCCTGAATAGCTCGAAAGGCCTACCACAATAGCCTTAATTAAAACCTGTCAGAGCGTCCACACGTACAATTGAAATCACGACCTTCGCTCTAACAGACAAAGTCTAGATTCTATTGAGTTTAATTATTTGTTACGCTGTAATAATTCTGAAAGAAAGTTTATTTGGATTTCAAATAAACTTAACACATACAGAGCATTTGCCCAGTAGTGGGACACTGATCCTAAGTAAAAAGGATAGATAATTTTTTTTTATTAATAGGCAATTTTAAGGGTGTATTTAGATTATGAAACTAAAAAACTTTCCCTAAAGAGGGTCGTAACGTAAAACGAGAAATTTCGGACCTTCCATACAAAAGTGCACATTAACATTCTAAATAATAAAAAATAGGGTTGCATAGATTTGTCCTTTATTAATCCAAACTTGTGGATTCAGGTTAAAACTGTTAAAATATACCACCAACTTTCTTCACGTGGATGTGACATAAAGCGACATGATACGGCCGATGCAATACCCCTCGATCGAAAATCTAGCCAACATAACATAAAATGAATATTCTTTATTTGCACACCAAAAACAGACAATACATATAATATAATTGTTATTCTATTCTATTCTATTGCAAAATATTTTAGCACGCTGATCTTATTATTCAATCAGATTGTTAGACTATTTAGGTACTTAATTTGTAATAATTATTATGTAAGTTGTGGTTGCCTATGAAAGGGTTAGCACCGTGCATGTTAATGATTAAGATATTTGTTAAAGAATTGTGTATAACCTGTTGGTAATCCTAATAAACAAATTGAAATTGAAATTGAAACAATAGGAATGAGAAGGGTAAAAAAGGTGGCCTTATTTAGTTATTACTTAAGGCGATTTAGCCAACTATCTATCTTATAACCTCCGATATACTAGAGGAAGCTTTGCAAACTCCATGTTTAATATTTGACAGTTGTGGCACCGTTTCTGATCACCCCGTGTACGACCCGGTTGGTGTGATGGTTACCACGCCGGACTGCCAAACCAGGGTCCTGGGTTCGAATCCCGGTTCGTTCATGGATGTTATATGTGTGTGCCGTTGTTGTATGGTTCCCATAACAACAAGCCTGAGGCTTACTTGGGATCATTACTATGTGCCTGTAAGCGTTATTTATTTATTTATTGATGTGTCCCGAACCAGGATTGCTTCGAAAACTATCGATGTCTCAATATGGAAATGGATATCAAAGGGTCGGCGAGTAAATATGATATTTAATACGGACTTGCAAACAAGAATCCGTATAAATTCTGCACTAGCACAGAGAGGGGTTTATAATGTAGTTACAGGGTGGGGAAAAGGGACGGATGCACGAAGGAAAAGTATCTACTTTAGCAACATAGAAAATAGCAAATTAAACTCAATAGGAAACATTACCTTCATTTAAAAATAAGAAAACCGCCTATCTTTCTTCATTGCTTTTCTTCATTTCTTCATTGCATGCTGTCTGAAAGATATCTTGTCAACTTTCCTTTGTTTTTGAAATGAAATAATGGAATGAAACCTCTTTTTTTAAAGTCTGTTAAAAATAATTTTTAAGGTACATTTTTTCCATCTGTAGATACTTCTTTGTCGAAATTCCCGTAAGTCGTAAGCCCATCGTCCATAAGACGAAATGCGTATTGGACCAAGAGCTACTAGATCTAGATCACACACAACACAAGCAATGATTGATCCATCCAATACAACCACCGATTTTCTAATCATGCATACCTCCTACCGGAAAACGCAACATTTGTTACGTTGACCTTATAGCGAAGAGGCATGCCTTCAAAAATACTATCATCAGAAGTGGGATAATTAACCCTCAAGGAAATCCAACGTAGCTTCATCCATAACAATATTGCAGTAACGTAACGATAGCGCGATTTATTTTCGTACAGCGCCATCTATGAACAGCGGCGGGAAAATACAGTAAGTACCTAGCCTCTACTCGAATGTCAAAACTGCAACTGTACCCTCGTCGGGTCGTTCTCATTCTAATCTAAACCATTTTCGTAAAACTGTGTAATGATTAATTCATAAAAAGAATGATAAGGGTATTATTACGGTTGGCGCTGCCCATACAAACGAATTCTGGTGATATTTTCAATACTATGCAATTAAAATCAATGATTTTTTTCAGAAACAATCTAGAAACTAATCTCTATGTTTGTATGAAGTCCGCTTTTCGTTAAAATGTATAATTTTAAAGTTACAGTGCCTCAAAGATTTCCATACAAATTTTAAATTAATCCTAGCATTAAATTATATATTTTATCGAAAATCTGACTGCATACAAACATAGAGATAATTTCTAGATTGTTTCTGAAAAATTTCATTGACTTTAATTGGTTAGTATTGAAAATATTACCATAGTACCTACGTTTGTATGCAGCGCGCATTTTCACTCTAGGAATAATATTCTCATAAAGAACTTTCAAAGCGCCTGGTAGACTCGACCCCCCAGAGGCTGGCGTTTTCCTCAGTCAGATCAGTTTAGCCCTTCAGCAAGGAAACGCCGCAAAAAACTTTGTTCTTCCCGCGCTGACTCGCAATAGCATCCGAAATCGTCTACCTTTTTCGCTATCTATCACACTCTAACGTAGCATTTATGATTTAAGAGGATAGGCGGGCTGAAATGCTAATTTGGAGAATAGGTAACTTTTCGGACTGTATACGTATTTATCAGATCCGCCCCACCCATACACCCCGACGACTAGAGTGCGAAAGAGACAAATGCAGCTCGAACCGATTTTATATACAAAAAATCGACGTATTCCCCTGTTTTCTCCTCCAAAACTAAACCGATTTTAATAATTATTTCAAAAATAATATGAGAAAGACTTTGGCTATATCCGTACGTTTTGCTTTTTTTGTTTATATTCGTCAAATTTGTTTACTGGATAGTATTGAAAATATCACAAGACTTCGTTTGTATGCAGCGCGCATTTGCGCTCTCGGAATAAACTTCTCACATAAGTAAGTTTATTCCGAGAGCGCAAATGCGCGCTGCATACACCGGTTGAAGTTTGAAAGTAGCTCCTATGAGAGAAAAATTACGGAGTAAATTAGCATGGTATGGATATGTGATGCTGAGGGATTGCCATATTACGAGAAGAGTGAATGTCTGTAGTAGGAGAGGAAGACCGAAGAAAAGATGGATGGATTGTGTGAATTTTGATGTGTAAGAAAGGAATGACGGCTAAGAGAGATAATGGAAGAGGATGAAATCCTATAGACAAAGTATCTTTCGATTAGCGTTAATGACAGTAGAAAACATAAAAATGTATGGACTTGACGTAGGGTGACGAAAGCAAACGTCAAAATTTTTCGATCGCCAATGTCAAATCCATACATTGTCATTTCTACTAGCGTCTACGCTACTAGAAATGTTACTTTGTCTATAGGCCCAGATAATCAAGAAAATGATGACGGCTTCCAAAAAAAAAGAACCATAATCTTAACTATTATAAAACCGTAAAATCATGAGGAATAAAAAAGTAGCGGTTCTCTTCATATAAATTCAAATAACATTCGATAGCGCGATTTAAAAACGTGCAGCGCCATCTATTGACAAAATAGTTAGTTTGTTTGTTTGTTCGCGCATCACGCAAAAACTACGGAACCAATTTTGATGAAACATTTTTTGTTTGATAGCTTATGATCTGACTTAAAATCTGGTAAGTATATAATTTGTGCGGACGAAGTCGCGGGAAAACACTAGTAAAACACTAAATCTATTCTAAAAGTTATACGTAAACAATCAATAAACAATAGGTTTAGCTCGCAATCATAAATCTCCCTGTAGTGGTACAAGTCAAAATAGAGTTAAAACTGAAAATAACGGTAAAACTAATTTTAATTATGTTTTCGCAAATCTGTTTCGCGTCAGTTACACTCGATAGCCGCTGGTCGTAAAACTGTATACAGTTTGCTGCGTGAACTGATTTTTGAACGTCTAAAACGTTTTAAAGGTCACCTTTGCATTAAATAAACTAAATTTTTCGAAGAACTGACCACTTATGGAGAGTCGGACTTGAAGAAAAAAGACCATGATTTCGACTCATAAGAAACACTTCCCAAAAGAGCAATTTCCAAAAGGCCAACATTCCGAAAGAACCGCTTCCTAATAGGATTATTTGCTTGTTTGATTGTTTTGCCACACAAGAGAGCACATCTGACTGACTGTCAAATTAGGCCAGCTTGACAGCAACTGGTCCACCTCGAGGCAACTGACTCTCCAGGATTACTTCCTAAAAGGACCTCTTCCCAAAAGTTGACACAATTTTGTTTATATACCTACATACCTACACATACTGCCAAGTACGTTTTTGCAAAAGGTGTTGTTTTTAGGTGGAGATTTGTAATTAGCGTACAGTTATTTAAGGATGTGTTTACTCTTTAATAATTGCTGTAAATCTTCCTAAGAATAATAAAATTTAAAAAAGGATTGTTTTCAATAAAAGGAAGGAAGCGTCGCGGCGCTGGACCGACCTGGGACAGGTAGCGGGGAGCGACTGAATGAGGAAGGCCGAGGATAGTTTTGTGGCGCACCCTGGGAGAGGCCTATGTGGATGATGATAGACTGTTGGCCACGATGATGTTTTTTCTAGAATCATCAACCTCTTATCCTTATCCCAATATGTCATCTCTTTCCGTTAAATTAAAATCTGTAACTCATTATTTCAGTGCTCATTCTTTTCTTACACATATCTTCCACAGAATCCATCTATCTTTTCTTTGATCAAACTCTTATTATAGACGTTTGTAATTTCAGAAGTCTTATAGAGGTATAGGCCCAAAGAAAATGAATAATATCCTATCATTCTTAAGTGATAAGAAAAGACAAATATCTTTTCGTACCTACATCATTCACGGCTTTCTCGTTTTCTCAACTACTGTAGTAAAAACGTATGATTTACTATTCAAAGACAGCTGAAACAAAAAAGTGTATTAATACACTTTAAAATAGAAGCTTGATGCACTTATGGTGTGCTTCGAATGAAGCGGAGACGAGATTCCAATCAGATTGCAGGAATTCCTCATCTCGCCAATCTGATTGATCTATCGAAGGGGTAGATAGTGCGACGTTTCGTCTCCGCTTTGCTCGTTTCCGCATCACTGGAACCACCCTTAGGCAACTCCAAAATATGACCCAAAGCCAAAACAACTTAAGTGAAAACCCAAAAACAATAATGTATAGGCAAAACTACTACAAATATAGGGTGTTAGGGAAAACAGTTGCATTACTTTAAGAGGTTATTGGACCCATGACACCGAACAACTTTCCCAAAGAAACCTATAGGAACATCGTAAAAAAAATTTTGGACTTCCCATACTAAATGCAATCACCTGATCGAACTTTTGTAGTTTTCTTTCGGAAAGTTGTTCAGCATCATGGGTACAATCACCCCTTAAAGTAATGCACCTGTTTACCCTAACACCCTGCATAACAAACGGAGCTAGTGCAAAGTGAACAATAACAATTTTTATAGTTGAAAATGAAGATATTTGAACCACAATTATTCACAGCAATAAATATAGCACGTTCCGCTTTCAAGGCCGTACTTTGGTTGCCAAACCAACTTCAGAGTCCGAGACCAATGAAACACAGTGCAAATAGGCGTACAGTAGATTCACTAATAATTATATTCGTACTTAGTCCGAGATATAATTACGTGTAGTATCGCTCATCTTGCTCGTATCCGCGTCCTTTAAATCATAGAAAAAAAAAAAAAAAAAAATGTTTCCATCACCCGCCACCCACCTGTCAATGTTAGTCGTTTTGTCGCGCTCAAATCGCGCTCCTGTGTTGAAACAAATTGTTAATTATTATATTGATATAAAATGTTATTTTGTGCATATTATGGATATGAAGGAAGTTTGAAGACATGCAGGAAAGGTGGAAGTAAAGGAAACATAAGTAGGAGGATTGAATGACAAAGTAATATATTATTATGTAGACTGTAAGTATATACACAATTTACAAAGGTTTACACAAAGAAAATTTTATTATAAATGAAGTTAACTTGCTACTAGTGAGGGAATAATATCCCCGGCCGGCCTGACACTTTGTGTCCACGCATTTTCGAGTTTCGAATATGCGATTTCCCGTTGGGAAATGTAGGTACAATAGCGTACCAATCGCGGCCCACGCATGAACGTGTTATGTTTCTTGCGCTTCCCCGTTGGGGAAGGATAACTGACGCCGATCAAAGCTCCTGTGCTCATAGCACAATGCATTTTCGAGTTTCGAACATGCGATTTCCCGTTGGGAAATGTAGGTACAATAGCGTACCAATCGCGGCCCACGATCAAAGCTCCTGTGCTCATAGCACAATGCATGTTCGAGTTTCGACCATGCACTTGTTTACCCGTTGGGAAAACTATACCAGTACTAGTGCCCAATGCCCACACACGTTTGAGTTTCGAACAGACACATTCCCGTTGGGTACCTATTATTACCCACCATTTTGGAGTTGCCACCAAGCACTCTCCCATTGCCAGCTCCTGAGCCCTTAGGCCTTGAAATGATGGCTTTCCCGCTGGGAAGTCAACTGCCGCCGTCTCCGGTGCCCTGTGACATAATGTACTAACACAGCTTTTGTGTTCTGATTGACATACTCGCTGAGTTTGATTTGTCTGGACTAAGTGACTTATCTGATCTATTGGTTTTTTCCACTTGGACCACCCACCAATTCCCATTGGGAATTATCATATTTATGTTATTGTCCTTATTTTCATACATATGGTTCTATCTGTGTGATCGTGTAATACTTATGCATCTTTCCGTTGGAAAGTGGGTTTGTTTTTGTTTCTTTGTTTGCCTCATAATAAATTAGGCATTGATGCCTCATTTACCTATTCATGGTGATTTCCCGGTGGGAAAACATAACTCCGAACAGTGGGGGTTACCTATACCTATGTTCCAGCTACCTACTAACATGTATGAGGCTAGTGTAAAAAGCTTTTACTCTGTAAGTACATTATAGCTCTTAGTGTTGATTTTGACATAGTTACTAAGAGAGACGTTGAGCTAAATCCCGGTAGATATCAAATTCATACTTCGAATATTCAGTAAACATTTAATAACTGCACATAAGTCACACTCCCAGGATTCGATTAGCCTCAGGCATGCTACTCACCTTAAGTTAAGGTGAGGTTAGAAAACAAATCAGAAATGCGGCAGAGTCAATCTACTCTCAATTTGAAAATGTTCAGTCAATAGTAAGAACACAAAGAGAGAAAGATGCAGTTTCTAAAAGATTTATTAATAAATAATTAGGTTAGGTACCATAAAACTGCACACATATAGATGCCCCTAATATAAATTTGGAAACACCTGGCAGTTTGAAACAATCTGGTAAGGCTAAAGGCCACAGCCTACAATACAATATTCTTTCTCTCAAGAGATTTCAATAAATTAGCACCAAGTAAGGATGCTTACAGACTCTCCAAGCTAAGCATTCTGCATTTCTAGTACATTGAGTTAAGATACAAGGTTATTGCACCTTTCGTTTACAAAAATATACCTTGGCCTTATAAGGAAATTAGTGAACTGAATTCCTTTGCTCCACAATGTGAAGTCTTATAATAAACAGTATGAACCACAAACTAAATCCAGCCTCAAACTCCTCGTCACATAAGACAGGAAGGCGCAGAGGACACAAACCTTGGCTTCAAACCGAACCGTCTACAGTTACCCTTCAGCATCCATCAGATTTGGACGTGTGAAGTACCTGCCCTTTGTGATAAAGCTTATCGCTAGTCACAAATACCTTACTTTTCAATTTGGGCAATATCACTAATGATCTAATAAAATACCTTTTGAGGTAGCGTTTGCTGCTGAATTAAAAGAGTTTTATAATTGAGTAATATATCAATAATAAAACTAATAATACCCTTGTTTGGGTATGTTGGTACTCCTGTATAGTAGCAACAACATAACTTTCATGTTAATAACAAGTTAAAGATGTCTGAAATGAAAATAATTAAAACTGAATATTGAGTCTCAGGCAAACAATTTAAGGTTAATTATGTTATAACTTATTCACAAATGATGATGTACCACAGTACACGCCATAGATTTTAAATTTAGAACCTCCCAATAATTAAGTACCTATGTAGGATGTAGGTTTTTGTTTTTTAATAAACTTTTCAAATAGATGGAATATCAGAGTTTTGGGTAAACTTTGGTTGCAAGGGATTTCATTGTGTGGGTGGTACCTTGGAAAATTGAAAACTGTTTAGTAACAATACATATGGATCATAAATAGTATTTTAAGATTTCAATTAATAATGGTTCATTATTTAAAATGGATGGCCTACCCAATAGACTAGCTTAGCTGGCTAGGCCCGGCCTGCGCGGTCAATGTTCACAAAACTGTTAAAACCCTTAAAAAATTTAAGGAATGTTTAGTCCTGTACTTAAGGACCTGAAGATGTACCTATCGATACCTCATTGGTACGTAGGACTTACTAATAATGTTTAAAATAATGGTTTAATGAATGATTGATTGAAACAGATCTATTGTCACAGCACAGAAAGTTTTACAACATAAGACTAAAGATATTTTAGAATCTGTCGGTTCTATTAAACATAAAATAATTTTTAACATTCACTGCTCAATCTAATTAACCTATATCTGAACTTAGGGTCATGAGCAATTAAAGATTTTATTAAGTGGTTATATTATTATTATTTGATATCTGTTGTTTGGCAGTTTGATAGAGCTTTGTTTACACAAATAATCTGGATATTAATACGTACCTATGTTACCTACATGTCCAGAAATATAAAAACTATGTTAAATGGGTTAAAAGTCAGAGGTTTTCGGTTTAATCAAAGATGTATAATAAATTATTTAGTATAAATTTAAGAGGGTACGAAGCTCACAGCATGTGGATCATTGCAACCTACATTGCACTTAAATTCTTAAGGGGACATTATCCCTAGACTGATAAAGGAGTATATCACATAAGTATCTAACTAAATACAGGCAAATAGCAACAACGAAGGAGCTACAGCAGAAGGAGAGTTTTCCCAGCAAGTTTTGAATATGTTTACTTCAAAGTTCCGTTCAGTGTAGATCTGTCAGTGGTACAAAGTTGACAGCGTGTGGATAAATTCAGCCCACATAACACTTATTTTCATAAGAAGGCCTTGCCCCTGGAGAGATAAAGGAGATAATCCTAACTAGCCTAATTAAGTATAGGTAAATACTTACTGAATGAGTTTTCTCAGAAATTTTTGGATGTTTCATTCTAAGTTTGGTTCATGTGAAAAATAGGTTTCATGCATAGAGACACTCTCGCATGGAATGTAGAGGGTTAGGTTGACATTTTCACCCTCATTTTTTCTTCTAAGCATGTTCTTTAGTGTTCCAATCTCATACTCTCAGCCTTGGTACTAACTGCTGAAAGCACTTGAAAGTCTCAGAAATAGTTATGTTTTAACTCTGTCTATTTTCTACATTCTATTCAGATCGCAGGCAACTCTTTCTTACTGGGTTAAATTTTAAAAAGATGCCGTGCAAATTTATATAAAACACTAATAAATTTCTATAGTTTGCGAAAGTGCAAGCAGTTTTGTTAGTTAAATTAGGTATTTTTAGAGGTTTCTATTTGTGTTATTGTATTTTACATACTTCTGTTATTGATACTGATACCTAAAGGTGATTCTGAACAAATGCATCACCTATTCTATATCTCATAATGGATAATAACACTTATATCGACAATGATTTGATGATAGATCAATTTAGATAAAACGCGGTTTTAAAGGTTATTCAAAATACGACCTTACCAAAATACCAAAAAACAAAAATATGATAGTATGTGGGACTCACATCATGTCTGATTCTTATGTTTAATAGTTGTACCCATTCAATAACTTAGATTTAGGTAAAGGAAAACTTATCCATGAAGTTAGTTAAGTATACCTTTTACTTAATTTTTTGATTAAAAATGATATTTAGTATACCTGCAACTAATTATGTATATTTAATATTAGCCATGAAACTGATAGAGAAATGTTATAATTATAACAGACTGAAAGACGTCTGCTCTTGGTACACATATTAGTTTAGAAAGTTTTAGTCAATCAACCTGAAATGTGCCCCGTTAAATAAAAGGCTCTTACAATAAATACCTACTTAAAAGTCACTAGTCAACTTAGACCAGTAAAAGAATACATGGCCCTGACAATTGGTAGACGACATCAGAAAGCCTCTTGTCTGAATGTATGAGCCGGTGGTTTAGTCAAGTCCTGAGACATTGTAGTGGAGACCTGTGTTTTCTTTTCACATCCACTATATTTGCTGCAACGTAGGTCCGCAAAAAGTCTTAACGTGGATAGTATTTTTAAAAGCGACACCAATGTTGGTCGGTCTACTATAACCTCAACAATATGGAGTCTGACAGTGATCAGATTAAGTTGGGAGAAGCAGTTTGAGGTACTCATATAATTATAATTAATGTCAGTTAGAATTTAGAATGCTTAACAAGATATTCTTACTGACTAATTGTAACAATCGTTATAGGGATATGGTTGAGATATTAGTCCTAATATCTTACAAGGTTTTGTTATTAGTTGTGACTCAAGTTCACAACAGAACAGTTATTTTAATTTAAGATGTTGTTTCCTCTAAACATCTACACGTAATTATATCTCGGACTAAGTACGAATATAATGGTAGGATTAAACGAACTTACCTGAAGTGAAGTTCTATCCTAATTATATGAAGTACTTAGTCCGAGATATATACCTACTTCCCACCCCCCGCATACCCAGTGTTAGCTCTAAACTACTGACATTGACAGGTGGGTGGCGGGTGATGGAAACATTTTTTTTTTTTTTTTTTTTCTATGATTTAAAGGACGCGGATACGAGCAAGATGAGCGATACTACACGTAATTATATCTCGGACTAAGTACTTCATATAATTAGGATAGAACTTCACTTCAGGTAAGTTCGTTTAATCCTACCATTATGGGGGACACAGGACTGAAGAAAATTTTTAAGCACGAAAAGTGTGTCGACGGACAACGTAACGCTGTCTATAGTCTAATAATTAGACTCTAATTAACCTAGATGTGTTTTCAGAAGAATTGAGTGACTTAACTGTGGAAAACCGTCAGTTGCGAAGAGGTATTGACTTCCAACCATAAGGTCGAATGCCATGTACCAAAAAATAAGTACATAATACAGAGTACTCTCAAACCGTGAAGGAAGACATCGCGAGGAAACATTCATAAGCTGAAGTATATCGTAATCGCAAGACCACAAATCCAATTCCGCGGTGGATTTTCTTATTTAACATTATTAGTAGTCGTGGACACAATATAGCCGAAACATAAAAAAGTTAAATGTGAAACGAAAGTTGAACGTGTTTTCTTTCACACGGATCGACTTTTACCTGTTTCATGAGAGACCAAAACAGAGCCAATAAAAGCAGCTACCAATAAGAAATGGAATTGAATGGCATGAATCAATTCATTCAATTTTGATAAGACATTACAAAAGACACGCTCATAGAATTGTAATATCACATTGCATTCTTATTGTATTTTCGTTTCTTGTGTAAAAATTTAAAAAGTGTTTTTTTTTTTTTGTCGTGGCTCCCGAACCTGGCGTGGCGTCGAAAAGCTGTTTCGTTTGGCGAGAGATAGACAGTGATTTGTAGAGCTGACTTCATGTGACCTTCAGCAATGGAGACGCGCCCGAAGAATAAGTGTAAAAAGTATTTTTCATTAATACTTCTATTTAACAGTGGTTCTATTGCATTTTCTGTACTGTGTCTAAACAATCATAGATCAATAATGCAGATAGAATAATGAAAAGCGCGGCAAAACAATTTGACGGTTACAAATGGAAAGCATAGAATTTGGAGCCGAGCCAAGATGTGGAAGTTGATTGTAGATATACGAAGTAAACAAGGTAAAAACTTATGGAGAGATAGGTAAATAGGAGTAATGGATTGACTCATAAATAAGATATAAAGATCCAACCAGTCTTCGCAAGGGAACTTTATTGTATAACCTTTATAAAATCGTCCGTCTGTAAGTCTGTCACAGTCACAGATACATCTACACTATACAGTATCCTTCTTAATATGCTGACACTTTTTTAAGGGAATGATTAGACCGTCTATCTGAAAAACTTTCTCTATGGCACCAACATCCAAATCGCGAACAAAAAAATCTACTGTTCCATACAAAACTGTAAACCTAGTTCGAGCCAAATGTATGGGACAGCAGATTTTTTTTTCGCGATTTCAATGTTGGTCCCATAGAGAAAGTTGTTCAATTTGATGGTCTGATCATCCCCTTGAAAAAGTGTCAGCATATTAAGAAGGACCCTGTATAAAACTGTAGCAGCAAAGCGTGTCTGTATGTATATTGAAGATTTATTTACAAAAAAATTGTTACCATGTAGGTGTCCCTGACTCCAAAATACAGTTTATTTTTATTTTTCGTCCGTCTGTTTGTTTGATCGAGCATCACTCGACTACTTGTGTTAAAAAGCTTATGATTCGACTTGAATACTGTAGTACTAGTATGCTACGCACGATAAAACGAGAATAAAGTCATGTGTGTTCATTTTAGCATGCTTAAAGTAAAGACAGAGGCATATACCTACAGATTTTTCTCGTTTTGTCGGGGGTGTCATGCTAGGCCTACCATATATTTTATCTTGCTATTGACGTCCAAATTGGTTCGCTAATGACGGAGCTTATGCGGACGAATTCACGGGCAAAGATTTTATCTAGTTATAACCTGTAATTAAGTGCCTGACAAACCAAAAAGGAAAAATTGGTCGCAGCGGTTTTTGGTTCGATAGTCTACCATGAAAATCATTAGTGTAAAAGCCCCGGTCCTAATCCGCATAGAATAACGCCACGCGGTGGTTTTCCGAACATCACTCAGCGGCTAAAATGTTCGTGAGAGCCAGATCACTATGACGTCGACATTTATATTAGAACAGATAGTATCAATACAAGAATAGATAGATCCTATAGTGCTTTTTCTCCCCTCCGGACGGAAAGTCAATGTTCGTACAGCTGCGCTAAACGAAGTTGCCGCTTTCCACCTCCGTCGTGGAGAAAAATAGTATACCTACTAACCTCGGGCAGTAAATAAGAAAGCCTCAGATCACATGTTTGTTGACCGAGGCGATGAGATCTGAGACCTTTCTTACTTTCCTGCCCTCGGTGTGTAATCTAATATATAAGGTCTAACAAAATTAGGTGAAACTATTTTAAGGGGATGATCAGACCATCAAACTGAACAACTTTCTCTATGGAACCAATATCGAAATCGCCAAAAAAAATCGGCAGCCCCATACATTTAGGTCGAATAAGTTTGTATGGAACAGCTGATTTTTTTTTCGCTATTTCGATATTGGTCCCATAGAGAAAGTTGTTCAGTTTGATGGTCTGATCATCCTCTTAAAATAGTTTCAGCTAATTTTGTTAGACCTTATATTTACAAATTTAATCATGAATAAAAAATACATTTCAGAAAATAGAGTCTAGCGTCGCGCATCGTCAAAAAACGAAACTATACTGCAGTTCCACTGCGGGTTTCTGCTTGCGTGCGTACTAAGACCTACAGAGTAATTCTAGCCTAATGCAGTTAAAAATCTGTGTTCCGTTATGCCAATTTTGGTACGGAAAACTAAATGCCGTCTCAGAGAAAAAGAAAACTATTCTGCCAACGGTCGCTGTGTCCTGCGGGACATGCTATGCTGTGCCCTACTGAAGAAATTCCTTCAGATAATAATAGGCTCGCTCTGTCTACACTGTTGTACCTATTTATAAATATGGGGTCCTTCTCAAGAGGATAGACGAGTGCGATTGTTTCCACACAAACGTATTCCCCTGTTTTCTCCCCTAATGACACTAGACCAAAAAAATGTTTATCATACAATCCTCTGTGCCTCTGCTATGTCCCTAGGTTTTGCTTTGCTGCATTAATTAATTACTGTATGAACTATTACTGTAGGAACCTTCGAGAATGACCAATTTTACCGCCCGTTTTCAGACATCCAGCAAACAAATTTGACGAATATAAACAAAAAAAGCAAAACGTACGGACATGGCCAAAGTCTTTCTCATATTATTCTTGAAAGAATTATTAAAATCTGTTTAGTTTTGGAGGAGAAAACAGGGAAATACGAAATGCTGTTTTCGTCAATTTTATGTTGATAAAATCGGTTCGAGCTGCAGTGGTCTCTTTCGCACTCTATTCGGTGGGGTGTATGGGGGGGCGGATCAGACAAATATGTAAACAGTCGGAAAAGTGACCTATTCTCCAAATTAGCATTTCAGACCGTCTATCCTCTTAATATGCTGACGTTTTGTAAGGGGATGATCATGATCAGATCATCAAACGGAATATATTTCTCCATACAGTCCGCATAATTAGTTGGACCATGTACACACGGCGACACATTAAATTAAGCTACAAAACCAAAATATGGCCACGCGTAGGTCAAGTAAAGTATAACGTCACGCTGCCTGTTTATTTTCGTTTTGTATAGCTTGATGTGTCGCCGTGTGTACAGGTTCATTTTAAGCATAAGCATATGCTCACGACTATATTCCCCGAGGGGATAGTCAGAGACATGACAGACACTGACAGACAGACATACAAGTTAATTACTGACATTGACAATTAATTACAGACAAACTAACTAACTTATAGTTTACTGTATAGTATCAATTATTTAATTAAATAGACTATGTATTACTGTATACATAACCTTAGCATAAGAATTTATATTGTAATAGTCATTAAGTCGTGTAATGCTGTAGAGTTTCTGGCCGCATCTTCTCTACAGCGACAACACGTTCCGACGCGGTGGTAGCTTAAAAAAGAATTGACGTTTAATAAGTGTGCTTCAGGCTCCTATATTGAATAAATGATTTTGAAACTTGAAACTTGAATTGTTTTGACTATAACTAGATACACAATCGATCCAAATATATCGATCGATGATCATTACATACAATAACACTATTGATGTATAAACAATAAAGGAAATGCATAAAACCGACAAGGAAACGACGAAATCAAGGTCGTACAAACCACAAGTGGCTATTCAAATTATGCGCAATACAAAATTGAGATCAAAACATAAAACAAGATTATGTTTATACTAGGAAGAGTATAAGTACAAGAGTTTATGAATGGAAGGAATTTTACTGAATGGAATACGAGTACATTTTGAGTGAAATGCAATGGTGATGCCCACAAATAAATAGGTTTAAGGCTAGGTTATCCCAGTGCAAGCGTCTCTTTCTTGCAAGCATAAGTAGCCATCCCGCTCCAATTGAAAGCAGGATCGCAAAAAAAACATGTTTTTCGTCAATATCTTTGCTCATGGGAGTTTCTAAGCTAAAAATTCTTCTGAGTTCACTAGAAATATTTAATGTATTTAGTTAAGTACAAGAATAAAAAGTTAAATATCAGTAGTTTAATCATAGTATTGAAAAAACATAACAAAAAGGGGTAACTTTGGGATGTTTTTCTATCTAGTAAACTTAATCTAATCGTGTAATTGAGAACAGTCGCCCATCCGCCCGATCCTTAAATAAGACATAATTTAATTTCAGACTTTAAAACACAGTTTAAAACACTT
The DNA here is from genome assembly GCA_963693445.1 of Agonopterix heracliana. Taxonomy (NCBI): domain Eukaryota; kingdom Metazoa; phylum Arthropoda; class Insecta; order Lepidoptera; family Depressariidae; genus Agonopterix; species Agonopterix heracliana. The sequence goes on from OY856331.1 coordinate 8,044,010, forward strand.
CATATTCAAAAAACGGCCTCGACGGGATAACAGCGTCTATACCTTCATAGTTTTTACAGTATGATGTCAAAAACAATGTCGCTTGATGCTGCATCGTCGGCGCACACCAGCGCCCGCGTCGACGTCCGAACTCATCGCTCCATTGTTACCGCTTGTTTCAACTATCACAATACTACTATATCGACAGACCTGTCTGCAGCTTGTCGGCGGTGAGGCTGCGCAAGAGTCGCTTGATGCTGCGTCTTCGACGCACACCAGCGCCCGCGTCGACGTCCGAACTCATCGCTCCATTGTTACCGCTTGTTTCAACTATCACAATACTACTATATCGACAGACCTGTCTGCAGCTTGTCGGCGGTGAGGCTGCGCAAGAGTCGCTTGATGCTGCGTCTTCGACGCACACCAGCGCCCGCGTCGACGTCCGAACTCATCGCTCCATTGTTACCGCTTGTTTCAACTATCACAATACTACTATATCGACAGACCTGTCTGCAGCTTGTCGGCGGTGAGGCTGCGCAAGAGTCGCTTGATGCTGCGTCTTCGACGCACACCAGCGCCCGCGTCGACGTCCGAACTCATCGTTCCATTGTTACCGCTTGTTTCAACTATCACAATACTACTATATCGACAGACCTGTCTGCAGCTTGTCGGCGGTGAGGCTGCGCAAGAGTCGCTTGATGCTGCGTCTTCGACGCACACCAGCGCCCGCGTCGACGTCCGAACTCATCGCTCCATTGTTACCACTTGTTTTAACACTCGCATTTTAATCTTACACTTTTCACTTCACTTTAAAGATGTGTTGTTAGTGGTCATATTTTGTTTAACTTTAAAAAAAAAATTTGATTACAAAACCAAATTAATAGGTGGGTACTCCAAAGGTTTCAATCAATTAGATAAAGTTTCCAATCTATGTATCTAAAAATTAGTCATACACATAGGTGAAAGTATTTTAAAATGTTTAGGCGTCTTATTGCGTCTTTTGTCTTTGATTCGATCGGTATCAAAGCGACATGGTGTTTTTTGAAAGGTCTTGCTATTTTTAGATCATACCTTCAGTAAGAGTTAGAGGGAACGAACAACGATGCACCAAACCCGGCCAGGCCATTGCCAGGAATTTTGCCAAAAAAGACAAAGACAACAAACATGCGGGCTCAAAGAGTATTAAAGATTACACGAAACATTTGTAATTGTAACTGCTGTTATCCGTCAAGAACCCTCGGAGGGATATCAATCACAGGGGATTATCCGTACCTGAGGAACCCTAATCTAGGTTTACACTCTGGTTTTAGCGAAGTCACGAGATTTGCTCGGAATGTGTCACGTATTACATTTGTCGTGCCCAAAGGGACCGTTGGAACTTGGTTGAAACGAACTATTTGGTGATCCTTTCATGTATGTGAAACGATGTTGTTCGCTGTACGACCGTGTTCTCTTGTAGGGTGGTCAGAAACATTGCTACATCTACCAGCGTGCAGTTGCAGGAAGCTTTGCTTTTAGCATAATTTAATTTCACAGACTTTTATCGGCTTAGATCATGATAAATATCAACGTATTTAATTTCAGATGGGTTGGCAAAATGGAGATCGTTATGGGTTTGTTTTTGCATTCGATGGATTCTTCTTATCGTATTCGTGTGGGGAAGCCCACACATCTAGAACGACTAGCCACACATGCATGGATTGATACGTAGGTATGTTTTGCCTTTGCCCACAAAAGAATATTCTTAAAAATTTTAGGGATCTTAAAACTGAACGACTTTCCCTATGGAACATGGGTCGACGAGAATTTTTTTTTAAACTTATTACTGGCATAGAGAATCAATAGGAAAATAGATAGATCCGCACTTTTGTATGAAAGGTCCAATATTTTTTCTCGCCCCTTGTTCTTAGGGAAAGATGTTTAGTTTCATTATCTGAATACACCTTTAAAATTCTAGCAATAAAAAAATTGTGGTGTATTTGTGATTGAATCACGACGATAAACGAAAAAAGATAAACATATTTAGAACGTATTTTTTTTAGATTACAAAGTATAAATTGTACAGTAGAGGCGTACGGGAAACTAAAAATGCAGCTAAGTTAACAATGACGAAATATTTGTTACTGTGAGGAAGGAACACATTCCCTTTTCTGGGATGGGTAGGTTACAGAACCAGTAAAAGTTATTAATGAACAGTTCATAAACTATTAATTGGTATTGATTGGGAGCTCGTTTTCCGCAACCCGAAGTCTTAAACGTTGAATCATAAACTAAAGTTATTTAAGCCAATCTACCTGAATCACTTGTCTATGTGTAAACGGTTAATAAAATCATAAACATTACGAACACGACATGGCCACATAAACCCGTATATTTTGGCTCACACCCGATCTCGGTACGGTACAAGAGACACTTTGATCTCACGCCTCGCGGGCCATGACATGAAACACACACTTACACAAACTGTGACAGTGACACACCCACACACTGATAGTGTAGGGTGTGTGAAACCCATAATTCAATGACCCTGCTTTTATGAAGGCTGTGATAGATTAAAATTTTATAATAAAAGAAAACAGCTAGGGTATTGTGAAAAATCTCGATCATTGCATTGACTGATATGTGTTTTAAGTATCTATCCACCGACAGAGCCTACTGCCGCTGTACGTCCGTCCGTCTGTCCTACCTAAATTCACAGAATGTGCAAATAATAAAAATGACATAAAGTTAAAAATTAAGGGGCTCAAAACACAAGCAACTAGTTTTAACAACCTTTTTTCTTCTCGCTCTATCATAAAAACGGTAATACATACAAGCGTCAAACTTGGTGTGATTATAGAGCAAACTCTACAGTATAACAACAAATAATAAAAACCGGCCAAGTGTGAGTCAGTCTCGCGATAAAGGTCCTGGAGAAATGAAAACTTTTTACTTTTTTGTAAGTTATTATGTTGTGTACGGAACCCTCGGTGCGCGGATAACCTGACTTAACCGGTTTCCTACATAATTTTACACGTCCGCAATCCTTATCAGGGTGCACAGAAACTTTGCTACTACTCGCAACTACCTTTTAAGTGAGAAATTATAGCAGGACTAACGTTTATGATATGTATGTAATAGTAAGGTATTAGGATAGAATTAGTGTCAAATGAGTAGCCTAGCATTTCGCTCAAAATTTACGGAATAAGGAAGTTCGTATCTCCTTGACCAATATTTACAACCTACTATCTACCGTCTAAAAATCAAAAGCATCTGTATTTAATCAGGTGCCAGCAACAGAAAAAAAATCATACATCAGTTTATTGACACATCAGCAATGTCAGGAAACGCTAGTTTACGTTGGCGCCCAACGCGGGGCCGATCGAAAATATCCATGGAATTTAATTACCGAAGCATCCGTGTAGTTACGTGTAGCGTACGCTGCATGTTTAAATAATGCATTCTGCAATCTCAGATTAAATGGCAGATGAGGTATAAATTGGGCTTTAAAGAGAATAGTGGAACGCTACATAAAAAACATAAACAAAAACATGGTAACCATAGATTAATATTTTCGCTTTGATGGTAACATTTTATTTCATTATTATCAGCCTATCATGATCATAATCTCAGCCGATGGACGTCCACTGCTGGACATAAGCCTCCCAAAAGAATCGCCAAACGACCGCTCCTGGACAGCTCTCATCCGACGGGTCTTCGGTCCACCGTGTCGGGGGACGACCCACGCTGCGCTTTCCGTTACGCGGTCGACACTCGAGAACTCTTCAGCCTCGTCGGCTATTGGGTCCACTTTAGCAATACGAGCGATTAGCGTTTAGCAATGCAACGTTTGCATCTGCCTAACATATCGCGATCGCCACAAAACTGTCCTCGATCTTACTCGTCCAGTCGCTTTCAGCTGTCTACCTGTCTCAGCCAGCGTAGCATGGCTGCGTGATGGAGCACTATCGCGCCTTAGCTAACTATAAAAGCCGAGATATAGCCCCTTATCGCGGGCATCATGCGGCCGCAAGGTCGTCGGTCCAGCGCCGAAGGGCGTCCCACACAACGCTCTAGTAAATTTTCAGTTCCGAGTTCCGATAACGTTTAGGCTACTAATATATTTCAGTTATAATTTGTCATTTTATTTTTATCGTTTCTGACCATAGCGAAGATGATGTTACTTCCATATGTGATGCGCTTAACGTTTAGTTTTGACGTAAAACATGTTTCATTTCGGTCAGTAGGGGGTCACTTTCAAAAACAAAATACAGGATGTCACAAAACACCCTGTCACTTAAGGGGGTGCTTCAACCATCAAACTGAACAACTTTCTCTATGGGACCAAAATCGAAATCGCGAAAAAAAATCGACTGTCCCATACTGAACTGCAACCTACTTAAGCCAAATGTATGGGACAGCAGATATTTTTTTTCCCGTTTTCGATTTTCGATGTTGGTGCCATAGAGAAAGTTGTTCAGTTCGATGGTCTGATCATCCCCTTAAAAAAGTGTCAGCATAATTTAAGAAGGACCCTGTATAACGAAATATCTATGATATGACAAGATCGCCTATTAGTTTGGAAGTATAGCACCTAAATTTATTTTACATAAGACGTTTTCAAGCGTCCAATTCTTCACTCAAAACAAACGAAAACAGTTCCCTTGGGTACAATAAGTGGGAAATAGCAATAAAACCACGGAAAAGGAGCCCCTGCAGAAAGTGGCTATTTCTTCAAAGCGAACCCTGTAATAACTCAAAACGGCCGGTTCGTTCTTTACGAAACAAAACAACGTCAAGTGACAATCCCCCTAATATTCGCAGACAGAGACACTAAAGGTTAACAAGGCAAAGTGTTTCGTACATTCCCAAAAGCGTTAGACATTCTAAGTCTTAAATAGATGTACTTTCTAGAGAATACTACTATACATACAGGGTGTAAGTGACAGCCTAGCAAATACTGAAACGGTGAACTCACGACCATCAAACTAAACAACATTCAGTATGGAGCATGGAACACAGGAAACGCGAAAAAAAATCAGCTGTTTCATTCAAAACTGCTGTACGTTTTTCGCGTTTTCTGAGGTAGGCTCCAAAGTGAAAGTTGTTCAGTTTGATGGTCTGAGTTCACCGTTTCAGTATTGGCTAGGCTGTCACTTACACCCTGTATACAGGGACTTATTCAAGAGTCCATTCACACTGGCGTTTAGAGCGGCGATTTCTCGGCGGGGTGTGACCTTTGGGTGAGACCGCTGGCGTGCAATCTGAAGTGGCTATTTTTGAATCACACACTTTCTAAATCATGATTTAAAGATGCATGATCTCCATAGTCATTTTGGTATTTTTTTCTACTGCCGATTTGAACTTTCAAAAATTTTCCGACTTTCTAAAACACCACTCTTAAAAGAAATCGCTGATCAAAACGCCAATATGGAAGAGCAAAAATATGCTTACGGTTTACGGAGATGATCCGGTATGATCCCAACAAAACAAATTTTTCAATGGCCCTAACATCAAAATCGCGAAAAAGAATCGACTGTTCTAAACAAAACTGCAATCTTACCAATCAAAGTAGTTACATGTGAAATATTATATTTGCTTCGTAACAATTCCGAAAACGAAATAGATAATCATTAATGTACAATACAATACAATACAATACTCTTTATTTGCACACCAAAAAAATAAAATAACAATATTATAAGCAAACAAAAGGGTACAAATGGCGGTCTTATCACTAAAAGCGATTGTAGCTAATGTAGGTACCTATTTACGAATAGTAGTGTTAATTCTACATACAACAACTAAACAACCAAGAAAGCTAATAAAATAGAAAAAAGGCCAAAAAGTGACACATTTCCACGTTAATATAGTGCGACCTTACCCTCAAAAGGCGAGACAATAAATGTTAACAAGGAAAATTCTTTTTATATTCCCAAAACGTTTGGGAACATAAAAACGATTTCGTCTGCCTAGACGAAAAGGAAAGACCAAAGCGTGCCAGGAGAATACATAAAAATGTTGGTCTTTAGCTTAAAGTTTTACAATTTTGTTACGTATCTTTGGGGTTTAAGTTTTTCGGTAATTTTATTAGTTACCCTGATGACATGTTGAGTTTTACTTCAAAAGTTCACCTGACTAATTTAAGTTCATTAAAAAAGGAGACTGTGCAAGTTTGTATAGGAAGTGGTCTATGAACCAATAGCGATAAGGTTTTGGTTTTTGTGTTGGGATACCTCAACAATACTCTATTGCGAAGGGGCATCAAAATTGGCAGTTTTGAGAAAAATAAAATTTTTAGAATACACTTGTGTATTTACAGAAGTTGTAGTCCTGTATTACGTCGTTAATGTGTTTTTTCTGGTAGAACAGTTTATTGTATTACTATAAACACAAAAGCTTTAACTGCAGTAAATCCTAACATTTTCCAGTATTATCGCAATTGGTTCATAGACCACTTTCGCCCAGTCTCCTTTAAGGTAGATATTTAATTCCTTTGGGATAAAGATTATCGATAAGAGGGAATTTCTTTAGAGAACTTAGGTTATAATCTCAAAAGCGCTTATACACGAAATACCTTTGAGACTTCAGATAATTATTTCGGTAATTTAACACAGGAAAAGCTGATAAAAGGTCCGACCAAGCAAGATACTTAATGGATGAAAGCCGCCCAAGAAACGCTAACTCTTTGCTCTTATGAGCCTTCCGATGACATAGATAAAGATAGACATACGATTGTCGCTTTCCTACAAAGGTAAAGTTTATATGCATCAACGCAGAGTGAATGGTAATTGGTAACCAAAGAGACGTCTTCTTCTTTCGTGTCAGCATATGAGCTATAGTGCATAACAATCGCTCTTCATCAACCTACATATACGTCCCACTGCAGAGCACAGGCCTATCCTCAGGGATCAATCCACCACGCGTACCCAATGCGAATTGGTGTACCTCACAGAATTTCTTTTTCAGCGTATGCAGGTTTCCTCACGATGATTTCCTTCACAATTTGAGAGCGGTCGGAAACGCTCATGCTGTTGTGGAAAGATTCAACACCAGCGATGAAATCGACTTAGAACGTCATTATTTTGACGTCACGCGTGATGTAAGCGGATTTTCATTTGATTATCCCTCCATCGATATACATGCTTGGGTCTAACAGTTCACTATAATCTATAAGTGAACTAATTCGATAGCAACTAGCAACTGACAGGCATGTCAGAAACAAACACGTCACAATTGTTTGTGTACAACTATGTTGGTGGCTAGGAGATTAGCGGGCCGCGGAGCGGACGCTGAAACATTACAGAAACCAAAAGCTACAGGACCAATAGAGAAGAGGATAGGAGAAAAAGAGCAATATTTGCCTCCTTCTTTGCCATTTAGAAATTACACGCTCCCCGTCTTTGGACATGCCAAAACGAACGCGCATGACGACTTATTTATCTTGATTCTTGTGGTATGCTGTATTGTCATTGTTAATTTCATATTATATGCTGTAATGAAGTCCGGTGAGTTTGACGGATGACTCTGATTCGTCTTAGAACCCGTAAAGAATTTTATCAGATGAGACACTCGTAGAAGGAAAAACAAATATCCAACTTCCCTAAAATACTCTAATCTAGGTAAATTGGAAATAGATAATCTATCCATAATGTCACGCCTCTTTCCAAATGGGATAGGCAGAGACTAGGTCGCGCCACTACGATACTACGATCCTTAGATACCTCTTTCGCCTCATTCACATCCATACATCTTTTCATTCATCCCCACTAGGAGCAGATAATCTGAATAGGAGATAGATAATCTGAGTCTGAGAGACTTAGGGCCTGTTTCACCACTTCTGTATAAGTTCTTGTTAGCTTATCCGACAGATATTTTGACATAATTTCATACAAAATATGTCAAACTATCTGTCGAATAAGCTAACAAGAACTTACCCAGAAGTGGTGAAAGGAGTCACGATGCAGGGTTTGCCTCGAACACTTGTCTCTCGCGTGGTTTTCGCGCGGTTCGCGTCTCAGCCTGCCACGAGGCTCCAAAATCCTTCTCAGTTGTTCTTACTCAAAAACAATCCTCGAGATTGGATAGACACTCCTTCAAACTACTTGACACTGGCGAAATCTAACAATGAAACGCCATTAAATAAAAATAGAATAGAATAGAAGTGGTGAAACAGGCCCTTATTAAGTGACTTCTATAGCCCGCTCCACTCATCGCTCGCTTCCTAGCCATGACCTTACAAAGCTCGAGAACAGCTGTTTACCTATCAGTATAACGTCAAAGTCACGTCTCTCATAAAACGTGGACCCTTCAATGTTTTATGCCAAACATTTACGGGTAGTTAGTACAGGGCTGACTGTACAAATATTTTACGATGTTTTTGTAAATACAGGGTCCTTCTTAATACGCTGACACTTTTTAAGGGGATGATCAGACCGTCAAACTGAACAACTTTCTCTCTGGCAACAACATCGAAATCGCGAAAAAATCTGCTGTTCCTTATAAAATTGCAAACCTACTCTAGGGTTAGAACCTAGGGGGTCACCGCGAGCTTGTATGAAGCTTTTTCTCCGTAGGATATCTACTCGGTGGTAAAGCGCCTAGACCTGTATTTGGTTAGCCTTTCGCTCGCAAGACATTACAAAATCAACCGTAGGTACCAACGACACACGATACAAAAAGAAAGTAGAGAATCACAAGGCACCTTTAATAATACATATACATTCACGTGCCGATAATTTGTAAGAAGCAAAAAACGAAAGCAAATCCTGAACTTTGCACACTTTGCAACTTATCCAACTTAGCTACAAACAAGTCTATCTGGTTACCACTTTGATTCAGAGGCGTGGGTTCACCGCCAGAAGGTACCCAGTCAATAAACGCTCGTGCAACGCCCACGCCTCCCTATTTGATTCTGAACTCGTCTAGTTAAACGTAATTGGATTCTGCTGAGATTTTCACTACTGCTGTTAGCATAGTCAATTTCTTTTCTGTATTAACACAATAAGAACGCTTGTGCAAGTGCACTTAATCTGTAGATAGATTCCATTCACTCATATATCGTCGGTGCCCCGCACAAGGTGGACCGACGATGTGGTGAAGTTAAGAAGGGGTAATAGGAGCTGGTATAGTTAAAGCTTGGAATAGTAAATTAAGGATTAAAAGTAGCTTGGATATTGTCTTGTTGCAATCGAAATGGTGAATTAGACGACCTAGTGAAGACGGCGGGATCCCGTTGGGCGAGAGCAGCGCAGGAGTGATGGTTGTGGCGATTCTTGGGGGCGGTCTATGACTAGTAGTATACGACGTCTATGACGTCTATCGGCTGTCGAACGGATGATGTTTCAAAATGAGATGCTTATATAGCAAATTTGCTCTATAATACAAAAAAAAAGAGATTGTTTCTAATTGCTGTCGGTATTGACGTAACCTTGATGAGGGCAGCGCAGGACCGGTCGTTATGGCGAAACTTGGGGGAGGCCTATGTCCAGCAGTGGACGTCCATCGGCTGAGATGATGATGATGATGATGATGATGATGATGATGATGATGATGATTGACGTAACCACATTTTTGTTCTTTAGGTATTGCTGGCCACATGTATCAGACCAAGAAGCTCTTATTTTCTGTAATTTGTATATCTGTAACCCCATATCTCATACGTGATTGATTACGCTGAGGTTAGGTCCACTAGCGTGAGCGAAAATCCTAAATCTATAACTGTAACCAAAAATCGTAGTCCGTAGAATAATAAATGGTTTTTCGACGGATCACTCCAAAAAAGAAACAACTTGATACACAGAATAACGAGAGTGCAACCAATCTTCGAAACTAAATTAAAAAACACGAAACACGAATTCAAAATAGAATCATCGTTAACCCGAACCCAAGAATTTTCAGTTCCCAAAGTACTTTACCCGCAACTATTTGAGAATACCCTTTTCTCTCGACCTTCGAATTGCGGTTCATTCGGAGGCGAAAGGTCGCCCGACTCAAATGAACCGAAATATCATAATAATTGGACTGGTAGCCGTATGATTCCAGCTGAATAGACAACTGGCGATGTTTTCTTTTAACGACATGACAAATACAGCAATACAGCATTGCTCAGGAAGATAGCGACTCCTGCTTAATACTACGGGGTATGGGGCCACACCAGTTATGACGAAGCATGATGTGAGCTATAAGGGTATACCTAATCTCACCTTCTATCACGTTCGTACTCGCGCAAATAAAAATAGACCTAAGCGCGATAGCGCTATATCACTCTGACATGCTCCGGCCGTTGATAGTTCAACCGTACCCGTAGTTATTCTATACCCGTACGACGCGAGTAAGTGATAAGCTATAGCCTGTAAGATCCCACTGGAGGACAAAACCCTCCTCTCACGATTAAAGGCGAGGGTGTGGGCCATATTCCACGACGCGGGCCCAGATAACTTTCTGATGCAGTGTTTTTCCGTGTCAACCTATTGACACATCATTCCAACAGGTGCATATTCCACGACGCGGGCCCAGATAACTTTCTGATGCAGTGTTTTTCTGTGTCAACCTATTGACACATCATTCCAACAGGTGCCATACAAAAAAAAATTGAACCTAATTATAACCTAAAAAGGAGGATGGTAGTATTAGCCAGGATTCTGATCCATGAAGGTGATAAATAGTGCGGTCGTAATACCTTATACATACTTTATGTATGTGATATAATTACAGAATAACACTGATTGGCATAGAACCAGTAGTTAGTCGCATTAAAAAATATATAATATATTTAGGAAAATACTTGACCTTTACAGAAGTTCAGTTCGGAACTCTCTAAAGGTCGCGTACCAAAATATCCTTGATAAGTATCCGATAATTGGGGCGGTATCTTCTCTTTTTGATCCGTCCATCAAATACGGCTTAACATAATTTGAAGGGCATTTCGCTACTTTATAATGATAAACTTAGGAGCAAAATAACAAGAGCATTCTTGAGAACATGAATTGTGGTGGTCGTGGTGGTCTAATAGCGATTACCCTCGGCAAAACTGTGACAGAACAGTACCAATGTTTTTTTTGGAACATTTGTACGATTTGAAATACTCTGGGCCAATATCGAAATCGGGAAAAAATTATTTAATTTTTCGAGATTTCGACGTTGGTTCCGTAGTGAAATTTGTTCAGTATGATGACCCTTTAAAATATGATCACAACTTTCCGTTACAATCTGTAAGCAATAGTAGATTACACACCGAGGGCAGGAAAGTAAGAAAGGTCTCAGATCTCATGTAATTGTTGACCAAGACGAAGCCGAGGTCAACAAACATGTGATCTGAGGCTTTCTTATTTACTGCCCGAGGTTAGTATACTATTTTTCTCTTCGACGGAGGTGGAAAGCGGCAACTTCGTAGCGCAGCGGGACGAAAATTGACGTTTTCCGTCGAGGGGAGAAAAGAATATATCATTTGTTAAAACGTTTAGCCTGTAAATGGTAACATAACATACCTACTTACACTCACAATAAAGACATTACCCTTTCCTTCTTCGTAGTAGGGTACTGACAACAAGTGAGGCAATGCAGATGCAAGTTAAAAAACAATCGATGCCGTTTATCGGCGCCTCGCGATCCTGGCGTATCGCCAGCAGGCCAAGGGCGACACAACTCAGCGGCGAGTGGGTTCCGTGACTAACAACGCGCTTTGTAAAGTTGAAGCACTCGCCTGCCTATCCACCGGTGATATGCAAGATAGCGAGACGGTGAACAAGGAAGAGGTCTCGAAAGGAGGGCGAAAATTGCATAAAAAGAAGTATCTTGGAAATTGACAATCTAGTCCCATCGACAGTACCGGAATCTAGCTCGTATTTGTATTACGATGACAAACGTATCTGTATACAGATACAAACATCCATGACTCGGGTACAAATATTCATATTCATCATACAAATTCTTGGGATTAAAACCCGCGATTCTCGGATCAGCATTCAGGTTCAGTAACTGAGCTATCGGGCCGTTAAAGCATAGAATCGATTATTATGGAAATTGGGGAAGGTTGAAACCAACAGAATTACGTGTCTTTCGGTTGAATGATGATGATTAATACATCTTCTTCTTATCGTGTCGACTTCAAACTTTGAACAAAGTCGCTAAATAGTACCTTGCCAGAAGTGGGCAACCGATACTGCACCGTCGCTAGCGGTCATGAGCTCCTCCTGCGTGCAGGTGTTAGGGCACGCAGGGCACGATGTGAAATGGGCCATCGTTTGTGGAGCTCCACACAAGCAACTCACATTTTGCGCATCTGAGAATCCCCACCTGAACATGTTGTCCTTACTGCGACCGACCCGGGTTCGAAGTCGGTTTAACGACTTCCAGGTCGCCCAAGGCAAGTCATGTCCAGGCGAGAGGCTCTCAGACGGCGGCACAAATGGAGATGGGAGGGACGCTTTTTGTCGCCAAAGAGTACACCTCGCTTGCGCTGGGCCAGTATTCAATGGGTCGACACACTTCATAAAGCTGCGTCGGCTTGGCAGCCTTTGCGGCGCAGGAATTAATACATCATAAAGTCACGGACATAATCCAATTCGGGTTGGTCAGAAACTTTACTACAATTACCAAATATATATTTATGCTGCTGTACGCTCGGTAGCTGATTTAGACAAAAGCATAACCCGATTTGGCAGATTGCGGATTCAACAAGTCCCGTCCGTGCAGCGTCCGTGATAAATTTTTCAATATTTAATTAGATTTGAAATAGGTAGCACATTAACATGTTACATGTTAATAATAAAAAAACACTGCATCAGAAACCTTAAATCTACTCGAGCGACACAGCGACACCCACGCTAAGAAATTGGGTGGTTCATCCAAACCCACATGGCATGGCATGAATGATTACTGCTGCATTAATGGGGTAAGTAATATTCGATATAAATACAAAGTATCTATAGTTTAGGAAATATAACTTCTTTTTATATAATTTTGTTTGAAATACTGGACACTTGCTATAATAAACGTTAGATATAAATTTAAGACTTATAATTTGATAAAGTATAATACTCATACGATATAATGAACCTTAAGTATAACCATCACATGTTATACAATCTATAAAGCATAATATTTAAAACATATAGCATTTATGTCATCTAATTTTAGAATGTTTAATTATCAATACTCATAATATAAAATTTTAAAACGCTTGCCTAATTTAAAAAGAAACTACATATACAATTATTAAAAATAATAGGTACATTACCAAATGAGTCGGAAGCGGTATGCGGAGGACCACGCAAAGATCACCGACCTTGACCTTGATCTTTATAAATGTCAAATATAGGACCGCTCTCTAAGTGGTTACACTACATACTGAACCTAACCTAACCTATAGTGTTATTATTACCTTTCTGCCCCCCAAGCAACAAGTAGGCAAGCATGCAGCGAGCAAACAAGCATGCAGCGAGCAAACAAACATGCAGCAAGCAAGCAAGCATGCAGCATGCAGGCAAGCATGTTGATGCTCCGCTCGCTTCGCTCGCTCCGCTAAGTGTGCAACATGTTCTAACCTAACCTAACCTAGAATTTTTCAAACACCTGTTTGTTTTTCTCAGGCAGGGGGCATCCGCCCCCCGCACCCCCCTCGCGGGGGGCGCAGCCCCCCTGCACCCCCCAACATGCATCCAAGCAATCATGCAAGCAAACACTCATGCAAGCAAGCATGCAAGCAAGCACACATGCAAGCAAGCACAAGCAAGCAACACAAATGCAGCATGCATGTGACACAAGTTTCGTTCTCTACGTGGATTCCAAGACTTCAATCGCTCTCTACGTGGTCACACTACCTAAATTAAACTATCCTATAGTTTAGAAGGCAATTTACTTGTTATGTAATGGTTTAAAAATATTTTAGTTTTAATTAAATTTTATATCTTTGGAGCAATATATCAAGAGATCGTTATGTCTCATAAAATAACATCAAATGATTGTTATATCATGCAAGTTTTATATTTAGTAATCGTTAGTATTATTCAACATTAGATATGTTAAAGTTATAGGAAATAACAATTAGAATAAATGAATGTTATGTTATTTCAATATTATGCTCTTAGTTAGTATTTCTTAGGTTCATTATATCATTTGAACGTTATGACAATTATATTATACCAAATGTTATTATACGAAACGGGACGCACCCGCATTAATGGTATCAATTATACCGGATTAAAGGATACAGGGTATCAATTTACGGGCAACTAACAAATTCGATTAATCAGTGTGAGAATTAAAGGGATCGGAATGGGGTCATGGTTATATCGAACATGAAATGTTACTCTCTCATTTACATTGGCACCTGATAAAACAGGTGCTTTCTTTCTCGCATGTAGCTTCAGTAATTAGAGTGACACAGATTGAATGATTTAACATTTGACACCGTGTAGACGGAAAACGTGGCGTAGGTCGCAGAAAGAATTTCCCGATAAGACGAGCAAAGCAAGTGCCACCAAGCTGTGCAGAAATGTCCAAAGCTGACTGAACTTGAACTGAAATGACTGAAAATTATACTTTGCTTGTTCCAAATAATGGTGAATATAGTGGTGGTTGAGATATTTGTTTGATGCATATAAATATTTGCACCCAAGTAAAGGATGTTTGATATTATCTAATAACCAACTACAGGTCTATACTAGATTCTGATATTTGGATTCATGATCATATGCTGGACAAAGGCCTCCCAAGGAACGCCACAACGACTGGTCCTGCGCTGCCTCATCTAACGAGTTCCCGAATTCTTCTAAGACGTCGTAGTCACCATTTCAATCTGAACAAACTCGACTGAGTTTGAGACAAGATACTCTATGTGACCAATGACCATATCCAAGTGACTTTAAATCCTCGATTTACTATTTCAAGTTTTTAACTATTCCAGCTCCAATTACCCAGTTCTTAGTTCGGGAGATGCCAACGAGCTGTCACCACTGACTAAATGGTAATACAATAGTGGGACATTTGCCAACTGAGTCACTGTCCAGGGTTCCCCTTCTGACTCATGTCTTTGTATTTTTGATATATTCGAGCTGGTGCGTTTTCGACGCAAGAAGAACGAACACTGTCTGTTTCCCGTCTTATAATAGACCAATCTATCTTTTCATGAATGTTGTGAAGATCGTTAGGATTATTTCTGCCAAGGATCAAATCTTAACACCAGCTTGGCTTGACTTATTATTCCTGTCTAAATTCCTAAACATGCTTCAAGTTATTTTGCAAACGCTTGCCTAAGAAACTATTTTGTGGTAGTAGCAAACGTTGTTCTTTCTTGTTGACAAATTTATCATTCAGATTTTGGCACAGAACAGTATTTTTTTTTCACTCGTTAAAATATTTCCCATTTGCGACGTTTCAGCAAAAGACAAGATTTCTAAGTATGTACATAATCGTCAGATCAACCTACCCATGGTTGAACTCTATGTTCATGGACATGGAGTTCAACTATGGGTAGGTTCATCTTCATTTCGTCGTGTGTACATCAAGGATTATACAGGGTGAAATTGATATCGTTATCATCCTTTTAAACTAAGGGTCTACCCATCAAACTGAACAACTTTTACTATGGGAGCAAAACAATCGGAGCATAAAAAAAATCTGCTGTCCCGTACTAAATTGCACCCTCCGCCGCTGCCTACATGACTCAAATGTATGGGAGAGCAGATTTTTTGTTGTTGCTCCAATTAGTTTGCTACCATAGTAAAAGTTGTTCAGTTTGATGGGTAACTCTTAGTTTAAAAGGATGTTAATGATATCAATTTCACCCTGTATAGGAAAGTCTCCTCTCTCCATAACGCTGCTAATGTTTTTATGCATTTTTAACTCTACGTTTGGTTTACCATATACTCTCCTGCTCATTCCACCTGAATAGCCACAATACTAACATATTTAGCCACATAGGTTCGCCTCTACATATAAAGTCCCCTGAATTTAGCCAATTTGGACCTAAAGGTTAAGGTACAAGGGTGAATCCAGGGGAATCACGTGTTTCGAATGATAGCTACGTATATTACCTATGCACACAGTGGGGTCACACCGCCCTCGCCTCGTCTAGACTAGGGACATACAATAACAATGGGTTTTACGCGCTTTTATGATGTGTGATGGTAGCTTTCAATTGTAAATGCCAGATTTTGGTTGACGAAAAAGTGTAACTGAGATTTTTTCATAGAATTTACAGGAGATTTTTTCTGATTTTGACAGCTGTATAGTGTTCAAAGTTTTACGAGAGGGTTTCCAGCCCCTAACGATGTTACTTGAATAGAATATATTCCTTTGACAACGTCGAAAAATGAAAACAGTCCAACATGTGAG
Source organism: Agonopterix heracliana (assembly GCA_963693445.1). Lineage (NCBI taxonomy): Eukaryota > Metazoa > Arthropoda > Insecta > Lepidoptera > Depressariidae > Agonopterix > Agonopterix heracliana. Next base: position 8,060,306 of record OY856331.1, read on the forward strand.
CCCAGTGCAGTGCGACTGCGGATTAGTGAAGTCAAGTTGATGGTCAACTTGTGGTCAACTAATTGTCATGCCACCTTAATATGCTCTGACTAGGTTATCGAATAGGAAAACCGCCATCTTAAAGGTCAATCCGTTTATTTAAGACTATACAGGGTCGCTCTTAATATGCTGACAGCTTTTAAAGGGGATGATTAGACCATCAAACTGAACAACATTCTCTATAGGACAAACATCGAAATCGCGATAAAAAATTCAGCTTTTCCACACATTTGGAAAACATCGTAACCACCGTTTCACACAACTGTAAAAGTTCAGCAGATTTTTCGCGAATCGCAAAATTCAGCTCTTCCACACATTTTGAAACACCGTAACCATCGTTCCACACAACTGTAAAAGTTTAGCAGATTTTTCGCGATTTCGATTTGGTCCTATAAAGTTGTTCCGTTGATGATCTGATCAGATCATCCTTGTATATTAAGATGATCGCTATATTATGTTAGTAACAATTTTCTTAGAAATTAAATAAGTAGATTCATATTTAGTGGAAGCATTTAAAATTTTTGTGCTGCTGTTTTATAAAAAGGTGCAAAAGTTGAATGGACTTTGGACCCTTAAAGATTTCCAAACTCTTTTTGCAACATGCCGTCATATTTCAAGGCACAAATAGAAGTATTATCAGAAGCCACATTTTCAGTAAACATATAAAGTTCTAGCGTCACGGAAGTTGAGTAATGACCCTAGTTTGGCACACCTCTGGCTGCGTCATTCACGTCATGGTCTTTACCATCAGTCTTGCACGTGTCAGTTTCATATCTTGACTTACGTATTGATGGTAAGGGCTAAGAAAGTCTTGAGAAACTATTGGTTAGAAAGAATGGTTGGTCTCCTCGGACAAGGTCTTTTTGATGTAAAAGCAAAATATCTTGATGCTGATTGAACATAAATAGTGGCCAGAAAGTTTGTTACAACTAAGTACCAAGGTTCTTTGGCGTATGGTTTGGTTTGTCAGTGGACGATGTGGTACTAAATTAAACACAAACTGATTGATCGATTGATCCAAATACATTTTTAATTAGAAAGATAACAAGGCGAAAATATAATATGTTTCCACCAAAACTACTTTTATCATGGTGCCAATATACCATACAAAAAAGAGAAAAACCAGAGGCCGTAGCATGTTACGCGTGATAAGGCTAATATCATGCCTTTTATCTCGTTGGTTCGCGCGCAAATAGAATGAGGTGAAGGCGCGATAGCACTATATCACGCTGCCATGGCTGCAGGAATGAAATATTTTCATAGACGTAAACGAATAATGCTTATAGTTGATTTTTTGACACTATCGTATACGAATTAGGATGCGTATGAAACTCAAAAATAAGACTCCATGACCTCATCAATAAAACTTCAAATCTTTCGATCGAAATTGTGCAAAAAAAACTCTACGTAATCTGATTCAAAACCGAACTCAAGCGTCCAATACAAATGCTATATTTGTCTTAAATCGACAAAGTCGTTAGAAAGAAAAAGCGAGGTTCGACGTAACAGATGGATACAGATCGACGGAACGAGCATCTAGACTCGAGATATACTGGAGATATTTTAACAATGTCAGGAATCTCTGCGACTATTTATTGGCTTGGTTCAAACACAAATTTTTTTTGTTCAACATACAACGATACGATACATATAAGGTTAAATCTAATTAGTTGGCGAAACGTATCGAACGCTTTTGGTATCTGTTACTAAGTACAATTGCGTTATAATGACCCGCCGCCCAGTCATATGATTTACAGATCAATGTCCGCCCGCGCCCCGCACACTGCAGCCTTATAATAATGATAGTTTTGTTAATGATCAATACCAATTATAAACATTGTTATCATTAACAAGTGCCCTGGTTCAGTTTCGCCCTTTCGTTTAATTTGAAATAACCCGTACCTATACAAGGTGTTTCATAAGTAACAATAAATTTTTAAAACTCTTAAGGGGGTTGTTTAGACCGTCAAACTGAACAACTTTCTCTATGGGACCAACATCGAAATCGCGAAAAAAAAAATCTCATATCCCATACATATTTTAGCTCTAGTCTATTTGTAGAGTATAGAACATAATATTTTTTTTCGCGATTTCGATATTGGTCCCATAGTGAAAGTTGTTCAGTTTGATGGTCTACACCACCCCCTTAAAGGTTTATTTGTAGTTTTGTAACACCTTGTATACTACACAAAAATATCACATAGATAACTTCCTGACGTAATTTTAGACCATCGAAGTAAAGAACTTTCTCTATGGGATCATAATAGAAATTGCGAAAAAAAAACAGATTTTCCACACAAAACTGAACGATACACGACTGAAATGCATGGGACAGGAAATTTTTGTTCTTGCGGTTTTTTAAAGGGCATAGGCCTACTTTAGGGCATGGGCTTAAGTCCATCACACGTGGCCGATACGAGTTGGTAGACTTCACATAAGCATCGGAATTTCTTCTTCAGCGTATCCTCACTGTGTTTTCCTTCAACGTTTGAGAGCAGTCGGTATTACGTACATAAGTTAGAAAAACTCATTGGTACATGGCATGTGGTCTGTGCGGATTCGAACCCGGACCCGAATGCATAACGGACAACTCTACACCTCTCCGCAACGACTCACCGATGCTGAAAAGTTATTTTATAAAAATAGCTTTTAGACGTTTGTAATAAGTATTTTTCATTTTCTAATTTTAAGTTTCCTTGATTGACAATCTTAGATTTTGTAATAAGGACGCCACTGAACGGCAAAAGGCCTCTTAGTAAAACTTTTAGACGAAATTGCGAGAAATTTTGACGTTTTACGAACTCCATCAAAGCTTTACAAAGTCGTAATATTAACGACTTATTTAACTCGAATCGAAATAAAACTTTGTTTCGAGGTTACAGAGCATAAAATCTGTCGAATCGTTGAAGCCTTTAGACCTTAGACAAAACCAATATGGGAAGATCCATCATGGAATACCTTAACCACGGTATAAGAAAAGACTGTGCTATCTGAAGCACAGGTGGATTAAGCCTGCAAAGTCCTAACCAACTGGGGAAAACACACAAAGCTACATATCACTAGATGTCCCAAGTTGGAATCGAACCCACGACCTCCGTGTCAAGAGACCAATGCTCATAACCATTAGACCACGGAGGTAGTAGTGTGGTGTGGGTAGTTAACACATCAGTATTCAGTTCTTGCCTTAAATTTGGGAGCATAAATTACCATACAAGATCGTGGCATGCAGAAATGGCTCCAACTACGTTCCTTTATATAGGGCTCTGTATGTACAGGCTGTTAACGTAACATAACATAAATATTCTTTATTTGCACACCAAAAACAGACTAAAAAGAAAGCGTTAACTAAAATGCGTTACATATTTAAGGGGGGGTACTTTCACAATCAATGGAACCACCATTGAAATCGGGAAGAAAATTGTAGCCATTTGTACATTTGACTCGAGTATGTAGTAGGTACTGCAGTTTAGTATGGAACAGAAGATTTTTTTTGTTCCGATCTGTTTGCTCTCATAGTAAAAGTTGTTCAGTTTGATGAGTAGAGTATGTGGTTAAAAGGTACTTGAGGTTTAATTATACTTTTCCTTACACCCTGTATAGTGAATAACCGTCAAAAATTGTGTGCACTTTAAAACAGCATTATGGCAGCAGGTTTGACCCAAAACGGCAATATGAATACGTATCTGGGTTCTATTCCCGGGTCGGTTACACAACGGCAACGCGATCTGTCGAAAGTACGGATAGCAGACAAATTAAGCATTTTCAGTGGATTGGCGGTATATAAAAATATTGAATAGACAGATTCGAATTTCAAAAACTCTTTCCACGCTAGCGGATAAAATGCACTTTTGCACTCAGATTTCGAATGATAAACAGAATCTTTCCGAGCTTGTGAGGTGAAAAGTATATTTAATTTGATTTGATCGATTCTTTTCTACGCATAAGGAGGAATTTGGATGGACTTGCCCTGGCTGTGTGGATGATTATGGACTAACAATGAAGTAAGATTGTTTCAGGGAAGACTTTTTGAAATAAATAATGTATCAAAGATGAAGAGCATCAAAACAATGTCATAAATATGAATGACAAATTGGTCCCGTCGAATTAGGTACTCAACTTTGCCCATTAATCAGAAGACTGTTTTACAGATACCTATCCAGAATTTCATCTTTATTGGACTGGAATAAAGGAATAATTTGACTAATTGGTTTTCCTTTGGCAAAAATACTATTAATTACCTTTGTAAAAAAGTTAATAAATTTCAAAATTGTTCTCAAGAGGGAGATATACGAAAATATGTATGAATGCGATTACGGCGAAAGAGTATGTAAGGATCGTAGTAAATAGCGAACATTATAGACCGGTGGCCGGCTACAGTCAACTATACCTTATAAAATTAACGAACTAACGCATTATGCACCTAAACTAGACTAAAAATAAGTCATAAAAAACATGGTCTGCCAGGGCGCAGCTTGGCACGTTTTCCGGTGTGATGAAAAACGTGGACCCCAAAAACACCCCATTTTACCTCATCGAATTAAAGGATGGAACTTGTCTGTTGGTCTAGAGGCCGATTAGTAAAGCCTTAAAAACCTGGTCTGCCGCCGCCTATCCTGGCACGTTCATGGGTCCGACTGAATTTAGGTTGCCCCTCGGAGGGTGGATTTTACCTCATCGAATTAATGAATGAAATCAATGCCAATTTATAGTCCTATCAACTATGTTTACATATGCCTTGGTTTGCCTAGGCTCAGCCTGGCAGGTTTCCGGGTCCGACTGATTTTACTTTCAAAAAATTGTTTAGCCAAACTTTAAAAACCGGTATAAATCTACAGAATCTGCGGAAAATTTTACTGAAATTAGCTTGTATAAATTAACCAAGATATATGTACTCATACAAATATCCCTGAAGGTGGAATTTTAATAGAAAAGGTCAACGGCCCGCGGAAACTAAAAGACATAGGTATGTGGTCCCGAAGGAAAAAATGTCAAAAACCCTGGGCAATTTGACGTCCCGATGAAAAATTTAAAATAGGAGATCCAAGATGGTCGTCTTACATTTTCAAAGTCCTCATAACTTTGTAACCATTGACGGTCGGCGCGCTGTGTGTGTACAAATCAAATTAGTAGCAAAGCCCGGCTTACGATGTTTACCTTTCGGTTCTATCAGAAGGCACATTTTAAAATGGTGGCCCAGAATCGTTAATCTATAGATAGATAACTCATTTATTTCACTTGCACAATACAGGAAAAACAGTGTCTGACAAAGGTAGACAATTACCTACCTACACGATAAATTAAAATGCTTAATTAAGATATTCAGACATCGTAGGTATTTTTTTTTATTAAGGGCTCATTCCTGATGTTTCACACTGCAATTCTGCCAATATCATGATGACTGGAAGTATCGAAATCTCAATCTCCTTATTTTATTTTTGATTAACAAAAACACATTTGAGGACACCAAATAGCGGAACTGCGTGGCAAGTCCAGAGACACCAACCGAGACGACCGCCCGTCAATAGACTCGCCACGCGACTTAAACTTAAAGCGACACGTAAAAAACAAGTAAAACACTAAGTTCAACACCATATATGGCGTTGACAAGACATGGCTTCGAAACCGGTGATTAGGCCAAATAGTAAAAATACGTGTCCAATCAAGCTACCGTACACATGACGGGAATCAAGATTAATCATTTAGTGCCATTAAATAAGTAGTTCCTAAATAGTGCCTCTGTAGTCTGCGAAACATATAAGTGTATATTTTTCCCTGTTAGTGTTTTTGGGTTTATTACTCTTTGAAATTCAAAATTTCATAATTCCAGAGTCTCTATTTCAGGAACAATTTATTTTGATACTAGAGTTTTGAACTATCGTGTGAATTCGTGTGTACGCCTACACTCTAGCTCGATATTCTAATATATGAAAGACGAAAAAAACTTGTTTATTTCTATGTCATTTTCTTGAAGGTCACTATGAGATTTTGGATGTCAGAGAGTAATAAACACAAAAGCACTAACAGGGAAAAATATGTATAAATATTTAGCAAACTACAGAGGCACTATTATTAAATGGCACTAAATGATTAATCTTGATTCCCGTCATGTGTACGCTAGCTTGATGGACACGTATTTTTTTTACTATTTTGGCCTAATCACCGGTTTCGAAGCCATTTCATGTCAACGCCATAATTATTATATCGAGACATGTTGAACTAAGTGTTTCACTCGTTTTTTACTATTTAAACTAGCTTAGTCGCTTGGCGAGTCTATTGACGGGCGGTCGTCTCGGTTGGTGTCTCTGGACTTGCCACGCAGTTCCGCTATTTGGTGTCCTCAAATATGTTTTTGTTAATAAAACAATCCTGGAGATTGAGATTTCGATACTTCCAGTCATCATGATATTGGCAGAATTGCAGTGTAAAACATCAGGAAAGAGCCCTTAATAAAAAAAATACCTACGATGTCCGAATATCCTAATTAGGCATTTTAATTTATCGTGTAGGTAGATAGGTAATTTTCTACCTTTCTCAGTCACTGTTTTTTCCTGTATTGTTCAGGTGAAATAATAAATGAGTTATCTATCTATCTATCAATTTATTTGTTACATAGATTAACAATTCTGCGCCACCATTTTTTTCGATACTAAAATATGCCTTCTGATAGAACCGAAAGGTAAACATCGTAAGCCGGGCTTTGCTACTAATTTGATTTGTACACACACAGCGCGCCGACCGTCAATGGTTACAGAGTTATGACGACCATCTTGAATCTCCTATTTTGGATTTTTTCATCGGGACGTCAAATTGCCCAGGGTTTTTGATTTTTTTTCCTTCGGGACCACATACCTATCTCTTTTAGTTTCCGCGGGCCGTTGACCTATTCTATTAAAATTCCACCTTCAGGGATATTTGTATGAGTACATATAATACCTACCTGGTATTGGTTAATTTATACAAGCGAATTTCAGTTAAATTTTCCGCAGATTCTGTAGATTTATACCGGTTTTTAAAGTATGGCTAAACAATTTTTTGAAAGTAAAATCAGTCGGACCCGGAAACCTGCCAGGCTGAGCCTAGGCAAACCAAGGCATATGTAAACATAGTTGATAGGACTATAAATTGGCATTGATTTCATTCATTAATTCGATGAGGTAAAATCCACCCTCCGAGGGGCACCCTAAATTCAGTCGGACCCATGAACGTGCCAGGATAGGCGGCGGCAGACCAGGTTTTTAAGGCTTTACTAATCGGCCTCTAGACCAACAGACAAGTTCCATCCTTTAATTCGATGAGGTAAAATGGGGTGTTTTTGGGGTCCACGTTTTTCATCACACCGGAAAACGTACCAAGCTGCGCCCTGGCAGACCAAGTTTTTTATGACTTATTTTTAGTCTACTTTAGGTGCATAATGCGTTAGTTCGTTAATTTTATAAGGTATAGTTGACTGTAGCTGGCCACCGGTCTATTAGCGACTGTTTTAAAAAAACTGTTTTAATAAAGCATATAACAAATATGTTTGATAATGGAAGTGACACAAGTCTGGTGATATTTAAACAAAATTTTTGTGTGCGCAAAAAACCATAAATAAAAACAAGTTTTTTTTTAAACAGATTTTTTTGCAGACTGTTCTCTCTAATCTCTCATAGACAAGTGGTTATTTATTTACAATAACAGACCGGTGAGCCGATTCCAATGCCCAAAATAGATTAGTATTTGATTTCAATAGGTTGATCTGATATTCTCACCCCATCGTCAGATCTACCATGCTATTGAAATTCTGTGAGGATATGACGTGCGTGACTTCATTTCTTCTTCATATTCCTGCCCTTATCCCATTAACACTTTCGCTGCTGACGACCTACGGCGTAGGTCGGCGACAAATGGGCCGCAGTGCTAAAGAACCCACGTAACGAGTCAGTTATATTGCATTTCGGCTGTGCTTATGACTTACCGCGCGAGTCACCGACAACCTTACGCCTGCGCAGGCGTAAGGTGACCCACGAGACGAGCCAGTTTATCGTTTCACCTGTGCTCATGACCTACAGCTCGAGTCACCAAAACCGCCTGTGCGGGCCGACCCACGAGGTGAGCCGCTTTAGTCGTTTTACGTTACGACTGTGCGCACGACCTACGAGGGGCGTCAGTTTTAGCGCTGCGCGAGGATCATGATTTTGAGCTTAGCAGCAAAAGTGTTAAGATTACTTGGAGTCGAAGCTATATGTCGTCTTCCTCCTTCCGCCTTTTTTCTGGCTTTATTACGTACCACGTGAAAGAGACATAAGACGTGACTTTGATATCTCGCGATGACATGCTAGCCCCAAAGCGCTATAGTACTAAACTGAAATAATACAGCATCGATCGATAACTAGGTGAAGGTTTTATCATTATCTTTAATTAACAATCTATGGGAATTTCCTTTATTGCGAAAAATAAACTCTGCATAAAAGTTCGCGATTCAGTACTTGAACCATATACTATTCTGTGCATGAACGAAATATAAAAACTCGCAACGATTAAAGGCTGGGCCACACAGAGTGCAGCTGCAGAACGGGTGCAGGCCGGCTGCAGACCGACCGGCAGCAGTTGTAAACAATGGAATCATAAGCGAGGTGTCACACTGCGGCTACCGTTCCGCAGCTGTTCCGCAGCCGCACCGGACTGCATGTGCATCTAGCTAGTGTGACACCTCGCATACGATTCCATAGGTCTGCAGCCGGCCTGCACTCGTTCTGCAGCTGCACTCTGTGTGGCCCAGCCTTAAGCGATTTTGATATTTATGAGATCAATCTGTATCGTGGCGGAATCTCGGCGATAATGCTTAGTAAATGCAGACTATGGGATTTTTCCAAACCAAAAAATATAAATTGGCATAGAAAATTAGGTGTGGCCAAGAACGGTTAGGGGCCGAGGTGATAGCAAAAGACCCCTCCTTTTGGCAATTTTAATTACGCAAAAAATGCACCAAAACACCCTGTATTAATAATATGGGAACACATTGACCTTGGGAACAGCAGTTTTTTGTCCGCGATTTCATAGTTGGTCCCGTAGTGAAAGTTGTTCAGATTGATGGCCTGAAAGACCCCTTAAAGTACCTACGTAATGCATTTGAATTTAGACCTAGCATACTTATTCTTTTTCATGAAAATGTGGATGCAACAACCTTATTTCGCTTCCCTGCATGTTCTTGACCTGTTCGCCTCATAAAATACCCAAACCGAACCGCTAATTTATAACTACAACATCCCATAAAACCGGAAGTACGTATGAGTTATAGCATCATACAAAAAAAGGGGCAGGATGGAACAATTTTATAGCATGGCCAATAACTGTGACATAACGTGTTACTGAACCAATGAACTCCCCTAACATCACCCTTAAACCGACGGCATAAGGGCAAAGATAGCTTGATTCAAGAGACTTTGCATCTACTATGTATCGCGTTCCATTCCATGCAATTTGGGTTAAAGGGTCGAGTACAATTAGATGTAAAACGGAATGTAACGTAATCAATTTAGTTGTTGTACCAAGTTATCTTGGGGTTCGAAGTTAGAATATGATCGTCAGGCCATTATAACCCTGTTTTGGTTTCGATATGCTCTTACCAAGACAGGTATAGCCTGTAGGGTACTTAGCGACTTGAAATTTTCACATAATATGTTATTATTTTGGATTTGCAAACAAATAACAAAAAATTGATTTTCCAATGCTTTTTATTCTTGCTCTATCGTATAGGGCGCGTGAAAAAAACTGCCATTTCATACGTTCGGGTCGAGCAGCGATATAAGTTTTGTATCGAACTCTTTTTGTTTGCTTTTAATATTGTTATTTTATGTTTTTGGTGTGCAAATAAAGAGTATTGTATTGTAACTGCAGATTTTTTTTCGAGTTTTTAATATTGGTGTCATAGTGAAAATTGTTTTGATGGTCTGAAGCAACCGTAAGATACGTAACGTAATTAATTTTACATCCTATATATTTCAGACGTCAGTCTACTATCTCTCATTGGAATATACAGGGTGTAACTAAACACCCTAGTAATATTTAAGGGGGTACTTCAGACCATCAAACTGAACAACTTTCACAATGGAGCCAACATAGAAATAGCGAAAAAAAGAATCATCTATCCCATACATTTGAGTTGAGTTTTGTATAAAAGAGCTATTTTTATTTCGCGATTTCGATGTTGGCTCTATAGTGAAAGTTGTTCAGTTTGATGGTCTGGAGTACCCCCTTAGGTATTACAAGGTAACAAATTCTTCACTAATTAATTTTTCAAGTAACGGGTTTACCCGTCTCACATGAAAGCGCGATCTATTGTAGGAATGCTGCGCGATCTATTTGCGCACTTCCGCGCATACGGCCGCATGCTTCACTTATGACTGCGCGTGCGACGGTTCGGCTGGGAGACGAAGACTAATGTTTCTTCACTGGTTAATCACGGGGTTTAAAAAAAAATGTCACGAAGAAGAAAATATTGATGTTACAATAATAATAATTAAAATAAAAACGGCCTAGTGCGACTCGGACTGTCGCACCGAGGGCATAAGAATAGTTAATATTAACTATTCTTATGCCGAGGGTTCCGTGCGTGCCACAAAAATTTTCTATGCGATCTAGGCATTAAAATAAAAACTTTTTAATAAATAAAATAAAAAAAACACTGACTGATATAATTTACAGATACTGGTACTGCTCGATAACTTTCAAGCTGACTGCCAACGACTGACCTGGCTGAACGAAAAGTTAGTCACACAGACATCTGACAGACCTATCACAAAATATAGTAACTAGTATTTACCCGCGACTTCGTCCGCACAAATTATATACCAGATTTTAAGTCGGATCATAAGCTATCAAACAAAAAAAGTTTCTTCAATATATGTTTAGTAGTTTTTGCGTGATGCGCGAACAAACAAACAAACAAACAGACAGACAAAATTTCTAAAAAAGGTTGATTTCGAGTCAGGGGCACCTAAAAACCATATCGTAATCTTTTTTTGTAAATATCTTCAATGTACAGACAGACACACTTCAGTTACAGTTTTATAATAGTTTAGATCAGATGTAAATTATACCTACATACGTAGCTCTTATGAATATATTTGAATATCATTAACGTATACGTAACATACGTAACGTACGTAACGTACGCACGTAACGTATCATTATCGTTTGATTATCGCCAAAGGAATAAATTCCTTTCCTATTCTATTACCGAGTTTCGCAGATGAGGAAAAATTTCCCTACACAAAGTCGTTGGGAATCAAAGAAAAGCGCTTGCACTTTCAAAATCGGATCGACCGTCAGTTTCAGATCCTAACATAATTATAACTAACAATACCTCGCATCGCATACGCCAGTGGTATATTTACGGAGGGGCCAATTTTGACATTGCCCAGGGCGGTCGAATTGTAGGGGCGGCTTAGGCTGGTGACGAACAACTCGTTTATTATATCCCGTGAGAATTTTTGTTAGACTGAAACCGTTGTGCATTGCCCAATCTCGTTACGCATACAAAACTGTTAAATTTGAATTAGAATTTTATAAGAAATCCCACTGTACAAAGGATAATTTCCATTTCATTGGGAAGCATGATATTCGTCCTGTTTTAAGTATAATTTTAGCTATCATACTCTTTGTATTTGTTCTTTGATTATACTCATTCGTTAGTTGCGAAACGATTTGAAACAAATACAATTCGTCACGTGGACAATGTCTTTTATTTCATAATTTGTGTGTGTTAGCTAGCTGAACAAAAGTACTATTCCAGGAAAGACCAATCTTCCTCAAACGTTCTGATAACAAAGTTAAGCAGCATCATTACCGTCGATAATGGATCCGGCATTTTTAGGAATCAACAGTTTTAAATGACCACCTCTGCCATGCCCCTGTTCGATTTGATCCATACTTCCAGGGACAGCCTGTATATTAAATATGAATGACACTCTTTTTTTAATAAATACTGTTTGCGCTTTTTTTCTGCAATTATTTATTTAATTTACAGAAAACACGTGAAGAAATGATATCGGTAGGCCAAACCGGTGCAGTCGCCCAGATATGTTAGTGTCCCGGGGCGACATTGAACCTGAATACGGCACTGGCACACGCAAGCCAGTATGTTTGTTCAAGGAGCGATAAAAAGACAGCGACGTCATGACAGTATAAACGTTATGGATCTAACAAACAGCCGTAAAATTAGTTTTACATCGCCTTTGTGCTGAGCTTTGAATAAAAGCGTTATACATAACTAGGAATAAACTATGGGTCATCATCGACGGTCCCTACGTACATATTCCTAAGTGGTAGATACGTGATTTGCCTTTTATTGTTCCATGTCCTTCAAGTCACTCTATACCGACGGTCCCTACGTACATATTCCTAAGTGGTAGATACGTGATTTGCCTTTTATTGTTCCATGTCCTTCAGGTCACTCTATACTATCGATTAGTCAAAAAAAATTTAAACATTTTATGCAAATTGAACCTTAAATCCACACACACATTTCCCGTAACTACAAAATTAAGAAAAATTTCCGAAGTAAACTAACATCAGTGGTAATTCAGTGATTCTACATTGGAACGCAATCCACGCCTGCCGCGTAACTGGAACGCACTATGTTAGTTACGTTGTTTTACGTGAACAACTTTACATGCCTAAGCCAGGCCATGCCATGCAAGTGGTAGATAAGTTTTCTTACGTCGGAACATAAAAGTACTTTTTATCAATAACTACCATTTAAGGCTTTTTATGTCGGAAATATTTTGTAAATATGATAAGAAAGTTGTATTTATGTTATTAAACTTCTGTAACTTCGTCTGGTTTTGGAAAAAAATATTGATTAGCCAGCTAAATTAACATCTTACAACCATCATGTCAATTCCAAATTGACATATTAGGTGAAAGTTGTTTATGACCAGGAAGCTGGCATACGTTTATGACTGTGCGCGTTTGTCATTATTTATAATAATTATAATGCTTTATGCAGAAAATAGTTTAAAAAAATTATGCGATGTAAAGAGGTCTATTAAAACCTCTTTATTTATTTATTTATTTCATTAATTGTAGAAATTAAAACCATTTACCATGAGTTAACTAACGTGGCAATGTTTTTTAAGGCAATATGAACTAGAAAATTGGTTACGCCGATCACATGAGCGCTGATGTTTGTCGGGAAAGAGAGTAACAGTAGCTATAAGTAATATATGGGATGTTCAGATGGGAAAATGAATACCCCTCCATAATAGCCCTCTCCATTGCCCTTTGTGTGACTTTCAGGCTTTTTATGAGGCCAGGAGTGACCTACCAAGTCTCAATTTCGTATGTTAAGTACTATTATTCTATCCTATTCTGTGTCGTCACTGGCAACACACACTGGTCAATGACTTTCGTTTTGAGACACTGCAGTGTTTGGCCGAGAAGATACTACGCAGTCCATACGTCCTGAACGATGTCCAGCCCAGTTAGATTCGTCTATTGACCTCTATCTCGAAGTGGGACCATCTAACTGGATGGTTTGTCCCTGGTTAACATAATCGTAGTAACTTCGAACTCAGAGTCTACGATCTTTACAGGAGTGGGTAGAACATGGACATTTGACATGATCTTCGTCTTGTCCATGGTAATTTTCAAAACAACTCGTTCGAAGGCTCTGCTAAGGTCATCAAGCATTCTACTGAGATCCTCCATGCTCACCGTCATAATGACTTTGATTCTTATGACTATCTTCGGCAAACTAAAACAGACTCAGCCCTTTCCAATCCAAAACCTTGAAAACATCTTCCAGTGCCACGGTGAACAGTTTCAGAGAAATTACGTCTCCATGTCTCACACCTCGCTGCGGTAGGATAGGTTTCTATCGGACTGACATAGTGGCAGTAGCATTTGAGCACTTCCAAGTACCAGTAGTCAACTTTTCATCGCTGGAGAGACTGCAGTACAGCCCAAATCCCATTCAAATCAAAAGCTTTTTCGTAGTCCACGAACGCCAAGCAAAGAGGCAGAGCGTATGTATGTGGTACGCGGTGCTAAAGTTTTTTCGGAACCCAGGTTCCTCGGGATGTTGGAATGAGCGCGACACGGTTCGTTTCAACTCTCAAAAACAGCTTATAGACATGACTAAGAAGTGAGATGGGCTTATAGTTCTTCAGTAGGGCATTATCGTCCTTTTTAAATAAGAGAACCATCAAATTGTTGTCCATTTGTTCCATGTCTGCGGCGTTTTCCCCTCAAGTATGACGAAGTCAAACAGCTTCTGAAGGGCTTAAGGACCGGTTTCGATAGTGACACCCACCACACCAATTACTCGTTTTGAATTAGGTTGGTACTCATATCGTATGGTTTAACAAGTCGCCATATAATATTGTCAGTTTATCAAAATAGTAAAGTCTACTACTAGAGCACCGCCATAACATTTATCGCTCTATTCCATCAAATTAATTTCTGGAAAATAGCTTAACGAGATAATGCCGCCTTTGATACCCTTCTCGTCTATGTTGTAAATTGTATTTGTCTGTTTCTGACGTGTAAATACATTAATGATTTTATGTTATCAATATTGTTAAGTCTCAAATTACTTAATAATTAACAACTGATAATAAAGTATGTAATTTCTTAAACCTTTGTAGGTCAACGTTTCACTAGCAGTACCGAAACTCTGTCCAGTGTGACGGGTACACACGAGGTATGAGGGACGGGGTTAAAATTTATTAATAATACTAAAAAAAGTTTACTTTTTGTTGTAACAATACACTTCGCCCTTACCTACAAACCCCGTATCTCCATAATGTTTCCCATGTACAATGATCTATGTGACAGTTAAGATTTTGATCTTTCGTGAGACTACCGCGTAATAATCAATATGTACCACATACGTTATTTGTAATTGGAGCGTTTCCGATGTAGAACTAAGTAAGTGACTAATAACACACTTCCAATGAACTTTTTGAGTTTTTTCTTTATGTTTCATATAGTTTACCGTATATTAAACCTATATTCCAAATTTCGTAACTGTGCTACAAATAGGACGTGAAATACACATGTTTGAAACTTAAAAGTGCTCTCCTGTAAAATTTGACTTTTGCACTTACGGGAATGTACGTAGGGACCGTCGATACTATCGATTAGTCAAAAAAAAATTAAACATTTTATGCAAATTGAACCTTAAATCCACACACACATTTCCCGTAACTACAAAATTAAGAAAAATTTCCGAAGTAAACTAACATCAGTGGTAGTTCAGTGATTCTACATTGGAACGTAATCCACGCCTGCCGCGTAACTGCTACGCACTATGTTAGTTACGTTGTTTTACGTGGACAACTTTACATGCCTAAGCCAGGCCATGCCATGCAAGTGGTAGATAAGTTTTCTTACGTCGGAAAATAAAAGTACTTTTTATCAATAACTACCATTTAAGGCTTTTTATGTCGGAAATATGTTGTAAATATGATAAGAAAGTTGTATTTATGTTATTAAACTTCTGTAACTTCGTCTGGTTTTGGAAAAAAATATTGATTAGCCAGCCAAATTAACATCTTACAACCATCATGTCAATTCCAAATTGACATATTAGGTGAAAGTTGTTTATGACCAGGAAGCTGGCATACGTTTATGACTGTGCGCGTTTGTCATTATTTATAATAATTATAATGCTTTATGCAGAAAATACTTTAAAAAAATTATGCGATGTAAAGAGGTCTATCAAAACCTCTTTATTTATTTATTTATTTCATTAATTGTACAAATTAAAACCATTTACCATGAGTTAACTAACGTGGCAATGTTTTTTAAGGCAATATGAACTAGAAAATTGGTTACGCCGATCACATGAGCGCTGATGTTTGTCGTGAAAGAGAGTAACAGTAGCTATAAGTAATATATGGGATGTTCAGATGGGAAGATGAACACCCCTCCATAATAGCCCTCTCCATTGCCCTTTGTGTGACTTTCAGGCTTTTTATGAGGCCAGGAGTGAGCTACTACGTCTCAATTTCGTATGTGAAGTACTTAATATTCTATCCTATTCTGTGTCGTCACTGGCAACACACACTGGTCAATGACTTTCGTTTTGAGACACTGCAGTGTTTGGCCGAGAAGATACTACGCAGTCCATACGTCCAGCCCAGTTAGATTCGTCTATTGACCTCTATCTCGAAGTGGGACCATCCTAACTGGATTGTTTGTCCCTGGTTAACATAATCGTGGTAACTTCGAACTCAGAGTCTACGATCTTTACAGGAGTGGGTAGAACATGGACATTTGACATGATCTTCGTCTTGTCCATGGTAATTTTCAAACCAACTCGTTCGAAGGCTCTGCTAAGGTCATCAAGCATTCTACTGAGGTCCTCCATGCTCACCGTCATAATGACTATAATTATCTCACCCTGAGAGACTCAGCCCTTTCCAATCCAAAACCTTGAAAACATCTTCCAGTGCCACGGTGAACAGTTTCAGAGAAATAACGTCTCCATGCCTCAAACCTCGCTGCGGTAGGTAGGATAGGTATCTATTCTGGTCATGTAATCGGACTGACATAGTGGCAGTAGCATTTGAGCACTTCCAAGTACCTACCAGTAGTCAACTTTTCATCGCTGGAGAGACTGCAGTACAGCACATGTCCCATTCAAATCAAAAGCTTTTTCGTAGTCCACGAACGCCAAGCAACGAGGCAGAGCGTATGCATGTGGTACGCGGTGCTAAAGTTTGTTCGGAACCCAGGTTACTCGGGAGGTTGGAATTCGTCCAAATGAGCGCGACACGGTTCGTATCAACTCTCGAAAACAGCTTATAGACATGGCTAAGAAGTGAGATGGGCTTATAGTTCTTCAGTAGGGCATTATCGTCCTTTTTAAAGAAGAGAACCATCAAATTTCTGTTCCATGTCTGCGGCGATTTCCCCTCAAGTA
The DNA here is from genome assembly GCA_963693445.1 of Agonopterix heracliana. NCBI lineage: Eukaryota > Metazoa > Arthropoda > Insecta > Lepidoptera > Depressariidae > Agonopterix > Agonopterix heracliana. The sequence goes on from OY856331.1 coordinate 8,077,254, forward strand.
TGACGAAGTCAAACAGCTTCTGAAGGGCTTAAAGACCGGTGTCAATAGTGACACCCACCACACCAATTATTTGTTTTGATTTAGATTGGTACTCATATCGTATGGTCAACAAGTCGCCTTATAATATTGTCAGTTTATCAAAATAGTAAAGTCTACTACTAGAGCACCGCCATAGCATTTATCGCTCTATTCCATCAAATGAATTTCTGGAAAAATAGCTTTACGAGATATGGCCGCCATTGATACCCTTCTCGTCTATGTTGTAAATTGTATTTGTCTGTTTCAGACGAGTAAATATAGAACAATAATTATTTTATGTTATCAATATTGCTAAGTCTCAAATTAGTTACTTTGCTATTAAAAATATACTAAAACAATATAACAAAACAAACAATATACTACACATACTAAAATATATATAATTTTTTAAACCTTCGTACGTCCACGTTTCACTATAAGTACCGAAACTCTGTCCAGTGTGACAGGTACACACGAGGTATGTGGGGACGGGGTTAAAATTTATTAATAATACTAAAAAAGTTTACTTTTTGTTGTAACAATACACTTCGTCCTTACCTACAAACCCCGTATCTCCATAATGTTTCCCATGTACAATGATCTATGTGACAGTTAAGATTTTGATCGATCTTGAGACTACCGCGTAATAATCAATATGTACCACATACGTTATTTGTAATTGGGGAGTTTCCGATGTAGAACTAAGTAAGTGACTAATAACACACTTCCAATTAACTTTTTGAGTTTTTTCTTTATTTTACATATAGTTTACCGTATATTAAACCTATATTCCAAATTTCGTCACTGTGTTACAAATAGGACGTGAAATACACATGTTTGAAACTTAAAAGTGCTCTCCTGTAAAATTTGACTTTTGCACTTACGGGAATGTACGTAGGGACCGTCGAATTTTGTCTATCGGGTTTCATGAATAGTCATGCTCAATTGCTCATAATAGACCAATAGGCGATTATCGTAATCGCCACTATGAACGTAGAACACCCTGAACTTTATACAGGATCGAGCTTTATGAAATGAGGACGGTTTATACGGGGATGATCAATATGATCAGACCATAGAACTGAAAAACATTCTTTACGGGGCCAAACGTCGAAATCGCGATAAAAAAACCAGCTGTTCCATAAAAAGTCCACATTATAAGATTTTCATGAAATATCTGTAATTCCGTTAACTACATAGAGTACTCATTGTTATGCTGTGCACGTAGTGTAGTAATCTGTTGCCGGACTATTTCAGATCTATGCAGAGTAGCAAAATACGCGTGACAATGTTAGCCCGCAGGCCCAATGGTAGGACGAAATACCTTGGAGGCGTCTTTTATTTTTCATTTTACGACTAGATTTTTACCATTTACCGAAACTAAAGTCATACCTCAGTATTTTTGGATAGTTTATCTAGTGAAATCATAAACTGAATACACAATTGGAATTACTTCACTCGATAGAAAATCGTCACAAAGATGACGTATTTTCATGCATTTTTAAACATTTTTCTCGTTTTAGAAGAACTTTAAATAGTTTCCGATTGTTGGTATTTATACTCACATATTCACCATTAGTTAATCTAGTGAAATGATAAAAAAAATCTTTGCTTTTGTTCATTCTTTTTAATCGAAAATACGGCACACGCACGCACTTTTCGGAGGGCCGGGCAATCTCGTTTCTCATAGAAAATCTTCGTCGGAACCCATGGCCCCTTAATCAAATGCCCGCATCTCATCTTTCGCTTTTTCCGCGCCAAATGAAAAACCGAAGGCGCGAATGTCCCATGTCGCGCTGCCATACTAGCCCCACTGTTTTCTGTCTCATCACATCACGGTACCTAACCAATACCAACTCATTAATTCTGAGGCACGGAAGCGAGGAATTTCCACTAAAACTGTCGCCAATCTCTTTAGACTGATGATTTTCGTTGCATATGGCTTTCCATAATATATTCTTCAAACATCATTATGAATAGTACCTACGATGCGATAGCCGAAACAGAATTACCTCATCATACGTTTTTTGTTTAAAATAAATATTGTAATTGTAACGGCGCTTTTATTATTATATTTTAATGAAAATTCCCGTCTTCCACAGTCCACGTGTAATAATTCGTAGAATTAATTATGACGTATTACTTCGTCCATGCAAAATCTAATTTGGAAGCAGAAATGTCCACTGAGGCAGGAGGGTCGGAATTTTTTCCAATAATTCCGAACGTCGATGAAAAAGGGAAAGTTAATTATAGGGGGCGGGAGATATCTGCTTGTTATTAGTTAGTGGTAATCACGGTGATGTATAGAAATTATTTTCAGAGAAATCTTTTCAGATAGCGTCGTGTGAATCCTGAAACTGTGAATGCTTTGATTCAATATTCTTTTGTGAAAAGTCATTAACATAACATACAAATATTCCTTTTCTCCGCAACACAAATATGTTATCTATAGGTACATGATGAAAAGTAAACACAATAGCACGGAATATATAAGAGTACAAACAATAGTAACATGTAATTAGTCTTGTGGGGATACCTGGTGCCGAAACTGGAATTTAAACCAAATTTCAGGTCGCTAGGGACCTTCTCTGCGAACATTATTGAGGTTAACACTTAATAAATAAAGAATAAACTACATTAATATTTTTAGACATTTTTAAAGCTTAGCACCGAACAGAATGACGTGGAAGAGTTTAGGGGAGACCTTTGCCCAGCTGTGGGACAAAACAGGTTAAAAAAGCTCCTAAAGTGAGAGACCAACAGTGGGACAAAACAGCTTAAAAGCTTCTAAAGGGAGAGAGATAAAGCGAGATTAATTTGTCGCGCTACTAGCGCGCTACCATGCTAGTTAAAAGGTGATATTATTTTTTCTTGTTTTGTATTAACTGGTTTTTCCAGGAGAGGATCTGACCATGAAACTGTAGCTTTACCATGAGTTTACAGTGACTGAACTCGCTAGCGAGGGTGAAACAGATTTATATGGCAGATTGAACAGCGCCTCCTAGCGGTCACTGAAAGAACTAAAATCGGTAGTATGAGTCAGTCTGGTAAAATACGTATCGAAATCATATCGCTAGCGACTGACGTTTTGCGGCAGTTACTATAGAAATTCGGTACCATGAGTCATAAATTTGACATACGTTCTCGAGAAATACCGTTACGATAGTGGTGAAGTCATTCACTAGCAAAATCAAGCGTGAATGCATAGTGAAAGGTTGTCGATTGACAATAAGTTTATTAATTTAGAGTATTATTAGTCAAAATAATGACTTAACGAATAACCACTCTAAACTGAATTCATCTACTATTCCACCCAACCACTTGAAACGAAATATTTGTCCATAAAAACTGGCTTATAATCGTTCAAAGTCAACACTTACAAAGGTTCTAAAGTTTGAAATAAATTATAAGTGACTATTTTTTTCTTTTTTCAAATTTGTTGTTCAGATCTAGAAAAAGCCTAGTTATAAAATTATCTTCAAGGTTTTTGTAGTAAGTTGGAGTAGCACTTTTAATTTAGGCTTTATGGTTTGAGATATCTTAAATGTTGTGATGAAATGTATGTGAATTTTATTTTGCTATTTCAAAGTCCCTCCGCCCCGAAAATGACCCACTGACCAGTCCCTTAGTAAGAGTTGTTCATTTGATGTAAAGTAATGTAAAATGTAAAGTTATGTTGAAAACGCATATAAGTTTACATTCCGTATAATGTAGAATAGTAACTTCCTTTTTGTTAAGATTTTATTTTTGTACATGCCTTTCGATTTCCATATACTCCACTAGTAACTGGAATTGTGAGCACTGGTTCAAATTTAATTTTATTTGCGTTTAAACTCTTTAAAACCGACGTTATGTGGATAAATCTTCGTAGGTAACAAACACAATCACATCACATCACAGCCATTCACAGCACAATACAAACAAAGTCACATTGACAAAAGTATAACCAATGGGTATAAATTAAAAAATCACTATGCGACGAACTCTATGAAGCTGCACTATGACGCTTTCAATTGGCAGGGTTATTTCAAAGTTTTAAGTGTTTCTGCGATATTAGGCTGGGATACAAAAATATCTATCTTACTCTGTCTTTTGAGTATAGTTAGAAAGAAGCAGCTTCATTAGTTGTGAAGTTAGTCACGTATCAACATGACGACTCGATAACTTACTAGACTAAACATAAACAATCGAGCTAACACTAGTGAGTATAGAAAATGTTTATGTAACTCATGGTGCGAGTTTAGTCGAATACCATTCGATGCTCGTTTATACGCTATCGACTCGGGTATTGTAATGTAACTTTTCGATAGCAACTCATGGTAGATGTACTGAACAACTTTCTTTCTATATGGGACCAAAAACTGTTGTCCCATACATTTGGTTCGAGTAGATTTGCAGTTGAGTATGGCGCAGCCGATTTATGTTTTGCGATTTCGATGTTGGTCCCATAGAGAAAGTTCTTCAGTTTGATTAACAAGTGTAAAAAGTCGGTCAACTGGGAGTCGGGCTACTCGCGCATCGAGGGTTCCGTACCACACCACCACAGAACACAACATATTAACATGGAAAAAAACTTTTTTCTTCGAGACCTTAAGCGTGAGACCGACTCGCACTTGGCCGGTTTTTATTATTTGTTGTTATACTGTAGAGTTTGCTCTATAATCATACCAAGTTTGACGCTTGTATGTATCACCGTTTTTACTATAGAGCGAGAAGAAAAAATGTAGATAAAAACTAGTTTCTTGTTGAGAACCCCACTTAATTTTTTACTTTTTGACATTTTTATTATTTGTCAACAAATACGCCGTAATAACGCATATTCTGTGAAAATTTCAACTATCTAGCTATAACGGTTCAAAAGATACAGCCCAAAATAGGTAGGACGGACGGACGGACAACGTAGGCTTAGTAATAGGGTCCCGTTTTCACCCTTTGGGTACGGAACCCTAAAAGCATGCTCAAATATTATATTCTTACGATCTTATATTGTTTTCGTTCACCAATCCAATCCTACCAATCAATGGAATCTTTCCAAAAAAAACCTTCATTCGTAGCCTCGCACGCCCGTTAATTTAAATTTTAGATGAGCACAACCCAAATATTCGGGAAAATTGCTAGAAATATATGAAGTTAACAAAAGTTCAGAGGAACGGAAGTCTGTGTATTGAATGCTAAAGTAGACAACTTGGCAACTAAGTGAGAAACACTCTTAAACTTGACTCATCTTTTTTGAAGGCTTCGGGAGCAAGGTCGTAATCGTTAAACATTTTTTATTGAGTAACGTCTTGAACTTTCCTGTATACAAGGTGTTTCATAAGTAACAATAAATTTTTGAAACTCTTAAGGGGGTTGTTAAGACCGTCAAACTGAACAACTTTCTCTATGGGACCAACATCGAAATCGCTAAAAAAATTATTTCATATCCCATACATATTTTAGCTCTAGTCGATTTGTCGAGTATAGAACATAATTTTTTTTTCGCGATTTCGATATTGGTCCCATAGTGAAAGTTGTTCAGTTTGATGGTCTACACCACCCCCTTAAATGTTTATTTGTAGTTTTGTAACACCTTGTATAGGATGTTAAATTAAGTTACTATCGAAGAGGGTGATTCAGACTATCAAATTGAAAAATTGACACTACTAAAAATCTACTGTTCCATAAAAAATATCAACAGCTCGTCGACCAAAATGTATGAAACAGTAGTTTTTTTTTAATTTCTAATTTGGTTTCATAGTAAAAGTTGTTCAATTTGATAGTCAAGCATCCCGTAAATTATGTAACTTTTTAAGGTTAACACCCTATATACAGGGTGTAAGTCTAGTGTAGACAGTTTGTTGCATTACGTTTGAACAACTTTCGCCAAGGAACCTATAGGAAATTAGCGATCAAAAAAAATTTTCTTGCCATACTAAATTCAATCAGCTGTTCGGACATTTGTAAGAAAAGTTGAAATTTTCTTTGCAAATTTCTCTTAGGATCCTTGGGGAAAGTAGTACAGTATTGTTTGAACAATAACCCTTTAAAGTAATGCAACTATTTACACGTACACCCTTTATTTACAGAAGAGACAGAAATCGCATGTAGGTGGAGCCCGGCTTACCACTAGTAATCCGAAGTTATCGCAAATATACCACAGAATAGATAATAGTACTAACCGTACAGAAGTTTCACTTTGTAAAGTCACTTAAATGAAAATCTGCTCTCGCTGCGCTGCAATAAAGTGCAATCTACCGCACCGCGTTCCGTCCCAACAATTTTAATAACCTACGCGTGCAACTGCAAGCAGGCGACAACGACAATGTAGGTACCGTATCACTACGCGAGTTCATTTCGAACAAAAAAAAGTTTGTCCCTCTATCGAGAAACATTCAAATTCGACAACCAAAGCCAATTCGTACGAAAGGTCAAACAATTTTATGCCAATTTCAAAAAGCTACATTATTATCAACCTATAATAAGTCTCACTACTGCAGGAGACATGCCTCACGAATAAGCTTAAGGGTATATTATTCGGAGCGCGCTCCATACAAACGTACTATGGTGATATTTTCAATACTAACCAATTAAAGTCAATGAAATTTTGCAGAAACAATCTAGAAACAAATTTCTATGCTTGTATGGAGTCAGATTTTCGTTAAAATGTATAGTTTTCAAGTTACAGTGCCTCAAAGATTTCCATACAAATCTTAAATTAATCCTAGCATTGAAACTGTATATTTTAACAAAAATCTGACTCTATAGAAGCATAGAGATTTGTTTCTAGATTTTTTCTGCAAAATTTCATTGACTTTAATTGGTTAGTATTGAAAATATCACCATAGTACGTTTGTATGCAGCGCGCATTTTCGCTCTCGGAATAATATTCTCTTAAATAAAACCAGTCAAGTGCGAGTCGGCTTCCTCGCGCAACGAGGGTTCCATACCACACCACCACACAAAATATCAACTTACAAAAAAGTTTTGTTTACCCCGGGACCTTCAGCGCGAGAACGACTCACACTTGGCCTGTTTTTATTATTATTATTTTCTTTATTGTTTTTCCAACAGCTGACGAAACCTTGAAGACCCCCCCCCCCATAATTTGTAGCTTTTTTATTATTATTTGTTATCAAATCCGGTTTTGGATAACTTTTTTTTAAGTTTTCCACGAATTTGTTAAAACATTACATTTATATTAAAGGGTACATTCGCTTGAGAATAAAGATAATTGATAGTTAATGTGATGAGCTTTAAATAGAATTCAAAGCCGACTCAACCGGATGCAAAAGCTATAGGATTAAAGTAGTGTAAAGTGAAGTATCCATAGCTAAGTACTGAGCTTCCGCAAGCAATTAGTTCTAGCCTTGACCGAGTGGTTTGGATGGATCGCGACACGGCTCTTCGTTCAACAATTGTTTTTTTTTCAGCTTCAGGGTTAAGAACATAAATATCCAGGGCATTACTAGTGATATGTGAATATTCTGATAGAATATGTCTGGAAGAAATGTGTAAGTGTGTGTGTGTGTCACATCACACAAGCTATTATTGAGCGTAGGCGATGTCGCAACCTCACTGCAACGACATTGCTACAGTACCGCCGCGACGCTGATTGATCTCAGAAATATAGCGGCGATAACACGGAAGGCGTTACGCAGAATAGAAAACCTACAGGGAGTTGCGTTGTGGGTCTGCTATTGGGCGGTCGCTTGTCGGTTGTCCCATCCCCGGCCTACAGCGGAATTCCAGTGGTGGCTCAGGATATTGTTCTTTTATAAGAACAACCCTTGAAGTCACCAAAATATCTATATAACCGTACAACGTCAAGCACTTTTGCTACAAAAACTCGACATTGGCAAAATCATCTACACCAAGATGGATGCCATAACCTTAAAAATAGAATTGAATAGAAGGCCTACAGCATTGTAAATAAACAAATTAATGTATTATTATTTTTCATATTAAATTGTAAATTCTAAATACCTATTTTATTATCATTTTTCTTTTAAATTGTTATTTGTTATCCATTGAAATCCTGACATTTAATGTAATTTACTAATATACGGTGTAAGATGACATTATGTACTTACTAATAAAAAAATATGGAACTTGTTTTCCGAAATAAATATATGGATACCAATTCCATATATTTATTTCGGAAAACAAGTACCATATTTTTGATTACTAGTAAGTACACACGGCAATGTGGCAGCAATATCGTGAAAATATATTTCCGTCAACGCATAGGCTCAGTGTAATATGGCTCTTAATGTATTCCAAGCCCGTGTGGTTTAGAAACGCCTTCATAGCGGAAAAGCCGATATTCAGATACGTTTTTGTTTGATTTAAGTGTATGTTCGAACTATCGTATGTCCAAATCCATACATTTTCAACCCTAGCCCAACTCAGACTAAACTCACGCTCAAAAGAAGACACTGAATCTCAGCCTCATCATCATCAATATCATAATTATCCTGCTTGGATCCAGGGAAGTATAAATTTCGAGATCAAGGGAGGTGCGTTGTATTCGAAACCGACGGGCATGTATGAAGAGATGTCTAGATGTGAATGAGGCAAAAGAGGCAAGGATCGTAGTTAGTTGGCGCGCCCTGGTCTCTACCTAACCCACTGGGAAAGAGGCGTAACGTTATAGATAGAAAGATAGAAATTGTTTAAGCCAGTCTTCCAATCGCGGCCTAAGTCAAATTTACCCGAAAACGAATAAAATTTAACGGCGGCCAATTTTCGGTTATTTGTTCAACATAACGTTGCCGACCATTGATGGATTGAAACCGAAACACCGCACAATATCGTAAACAACACTCATTCGTATCAACCAACACGCGAACACGGGAAACGTAGCAAAATAATGTTAGATCAAATCGCCAAGAACGCTAACATAGGCGTTTTGACCTTTAAGTTGGTATTTGCTAAATAAAATACAGGCAAGCAAGGGTGTTTTCGAAGTCGTATGACTTTATGAATGAATTATAAGACAATTTCCTAAGTCCACCAATCCAAATTGGGCACGTGACGTGCAGTGGCGTAGCGTGGGTTTCTGCCGCCCGGGGCACAGACTGATTTGGCCGCCCCCATTGTCTTCATCACCTACCCAAAAAATAACGGATTGATCGAAGCGAGCTCGAAATTTTTTAGCACAACTATTCGGGTTGTGATCAGACATCTTTTGGTTTGCATCATTATTCATTACGAATCGGTTGGAGCCAGACGTTTTTACGTACAAAACATGTGCAAAATAACCATTTATTAACATAGTAATTTAAGTGATACTAACAACATATGGATGTAATGTCTGAAATAAATTTTTTTTTTTTTTTTTTTTTTTATATCCTAAGTAAAAGCAATATGGATCGAGCGAAGCAAGCTCTAAATTGTCAACACCATGTCTTGGTCAGAACTCTTTAGGATTATGTGTCGGTACAGTAAATTCAAACAGAAACTTGGAGCGAGCTCGTTTTTTTTCTTCTCTACATATTGGTCATAGACAGAGTAGCTCAAATAATCTATATTTTTCCCGAATTTGCCGCCCCTAATAAAGTGTCGCCTGGGGCATTAGCCCCCTTTGCCCCCTCGCTATGCTATTGGTGTGATAGACTAAAGCACATAGGTTTGCGTGGACGATAGAGCAGATTATCAAACACATATAGAAAACAAAGTGTTGTATAGAATACAATAGGCTAAAGATGGCGAGATAGATAAAATGAGGAAAACATCAGTTTTAGGAAAGTCCTAAACAATTGAAACTGAAGTCGTTGTCCGTATGGCAACTATCTGCGGTGGATGCCGCTATCTCATCCCGTCTAGATAGGTTTTAAATTAATTTGCACATTGCGCTATTTTTAACATTTACTGTGTAATAACTCATGACTGTATTGAGAGGGGAACTTTTCCTACTCCTCCTATCTTCTTTGATTAATTCAGTGCGGGTTCCAAGACAGATTAGAGTCATCCCGCGGGCTCGCTGGACTTCATTGTCTAGTGTTGTGAATTGTCGAGGCTGTCGATCCTGGTTTACAGGAGTTACACCGCTGCAGCGCGCTGGGAATGTGTGGTGGGCCTATGGCCGTTTACATTCCCCGAGAGGGGTCTTGATCTGTTCAGTGAACACCAGTGATAGGAATGAGGACGTCGTCGCCACTTTTAATTTATATATAGACAATGCAGCGTGGGTAGTCCCCTACAAGGTGGACCGATGACCTGGTGCAGGTGCCGTGAACCCGTTGGATGAGGGCAGCGCTGGACCGGTCTTTTTGGCAATCCTTGGGGAGGTCTATGTCCAGCAGACAGCAGAGGACGACTATCGGCCGATATGATGTGACAATACAGGCCTCGAAATTAAGTCATATACCTCGCTGTATTGTCACTCATTGGCCAGTCATGGTGATACAAATCGTACGTAGCATAGCATAAAATAATATGCTCATTGGTCAGAGATATACTGAAAACTCAGAACATTCACATATTTATGAGCTTCGCTCTTGTCGGTGGAGTATTCTCCAATCCTGTCTCTTCTCCGCTAGTGTCTTGATTTTCTTCTTGGGGTCTTCCTCTGCCTCTCTTTCCCTCTTTCTTCCCTTCCAATACGGGTTTAAAGAACTTATCTAGTAGACCGAAAATCATGTTTCTAAAAACCCATTGGTAATACGAGCTGGGGTGGAACCATCCCTCCCTGCTAGTCGTTACAGATCACCACGGTATTATGTGTGAAGTCGTCAATGAATTCTCAAAATCCGAGAGCAAATCTGATTACCTACTAATGAATTGATGAAACAGAATTAATCAAAAATTAAAATGGTCCCAAAAAGAGCGTCGAAAAACCTCGTAAAACCGATGTAAAGGCTGAAAGGGTCACCATCCTTTAATTAAATGGACTAAGTAAAAACATCGCGTCCGTTCGTTCATTAATTCCAATTTACCATCAAGGGATGACATTCAGCGGCCTGGTAGTCCTAGCTACGAAGCAAAGGATTTCGGGTCCGAATCCCGCAACGAAAAATTATTTGTATTTCTATCTATCTAAAACGTCACGCCTCATTTTTATCAATGAGCTAGGCAGACACCAGGTGCTTGTTTCTCTATAGATTGCTGAATTTATACGGTAGTGAAAGGGTGCAAAATCAGGTGCTACAAGCATTGTGGTACTATGTTAACTAGAGAAGCTACCGAGAAGTAATGTTTTGTAACACGCGTTAGGGTGCACGCGCTCTAACCCACTTAGCCTGTGCCAGGCGCTCGTCGCAGCCTGACGCTCCCAGCACGCGCCCCACACTGCTGATCATGGTGCACAGATTTTGTTCGCGTTGTCTGCTCTATACATAATTACTCAATGGCTACAAGGTACACAATGCGACACATCAAGCTATGCGAAACAAACATAAGCTGACCGCGCGACGTTATACCACAGGTTATACATTACCTACGCGCGGACAGCTTATTTTGGTTTTGCGTAGCTTGATGTGTCGCCGTGTGTAGTCCGGCACTTCAAACAACGTTTTGGATTTGACATGATCGCGTTCACACATGCGCAATTGGTGCACACGTGCTTGACATACGTGTAGGCTTGACTTACCACGCATCGTATGAAGATCATCTACATTTCGTTACTTTTGATTGTTCGTTCTGTTATTTAATAAAAAAATTTTAACAAAAAATTAAAACCGACTTCAAAACTAAAAAGGTAAAAATAATAATATTGCAGTCGTTGACTTTTGCATTCGAATCTATAAGAACATTAATTTGTCTTATCGGACTCGGTGTCAAGCCGGTACGATTCGCAACTGGGCTTGCAGTAATTTTGGCTTGGCTTGGCTTGACACCGACTCCAATAAAACAAATTAATGTTCTTATAGATTCGAATGCAAAAGTCAACGACTGCAATATTATTATTTTTACCTTTTTAGTTTTGAAGTCGGTTTTAATTTTTTGTTAAAATTTTTTTATTTCATACTTTTCAGTGTTGAAATCTAGGTGAAATACATTAGTTCGTCTAAGCAGTTATAAATACTTCAATGCAAAGGATACGGTGTACGCTCTACACCTCACTCGATTTAAAAAAATCCAACCCATGTTTCGTACAACATTTCTGTTTTTGGGTTACTGTTATCTGTCTTTATGCCATATTTCGATTCAATAGATGCAAAAATGAGCGAGTTATTGAGGCGGGGTATACAGACAGACAGACAGAATGGACGAAAATATAAGGTTTCCTTGTTTGACTACGGAACCCTTAAAACGACGAACATTTCCGACCGCCATGATCAATTAAATCTATGTGTTTCGGTACCTATATCCATGAAGTTTAAACCATAAAGTTATTATACGTTTAAACACAACAGTATGACCAAGAAGTTTTAAATATATAGGCATATAAAGATTCTTGGTTATGACAGTAAAAAAAAACATAGTTTGACAGTCCCCATCAAAACATTGCTGGAGTGCGATTTTTGAACATCATACGTTCGAATTAGCAGTAGAAAACGAAATATTCATAATCTCCATACTAATTTTGACATTTTCTACCGCTGACTTGAACGTGTGATGTTTAAAAATCGCACTCCTGAAGAGAATCGACAAACAAAAACGTCATCTATGTCACGGACCTGAAAAAAAGACGGGCGTAATATCCTTTTATTATATAAGCGAAGCACCCATGTATTATGTTGTGTTTGCGTAGTAGAAAGAGAAGGTAAGTACTAGAAAGAAGCACGTGTCGTGTCAAACTCACTCATTAAGAGCTGCACATACTCGTAGCAAATTTGCTAGTTAAAAAAGGAGATCGCTACTTATTGCTGCCCTTATCGACGTAACCACTTTTTTGTTTGACGACGGCTGTCTGACTCCGGAGGCAGACATCTAGCTTCATACAAATTGTATAGGATTTTATGACTATCGCTATCTCATACGCGTTTATACTTCACATCTTTCTAGTGTAACATTACGTCCGTATTTTTTTCAAGTCCGTGATCTGTGTACATATTTGTTATTTTGTAGATTTTTTCAACAAGCGCTGAATCAATTTCGTGGGACCACCTCGGAATTATGACCTACCAAACAAAATAAGAATCATCAAAATCAATTCACAAGTGGCGGTGCAATCGCGTAACAAACATACAAAAAAAAAAAACATACGGGTCGAATTGAGAACCTCCTCCTTTTGTTGAAGTCGGTTAAAAATAGTATTCTGTGGCTAATATTAAAATGAAAAGAGATAACTTCAATTGTTTTCTATCAGGCATTCAGCCTTGAAACATTAATTTAACAGGCTGTAATAAAATTTTAGAACATTCATCAAATTATTATCATCCGAAGCAGCTGTCTGAAAATTGCGAAACACTCCAGGTATTTTGCTGCTGTAGATAAAATAAATTCGTTTGCTAAATTTTCTAGACATTTACGATATCATTTTGTAGCTTGCCCTTTTCGAATGAAGCGAATATTTCATAATACATAAAACTCACGACCATATTCCCTTTCGAAGTAACGAGGTGCTCCAGACCATCAACAACTTTCACTATTATGGAGCCAAATCAACATCGAAAAAAAAAACAAAAACAAAACAAACATTTGGGTCGAGTAGCCAGTGACGTTTTCTATGAAACAGCAGATTTTCTTTCGCTAATTCGATGATGGCTCCAAAGTGAATGTTGTTCAGTTTGATGGTCTACAGCACCATGCTGCATGTATGGTATGCCTTGTTTCGTTCTTCTTAAAAAACTGACACTTTTGCTTCGCACTGCAATTCTGCTACTTGCAGTAAAATGAAACAACAGGAAGAAATGGGGTGGTCCATCTTTTCAAGCGTGCAATAATTCCTAGTTCTTCTTCTTATCGTGTGGGCATGCCCTGGTGTACCCTCAGAGTTTTTTTGTAACGACTAATACCACCAGAGATGCCATCCGAAGCACGGAATCATCTTTCTTTTCAGACAATCAGGTGATTCAGCCTGCAATGTCCTAACCAACTGCGGAAAAACGCACAAAGTGACATATCACTAGGTGTCCCCCGTGGGAATCGAACCAACGACCTCCGTATCAAGAGCCCAAGCTCTTAACCATTAGACCACGGAGGCACAGAGGTTCCCGGTATATTATACTAAGTAAATATAAGTTAGACAAAACATTATGATAATGTAGGGATAAAAACAATGTTGGTCAAACTTGTTATACAATAAAAACAAAACTTTATTATGTTTATATTTGTATGGAGGGAAGATGTTATATTCAAGTTTGATACCGCGGCTTTGAAATTTTATTATTTTTCTTTATACAAAATAGTTACTTTAGAATCTTATCTAAGCTTCCAATTACATACATAGTTTACAAGATCTGTAACGTATTATAACTTTACTGGGCAATTTTAAAGAAACAGTGATAGCAGATGTACGAAAGAGATATATGGAGCTAAAATGAGTGGAAGTGTTGGCAGAGGACGCCCTCGTAGGACGTATTCTGATCAAATCAGTTGCGTCCTACAAAAAGGGGAGGTGCGGAGTACTCGAAACCGACGGGCATGTATGAGGAGATGTATGGATGTGAATGAGACAAAAGAGGTATGAGAGGATCATAGTAGATGGCACGCTCTGGTCTCTGCCTACCCCATTGGAAATGAGGCGTGACGTTATAGATCGATAGATTTTGTTTCTGTGATCATCATATTCATTACCTGAAATTATTTCACTATCCAGGGTGTATAGAAAAGTATCATTAACCTTTAAACCACATACTCTGCTCATCAATATTTACAATAAATTACCTAAGGACATTCGAAACTGTAATAGCTACATGGAGTTTAAAAACAAACTTTTGTACCTCATTTACAAGACATTTTACACAATTAAGGAATTTTTTGATGACACTGACCAATATTTCATATAATTTATGTTGACTTTTAAAATTAATACTTCTTATATTTAATCTTGTAGTTATGTAATTATTAATTTTATGCATGATTACGATCTCTCAATGTTTAAAAACTGTTGACATTTTCGAACGTTATTTAATTTTATTGTATATGTAATTTAAATTAGGACTTTGTTTTATTAATGTTATGTACCTAAGTGTTTTTTATTCATATTTTTTATTTTGTATGCCTGTTGGCGGATCTCAGCGGAAATTCTTTATTTATTCAACCTATGTATTACCTGTGATATACAAATAAATAATTTTGATTGATTGATTGATTGATCAAACTGTACAACTTTTAGTATGGGAGCAAACTGGTCAGAACAAAAAAATCTGCCGTCTCATAAATTTTAGTCGAGTAGGCATTGTACCTAGTTTAGGCTAGTATACAGAACGACACTCAAGTAGAGATCTCTTCTTAAGTAAAGATGGACAAGCATGCAAGTATGCGTTGTATGTATTTGCATCGTTTTCTATCTATAATCAAGAAGAGATCTCCACTTGAGTGTCGTTCTGAAATACGAGCCTTAATATGGAACAGCAGATTTTTTTTGGTCCGATGGTTCGCCCATAGTAAAATTTTTTCAGTTTGATGTAAATGTTTAAAGGTTAATGAAACTATTCCTTACACCCTGTATAGGGTCCTTCTCAATATGCTGACACTTTTTAAGGGGATGATCAGGCCGTCAAACTGAACAACTTTTTCTATAGCACCATCATCGAAATCGCGAAAAAACAATCAACCTGTTCCATACAAAACTACTTGAGTCAAATGTATGGGACTGCTTACGAGTATGTTTTCCCTGAATCTATTAAAAAATTTAACTAAGAGTTCTCGCAAATGAACAAAAAAGGTAAGCAAAGCCGCAGGCAAAAAAAAAGAGAAAGAAAATGTAATTATAATTAATTCATTTATGATAAAAGAGAGAGAAAAATCTTTTATTACGGCGCCCGTTAAAAGGGAGCGTTATAAAATGCTAAGTAGCATTTCTGAGAATTACTGAAGGGCAATTAGGAGGGCATTAAACATACATACACTATGCAGGTTGTAATATTAAGAGAATTTTATTCCGAGAGCGAAAATGCGCGCTGCATACAAACGTACTATGGTGATATTTTCAATATTTACCAATTAAAGTCAATGAAATTTTTCAGAAACAATCTAGAAACATATCTCTAAGCTTGTATGGAGTCAGATTTTCGTTAAAATATACTGTTTCAATGCTGGGATTAATTTAAGATTTAAATGGAAATCTTTGAGGCACTGTAACTTGAAAACTATACATTTAAACGAAAATCTGACTCCATACAAGCATAGAAATTTGTTTCTTGATTGTTTCTGCAAAATTTCATTTACTTAAATTGGTTAGTATTGAAAATATCACCATAGTACGTTTGTATGCAGCGCGCATTTGCGCTCTCATCTCGGAATAAACTTCTCTTAAAGCAACAATTTCGAAAATGGATGCAGATCTCCTATTTCCCGGCTCACCGAAACGTAAAATATTACAGAAACCTACTATAAACGTCAAGCCGTCGACATCGCAAAGAAAATGCTTACAACGAGAAAAACATATAAAAAATACTTATTCACTGACTCGAAAGATGTACAAATGTCGAATATATCGCGTAGGCTTTTGATTAGTATTGAAGTACAATTCATTTTAATTCAATAGGCATGAATAACAAACTATAATAAGTAGGTATATGAAATAATTTTAATTGTATTTCTAGATGTAAGTTTTGCAGTGCCCTAGCAGGGTCCATGTGTACTGGTATCAATGTTATGTAACATCTTTTAAACCCATGGTTGCAATAAATTATATGACTATGACTATGACTATGACTATGATCGACAGGAATGTTGTAAAAATAATCGAATGTAAAATGGAAGAAGGTTCCAAATTTCTCAGGGAATATATTTTTACATTTTATTGTCCCATTCGGGTGGAAAGATAATTGATTGCCACCTGGAAAGATCCCGAGACCTATCTTCAATATTTACAAGTTTCTTCATACGTTCTTAATGTTTTTGGGTATATTTTTTAGGCACAAGGGATTTAGATGGGGAAGAAGATCGATTTAGGATTTAGGTTTTTAGCATAGCATATGATCAAGGCTATATTCCCCGAGGGGTTGTCAGAGATATTCTGAAAACTCTGAACATCCACGTTTCACTAGTAGTACCGAAAACTGCAGTATCGGTAGTAGCAGTAATAGGTACGACTCAAATGTATGGGACAGCTGATTTCTTTTTTCGCTATTTCGAAGTTGGCTCCATAGTGAAAGTTGTTCAGTTTGATGAGTAGAATACATGCTATAGTTACTCGCAGTCATAAAACATTTACCCGTATATCGACACAATCGGAACTCGATAAACGTGCAATCACTTTGACACATTAAGCCCCACTTGCGACAACCTGGGTTAGCAATAAACTCTAGGTTAACTTGGTAACCCATGATTTTTTGTATAGAAAAACAACTGAAAGAGCTATTTTATCCGGAGTTAATTGCTAACCCGTGGTTGGCGCAAGTGGGGCTAAAAGTGCTACCAAAATTCCGGACTCTGCGTATCTGTATATTTTCGCAGTAATAAGAATTCCAGTGTAAAAGCCCCCTTAGGTCAATGTCAAACGCCTTTGTAGTCTTGAAGAGAAGGAGAAAAAAAGATCAAGTGGAGCGATCGCAGCCTGTTTTTTTTCCGCCTACGAAAGAATAGCGTCAGCATATTACGTATTATGATGAGATTCGTTTACTTCAGTAATCGCAAATTAGATTATGTTGACGTATTCATATCCGGAAGAGTAAGGCTGATACCTAGGACCTTTAAAAGGTTTTCCGAAAATAAAGAGTCAGTATTTTTTCTCTACTTTTAGATGTGAATAAGTTTGAAAATAAAACAGGTCAAATTAGAGTCGCGCTAAGGACTCTCCTTGCGGTAGCATTTCCCCTCTGCCACGGTATAAGATCACATTCAATTTTATACCTTACTAGTGTTTTCCCGCGACTTCGTCCGCACAAATTATATACCAGATTTTAAGTCAGATCATAAGCTATCAAACAAAAAAAGTTTCATCTAAATCGGTTCAGTAGTTTTTGCGTGATGCGCGAACAAACAAACAAACACACTATTTTGTCAATAGATGGCGCTGCACGTCATTTAAATCGCGCTATCGATTGTCATTTGAATTTATATGAAGTGAACCGCAACTTTTTTGTTCCTTATGGTTTTACGGTTATATAATAGTTAAGACAGCCTATAATTGCGAGACAATAATTTCGAACTTAGAACGTTTGGGTTTGGGGTTCATACGAGACTACTTTTAATGTTTTTTAACATTCAAAATTAGAATCTAAAGTTATGGGGAATAAAATCCAAAGTTACGGATTGCATGTTACCTCGCCCCCCGCAAAAAGTGGCAGAAATGTTTGTTAGTAGAATTACACGCGTTACCAGTCCTCATATAAGTAGTCAAAGCATCAAACTGAACAACTTGATGCTTTGACTACTTTTACTATGGGAGCACAACTGTCAGAACAAAAAAAACTCTGCTGTCTCATACATTTGAGTCATGTAGGCATTGCAGTTTAGTATGGAACAGCAGATGTTTGCGCTGACAGGTTTACTCCCATAGTAAAATTTGTTCAGCTTGGCGGTTAGAGTATGTGGTTTGAAGGTTAAAGATACTTTTCCTTACACCCTATACAATTAAACTTCGTTTATATGGAATGCGCTATCGGATCTATCCTCTTAACAAGAGACTGCTTTATTTCAATTTCAGGTCAATGACAAATCCTTTTAACGTTCGATTCTACGGCAAGAGAAAAGACAGTAATTTTAATGACAAATTCCTATTGTATTGGATTTCTATTGTTGCAGAAATTCTTTGATTGTTATCGTGTTACATACAACAAGTGAAGATGAAATAAAAGCTTTCAGAAAGGAAATTAAGTAGAAAATATTCATCCGTATGATGCCTTTAGGCCTTCTTTCGTATGACGACCGGTGCTTTTGCGGTAGGGTGCTTTCAATTTATCTCTGGAGTTACCTTACTAATAGCCAAGCTTTTCTTATTCCTATATCCCGTTTGCAATAGAGGGGAGTTGGATACTCGTATCTACCTTTCGTACTATAGTCCAATCATTTTACAGTTTCCTTGTTACTCCAGTAAAGTTACGGGTCGCTTGTATGGCGAATGTAAATAATTTATAATGGCCGGTTTTTTTCTTTCATATTTTAGATTATAATTCTAGTTACCATTTAGATTGAAAATCCCCCTAAAAATTTTATTAAATAATTAAGCAAAGTAAAAAAAATCATGTAAAATTGGAAAAAAATAGTATATACAATTTTTTTATGCCATTTGTTAAATTCATTTGTATTCGTTTATATTACAAGTAAATCCAACGAAATATCACCCCGGAACCTTCGTTTTTAAATATGTTGAAATTACGAAAAAAATAATTTTAGTAAAAAATTTACACAGTTTATGTAAACTAAGAACCTAAAACAAACAATAAAAATGAAAAAAGAAAGAAATCTGACACTATAAATAAAAAATTTACATTTTAGTACTAAAAACTAAAAATTCGAAATTTAGTGGGATTCGTTAATAAAGCATCTTAATATCATTTGTAGAAACGATCTAGCAAAAAAAATTGCTTATTATAAATTATTTCCTTTCGACTCGTATTTTTACTGTATGGACACCCTAACAATAATTCATCTATCGCTGAAACTTTGCAGTGTGATAAAGTAAATTATACAGATTACGGTTGACAAATAATCTAGGTTCAATTTTTTTCCGGTTCTAGATTATTTGTCAACCGTAATCTGTATACTTTACTTTATCACACTGCAAAGTTTCAGCGATAGAAGAATTATTGTTAGGGTCAAACCCTAAAATGATTGGACTACTATTCCTATCTTCTTTGATAAAATTCATTGCGGGTTCCAAGATACATTAGAGTCATCCCGGCTCGTTGGATTTCATTGTCTAGTCTAGTGTTATGAGTGGTCAAAGCTGTTGATTCTGGTTTTCAACAGTTACTCATAGTAATGTTCCGGCCAGGTGTCAACCCGTCGCCGTCAGCCCCACACAGCACAGTCTGTAGTGAACCTGCCTGCTGTGCCGAGGGTCGCGGGTTCGAATCCCGTAAGGGACAAATATTTGTATGATGAATATGAATATTTGTACCCGAGTCATGGATGTTTGTATCTATATGTGTATTCTATATCGTTGTCTAGTTGTCATGGATACAAGTCCAGGCTAGATTCTGGAACTTTAAATGTGACTAGATAATTTGTGTGATACTGTACAAGATATTTATTTATTTATTTATTTAATGGTAACGTTAAAAGTTAAAAAAAAAAGTCATCGCCCACTGGTAAACATAGTCCTCCGAAGGCACGCCACAAAATTATCCTCGGCCTTCCTCTTTCAGTCCCTACCAGCTAGCTGTCTCAGGTTTTCGGTTCAGTAAAACATACCACAAATTGTGTTTTTGGTGTAAGGGATAGCCCCGCAGACTGAAACGGTGAACTCAGACCATCAAACTGAACAACTTTCACTATGGAATGGAACCTACCTCAGGAACAACGAAAAAAAACAGCTGTTTCGTACATTCGAGTGGTGTATGTAGATCAGTTTTGTATGAAACAGCTGATTTCTTTTTGCTTTTCCTGAGGTAGGCGCCATAGTGAAAGTTGTTCAGTTTGATGGTCTGACTTCACCGTTTCAGTCTGCGGACGGCTGTAACTTACACCTTGTATCTCATATTGTAGTCGGAGCAAACAGATCTACGTTCTACGAGTACAATAAGTTTTATTCAAATCAAAGACGAAGTAGTTCTAAAAATAAATATTATTTTTTGTTATGTTTACAAAGAAGTCTCCGACATTTTCCTATTTTTTGTTATTGTAAGCATTCCTTCTATTTTCTTTTTAACAAGAGTCGCTTCTCGCTTGACCTTTCTACTGTGACATCTGAAAACAATTTGTGGAACATATTTTTATGAATTGTTGAGTAACTACCTACGCTACTCTAAGCTGTCATTTTAAAAACAATATTTTGTGCAAAACAATTTCTCACAAACATTTATTTGAAATTCTAAGTAGTTTCTTAGATTTCGAGTTCCGATTCATTTCTGCACTTTATGCTAAGATCAAAATAAAATTAATGGATAGGCATTGACCTCTTATATAACAGAAGTAGACACACAATTTACAGAAAAAAGGCTAGTGATTGAAAACTTTTTGCAGAAGTTTAAAAGGTATTATCAATTCCGACACAAAAATTAGCTAAGATTTTGTATGAGACTGTGAGTCTATAGTATTTCTGGTCAATGTGGATAGGCCTAAAGCGCGGTAAGTTGAAGCACACTACTGGTGCACTTGGTCCATACAAACAAGCGCCATTATCTGTCAAATCTAGGGCACTTACATACAAATTTGAAGTATACCGTTCATTTGTTTTGCCTCATTTTTCTGGTTTGAAATGTTCGCGTAAGGCGTTCCTTTAATTTTATTTTGATCTATTGTACCAAAATGTGCACAGGAACATGAAGAATGGCGCAGTAAAAGGGAGGCCTATGCCCAGCAGTGGGTCGATGTGGGATGATTTGATTTATCGATGTACGAAAATCTCGAAAAGTAATAGGTACTAATACCACAGCGTAACTATACGGGGTGTAAGTGACAGCCTAGCAAATACTGAAACGGTGAACTCAGACCATCAAACTGAACAACTATCACTATAGACTTTCCTCAGGGAAAACAAAAAAAAATCAGCCGTCCCATACATTTGAGTCGGGTAGGTACAGCAGTTTTGTATGGGACAGCTGATTTTTTTTCGCGTTTTCTGAGGTAAGTCTATAGTGTTGTTCAGTTTGATGGTCTGAGTTCACCGTTTCAGTATTTGCTAGGCTGTCACTTACATCCTGTATTAGTTCATTTATAGTTATGATGTGCTAATAAGTTATGAATTTATGATAGGAGACTTCGTAGATCTAATGGAGGACAGTTTAAAGACAATTCCGACCATTGAGTGCAATTGAACTCGCAATCAGGACCCATTTGTGAATTACGCATGTCGTCGGTATTACTGATAGCTCGCTTGTTATCTTAATAACTATTATAAAACCGTAAAATCATGACGAATAAAAAAGTAGCTGTTCACTTCATATAAACTCAAATAACACCCGATAGCGCAATTTAAATGTCGTGCAGCACCATCTATTGACAATATTGTTTGTTTGTTCGCGCATCACGCAAAAACTACCTACTGAACCTATTTTGATGAAACTTTTTTGTTTGATAGCTTATGATCTGACTTAAAATCTGGTATATAATTTGTGCGGTCGAAGTCGCGGGAAAACACTAGTTATTATTTATAAGCATTATATTACAATTAAACGGATTCTTACTGCGATCATAATTATTGGAGTTCCCGATACTGAGAACTCTATAAAGCCTCATTAACATGTTAGTTTTTAATAGAACCGCGAATCAAAATGATTACAGAACTTTTTAATTGTTTTTCTTACGTATTGTACGTTATACCAACTGCTCTCAACTCTCAATCAGTGAAGGGAGACCTGCATACGCTGAAGAAGGAACTTGATGCGTATGTGAAGTCTGCGAACCGAAGCCGCATTGGGCACGCGTTGTGGACTAAAGCCTATACACCCTACTTGAGGGTAGGCCTGTGCCCTGCTGTGGGACGAATAACAGGCTGGTGATGATGACCGTTCAAGTTTTGTTTAGTTTTGTTGTTATAATAACAATGATTAGAATTTTTTTCATAAGTAGGTACTATTTTGATAGAATAGCTCTCCAGACTTATGTGAAAATAACCTTGCTGAATTTTCAAACATAATTTTGCAGAAATAGACGAAAAACTAATAATTTCCGAAGCTTGCACTTTAATATAGTACCTACAAGCGTTTATTGCATTCGTTTATCCATTGAATAAAATCATAAGGGGTTAATTTGGATTTCATTAATGTTATATTATAAACCATGATAAACAGTTCAAAATCTTGAAAATACCAAATTAATAAACCCAATGATTAATTCGTAACCATTTCCGCTACGCCGCGCCGTAGCCAAATTAAAAAACGCCTTTTCTTCAAACTTACATATCCCACAATACAAAATATGACCACTATTAAACATTCAAACACAAATCAAATTCACTTTAACACACACAAACAGTTTACTGTCACAAATAAACAATTACCGGAATGTGTATCGTAATTTATCGTACTGTTTAATCGTAGTTTTTATCGTAATATCGGTGATGTCGCGGCGTACGTCCGTCTGTCGGGCGAGCGACTCGGGTACTTCAGAGCTTTCAGTTTCAGCTGACGAAGGGCGGGCTTACAGTCGGGCGGTAAAGTGATTTCGGTTACACAACTTGTGTGAGCGCGGGCGGTTCATAATACGTAATAATTCAGAAACGTAATATTCATGATCTAAAATTGTGAAAGAAATATGTTGATAATTTGTATGTTTATTAAGTTATCAACATATTCCTTTCACAATTTTAGAGTTTAAAGTAGTTAAATCTTTTTAAAATAATGGTAACAAACTGAATTGTAAAAAATAAAAATTGATTGAAAGTGGCATGCTGCGAAAGATTTTTATGCGTCGATTCCGAAACATTATTTCTATAAATATTTTTTGAATTGTCGTTTTTATATTCGTTGCAAAATAAAACGAACTATTGTTAAGTTGCACGAAAACCGCGCGTTCTAAACTATTATAAAACTGTAACTGAAGTGTGTCTGTACATTGAAGATATTTACAAAAAAAAAAAGATAACGATATGGTTTTTAGGTATCCCTGACTCGAAATCAACTTTTTTTGAAAATTTGTTCGTCTGTTTGTGTGTTTGTTTGTTTGTTTGTTCGCGCATCACGCGAAAACTACTGAACCGATTTTGATGAAACTTTTTTTGTTTGTTAGCTTATGATCTGACTTAAAATCTGGTATATAATTTGTGCGGACGAAGTCGCGGGTAAACACCAGTAATAAATAATTGTATAACATAATGTAACACTTTTGATATAGACTGTACAATCGGTTACGAAAGTTCCTAGCGTTTTGTTCGGCCGTTTTTATACTTCATCCTTAGAATTCCGTCATAATTTTGTATTCTCAATCGCTCGCGTTGCTTCAATCAATTATGTCAATCTTAATCGACCTTTATTATAGGAAAATGTATACAAGCTTCTGCTGACGCTTCAACCTATGGAAATCGTTCGAGATATAAGGTTCTTTTCTATGATACAACTGTATACACTTACGCCACGTAGGAACTGGGGCGGAAAATAATAATTTCCTCATTATAATAATATATTTTTAGGGTTACGTACCCAAAGGGTGAAAACGGGACCCTATTACTAAGCCTATGTTGTCCTTCCGTTAGTCCGTCTGTCTGTCTGTCCTACCTATTTAGGGCTGTAACTTTTGAACCCAACCGCGTAACAGAAAGATTGTTGAAATTTTCACAGAATGTGCGTTATTGTGGATTTATTAACAAATAATAAAAATTTCAAAAATCTAACGGGGGGTTCTCAACAAGAAACTAGTTTTTATCAAAGTGTTTTTCTTCTCGCTCTATCGTAAAAACGGTAATAAATACAAGCGTCAAACTTGGTGTGATTATAGAATAAACTCTACAGTATAAAAACAAATAATAAAAACCGGCCAAGTGTGAGTCGATCTCGTGTTAAAGGACACGGGGATTTTTTTTATTTTTGTAATTGTTTTTTATGTTATGTGGTGGCGTGGTACGGAACCCTCAATGCGCGACTAGCCCGACTCGCACATGACCGTTTTTTTTTTTGTAAGGTTTACGGTTCCACTATAATTTTGTTGTCGAAGCTTGTAGCGGATATAGATAAATTTGTCGAGGCCTGCGGTGCGGATTAGATTTTTTTGGTCTTAGATTATCAAGATAGACAGTCAAAGCAACGAAAGCGTCGAAAAAAATAGGAACCAGTACTGGTTCCAAAACCCTATACATATACACGCACACATACATTATTTGTATGGCGCCTCACGCACACCAACCTAAGAAAGTTAGCCCCTTTTGTTTTATACGGAACAAGTGTGGGCTCATTCTAGACATATACTTTTTCAAAGTTTTTGGTATATTGTTTTTAATTTGAATAAATTATTGTTGACTTTTATAAAGTAAATCGTAAACTAGAGCGTTTTGAAAAGCACGTAAAAATAGCAGGAAGTAAATGTCACTATAAAAGAAAATATCAAGTGGTTTGCATTGATTGTGGTTTGACATTCAATCAAAATGGTATGTCGTCGGAAATCAGGTTAAAATCGTTTGTATTTGTTAACCTTAGCTATAGATAGGGTGAACAATCACTCGTTAATGTCACCGAGTAGGTTACGTTTTGAATTATTTTAATTGATATAACTCGCTACAATACAGGTTGTAAGGAAAATGGAAAAGTATCATTAACCCTTAGATTATCAAGATAGACAGTCAAAGCCACGAAAGCGTCGAAAAAAATAGGAACCAGTACTGGTTCCAAAACCCTATACATATACACGCACACATACATAATTAGTATGGCGCCTCACGCACACCAACCTAAGAAAGTTAGCCCCTTTTGTTTTATACGGAACAAGTGTGAGGCTCATTCTAGACATATACTTTTTCTAAGCATTAACCTTTAAACCACTTTGACTATTTATTATAAGGACTCGCCTTGCGGTAGCATTTCCCCTCTGTCACGGTATAAGACCAATTGATCATGTGCATTAACATTAAATTTTATACCTTATCACTAAACGTGACAGCCTATAATTGCGAAACAATAATTTCGAACTTAGAACGTTTGGGGTTCACACGAGACTACTTTTATGATTTTTAACATTTAATTGATTGATTGATTTGATTTGATTGATTGATTTTTAACATTTAAAATTAGAATCTAAAGTTACGGTGAATAAAATCCAAAGTTGCATGTTACCTCGCCCCCCGCAAAAAGTGGCAGAAATGTTTGTTAGTAGAATTACACGCGTTACCAGTCCTCATATAAGTAGTCAAAGTTAAACCACATACTCTACTCATCAATCTGAACTATTGGACCAAACTTGTCAGCACTAAAAAAAGCTGTTCCATACTAAACTGCAGCGCCTACTCGACGCAAATGTATAGAACAACAGATTTCTTTTTGTTCCATCAATTTGGCTCCCATAGTAAAAGTTGTTCAGTTTGATGGGTAGAGTATGTGGTTCACAGGTTAATTATACTTTTCTAAAAACCCTGATACTTTAGTAAGTATCCGGACCGGAAAACCGGACTGCAACAAAGACGGAGGCACGTCGCGATTTTTGTAGTTTCCTCGGAGTTGATATTGTATCCCTTTTTATCTCGGGAGCTGGTAATACTGCGTAAATGAGATACTATTTTTCGATCTCTACTGGCTGAATAGCTGGCCGGCTAGAGAAAATCCTTGACAACACCAAGACCTAATATAATATAAGAAGCACGTTGATACAATTTTCTCCCCTCCGGAAGGAAAGCTTCAATTTTCGTCCCGCTGCGCTAAACGAAGTTGCCGCTTTCCACCTCCGTCTAGGAGAAAAATAGTATACTAACCTCGGACAGTACATAAGAAAGCCTCAGATCACATGTTTGACTTGAGATCTGAGACCTTTCTTACTTTCCTGTCCTCGGTGTGTAATCTACTATTTCTCCCCCCCGGACGGAAAGCTTCAATTTTCGTCCCGCTGCGCTAAACGAAGTTGCCGCTTTCCACCTCCGTCTAGGAGAAAAATAGTATACTAACCTCGGACAGTAAATAAGAAAGCCTCAGATCACATGTTTGTTGACCTCGGCTTGGTCAACAATTACATGAGATCTGAGACCTTTCTTACTTTCCTGGCCTCGGTGTGTAATCTACTATAGCAAAACCAAGACCATAATAAAAGTATAAGAAGAACGTTAATACAAGTAAAAGGTACAATAAAGGCACTGACCTTGAGCTTGAGCTGGTGTGAGAGTGTTCTCCCAGGGCTGCTCGTCTTCTATCTTACGGAAACTTCGCTCCACTGCAACAATACACATTATATTAGAAAAAAACTGTTTAATACTCGCCATGGAACTCGAGACAAGGTGCTACAAAACATGCTAGTAATCAGTGTTACCAGATGAAAATTTTATACTACCGTGTTGATGTGTTAAAAATATTATACCGTGTCTAAATTTGAAAATACCGCGCAAAAGTTTGAAAAGCACCGTGTAAATAATCTAAATACAAGAAAAAACACCATAAAACTTCAATACTTTTATTCAAATTGTATGAGAATTGTTTATTTCAAATTGTACCTACATGTTCTTATTTTAGATGATCAGATAATTTTAATCATGTAAAATAAGAACTTCTTGTTCATAAATTGCTGCAGTCATTTTTGACAACAATATTTCCTTAGTAGGCATCGACCTAGAACTATGGACACAGGGTCTGGTACAAAATTCTCGATAAAAGTGTCCCTAAATAACCTTATAAAAAAGTAGGTATGCATAGTAATGTAAACAAACTGAAAACATTGCAATTGAAATCGTATGGAGCTAGTCACATAACACCATATGCAGCTTCGACTGGAGGTGAAAATGAACATCAAACATGACAGACGTAATGGCGGACGCGATGACAGATAATCAATAAATAAAATAAAAATTAAATATTATAAAAACTAAATGATACTTCTAAATGCTTCTAAATGATAAAATAATAGTTTGTGTACTGAAAATAGGATACACCATCACATTTTTTCACTTTTCTTTGGTAGTTTTTACATGTTTTTACAACACAGACCGCCATCATGAACTCGCGCGTGCTCGGACGATCAAACAAAGACTGGCAGAGACGTCACTCTCTTTTTGAATTTTAACCTTCTTTTGATTCGGACACTTTTGAGCGTGGACCCATCTTCCATAGTGTTCTAATTCAATGTCTATACTCTACAAATCGACTCGAGCTAAAATATGTATGGGATATCAGTTTTTCTTTTTCGCGATTTCGATGTTGGTCCCATAGAGAAAGTTGTTCAGTTTGACGGTCTAAACAACCCCCTTAAGAGTTTTAAAAATGTATTCTTACTTATGTAACACCCTGTATAAAATGTCGTTTTTCTCCCCTCCGGACGGAAATCGTCCATTTTCGTCCCGCTGCGCTAAACGAAGTTGTCGCTTTCCACCTCCGTCGAGGAGAAAAATAGTATGCTAACCTCGTGCAGTAAATAAGAAAGTCTCAGATCACATGTTTGTTGACCGAGGTGAGATCTGAGACCTTTCTTACTTTCCTGCCCTCGGTGGTGTGTACTATAACATAATTTACGAATAAACAATACTAACTGTTGAGAAAGTTGGCGGTGCCCGACGCCTTTCTTGATTTCTTATCGTTCGATTCTTGACCTGAAACAACATTCCAATGTTTAGCACTCAAAAGTTTCTACAACATATTCTTTAACGACCTGGAGCATAGGCCCACCACCATTTCCCACCGCTGTCATCATTATCATCACAGCCTATAATGTCCCACTGCAGGGCACAGGCCTACCCTCAGGGACGGTGTATGGTTAAGGTTTAAATTTAAACGATACGCCAAGTTCCCACAACTCGAAAGGTTCGGAAGAGTCCGCAAAAGGTCCCCATCTGTCCAAAAATTCCGTATGCAGGTTTCCTCACGATGATTTCCTTCACCGTTTGAGAGCAGGCGTTAATTTCGTACATAAGTTAGAAAAACTCATTGGTATGTGCATAGCATGTCATCCGTGCGGATTCGAATCTAGACCTCAAGATTGAGTTTCCATAGCTGCCGCCAACGCACCGCCACTCTTATATGATACTAGTGTTTACCCGCGACATCGTCCGCACAAATTATATACTAGATTTTAAGTCAGATCATAAGCTATCAAATAAAAAAAGTTTCATCAAAATCGGTTCAGTAGTTTTTGCGTGATGCGCGAACAAACACACAAACAAAAAGACAGACAAAATTTCTAAAAAGGTTGATTTCGAGTCAGGGATAAATAAAAACCATATCGTAATCTTTTTTTTGTAAATATTAAAAAAGGTTGGGAAACTCTGGTTTAGATGGTTTACTTTATGATATTTATCATAACATTTAATACTCAAAGATAGTAAAGATAACTCACTGTTTGGTTGATGGTGTATTCTCTCCATGAATTTAGAAATGCGGTTATTGTGATGCTCTCCGTCCAGACAGCATCCTTCTTCGACGGCGCGGGCGCAGCCTCGGTGCACTCTGAGGTCGCAGTCTGCGTGAACAAGTCATTTTAATTTGTATCGTTTTAAAACATTAAGTAGAATCAGGCCTCGAGTGAAAAATACCAACGCAACTAATAGGCATGAAGCTCGGGATAGCAATATTTTATCTTACTCTTACACGCCAAGTGAAAGAGAGATAGTAAGTGCGTGTGTTGGTTGTGTTGCCATGTTAATTCTACAAGTTGGGATCGAACCTGTGATATAATGTACAGGGTCCTTCTTAATATGCTTACACTTTTTAAGGGGATGATCAGATCGTTAAATTAAACAATTTTCTCTATGGCACCAACATCACAGTATACAAAAAAAAAAACAGTTGTTCCATACAAAACTGCAAACCTACTGGAGTCAAATGCATGGAATGGAATAGCTGATATTTTTTTTGCGATTTCGATGTTGGTCCAATGGTGAAAGTTTTTGAGTTTGTTTTCCCCTTATAAAAGTGTCAGCATATTAAGAAGGATCCTGTTTAAAAAATAAAAGATAATATTATTGTATACCTGTGCAGACGTAGGCCTGAGGCGCGAGGCCCCAGATGACGTGGTCGCAGTGGTGGCAGTGACCCACCGACGTTAGAGCCTGCAGCTGTAGGTGGTGACCTCGAACTACAAACTGACAGAAACATATACCTATATCAAATAAGATAGACATGGAGAAAAGATAAGGCAAACAAAAAGATGACAAATTGGCATGTTACGGATCCCATTGTTGTTTTTGTTTATTTAGTCTTAGTTTGACGAAGCTTGCATGCGGATAACTTTTGTTTTTTTAGAATAATGCCTTTGACGAATTATGCTGTGGATGCGTCGATTATGTTTTGACGAAGCCTACGGTGCTGACATTTTGTAAATTTTGTAGTTTTTTTTATTTTTTCTTAAATAAACTATTGATAGAATATGCAGGGTGAAATTGATATCATCCTTGAACCCATCAAACTGAACAACTTTTACTATGGGAGCAAACCGATCGGAGCAAAAAAAAATCTGCTGTTGCAAACATTTGAGTCGAGTAGGAATTGCAGTTTAGTATGGAACAGCAGATTTTTTTTTCTCCTATTGGTTTGCTCCCATAGTAAAAATAGTTCAGTTTGATGGGTAGACTCTTAGTTTTATACGTTTTATAGGATTCTAATGATATCAATTTGGCCCTGTAGATATAAGATGATGATATACGTACAGGTTGTGGATGTTGTTTGGAGAGCTGCTTCAGCCGCTGCTTGTATAATTTGTCTCGCTGAAGGAAAGCGCCCCGGGCGCCGCCGACTGCCGCCGCCACCGACGCTGGTCTGTATCCAATACGTTTATTATTTAGTTTAATTCAATAATATTCTCCTACATCGATACAATCCAAGTCCCTTCGACTATTCAAAAGTGCTACCAAATTCCGGTCTCTCGTGGTATAATATGTTCGTGGCCCAAGAGTATGCGCCCCAAACTCTAAATGCTTAAAAGTCTTTTAGAGTAAACTATTTGGACGTCCCACGTCAAAAACTTGGCCACTTTTTTGCATTGTACAGTCAGAATCAGAGAAACCTTGACCCCTCTGTCTTAATCTTTATAAGCGCAAGGGGGTTCGATTTCTCTGATGCTGACCGTACTTATCGATTATCGATATTATTACAATCTATGATTATAAAATTTTAAATTTGGCGTGGATGTACACACGGCGACACATCTAGCTACGCAAAACCAAAATAAGCTGGCTGCGCGACGTTATACGTTATTCACCCTACGCGCGGCCAGCTTATATTGGTTATGCGTAGCTTGATGTGTCGCCGTGTGTACATCCACGCCAAATTTAAAATTTATAATAAGCTACGCAAAACCAAAATAAGCTGGCCGCGCGACGTTATACGTTATTCACCCTACGCGCGGCCAGCTTATATTGGTTATGCGTAGCTTGATGTGTCGCCGTGTGTACATCCACGCCAAATTTAAAATTTATAATCATAGATTGGATATTTTAAAAAAATGATTAATTGGGGAGGTTTAGAATACGTAATGGAATGCATTAAGGCCATATTTAGATTTTTGTCTGTACATCTGTTTATCTATTTTTTTGTGCAAGCATCACTTAAAAACTACTCAACCGATTTGGATGGTGTTTTCACAGAACTTCTGCCGCTATAAAATAATCAAGCATAATAAAGGAGACATAAAGGTGCCACTCAAAATAAGTCCTCCACGGCGTTCAAAATGGCACCCTTGGATTAGGGAATACGTCGACGCCGAAACTCAATTAACGATGATCGAAATTAAATTAATGAATAGCCTACTTTGGAGGTTTCTTCTTCTTATTCTTAGGCGACTGCCACCAATGTCTCCTCACTTCGCGCGCCGCCACCTCACTTATCTCCGTCAAATTAACCATCACATTCAATATCACTATACGCCCCTTTATAAACACATCGATTGTCCTTATACGACACCTCGTTAACTAGCGCTTAAAATTGTGTTTTACACGATACTTTAGGTTTTAGAAACTAAAATTAACTGTTTCGATGCTTTTAAAACACTGGAAGTGTTTCAATATAATTATTACAGGAAAAGAGTACAGGAAAATATGACATGCATATTACATTATGATAATTGTTTTCCTCTATCGTTTCCGATGCTAAATAATACTGTCATATTGAAGCGAATATACAACACTCGTTTTTTAATTACTAACAAAATGTTAAAGTTGTATGCAGACGAAGAAACTTTCCCTAAGGAATATGGGTCGAAAACGAGAAAATTTTTCGGACAGCCGATCGATTTTCTATGGGAGGTCCAAACATTTTTTTGCTTGCGTTTCCGCCAAGGAACCCGAACTAAATTGAATGTTGTGACAGTCGCCCCCCCCTTGCGCCCCCCACTACCCGCTGTACATACCTGCAGTGCAGACAGAGCGCGGCGGCGATGAGGGCGGCGAGCAGCGCGTTGTGGCCGTCGTGCGCCCCCCCGCGCGCCCCACATGCGCCCCCCACTACCCGCTGTACATACCTGCAGTGCAGACAGAGCGCGGCGGCGATGAGGGCGGCGAGCAGCGCGTTGTGGCCGTCGTGCGCCCCCCCGCGCGCCCCACATGCGCCCCCCACTACCCGCTGTACATACCTGCAGTGCAGACAGAGCGCGGCGGCGATGAGGGCGGCGAGCAGCGCGTTGTGGCCGTCGTGCGCCCCCCCGCGCGCCCCACATGCGCCCCCCACGCCCCCACCCGCAGAGATGCTACCAAGTCGTGCGCACATCAGCCGCTCCACTACTACTTGCTCCTGTACAACATAAAGATAAGGGGGTTATGAGGTTATAATTATATGAAACGATTGTATGTAAAGTCATCGAAATGTGGATGAGGTTTATAAAAAGGGCTCTTTCAGCCGTACACACAATGCCATAGACAATTGTAGATGCCATTTCGGAAATCAAAAATGTTATAAAGAGTGCAGAGCTGTGGTTTAACTTGCAACTCTGTAATTTGCTGGGTCAACTCTTAGTAGATGTTGTTTATCAGAACGTACCTGTGCTTTATCCACGTCGCACTTCTCAATGACCGAGTCCTCCGGCCCATACAGTGTTCCGAGGCCCACTTGCCTCTTAACTTGGAACTCTGTCAACTGCTGCGTCAACTCTTAGTAGATGTTGTTTATCAGAACGTACCTGTGCTTTATCCACGTCGCACTTCTCAATGACCGAGTCCTCCGGCCCGTACAGCGTTCCGAGGCCCACTTGCCTCTTAACTTGGAACTCTGTCAACTGCTGCGTCAACTCTTAGTAGATGTTGTTTATCAGAACGTACCTGTGCTTTATCCACGTCGCACTTCTCAATGACCGAGTCCTCCGGCCCGTACAGCGTTCCGAGGCCCACTTGCCTCTTAACTTGGAACTCTGTCAACTGCTGCGTCAACTCTTCCTTCGCTTTCTGACGCGCTTTCCTGAACACGTTCCGCAGGAGTTCTTCTTTGTCGTGCTCTGAGGAATTGAGCAAGCATTTAGTACTGAAGTCGTTCAGATTTATAATCTAGCAAGTGTCTGTGTTAGTGCTATTCGAAATCGGACACCACAAGACCAGATATTTTAGATTTACAAAAGTAAAAAGAAACATTTGAAACTTTTAAGGTGTTGTTTAGAACATCAAACTGAACAACTTTGACTATGGGACCAACATCGAAATCGCGAAAAAAAATCAGCTGTCCCGTACATTTAGCTCGAGTAGATTTGTAATTTAGTTAACATCCGTTTTTTTCGCGATTTCGATATTGGTCCCTTAGTGAAAGTTGTTCAGTTTGATGGTCTAAAGGGGTGGCCCTAAATGTTTATTTGTATTATTATAACACCTTGTATAAACAATGTACATACCGTTAACTAAGACATGTTCTATCTCGTTAGCCATGTTCTCATCGACTCCGTTTAGTTGTAACACCTGAAACAATAGTTATTTAATTAACTTTTTATTTAATACAATGAGATGAGACCGGGTGTTGAGGCGATCCTTTGTACCAATCTTTCACCAATAGTACCGAAACTCTGTCCAGTGTGACGGGGGGTGAGCCCGTCGCCACTTATAATGGACAGTGGGTACAATACATGCCTCGAAATTGAAGCATGCAGGTTTCCTCACGATGTTTTCCTTCACCGAAAAGCCAATGGTGTTACAAATCGTACATAAATTCCGAAAAACTCATTGGTACGAGTCGGCATGGACGGGGATCGAACCAACTTCTGTTACAATTTTATAATAATTATGATAATACATACCGCGTTGGGCATGAGGAACGTGGACTGTATCTCGTATGCCCACCGCCGTAGGGTACTGCTGGGCAC
The DNA here is from genome assembly GCA_963693445.1 of Agonopterix heracliana. Taxonomy (NCBI): domain Eukaryota; kingdom Metazoa; phylum Arthropoda; class Insecta; order Lepidoptera; family Depressariidae; genus Agonopterix; species Agonopterix heracliana. Next base: position 8,111,301 of record OY856331.1, read on the forward strand.
ACCGCTCGCCGCGATGTACCCGTCCGTTATAACCAGCAGTAAACTTGCACACGCACACCTGTGAAACATTTAAGAACCGACATTAGCATCAACGATGAGATATGGAGACGGACAGGTGAGCAGCGTATAGAGAAAGTGACCCTTGCTCGAAAGTGGCAGTGGCTTGGCCATGTATTAAAGACAACTGACTATCACCGATCCTAGACATCTTTAGAATAGCAACCACCAGGCCGAAAAAGCGGGGCTGCCCTGCTCTAAAATAATCTGGCGCCACTCTGTGGAAGTAGAGGCTAAAAGCCTTAACCTGGGCGGATATCTACAGTGCTGACCAAGATCAGAACCGGTGGAGAGTTATAATGTCTTTGAACTAATTTTTTATAATGAAAACGTCTCATTATCAAAAGAATTGCGTTTAGATGAATTAGTCAGACAAATATTGACCCTTAAAAATTTTCATAAGCACATAAAGTTTTGTTAGCGCTAGTGTTACTGCTGACAAAGTATAAGAAAGAGTGTCTAGTACTACAGCATACAGTACGGACACTCCCTGCCCCCGAAATGTTTCCTGTTTGCATGAAATTACAAGTGTCCAGGGCGTGCTACTGATATGAATGTAATATACATCGAATCAATGACTTACCAACTACAGGACGTAGGGTCCGCGCTCAAAAGTGTCTGAACCAAAAGAACACCAAAACGTATGAAGAGAACCAATTACGCGACAGTCTTGGTTTGATCGACAAGCTACGCACACGCGAGCTCGGGAGAAGCGCGCCGTGCCGCGATGGGGTAAAAACCGCAAGCAAAACGGAAAATAATTTCAGCATTTTCAATGTTTTAGTTGGTTTATAATACCATACACGTATTTAGGTTCGTGTAGGTTAGTCTCGGACACTTTACGAGAATTTTGTACTAGAACCGGCGTCCATTATTTTGTATGTCAGAGAATCGTTTTTTTATCCTATTTCGTCCCACTGCTGGGCAAAGGTCTCCCCTAAACTCTTCGCGTGTAATATTTCATTTGTACGCACCTTCTTTCACCCAGTAGCCAGTTGAGGAGTACAGCGGTCCTGGCTTTAGATTCACGAACTGATCGCAGGTTCGAGAATAAGCCGGAATACGTCGAGTTGTCCTGCAATTATAAATAATAGGCTACTTAAGGGGGCATCGTGCGTTTTGGAGCAAAACATGGTGCGGGGATTTAAAGATGCTGTGTCTATAAATACATTTCTAATCACAAAATACGTACACAACGTTTTTCGAGGGATGTAATCAGCTTGTAATATTCTCCGAATTTTGAAATAGTTTACAGGTTTCTGTAGAATCGATACCGCGTTTTCTCTTAAGGTCTATTACTAACTAATATGGATGTAAAAGTATGGATTAAAGAATTTATATTGTATTTATTATGATAGTGTACGGGTTATGTATGTACACCTTTGTATGATGTAGATCGATGTGTTGATAAAGATGATAAAACTCAGGAGAGAATATTGATTTATTGATGATATCATTCATTACTGCTAATACTGCTATGATACAATGATTATGCTGATGAGAGTGCGTTTCCGCTATAGTGTCAATTCGACACAGTCGAAACGTGAACTGAATGTCTTACCCTACTTACTAATAAGTTTAACTTTAGTGCTGAGATTGCAATGTGCGTACTTGCTTCGTACAGATAGTTACTTACGGAAGCGGGTGAATCATCTTCTTCCATAGAAATGATCGCTCGCTGAGGGTCGGCACACGGCTGGAATGCATAAGTATAATAATAAGTATATTAACGGCCCGTTTCAAAACGAGGGTTATCACTCGGAGTGATGCGAATTCCACTCCTGCAATTGAATTCAGCCTGCAATGCCCTAACAAACTGGGGAAAACGCACAAAGTGACATATCACTAGGTGTCCCCTGGTGGGAATCGAACCCACGACCCCGTGCCAAGAGCCCAATGCTCTTAACCATTAGACCACGGAGGCAGTTATCATCTAGTTCGAATACGTAATCGCTTAAGATGATTGCGGGCCCTCGTTGTAACATACAATATAAGACATCATTAAGTAGCGTACCAAAGTGTTGTGTGCGTAGGGTGGCGGAGGCGTGCCGGGGGGCGGGGTGTCCCGGGACCACGCCTCCTTCTCTGGTACTGCCACTGGTGGCGCTGTAGACACATAGAAAATATTTTAAACGACTCAAATATTAACACAAACTTCGCATACAGATAAAAAAAAAAATTAAGTAATAAAAGCACAAACGTTTAAAAGACAGGATTGGCGAATACTCGACCGACAAGAGCGTAGCTTTTAAATAGGATGGCGAGAATTAACACTTACCATGGGAAGTTAGTCTCTAGGACTCTAATTAACACAAATTGACAGCAGCGACTGCTTTCAAAAACTCGATCGATTACTAATATGAGACCACCTATCCTTCTGTATAAGTCATAAGAAGATACGAAAAGACTAAGGGCCTGTTTCACCACTTCTGAATAAGTTCTTGATAGGTTATTTGATACATCATTTGATCATTTTCATACAACATGTCAAACGAGCTGTCAGATAAGCTAAAAACGTAGAAGGAGAAGTAATAGAGGTCTGAACGTGTTTTGTTTCATTCACTCAATAAGAGATGCATATAGCGAATTCCCTCTAGTTAAGAAAGAAGATCGCTACCTTATTGCTTTCCGTATCGACGTAACCACTTTTTTGTACTATACGGACTCAAAAATGACATATCATATAAATTGTATAGGATTTTATGACTATCGCTATCTCATACGCGGTTACACCGACATTCCGTCTACTAGCGTAAGCAAAAAATTCTTGGTCAATGGCTTATCCAAAAGTGGTGAAACAGACCGTAAGAAATGGGCAGCATTTATAAAAAGAACTTATCCAAAAGTGGTGAAACAGACCGTAAGAAATGGGCAGCATTTACCATCTAATACTTTGCTGAGTAGGCGCCTGCGGTAGCGGAGCGGTACGGGAGGAGGTGAAATATGACGTTGGGAGCACATAGCAAGCGCGACAGTCAACAGACGTCATATTTCACCCCCCTCCCGAACCGATCCACTACCGCAGGCACCTCAGTTAAGCGCTAAATCTGTAGTAAAATCGCCAGTCAACTAAGCATGGCAAATCCTATTTCGATGGTGAGAGCACTATGGCCTGCAGTAGACTTCTTGTGGCTCATAAATTCGTACGGAAACATGACCTTTTTCCTTGCCAATGTGTTATAAAATCAACCTTATCACCAAGACATAAAACTCATAACTTACGTCTCGGCATCTCATGGTCAAGATGTTCAGGGGAGGACTGGCTTCTAACATGTAGAACTGGCACGTTTCCCCTGTTGTCCATCTGGAAATTTGATATTGGGTTTAGAGCTTTAAGCTAATGAATGAGTGTCCATTATAATTTGAGTAAATATATCGTCGATGTGTTTTCATTAAAAATTTACTCATAATTTGATGTTTTGGTTCAGAAATTTGATAATGGAATTTGATATTGGGTTTAGAGCTTTAAGCTAATGAATGAGTGTCCATTATAATTTGAGTAAATATATCGTCGACGTGTTTTCATTAAAAATTTACTCATAATTTGATGTTTTGGTTCAGGAATTGTGTTTTCCTATTAGCCATCGCTTATAGATTCATCTTATGTACTTTCATAACCTTGTAGAGGTTCCTAAGGCGATTTGTATGTGGCAAAGTAATTTTGTTTGAAAAAGTAAGTAATTGAGTTGATATAGGTTAGTCACTGGTTGAAAGGTTAAGATTTGTTACTTATTTTGCTTTTAAGCAATTTTGGGACATACAACAAATAAACATAATAATGTAATATTTCAGCAGCATGGGACGAACAAATAACTTCATAAAATATACATTGTATTAAGTATATTCATCTTTAAAAGATAATGTGTAAGAAAATAACGTTGACTGAAAAAGCTTCAGCAATATAAAAAGACAGATAAAAAGTCTAAGCTAAATATGTAACATTGCATACAATACAAAAAGCCATTAAATATAGAACATCTTTTAAAATTACCTCCACCAAATATTAAAAATAGATTTATAACGTCGAAATGGGTCATTTGAATGATTTAAAAAAAATTGTTTTGTTTGTTAAAAAAAACTGAGCGATTAAAAAAGATTTTTCAAACAGAGCCACTATTATTTTGCTGCAAAAAAGGCAATCGCGATCAAAAGTAGTTCAATGTTTAAATCACCCCTTTTAGAAATGCTCAGCAGACTTCTATGGTCTTGTTTTCGTCTATACTACAATTATTCAAGCAACCCATCACATTTACCTGTAAAGGCGGAGGCGGCACGTTAACCAACGGATAACTCATCTGCAACGCGATCGAATTAGGTTGCGGCCCTTCAAGTTCCCCGTCCAAAGATTGCGACGACCTTCTCAACATAGCACTATCATACGCCGGCATGGACTGATGCATAGGATAATATCTCTTATACTGGTTGTGTATTGGAGACGCTGATGTGCAGGGTTTCGGTTTCGCTAAAGGATTCAGAGGAGCGATACCGCTATGGGCGGGGCTAAGAGGATTCCGCTTCGGACGTTCCGTAGACCTGGGCGGCAAAGGGGGCGGAGTCACGTTGTCAAGGCACGTCGTCGGGACCATTGGAACCGTATTATTATGCACATGGCGTCGCTTATTGCTTGACTCGTCCGAGTTCTGTCTGACAAGCGGCGGTTGGTTCTCTTGCTGTTTCTTGTTCTGTCGGAGGTTCCTCAAGCTCTGTCCTGTCAGGTTGCTTAGAGATCTTGGTAGTCCGGATAAGAAGCCGGTGTTTGGTGGCGTGTTCTTGTCTATGTTGGTTTTCGTGCGGGAGAGGCGCGGAGTTTCGGGGTGTTCGGCGGGCTAGTAAATTTGTTTTGTTAGTGTGCTTGATGTGACGTTACGTTACGTCACTGGATGGGTAGAGATTTTGAGATGGAAAGAAGATCAATAGGTACGATAGGTACTTTTATTCCAAAATAGTAAGAAAGTACAAGAAAAAGATCAAATATTTTACACTTGCGAAAATTTCACCAGTTACCAAAGTTGTTTTGGTACAGTCAGCTACAAATGCCGGTGTACAGGTATTCAACACGTTTTTCACTAAAATGTATAGTACTTGCCTGTATTATACTTATATTAAATGTAAAATCGTTCTTTATCTATTAAAATAAATATCTCTCAAAATTTCCACGCATCATGTGAATAACTAAAAGTGAGACAAATAAAAATATGTAATGCAGAGTTAAACCAACCCCGAAACGAGACGAAAGTCAAGTTATCATGTAATAAGCATCATCTGTTTCTATGCATTTTGTTTTGTTGACTTTACAGTTTCCATTAAGAGTTATTTAGCGAATTCACTGTTTAATGAGCCCATACTAAAAGTTTTTCAGCTTGAAAGCTTGACAACACGCTTTGAAATATTTCAGATAAAGATCTTGTATAACTATTTGATGGGTGCTTATATTAAAAGCATTTTGTGAATAATATGACCATTAAATAAGTAACAGAGAAAAATTGAAGTAAACGTCCGTATATTTCCTAACACTTATAAGCCTTCTCTTCAATTTTTGCTCTTCCTTCAAACGCACTATTCAAATGTTGGCAAACCGCAAACTAAATTACTTCTGGAAGCACGTTCTTAATTTTTACATACCTCCAAAAACCACGTAACAATCGAAGCCAATTGTTTAAAAAACAATCATAAAAAATCATTTCACATAATTTTCTAATCACAAAATGGACGTCACAATCAAATAAAATCAATGAAACAAAACATGCACAGAAGCGAACAACGTAATGCGATGAAGGTTATTGACCCGAACCCGGGTTAGACATTAGTAACATTAATTCACCACTGATGGAACAATTAATGTCGCGGCTGTTTAGAAAATCAACTTTCGTCTCTTTGGTTCACACTTGCGGCCAGATAATTTAAAAATGAAATGTACTTACAAGTTACATTGCACCATGATTGTAGTAGAAGTCTGGTGTGTACCTACTAGATCTCAAAGGACATCATCGGATTTGGCCCAAAATGTGAAAGTGCCGGCCAAAAAAAAATTCAATATTCTATTAGGACTTATCCGTCTTAACATTTGTTATTATGGCACCAAAGCTGTAGGTCCATTGTCCTTGGTTTTATTTGGATTCGAAAATCTACCTTTTCATACACATTTTCGATGAAATTAGCTAAGGCTTATATTCTGTTATAACTAGTCCGTCTCAGCATTTTTAGTATGGCACCAAAGCTGTAGGTCCATTTTCCTTGGTTTTATTAAGGTTTGAAAATTTTTATTTTCATACATTTTTGATTAAATAAAACTTACAGCTAACAGCTTTCATGCCATAATAATAAATGCTTAGATGGACAAGTTTTAACATAATATAGCACTAGTAACATAATATAGTTTTTGTTGGCCGGCACTTTCACATTTAGACCAAAAATGTATGAAACGCCGATGATGTCCTTTGATCTCTAGTTTGTACTCGAACTCGAGTTTATACTTTAACTCCTTTACTTTGTACAGTCAACAGCAATAAATTATATACACTTTTGTTCTACGTTGTAGTACTGACGTGTATATAACTTATTGCTGCTGACTGTACTAGACCTCTAATTACTGTATCATGAAACTAAGTACTGTATAATATTGTAGACATAATCTAGCTATTAGATTCAAAATCGTGTCTACACTGTTCTAATATCTAGAGACTGGGGTTTGACAGTTTCCCGTTAAATTATATACGAAAATTAATTTGAACTAAAATTAATTTTACAACATTTTGTAACGTTTTCTTTTCAATTATCGGACCGCAAATGTCTTAAATATTATACGCACAAGACATTTTTGGGTTTTACTAAAAATTGTTTTACAAAATTCAAAAGTAGTGAAACAATACCATATTAGGAATTACGTCTTTTAGGAATTTCATTTAAATTTAGATAATACCTGTTAAACGTAATAGCATCCAGAGACCACTATAAACATTTTTTTAGACAATAAATTCACTTATTTTGAAAGCATTTTTTAATAAAACCCTTTAATAAAAATTGTAGAATCAAAGAATAAAGTGTGTACTGGAAACTAAATGTAAAGTTGGCTGCAATGCAACATAGTAATAAATGCAAAACAGTATGTGAACGTGACAAATTGATAAAACTGTCATTCTACTAAAATTGCAGGTATGTACGGTGTTCGGAATTAAGAATAGATGCTAGTCGCTTTGGCTGACATTATTAAAGAGAAATATATTTATGTTTGCAAACAAGCAGAATTGCAAAGACTACTAAAAAAACGGAGTAAAAAAACGGAGACTGTATTTGAATACCGACGGCGTTGTAATTCAATCAATCAATCAATCAATCAATCAAAATCTTTATTTGTGACACACAGGTATTACAATTGAAATAGTAAGGTTGTTCTTTCAAAAATTTATTTAGGAATCAACAAATTAAAATCCGAAATCACCTCAGATAAATTAACAGGAATGGATTGGAAATGATCTCTCATTTCTACGCAAAAAAGTCTGTCAATTTTGCGGGGGTGAGGGGGGAGTTTTATATACTGGCGCGGGACGCGCGTCAACTATTTTTATATGACGGGTATGCTCACTGAGCATGCGTCTTTGGCAGAGGGGTACGCGCGTAATATCGCATCCATTCCTGTTAATTTATCTGAGGAAATCACCCTTTTCCGATATCATTGGGGTAGCCAAACTGCTCTTACGTCCAGAAATGAACGTACATATTTCGTTCGAAATACAGGGTGGAACACATGAAACTAATTTACAGGTTAACCCCGGGAGCGGAAACACTGTCTGAAACACCTGGACCTAAAAATTTAACCCTCCACTGATCAAAGCAGAAAGTCACAAAAAAACATGATTTGATGATAATCTCTTTTTTTTCTGGTGTCTGTACCAAATCAAGATCCTTATTGGATAATCGATTCGATAACCTTATTTTGCTGTAATTGTAGGTATCTACAATTTCTGCCTATACTTTTAGACGGCCAAAACGACTAGCACCACAGAAGGAACTCTACAACTTGTACAACAGTAATGAATTACACAAAAATATCTAAACAGCTCACCTGTCCAGCCATAATAGCGTCTATCTCGTGTTGTAGCTTAGCGCACCGATGCTCAGCTGATTCCAACTGCGCTTGCTTTCGCACGTCCGGCACTTTGGACAGTTCTCCTGCAATTTGACAAGTATTATTGGTTATTAACATGTCATAGCATCAGTGACGCATTGCGGAGAGTTGTGGACACTCAATCACTCATCGGGTTCAAATCCGCATAGAAGACTTGCCATGTACCAATGAGTTTTTCTTACTTATGTACGTAATACCATACCAAATCTTATACGAACTTGTCAACATCTGACCATTTGTCTTTTTAGAAATCTAACTGTTATTTAGCTGAAAATTCTCCAAAAAGGAAACAAACAAAAATTTAAAAATACCGACTGGTTCGAACAGTGAAGGAAACCTGCGTACGCTGAAGAAAATTCTGACACGTATGTGAAGTCTAGCAATCTGTATTGGGCACACGTGGTGGATTAACGCCAATACACCCTCCCTGAGGGTAGGCCAGTGCCGTGCAGTGGAACGTATACAGGCAGATGATAATTAAGATGTTCCAATCTTCCCTATACAATGCAGTCTCGAACCAACCCATCAGAAAGGTATTTAAGTTGTCGTTGATCTTCCTCTCGATCTTCCCCGACGTTGTCGGCAACAATCTTGTTTGAACCCATTCTATAGTCATCTTTTTACACCTCTGCGGAACCTGCGTACGCCTGATAAGGTAGCTTCTCTTATCAGTTCTTTCATGTCCGTTCAGTAAGAGCCAAAAGGTCATACATCACTTTGAAAATGTATGAAGATTCAGTTATGAGACTTATGAAGGTTGTATGATTCGTTTTTTTTCACACTAGTTCTCGAACTAAATAGTCCTCATGCAAAGTCTATTGGTTCTTTTTTCTTTTACCGCAATGCGTGCTCGTCAAGGTCGGTGGCCTAAGAGCCATTACACCACTATCACCTAAATATATAAACAAGTGTCTTACCCCTCAACTCCCTGATGTACTTCTGCTCCTGCTCGAACATCAGCCTCATGGTGTGCACCTTCGACACTTCCAGCTGCCTCTGCTTCTCGGACTGAAATGAGATAAGGGCGTACATTAAGAAATTTATAATATGTAACTAGATTTTATCCGCGATCTGGCTTTTCGGTGAAAGAAAACATCGCGATGAAACCTGCATGCTTCCATTTCGAGGCATGTATTGTACCCACTGTCCATTACAAGTGGCGACGGGTTCACTCCCCGTCACACTGGACTGTAGGTCTACCATGAGTTTTCACCATACTTTACTATTGTAGTTACGTCACCAATTTTGTACTGAATTTCGTACAGCGCTCCTAGTGGTTACGTTGAGAACTAATTTCTGTCATACGAATTGGCGACGTAACTACAGTAGTAAAGTACAGGGAAAACTCATGGTAGGCTCTCTGGACAGAGTTTCGGTACTAAGTGAAACGTGGATGTTCTGAGGTTTCGGAATATTTCTGACTACCCCCTCGGGGAATTTAGTTGTGAGCATATGCTATGCTTTGCTATGCTTGTTTCCTTTACATTCCTACGTATACGCTTACCGACTATATTCCGAAAGGAGTAGCCATAGATTTGCTCAAAGAGTTTGCCGGCAACTGTACCTATTAAGACCGCCGCCACTTGAATGGACGGTGGACGACGGGTCGCTATTATGGTATTAAGTATCTAAGGCCGGAAAAACCTTCCTGGTGAATCAGTCCATTTTATTCGTTAAAAACGTATAAAAAAATACCCATAGTAGTTTCTGAAACTAACCAAATACAGAAAGACAGGACAGCAAAAAAACGCAGCGGGGCTTTTATTGATAGTGTGTACTGATATATTACACACAGAAAACCCACATTCCACTAGCAATGCCCAATAATGGGAAGTGAGCCTGTTGTCATTTTTTCATCGTCTTGAAAACATAATAATGATAATTATCCATATTTCAAGTCGCATAATATTGTATAAGTAACATTTCAGCCTCCAATAACTAACCGCCTTCGTTCAAAACTAAAAACAATTAGACTATAACTCAATTTATCAATTAACCCGAATAGCGCATAGTTAACTTTGTTCGGACATTACAAAACCGTACAATATGTATGTCACTAACTATTTACTGTTATTGCTGTCATACTTCGTGATGTTCTAATCATTGTTGCCTTCTACACGTACAAGACAAAGCTTGAAACTGCATACATTAGACTTACCTACAGAATTTAGAATGTATACAGGATCCTTCTTAATATGCTGATAGTCTTTTAAGGGGTTGATCAGACCATCAAACTAAACAACTTTCTCTATGATGCCAAAATCGAAATCGCGAAAAAAATATCTGCTGTTCCTTATAAAACTGCAGACGGACTTGACCCAAATGCATGGGACAGCAGATTTTTGTTAGCCTATTAAGAAGGACATACAGGGTGTTTGGGTAAACAGTTGCATTACTTTAAGGGGTGGTGATTGAAACTGTGATACTGAACAACTTTCCCTAAGAAACCAAAATTAGCAAAAAAAAAATATCGACTTTTCATACAAACGTTCGATCAGCTGATTGCATTGACATCCAAACATTAACTCACGACCATATTCCCATTCAGTTTGCGCAGAAACCTCGCTACAACCTTATAAGGCTGCTTTTCCACCAGAGATGTGCGAGGTAGCCAGACGGTGAGCAAGGAAAAAATCGGCCAATGAGAGTGCTTCAATTTCCCAATGACGTGATCGAGCGAGCGCGCTATTGCCTGATTGTTTCCTCGCTCACCGCCTCGCTACCTCGCACATCACTGATGGAAACGCAGCCTAAGGTTGTAATTGTAGCAAAGTTCACATTTAGCATTAATTTTATTCTGCTTTCATACGATTAAATTCAACTGCGATAATGACATTGTAACACATTCCAATAATCAGAGAGCTGTTGCCGAAAGGTTCGGTTTGGAATCCTGCGCAGGCGTCGACAGCTGAGCAAACAATTCTTCAGTTTAATGACGACAGATTTCTGTTACGTTTGTTTAATGATCGATGTAAAGATACTTTCTTGCGTATGTCAGCCATTGTAAAAGGTGAAGTTTATTCAAATATAGACTTTATTATAAAAGGGCTAAGGTTAGTGACATTACGGGACGATAAATTGTTTTTATAGGTATCAAAACTATCTTGCAACTATCTTGCAAGCGAGGTGTTTCGGAGCGAAAAAAAAAAATCTGTTGTCCCATACTAAACAACTGAACCCGCCGCCGCTGCCAACACGACTCAAATGTATTGTTTGCTCCCATAGTAAAAGTTGTTCAGTTTGATGGGTAGACTCTAAGTTTAAAAGGATGCTAATGATATCAATTTCACCCTGTAGTTAATAGAAACCCTATAAATAGTCATACAACACGGTTAGGAGCCTTTCCATCTACGTAGAGGGGGATTATTATAGAGTAAGTTCCATCTTGCTCTATTTACTCCCCTCATGAAAAACCAACATTGCACAGATACTGCACAATTAATTATCAAACAAACGCCTTCTATATACACTTCACTACACCAAGAATATATAGGCCTAGTATTAAATGAAATAATGTTTATGATATAATCTGATAGGTCCTATTTAAGCAAGTCGCCAATTTGGTTTGCGACTTTAAGATCTCCTATGTGAAACTTCTTTCGAAATTAATCGTATGATAATGCATAATTTATCCACAGAATGCAAAAACTCCCAAGACGAAATAACAACAATTGTACGGCAATTCTACAGTTAGAAAAATACTCTTATGTAGGTAGTCATGAAGAGTTGGCAATTTAAAATCTAAATTTCCCAACACTTTTACATTTTACACATAGGAGATCTTAAAGTCGCAACGACGATTTTGCGTTCGTATATTAACACGTTCTAAGCGTACTATAAAATTTGACATGACACCCATAAAACCATGCAAAACCAGTTATGCAGACATTTTATTAAACCCGCCTTAAAGAGCTACTTATTTTTGGAAGAGCGACCTCATCCTAGCAACACCTTAGACTTCTACTTGATTATTATTCCGTCTAGTATTCAGCCTTCTACATAAAAGGATCTAATGACAACATTTAAATGTATTGGTAATATGTAATTATGTCATTGGATACTTTAACATATTAATTAGATACACGAGTCTATTATACAAGGTGTTACAAAAATACAAATAAACCTTTAAGGGGGTGGTATAGACCATCAAACTGAACAACTTTCACTATGGGACCAACATAGAAATCGCGAAAAAAAAATTGATGTTCCATACTCTACAAATCGACTAGAGCTAAAATATGTATGGGATATGAATTTTTTTTTTTTTTGCGATTTCGATGTTAGTCCCATAGAGAAAGTTTTTCAGTTTGACGGTCTAAACAACTCCCTTAAGAGTTTCAAATATTTATTGTTACTTATGAAACACCCTGTATATGAACTAAATTACAACCAATCGTAATTAGGGTTTCCAAAGGAGAACTTAAAAAGATAGTTGTTATTAAAGTCTGACAAGTTTGTACATGATAGTCCTGCGGGGCTCAGACGTTGGAGGAGGCGAGGTACCGTAGATGTTAGAGGAGGTCGGGAGGTGTAGCGGGGAAGGGAAACGCGCACCGCTCAAAGGCAGTCGCACGTGCTACCCCGCCTACTCCCACAACGTGTATACCCCGCCGGACTTGTTTGTCGAAACACTATTTACTACTAATAACATTCATGTTACGAAAACCAGAGAAGCTTTCAAAGAAAAATCAACCATAACACTGTGCATTTAAATACTTACATTGACAGGAACTGGCGCAGTGATCGGTGTTTTATGACGCGAAGTGTTTTGCTGAACCGTGAGCATAGTCTTTGGGTTGGCTGGAATATATAGAACGACAAATTAGTACGTCACATTACACATGCCATTGTTAGATGGAGCAACTATGATGGATGCGCAGAGGTGAAAATCTGTCTCATTGGCGCTCTTTGGAAGACTGGCGTTTTCTGGGAAAATGAGGACCTAGAGACTGGTTCCTTTTATCATGAATTTATGTCGAGCAGTGGATTAGCGAGGAGCTGATGGACTCACCTCTGATCATGTGAACGACTTGCTGATGCGTGTGGTGGTGTACGGGGACGGCTCCGACGCGCAGGATTCTGTCTCCAGCGCGGAGACCAGCGCGCCACGCCGCCCCGTGCTCCTTTACCGACTGGACGTACACAGGGTTGTCGCCTGTGAAACGATACAGCAATGTTATTATTTTGGTCATTCATAATCTGGTTAGGGGTGAGCAGCTCGTCACCGCCCGGCGAGTCCGCCCCGCCCAGCATCACTTGTGAACAAATGACTCGACTAGATGGATACGTATCGGATACTTTCATGCCGTAGTCATGCTCGTCGCGCACGACGGTGATGGTGAGCAGCTCGTCACCGCCCTGCCCCGCCCAGCATCACCTGACAACTAGAATGACAACAAATGACTCGACTAGATGGATACGTACCGGATACTTTCATGCCGTAGCCATGCTCGTCCCGCACGACGGTGACGGTGAGCAGCTCTTCACCGTCCCGCCCCGCCCAGCATCACCTGACAACAAATGACTCGACTAGATGGATACGTACCCGATACTTTCATGCCGTAGCCATGCTCGTCGCGCACGACGGTGACGGTGAGCAGCTCGTCACCGCCCGGCGAGCCCGCCCCGCCCAGCATTACCTGCGAACAACAAATACATACTTTATACACTTTGAAATAAAACTTTACTGCGAAAGTGAACACTTAGATTGTCGCTTCATCGAACACTGTTCTTCGAAGGTGCGCTTCATCGGTGATACACTACATCGATGATACGCTACATTGAAAGTCTCGATATCGAATGGTTATATCGATTGGTCAACGCAATGAATGTCTTGTTATTGAAAGGTGATTTCGTAGATTCGTTGGTGCTTCGACACCATCGTTTTTCGTGATCTTAAAACACCCTCTCTGAGGGTAGGCCTGTGCCCTGCAGTGGAACGTTTATAGGATGATGATGATAATGAAGTAATAGTTAGAGTTCTTTGACTATATGGTCTAAAATATATGTTTTACTAGCTTTTGCCTGAGGCTTCGTTCGCGTGGAGTTTGAAAAACCCCTTTAGGGGTCGATATTCGAAAAATCTTTTCTTAGTGCACTCCAACATCCCCTATAGAATTTTTATTCAAAGATTCCTGTTTCTGCCTTCAGCGGTTTAGGCTATGCGTTATCCTGTCAGTCAGTCAGTCACGGAAATGATTCATATAAGTACCTAAGTTAGATTAATAGAAGTTAGATTGTTATAAAGATTTATGACTATGACCACAAACCAAGTGCTCATCGTATCATACTCAGTAGTAAACAACAACGAATTAACCTAGCAAGTCTCAACAACGTTTAACTTAATTAACCGGTAAGTCCGTTAACTCCAAAACAGTCATCGGTCCGCTTCATACAGTTTCCTATAAACAGGAAGCACCAAATCTACGCTGGATCTATTAAAACTAACATGCAACCGATAAGCCACCGTCGCTCTTTTATTTAAAGTCTAATTTTAATTCGTAATTGAAATTGTTTATAAATGTACGCATCCATTTTTAATTTTGGACATAAATAAACGGATGCCCTGATGTTTTCACAAATATTTAATTTCGTAAAATTATGTAATCTTAAGAGGATATTGCTCTCTAGCGCGCTCTATATAATATTTAAACACGATCTAGAAACTAATCATGTGCCAGTGCTGGTTTGTTAGATTTTCAAAGTTATAGCAGTAGTGGCTAAAAGATTTCAATACAAATCTTAAATTAAGGCCAGGTTATTCAAGTGCAAGCGTCTCTTTCTTGCAAGCATAAGTTTGCAATTAGCCATCCCGCTCCAATTAAAAGCAGGATCGCAAAAAAACGTGTTTTTCATCAATATCTTTGCTCATGGGTTCTAAGCTCAAAATTCTACGGAGTTCACTAGAAATATTTAATGTATTTAGTTAAGTACAAGAATAAACAGTTAAATATCAGCAGTTTAATCATAGTATTGAAAAAACATAACAAAAAGGGGTAACTTTGGGATTTTTTTCTATCTATTAAACTTAATCTAATCGTGTAATTGAGAACGGTCGCCTATCAGCCAGATCCTTAAATAAGACATAATTGGTTTTCAGACTTTAAAACACAGTTTAAAACACTTTCGTTCGTGTTCAAAAAACGGCCTCGACCGGATAAACTGCATTTTTTTAACGCACATCTGACAAATCACAGGCAGAGATTGGCATTACCTTTAATTGGTTAATGTTGAAGATAGGATCTATAATAGCACGCTGCAAGGGCTATCCTCGAAGTTAACGAAAATTTATAGATTTTTTTACCTGTCTGTCTACCCCCGTGGGATCATAGCGTGGGCATTTTTATGCACATTGCATGTCGAAGTTTCTGTGCTATGATTTTTTATTACAAGAAAGGATTGTGCACCGAAATGACAGCTGAAATATAATATGAATGCATGCATGGAGGTTGCATGTTACACCAACTCCGAAAAAATGGGAAACGGTCAATAGGGTACCGATGATCATGTACCTAATCGAAGCTTTAAAAGAAACATAATGTCCAAAGACTACAGTTTAATAATGTCCGCACGAATCTTCAAGAATAACCGTGTGCCGAAAACCATACGACATATTCTGCATTTTGTATATTTAGAATACCTCTGACTACCCTTGATGAACATTAGGTATGCATGCATGAATCTTCTCAAAAGAAGCGGCTGCAAAAAAAAAAAGTACCTATGTCACATCGTGTCATATCACACGATGAACAAGGTCAAGAAGCTTGTGAAGATAGACTAGTGGTTCGAACCGCCCTCGCCGCAATGCGACATCGTACTCTTATAATATCTGTGTTCGAGTTAGGATCTGGGGGGTTATTGTGTAACTATACCCGATTCAATCGGTATCAAATCAACACGGTGTTTTGGCAGTTCTTGGCGATTTTGCTTCTTAATATTTAGTTAATTTATCTCAGATAATGAATACGATGATCACAGAAACAAAATATTATTTATAAATTGGCTAGTACAGTCATAAAACGTTATCGATTTTGTAAACGATATAATCGGTAGCTTACACAATTGTACTACAGATGTGGTTGACGTCTACTCTTTTTACAATGTCGTATGTAGCAGGAGCAAGACTTACTTACTAAATTCCCTTTGAGACAATTTGGTACTTTGGTACAATATTTTACGGGTTATTGAATTAAAATATCGACTTTTCGTACTATTATTTGGCTAGCTTTGTTAAACATCATTCACCTAAGATAGTTTTTTTACCACTCGAATCTGGCGTCGCATGACAGATGTGGGTATCGGAAAACCAATGGAGTATCTAAACATTCGACAGTCTATAGGACAGATTGGATATACCTTATTTTTCCATTATCCGATACCCGGCATACGACGCCGGAACGAAATAGTGACAAAATGCCGCTTCAGAAGTTTTACGACCTGATCTGAGCAAGAATTTCCAGGAAAGCTATTACGGCGTATTCAATATCCAATCTTAAATCAAGGCCAGAAAGACAATTACGTAATTCCAGAACATTTGGCACGTCCACCGTGTCATGCTCGTGTTCCTCACAATGACAGCTAAACGCGTTTATTTCCTTCGTAACGTACGAAGTCACGGGAATCAAGGCATTTTCATATCTATAACGGACGTCTTAGAGCACTGTAATGGGAATTTATTGGGTAAACTATAGGATACAGCACACACAAGAGTTGATGCTGGTTTTAACTTTTATTACATAAGGTCCAATGGGAAAGGTTTAGTTCGAACAATGTGGGTTTGTTTGTCTGAAAGGGTCAAGTTCGAGTCTTTATTTTGACTGGATGAATTCAAAGTCAAAGTGCAGAATTTATTCAAAACAGTAACTTGAAGCCCACTTTTTAAAATTACATATCTTTTTTTTGTTTTCGCGGAACGTGTTTTCGCTGCTGAAAATATGCGGCCAGAAACTCTACATACAAAATTCATGACATAACTAGATACATGGATGGAGATAGGATAGGATACCTCCAGACAGGATTCGATTCCAGATCTGAAGTATGAAATTTAGATTGTCATGGAAAGCAAGCGTAGAGAAAAGTAATGAAATATACATTTTGGTTTAGTCTACAAATGACAGATTCTAGAAATTACTGATTGTACAAATGACCGATTCGTGAAATTGCCGATTCTACAAATGACCGATTCTCCAAATGATAGATTTTCTTCTAATTTTCCGTTACACAATCAAATCAAGCAAACATACACACCTACATACATTTTAGTATGTAGACATTTAGTATCGTAAACAGATTACGCTCAAATGCAGAAACGCTCATTAAAGTTAATCCTTCATTAAATCTCTTGCTAGCTTTTACTACGTCAACAAGACAAAAAGTGACAGCAAGAGATTAACTTTAATGAGCGTTTCTACAACGAGTGTCAGACAGTTGTTTTAATGACCATAACTACGATTTAAAGACATAAAATTCGCATTTATGCTAAAACGTATCACATGGTTTCACAATTCACTGCCTCCCTTCATTTGACGCGTCTCGTCTACCTACTATCTCTGTATGTTTCCCTCTCGGTCAATAAGCATTTAAGCACTTCACACAACAGTCAACAAAGAATAAAAGTTAAAAAAAAAACATAAAAGCTCATTGCATTAATGCACGGAGCCAGACAATGCGACGCCGCGCGCGCCGCCGCCGCCGCACGGACGGACGCGGACGGGTGTTAAAATAAAGATTTTATCTTCCACGTGAACGCCCATTCAACAGCAACATGTATTAACATACTCACTTTTACTGGGGACTGTTTACGTTCATATCTTATACTTTTTATTGCCAGTGACTTCCTTAGGGAACTACCAAATGCTTTGCAAAGAATAAGTTTTCGTTCGCAGTTTGCCATTTTTTTCTTGCTTCTTGTTCTTTGATCGCTGTTGTCATGTCACCACGTCACGTTCGTTCAATACGTAAATGGAAAACCAAGAGACTGCAAACATACCTCTCTTTGTACGGCAAAATTCCTGCTATACTATTAGATAACTAAGCTACGCGTAAACATATGAAGTCAGCCGAAGCAAAAGCTTTTAGACGCATTTTTAAATGATTATGATGATGGATTCCTAGTCGATTTCGACTAAGGCGACTGCAAATCTTTACAGAAAAGTAGTCAGGTACGCAGGATACCTTGAAGTGCATAAGTGTACGCGCTGAAAAAAGATGCACTATCTCTTCCTTAACCTCCCATATCTGATGGAACGGGAGACCGATACGATCAGAGATGGGGTCAGATGCAGTGGCTATAACCGGCAGCTACGCGGTTTAGGCGTCAAGATGTGTATGACGCCTGAAGGAATTAGTCTCCTCTTACGAAACCCGATATAATTCGAAGCGCGCTCCATACAAACGTACTATGGTTATATTTTCAATACTAACCAATTAAAGTAAATTAAAATTTGCAGAAACAATCTAGAAACAAATCTCTATGCTTGTATGGAGTCAGATTTTCGTTAAAATATACAGTTTCAATGCTAGGATCAATTTAAGATTTGTATTGAAAACTTTGAGGCACTGTAACTTTAAAACTATACATTTTAACGAAAATCTAACTCCATACAAGCATAGAAATTTGTTTCTAGATTGTTTCTGCAAAATTTCATTGACTTTAATTGGTTAGTATTGAAAATATCACCATAGTACGTTTGTATGGAGCGCGCTCCGAATTATGTCCTCTTAAATGGAGAAACCACGAAATCCGCAAAAGTGACAAATTGACCACGTATCAAACGAAACCCTAAAGTGCATGCAAACCGCATCATAAAGTAACTGTAATGCCGCATTCTTAAAATTGCACGCACAAAATCCGGTTCACGGCGAATCAAGTTTCGATGTGCAATTAATTTTCATTCTGTCCCATTTTTTGGTGAAACATTAATATCTAAATATTTCTGTTTCAATTAGGAGCAACACCGATAAATAGTCCTTGTGATAGGAGCTAACTACCACACTAACCACAGACAAACACCCGTTTTCTTAGTTGTTTTCTTGACATTTCCTCACTCGAGTGGAGGCACAGACTAAAAAGAAGAACCAGACGTAATGTCATCTAATCATGAGTGAAACACCCATTTCTTTTGTGTCACGCGGTACATAAGGTGACGGGTTGTCGGACCTGCGCCTAGAGCTAGTGCATCTGTGTGAGTGTAGGTCCCTTGTAGAACAAACGAGTTTGTATTACCTTGCATGCTTCACATCTTTTTAGTGCAATACTCGGTCCGTATTTCTTTCAGGTCCGTAAGTGGAGGACGTTTTTGACATAATTTGTATGACAAAAATGTAAATAACGTCCTCGACTCGTGTGAAGAAGCCTCAAGGAAACAACTAAGAATACGGGTGAAAAATTCGTTGCGGGTTCCAAGATCTGAGCTTGCTGGACTTCATGGTATACGAGTACTGTTGTGAATGGCCCCCACTGTTGGTCCTGGTTTACATTCCTGGTTTTGCCCATCATGACTGGATCAACAGCGCTGCCCACTCACGACACTAGACAATTAGGTCCAGCGATCGAATGGGGAATGACTCTAATCTGTCTTGGATCCCGCAACGAATGCAATCAGATACTATATCTTGAATGGCTAAATCGGTATACATTGCAAACTAAATTTTAAATAATTGATATACTTATACAAGGTGTTACAAAAATACAAATAAACCTTTAAGGGGGTGGTGTAGGTAGACCATCAAACTGAACAACTTTCACTATGGGACCAATATCGAAAAAAAAATTGATGTTCCATACTCTACAAATCGACTACAGCTAAAATATGTATGGGATAAGAAATATTTTTTTTCGCGATTTCGATGTTGGTCCCATAGAGAAAGTTGTTCAGTTTGATGGTCTAAACAACCCCCTTAAGAGTTTTTAAAATTTATTGTTACTTATGAAACATCCTGTATATACGAGTAGTAGATCAAGTAATGGATGCCGGAGTAATGGAAGCCATTCAGGAAGCTCTTCATTCAAGATTGTCCAATGTGTGCTTTATTGATTATTTGTTCCGAATAATGATCTTACATACTCTAGAGGCTTTCTAATATTTAAAAAGTACTGTTATAGTAATGGTGAAGAACAAAACGACTACCTACAATTATTTAACTATAATTAAAGTAAACTTTTATGCATCGATGAGTTGATCACTTTAGGTGAAAGTGACTTCATGGCGAGCTGTTAATTTAAGTAAATGTTTATAATAATCGCACTTTCATCAATAGAGAGTACTCAAACAATTTTCTTTGCTTTTTATTAGAAATCTTCAACAATTAAACTTTTTTTTTGTTACAGTTGGGTTTGCTCTTGACCTCAATCCAGTCCTCAGGCCAAGATGGGGTTGAAGATGTAACGATCTTACCCAGAAGTCTAAGCCACCCTATAAATATTACTAGGGTGTTTTGTTACACCCTGTATAGTTTTACAAAAGATAATTGCTATAGCACATAAATCTTCACATCTCAATAACACCAACAAAATGAAAGAAGCTTCTGAAATGAGACAGATAAGATCATTGTCGTTTCATAAAAACCAACAATTCACGCAAGAAAACGATCCCCAAATAATAATACATCACAACTCTGTTACCTAGCTCGTCTATAAATATAATCACGACCACGTAATTGCGCACCGAGCAGATTCCGTCCGCATCATGTCGTATGAACCCACTCTTACCATCCCAGTCTCTGAGTCACGCGAAATGCTAAAACTAGAACGTATAACAGTGCTGACATCACGCTCCCACGGTACTGCTGGCCCACTATTGGGCAGGTGTCATTCATCCTAACCTACACACATGCTCATTATCCGTAATGAGAGAAAACAGAACCTAAAGAAGGTTGTGAAGCAATGAATAAAATTGCAATCTGGATTTAAAAAGTGAGAAGTAGCGAAAACATTATTATACCCATGGGTGAAATCTTGGTCTGATTTGATTCAGTTGACTATTGGTTCTTCTTAATATGTTGATTATTTTTAAAGGGATGATTACAGAATTACAGACCTGTATTATCAGAACATCAAACTAAACAACTTTCTCTATGGGACTGACAAAAAAATCGCAGTTTCCTGCAAAACTACTCGGTCGGACCAAATGTAACCTAACCTAACCAAACCTTAATTAATCCTAACCAATAATTGTTTAGTTTTGGGGAAAAAGGCACTGAAAAGATAAACTTATTCCTTAGTCGCCGAGTCACGAAACTACGGGACGTTTCCTAAGAAATCTAAATCTTATCTAAGCCTGGAAATATACAGTAGGCAAAAAGATATTTTTTTTAGTTCCGTACCATGTGCATGACCTAAATTAACAGGAGTACAAACTTGACACGTAATTCCAACTTGAAACTTTAAACCTAAGGCATTACTTGCTTCAATAGATGGTTGTTAGTTGTAACTAAGATTCTGACATCCCCGCAAGGGATTATGGTCGCGAGTCGTGAATTTATGTATGTATACATCATCCACGCGGACATCGTAGCGAAAACTAAATGAAATAAACGCCCACTGGCGGTAGGTAACTTCGAAAACAATAAACAAAACCTAGTAGGTACATAACATTTACATCATAGCCCGACATAAATTATATTTAGCGTGCCCTTTCATATTAGAATGGTTGATATAAAACGGCATTCCAAAGCAAGTAAAATAAGCCGTGGGCCATGTTCGTGATAATTCCATTGACTCATCTCTCTGCTCTCCCATGGATGCCCATAAGACACTTGAAATTCCTTTACGCTTCATCACTTAATTACTATTACCCGTTCTCTGGGACGCCTTAAAGCCCTTTACACGCAGATTGTTTATTTTTTATTCTTTATACAAATTTCAATAAACAGCTTTCGGCTGAATTGTTGATTGAGATAAACAATCGCTGTTATTCTACAAATTACTCAAAAACAATTTGCGGAAAGATTTCAATTTAAACTATCGATAGCTTTAAGCAAACAAAGTAATAAAACTAAAGACACAACATTTTCAAATGATAAAAGAAAAGCCGCGAATCTCTAATTGGTGCAATCAAAACTACGTTCAGTAAATTGCCGTTCAAAGTCATCGCTCCCCGTTTTCCCTTCCAATTAACAGTAACAATCGGCGTTACAAAGCTGAGAAGTAAAAACAAGTCATTATCACGATAACCCGGTAAACTTGTCCAAGTAGAACGATACAACGGAGACGACCTCCCGCGATGACTCATCGAACGGGAATGACATGACCACAAACTAATAAGAGAACTACCGTTCAGACCGCCATGTCAAGTACATTGTATTTGGACCGTATAGGACCGTGTTCGAAATTTGAGAAATTGAAATAGACATACCATTTTTGCTGTTGTTGTTCGATTTTTTCATTTTTACAGCGTGTAGGGAAGGCAATGGAACGAAAGCCATAAAGCCAAAAAAAAAATTTTTATTGTGTTCATTACAGTCCTTTATTAAGGGCCGATTTTTCCAATCGCCAGATAAATTTACCCATAGGAATAAACTATTCATACCACAAGTGAAACCAATATTTAGTAAAATTTGTATTTTTAATAATAGTTTATCCATAGAAAGAAATTTTTTCTGGTGATTGAAAAATGGACCCTTCCTCGTTTTAATTTTGATTTTAATGATGATTTTTAATTAATTAATTAATAGGTAGGTAGGTATTAAAACAACTTTGTTGTTATTTATTCACGTTTTTATTTTTTTCTTATATTTTTCAAGAACATGCATTTCGAGGGATGTAGGTATTGTACCACTGTCCATTGTAAGTGGCGACACGGGCTCACCCCCCGTCACACTGGACAGAGTTTCGGTAGGTACTACTGGTGATACGTGGATGTTCTGAGGTTTCAGAATATCTTTGACTACCCCCTCGGGGAATATAGACGTGAGCATATGCTAAGAAGAGCCGTTTTTTGCATTATTGACTGCAGGTTACATTTCTCGGCCCTCATGATGTCAGTCCCATATAGGTAGTAGTTTGTGGATAATGCGGTGTTTTCCAGGTCCACGTTTTTCATCCACACCGGAAAACGTGCCAAGCTGCGCCCTGGCAGACAAAATTTTTATGAGTTACTTTTAGTCACGGACCTGAAAAAAGACGGTCGTAATGTGACACAAAAAAGATGTGAAGCATGCAAGGTCCTGCATTTTCGTTTGTTCTACAAGGGACCTACACTCACACAGATGCACTAGCTCTAGGCGCAGGTCCTACAACCCACCACCATTAGATAATCGGCAATGTAATATTCTATATTACTAATTAATAGTACGACTAGAGCTATCAAATCGCATAAGTTTCATTTTGTTACTAGAGGGGTAATTTTTTATTTATTTATTTATTTATTTATTTACACTTTATTGTACACACGGAAATACAGATGAATACAGCATAATAGACAAGTACAAAGGGCGAGCTTATCTCTGAAGAGATTTCTTCCAGCAGACCCATGATACAGAGACAGTTTTTTGAATTTTTAGCCACTATAAAATCAGGCCGACTCAAGAAAGTCACAGGACTAGGCGGTCACGGTACCAAATAGTCCAAGTCTCATTGCGTCCAACCGTGAAAAACAATTAAACTTGCATTCTGTCCAAGTGCAATTGGGTCCAAGTATCATTCCGTCAAGTGAAATTTAGTCCAAGTATCATTCTGTCCAAGTATCATTCAGTCCAAGTATCATTCGGTCCAAGTATCATGATTCTGACACATTTCTTTGACAGTCGATTCTCCGTCGCATGGTTTGCCTAAAGTACGATTCGCTATCGAATGTTTCAACAACAGAATCTTTCGCCTGTGAACGATTCGCCGACAGAACGGTTCGCTTCTGAATGTTTCGACGGCAGAACCTGCTAAGCTAAGCTGGTAGAAACCAAGCTTCATAGCCTAGCCCACCGCCGCAGAGTAGCCTGCTTGTCGGTCTTCTACAGATTGTACTTCGGTGAGTGTGCACAAGAGCTGCATGAGCTCATCCCGCCTTCCCCTTTCTACTTTCGGACTTCCAGACGCACCGCGGGATACCACCCCTTCTTGGTTCATATCCCACGTATCCGCACTAAGCGCCTTTCTGATTCTTTTATAATGCGCACAGACAAGGAGTGGAATGCCCTGCCTGCGTCAGTATTTCCGAGCACTTACAACCCGAATTACTTCAAAGTAAGAGTGAATAGGCTTCTTCTGGGTAAGCTCGCTACATCTTCGACCCCATCTTTGTCCTCAGGACAAGATTGAGGTCAAGAGCAAACCCATTTTTAAATAAAAAAAAAAAAAAGAAAAAAAAAAGAACCTTTCGACAACGAACGATTCGTCGACAGATATATTAGTAGGTACCTACTTCAAGCTATAATAACGTTTATTTCTAAATACAGATTGGATATGCCTATTTCCTACCACATGGTTCAAGCTAAGTAATCACCAATACACAATTTACCTTCACTGTATCATCATCATCAGCCTATCATCGTCCACTGCTGAACATAGGCCTCTCCCAAGGCGCGCCACAAAACTCTGTCCTTGGCCTTCCTCATCCATCCATGTTTCAACAACAGAATCTTTCGCCTGTGAACGATTCGCCGACAGAACGGTTCGCTTCTGAATGTTTCGACGGCAGAACCTTTCGACAACGAACGATTCGTCGACAGATATATGAGTAGGTACCTACCTCAAGCTATAATAACGTTTATTTCTAAATACAGATTGGATATGCCTATGTCCTACCCATTGTGTTACTATGGTCCTACCACAGGGTTCAAGCTAAGTAATCACCAATACACAATTTACCTTCACTGTATCATCATCATCAGCCTATCATCGTCCACTGCTGAACATAGGCCTCTCCCAAGGCGCGCCACAAAACTCTGTCCTTGGCCTTCCTCATCCAGTCGCTACTTTTTTTAAGTCGTCTGTCCAGCGGGCAGCAGGGCGTCTCACGCTACGCCTACCAGTTCGCGGTGTCCACTCTAGAACTCTGACACCCCGCCGGTTGTCAGTTCTTCGGCAGATATGACCAGCCCATTGCCACTTCAGCTTGCTAATTTTCTGAGCTATATCAGCCACTTTAGTTCTCTGACGTATCACTTCATTTCTGATGTGATCCCTCAGAGAAACACCGAGCATAACTTTCTCCACAGCTTGCTGATCGACCTTGAATTGATGAACTAGTCCTATCGTCAGGGTCCACGTTTCCGCACCATAGGTCATCACTGGCAGAACGCACTGATTGAACACCTTCGTTTTGAGGCATTGTGGTAGGGCCGAGGAACTTCACTGTATACAATGCATATAATCAAAAGTAGGAACTTAAATATATGGGTGGTTCTATTTAAGAAGGACGAAAACCATGTCAAATCCGGCACGGACTTTTTTTTGCATTTTAGGCAAAAGAAGTAGTTTGAACTATAGCTTAAATTGTTTCTATGTTGATCTAAAACGGGCCAGTCAAAAAAACCAACTATGTGATTATTATTGCCTTTTAAAAAATATTAGTGTCCAGGAGACTGATGCTGGGAACAGGGTACTGAGATTTCAGATAATAAGTCATAGTAAACCAATGTTTATTGTAATCAAATTACTTAGATACTACATAATTAACATTTTCACGTAATGAAGAATCATTTGAAATAGAATAGAACATAAAACTCACGCAAAAAAAAAAACAGAAACATAAAACTCGAAACTCTTCCATAACCTTTTCACAGCTTTTTAAGTAATATTATTAATTATTATTGAGTATTAATAGGCAGAGGCATTACACAGGTAACATAGGATATCCAGTATCATACATAAAGTTGGGTGTAAGTAGGTACACGAGTGATGTTACATAAATTCCGACGATGTTGTTCTTCTCCATCACCAGACCCTCAGCAGTTCATGTACAGAAGCTACTCACCAAATGCTATCAAAAGAGCCCAAACACGGTCTTCTAGCTATGTGCCTTCGCAGAGCTCCCCACGATGTTTTTATGCTGCATTACCAGACCCTCAGACGTTCATGTACATTAGCTACTCATTAAACGCTATCAAAAGAGCCCAAACACGGTCTCCTAGCTATGTGCCTTCACAGAGTTCCCCACGATGGTATTCTTCTGCGTCGTAAGACCCTCAGATGTTCATGTGCAGAAGCTACTCACCAAATGCTATCAAAAGAGCCCAAACACGGTTTACGAGCTATGTGCCTTCACAGAGCTCCCCACGATGTTTTTATGCTGCATCACCAGACCCTCAGACGTTCATGTACATAAGCTACTCATTAAACGCTATCAAAAGAGCCCAAACACGGTCTCCTAGCTATGTGCCTTCACAGAGTTCCCCACGATGGTATTCTTCTGCGTCATAAGACCCTCAGATGTTCATGTGCAGAAGCTACTCACCAAAGGCTATCAAAAGAGCCCAAACACGGTCTACGAGCTATGTGTCTTCGCAGAGCTCCCCACGATGTTTTTCTGCTGCATCACCAGACCCTCAGACGTTCATGTACATAAGCTACTCATTAAACGCTATCAAAAGAGCCCAAACACGGTCTTCTAGCTGTGTGCCTTCACAGAGTTCCCCACGATGGTATTCTGCTGCGTCATCAGATCCTCAGACGTTAATGTACAGAAGCTACTCACCAAAAGCTATCAAAAGAGCTCAAACACGGTCTCCTAGCTATGTGCCTTCACAGAGTTCCCCACGGCGTTGTTCTCCTGCATCATCAGACTCTCAGACGTTCATGTACAGAAGCTAATTAGCGGCTAATTAGTAAAGAAATTAAGTATTAAATAGATAACAATTTTCAAAATTAACACTAAGTCTCAGTATCCTGGTTCAATCTCAGTCTCCTGCCCATCAAATTGGCAGAAGACTGAGGACAGGGGACTGAGAATATTTTAGTTATTGGTTAATAACAAAGTCTATACACCATTTCAATATTAAATCAAAGCAAATCTATACAAGGACTTCAATATGTTACTAGATTTAACAGGTAGAAAATAGCTGGTAATTACTGTTTTTGTCATACTTTCGTGCAGGATACTGAGGAGCTGACCGACCACGACCTAATCTCACTCAAACAACTTGCCGCAACGACTGCACGATCCGCGAGCGAGACGTAGGCAAACGACCATGAGCTAACTTCACTTCGATCGTTCATTTCAACAGAACACAAACGAACTAGATTACGCACACTTTGATAATTTCATAAAGTTCTGATGTAGCAGGAGACTGATGTAAAAGCAAAGAGACAAAATATAATGCAGTATTTTTAATTAAATTTCACACTAGGTAACAAAATTACACAAATACGTGAAAAGTTCATTTATTAAGGATTTCTATTTCAGTGCAAAAATCTATTTTATTTCTAAAACTGGGTTATTAGTAAGCATCAAAGCTTTTGTTTTGTACAAGAGACATGTCAGGAGACTGAGAAATTGGCTCTTCAAAGTATGATTTTTGTATTAAAATGTTATAGAATCGAGCTTATTTTCAGTGCCATAATAGAAAAAGTTAGGTGTTCAGGCTTGGTTGCGAAATAAAGTGATAATATTAAAAAAATATATACGAAATACGAAGAGCCGTTGAAAATTCCATCAAGAATAGAACCACCCATATATTTACATATAGATTCATGAAAAAAAAATAGTATAGGTACCTAAGTATCAAAATCGGTTCAGCGTTCGTAGCGGTTCAGTCGGAAAAGAAATTGCTACGATTTTATATCTTGAACCCCTGTGGTAGGACCATAGTAACACAATGGGTAGGACATAGGCATATCCAATCTGTATTTAGAAATAAACGTTATTATAGCTTGAGGTAGGTACCTACTCATATATCTGTCGACGAATCGTTCGTTGTCGAAAGGTTCTGCCGTCGAAACATTCAGAAGCGAACCGTTCTGTCGGCGAATCGTTAACAGGCGAAAGATTCTGTTGTTGAAACATTCGATAGCGAAACGTAGGTACTTTAGGCAAACCATGCGACGGAGAATCGACTGTCGGAGAAATGTGTCAGAATCAAGTATCATACGGTCCAAGTATCATTCGGTCCAAGTATCATACGGTCCAGTTTTACTTTGCCTAAATAAAAAAACCTGCCAAGTGCTAGTCAGACTTGTGCCCTGAGGGTTCCGTACATACTTGAGTCACGGACGATTTTCACTGTGTTTTCAACGGATTTCATTGAATTTGTGCTCTTTTTGTTAGAAAACACGGTTGGGTTTCACGTAAGGGTGAGTCCCCATCTGGCGAATTCGCGGCGAATGCACTTACCTTTTAAGAAAGACCCTAAACTATCCTACTAGCGGCGCCCGCGACTTTGTATGCGCTGCGTATTTATGAATATTATATTACTGGTAACACCACTGGCTTTTCGGTGAAGGAAACCTGCATGCATCAATTTCGAAGCATGTATTGTACCCACTGTGCATTATAAGTGGCGACGGGCTCACCCCCCGTCACACTGGACAGAGTTTCGGTACTACTGGTGAAACGAATTACGAATTTAGGTACGATTTGTAACACCACTGGCTTTTCGGTGAAGGAAAACATCGTGAGGAAACCTGCATAGTTCACGTGCAAATCATTTTGAGGCATGTATGTATCCACTGCCCATTATAAGCGGCGACGGGCTCACCCCCCGTCACACTGGACAGAGTTTTGGTACTACCTACTGGTGAAACGTGGATGTTCTTAGGTTTCAGAATATCTGACTACCCCCTCGGGGAATATAGTCGTGAGCATATGCTTATGCTTATACTTGGTCGAAGTTGGCACAGGGAGCAGAGTTAAGTCCGCATTTGCAATGTGGCCCTAGCGTATCGAGGCCCGAAGTGACCGGTCCTAATATGCGCTTACCTTTAATATGCTGACAGTTTTTATAGGGTACTGTGTTTTCTAACAAAAAGAGCACAAATTCAATGAAATCCGTTCCGTTCAAAGCACAGAGAAAATCGTCCGGGACTCAAGTATGTACGGAACCCTCAGGGCACAAGTCTGACTAGCACTTGGCAGGTTTTTTTTAGGCAAAGTAAAACTGGACCGTATGATACTTGGACCGAATGATACTTGGACCGTATGATACTTGGACCGAATGATACTTGGACCGAATGATACTTGGACTAAATTTCACTTGGACGGAATGATAATTGGACCAAATTGCACTTGGACAGAATGCAAGTTTAATTGTTTTTCACGGTTGGACGCAATGAGACTTGGACTATTTGGTACCGTGACCGACTAGGCTAGGCAACTTTATATATTATGGCACTTCTTGATGAGCTCTATCGACTGTACTACATACCGCCTTGTTACTCGATGAGGTAATTTACACCACACTTGTACTTGCTCACTGTACAGAACCCTCCAGGTTACACCCAGGCAACCCTGTTCTTTTAGACTTACCTTTCTCAGGTGCTACACCCTAGGTCGGTAGGTCGCATCATTTACTCGATGAGGTAGGATTGCCAATGGTCCGATCTTCGGCTATAATGAACAAACTCATTATGCACCTAAATTTATCTGACTGTCGGCGGCCACCGGTCTAATAGTGTACCTAATAAAAACTAAGAGTGATAGGTACGCGCGTCAGCGGTCGCGACAGGTCAATCGAGCGCGGTGTGCGGAAGCCGGGAGGAGCGCGTACTGGACGGGGGACGGGACGGGGAACAGGCGTACCCTTCGCGCGCAGGCAGAGGGCCCGTCTCCCGTACACCGCGTGAACATAGATCCGCTACGAATGCTGAGCTTCGCCACTATTTGTTTTTACTACACGATGCTATTGTAAAACCATGGTAACTACCTATAGTCTACCAGTTTCAAGAATCCTGTTGGACGGGTTTCCTGAAGGAATCTCCAAGTCGGTAAATAAACTTGGATAGGCATCACACTTTAGACGATTCGATTTTTGGTTTACAAATTTTGTGGCATACAAACATGTGCGTGGTCATGAACCTCATGTGCGTGGTGCATTCACCACGTGGTCCAACTCACAAAAATTTTCATATCCCAAGCGTATCTATGCATTTTAACCACCGGGATCTATTTTCTTCAGCTGCGGGTAATTTATGCAATTTAGAATCCCGTCGTAAACTACTGCACAGGGCACACAACACTTTAGAAACATTGTTAAAATGTTAAAATGTTAAAGTCTCACACGATGTTTGACAAATTTCGCAAACACTTTTAAGGTACTAGTTATACAAAGCGTCCGAGGCGCGCGCAATGGGCGCTGCATATCGGACGCGCGCCTAGAGCGCCTTGGCCGCTGGTCATAGAGATAATTGTTTCATGCAAAATGTAGCTACTCACCTACTTAGTTCAATGTTTAGATAAATTAGCTTTAGCAAAACAATATATTTTCTTATAACTTTTATCCAAAAATCAACTGCAATATTTGGTTTGCTCCCATAGTAAAAGTTGTTCAGTATGGGTAGAGTATGTGGTCTAAAGGTTAATGATATTTTTCCTAGCACCCTGTATAGACATTCATTGAATTTCACAGAGCGTCCGATAAGCAGTGCCCCGCACGCGCGTCTCGGACGCCTTCTATAACTAGTCCCTTATTGTGTTTATTTTTTCAATGACACAATGACATAAAATAAACGTTTTCTAAAAATTAAAAGGCTTTTAAGCCGGGTCTTCTGCTACCAAAAAATCAAGCAACTTGCAAAAAATATGAGCAGTAGACCCGGTTTTATTCTGACGACAGAATGTCAAAATACAATTTAACAATTCTTGCAAAAGAGATAGTTCGTATAGCACTGTCATTCTATACGGACCATCTCTTTTGTTTGCACACTACCAGCAGTGGACATGACATCGAACCGAAACGCGCGAATAGCTTTTATTTTTCTTTTTTCTTCGACTGCAGTATTTGACAACAAGGCCATTCTGCCAGCTCGCGCGTTTTGACGTAACGCGTACGGTATAAAAGGCGATGTAATCATTGTAACCTCGGGAAGGTTACACAAACATTAACGTTTGTTTACTTAAGTACGTTTCTAGTTTAATTGATTTAATGAGAGGTAGGGGTCGAAGAAGCGCTACGTATCAGACTGGGCACGGATTGCAGAAACTGCACGTTTTCGTCATGAACGCAACGTGTTTGATCTTAGCCACGTTGCAATGTATTTAGTAAGAAATGCAACTTAACCTTGAGTAAATTCTTCGTGTGTTTACGAACGTAGATTTAATGTTTCTTGGTCATATTTTTCTTTGACTGCGTCAAACAGTCAGAGTTCACTTGGTGAAGGAATTGATAAACTAATCCGTTCCGTATCCGTTTTTTAATAAACTACTTTTTAAGGCGTACTCTAGTTGTATATCGTTTGAAAAGAATTTTGATACGTACTTTTCTTACTCATCTATCATCTTAACTATTATAAAACCGTAAAATCATGAGGAATAAAAAAGTAGCGGTTCTCTTCATATAAATTCAAATAAAATCCGATAGCGCGATTTAAAAACGTGCAGCGCCATCTATTGACAAAATTGTTAGTTTGTTTGTTTGTTCGCGCATCACGCAAAAACTACTGAACCGATTTTGATGAAACTTTTTTTGTTTGATAGCTTATGATCTGACTTAAAATCTGGTATTTAATTTGTGCGGACGAAGTCGCGGGAAAACACTAGTCTTTAATAAATTGCAAATTCCAAGACGCTGGACTTCATTGTCA
The DNA here is from genome assembly GCA_963693445.1 of Agonopterix heracliana. Classification (NCBI taxonomy): domain Eukaryota; kingdom Metazoa; phylum Arthropoda; class Insecta; order Lepidoptera; family Depressariidae; genus Agonopterix; species Agonopterix heracliana. The sequence continues at coordinate 8,143,151 of OY856331.1, forward strand.
TTTGTCAAGTGTTGTATAAGTGGTCGTCGCTGTTGATCCAAGTGATACAGGAATTATAGTGGCGCAAAGAATGGTGGGTTAAACGCATAAAAAACGCTTAATAAGACTTAACACTTACTTTCTGACCCAATTAGTCACGAAAACTAACAGTTCGTGTCGTGGCTTTCAACAAAAGTAAATAGGTCGGGTAAACGTTTTAAGAATTCAAATGAGGAAATACAATAACAATGCGTACGTTCTCAATTTATTTTATCGCTCTTTTTACAGACTGAGTGTCTGACAAATTGAATTAGATTATCGAAGTATTATGTCATACAACTTTAGACTACATTTTCGTACTTATAGCAATAGATACAAGATAGTTGTATAATGTTGTATGTTATCTAGAACGTGGACACGCCTAAACGGAGTTGATATCATGTTTTATTTGGCCAGTTAGTACGAAACTGGGTTACGATAGTACATTATTTCAATTAGACGAGATTGTGTACAGTATAGCTACATCAAAGGCTCAAGTTCATGCCAATGTAAACTTTATCACATGACAGTAAGGTGCTCTGCGCTGCTGACGCGTAATTAATTTTCGTTTGATCAGAAAGCAACTCTGTATCGCTATTGCAGAACGACAACTTCTGTTTCTGTGATGGAACAGGAAAATGTTATATTTGAAACACTCCCCTGTGCATTGTCGTTGTCTAGAAGTACGCTCAGTTCAATCAACTATAACTTTTTCTTTCATGAATGTGGATGTCCACGTGTATGTTTTCCAGGGTTCGAAGTGATAATTATCATGATAATTTTTTATCTTGATAATTATAATGTTGATAATAATCTTGATAATTATAAAATTGATTGGAAACACAAAAAGCTTGCGCTAGCAATGTCACGCCGTGTATTTCCAATCATGGTTCTCAAAAAAAGAAGCTCACAAACAAGAAATAATTTTTCTCACTGTTTTCTGTTGTTTTTCTCAATTATTTGTTATTTATTGTATTGAGAAACTGTAATTTCAAATACAAGGTGCTGTTTGGTCTGGATAAGAGTGTATTAAAGCAAAAACAGCAATTTTAGAACTTTTTTTGTTAGAAATTTCTCTCAAAACTAAGAATCAGCTTGGATATTTTTTTTTTTTTTCTTTTTATTTATATTGGGGCTTTTAACTCTGAGGTTATGTCAGCCCCATCGTGCCTTAACCTTAAGACTCTACACAACATAGAAAAGAAAACCTAAAACTAGCATACACACACACACTCTCACGTACTACTCACGGTACTAAAAATAGGATAATTATCAAAGAAAATAATTATCTTAATAATTTCGAACCCTGATGTTTTCTACATTTTAAACTAGGCCACGAGGCGGACGTCGGCGAACTATCTCTATTCCTAGATTCGATAATTAATATGCCCAGTCCAGACTATTTGGCTGGTATACAAATATCTAAAATCCCTTTTATCGTTATGAGTTATGTATGACCTTTTCTCGATGTTTCGGCAAATGTGTAGCGTCTGCCATTTTCGATCAAAAATACAGGGTGTAAGGAAAATTATCATTAACCTTTAAACCACATACTCTACCCATCAAACTGAACAACTTTCAGAGCATAAAAAATCTGCTGTTCCATAATCAACTCCAATACCTACTCGACTCAAATGTATGCAACAGCTGATTTATTTTTTGCTCCGATCGGTTTGCTACCATAGTAAAAGTTGTTCAGTTTGATGGGTAGAGTATGTGGTTTAAAGGTTAATGATACTTTTCCTTACACCCTGTATACATACATACATCCTGTCACCAAATAGGTTGAAATCGAGAGGGATATACTCGACTGTGCAGCTAAGTTAGTTTTCAACTTGCTGCCACAGAATTTTCAAGCTGCCTTAAAAACTGGTATCCAATTATCCATCCATCGGCTATCAAAGTAAAAAAGGTTGTTGACCTGAAAACATGTCCAATACATTGAGTAATTATGTATAGAGCAGATAACGCGAACAAAATCTGTGCATCATGATCAGCAGTGTGGGGCGCGTGCTAGAAGCGTCAGGCTGCGACGAGCGCCTGGCACAGGCTAAGTGGGTTAGAGCGCGTGCACCCTAACGCGTGTTACAAAACATTACTTCTCGGTAGCTTCTCTAGTAAACATAGTACCTCAATGGTCCAATAGTGGGCGAGGTGATCCGTGGGATGCCGGTGAAGACGCAAAATCTGTTTATTTTTCAAAACCCCCGATTTCCGACAAATCTACACAGAATCTTTTCTCATCTAAAAATACCTGACTTCAAAGCAGTTATTTTCGATGATTATCAAAATAGCATTTCTTTTTTTGAAAATATAATTGATAGACTGACAATTTTAGCTTTCAATTTTTAGGATTCTGTACACTCCGTCCGTCCTAGCTTCAGAGGAGAGCTTCGGTGCTTAGAAAAAGTATATGTCTAGAATGAGCCTCACGAATATCCCGTATAAAAAAAGGGGCCAAGTTTCATAGGTTGGTGTGCGTGAGGCGCCATACAAATTATGTATGTGCGTGTATATGTATACGGTTTAGGAACCAGTACTGGTTCCAATTTTTTTCGACGCTTTCGTATCTTCGACTGTCAATCTTGACATATACTTTATCATGAAGCTGTTGCTTCCGTGAAGTTCCGTGTATCTTCTGAACCGTAAATATAAATTTTCACAGAATAGTAGATTACACACCGAGGACAAGAAAGGTCTCAGATCTCATTGTAATCTGAGGCTTTCTTATTTACTGTCCGAGGTTAGTACCTATACTATTTTTCTACTCGACGGAGGTGGAAAGCGACAACTTCGTTTAGCGCAGCGGGACGAAAATTTACGCTTTTCGTCCGGAGGGGAGAAATATGTATTATATTGGATTTTATGACATTAAAAAAGGGACAAGATCCCATATAAAAAACTAATTTTTATCAACGTATTTTTTTCTCGCTCTATCGTTAAACCAGTAAAACACACAAACGTCAAACTTGGTGAGATTATAGTGCAAACTCTACGGTATAGTCCAATCATTTTAGGGTTTGACCCTAACAATAAATTCATCTATCGCTGAAACTTTGCAGTGTGATAAAGTAAAGTATACAGATTACGGTTGACAAATAATCTAGGTTTATTTTTTTCCGTTCCTAGATTATTTGTCAACCGTAATCTGTATACTTTACTTTCTCACACTGTAAAGTTTCAGCGATGGATGAATTATTGTTAGGGTGTCCATACAAGGAAACTCTAAAATGACTGGACTAGTAGGTATATCACCAAATAATACAAACTGGCCAATTGTAAGTCGGCCTTCTCTTGCGCTACGGGTCTCGGAAAAACAAAAATTGTTGGTAAGTTAATATATTGTGTGAATGTACGGAACCCTCGGGGCGAGTAGTCCGACTCGCACTTGGTCGGTTTTATTTATAAAACAAATTGTTTTCTTTAAAAAAAAAACTCAGGAAGCGGCCACGTGGACGACTGGACGCCAATTAGCTAACGTCGACCTACTCCTGGTTTTATTTATAATCGCCCACAGAATTCCTGCAAATATAGTGTAAGTACTTATTTATAAACATAAATTCTCGTAACTAGGTAATCAGGGTAGAACTAAGACGCATTCCAATTGCTATACATTGGTTTTAGGCCTTAAAACGTTCCTGTCCACAGTGAGTGAAAGAGATCTCCTATTCAGTACATAAACATAAAGTGAAACGTCACTTCTGAGCCAATGGAATATCATTTTATGTTTATCCAGCCCAGTATTTCGCCACACGGATAGCACTGCCGGCAGCTTCCATAAGCTCCGTTCGCGAGCATGTGTCTGGGCCGGAAGGGCAGGACTGGGCCATAGTCTGAGGAGCGACACCGCATTGACATCCGAGGTCCAATCCGTTATTTAAAAGTGAACTTTGCTACAAAAACTCTGCTTAAAATCGACATAGGTATTTATGTACACAGGGTATAAACTTAAATGCATAGCATAGCATATGCTCACGACTATATTCCCCGTTATTCAGAGAAAACTCAAAACATCCACGTTTCACTAGTAGTACCCAAGCTCTTAGTGAGCCTGTCGCCACTTGTAATTGACAGTGGGTACAATACATGCCTCGAAATTGAAGCATGCCGGTTTCCTCATGATGTTTAAACTTAAATGCGCTACATACTTTATGTGGTGTTTTAAACCATCAAACTGAACAACTTTCACAATGGGACTAACATTGAATGTGCAAAAAAAAATTCAGCTGTTGCATAGAATACAAAAATTTGCTATTAGGTCGAAAGCTGAATAGCTTAATTTCATAAATTCCAATGCTGGTCCCATAGTGACCGTTGTTCAGTTTGATGGTCTGAAGCATTCCCTAAAGCATGTTACATTTATTAAAGTTTTCACCCTGTATAACCTATCCCCGAAACCCGTCTATTACGTAACTTCATAGAGAAAACAAGTAACAAGCACGAATTAAACTATTAGTCAAGTTCGAAGAGTATTAATGATGAACATTAATCTCGTACTCACTTAGCTCGAGTCGCGGTTAAATGGGCTATTCATTAAAAGTACTTAACATGTCAGTTACCTAGTTATAATACTACTATCTTTTCTCCTTGACTCCATATGTTACACTCCTTTGAGGAAACAGTGCCACTATACAGGGTAAAATTGATAGTATACCCATCAAACTGAACAACTTTTACTAGGAGCAAACAGATCGGAGCAAAAAAAATCTACTGTTGCTGTTGCATGCATTTGAGTCGCATTGCAGTTTAGTATGGAAGAGCTGATTTCTTTTTTGGTCCGATCGGTTTGCTCCCATAGTAAAAGTTGTGCAGTTTAATGGTTAGACTCTTAGTTTAAAAGGATGCTAATTATATAAATTTCACCCTGTATATCCTTCTTGATATGCTGACGGTTTTAAGGCAATGATCAGACCATGAAACTGGACAACTTTCACTATGAGACCAACATAGAAATAGCGATAAAAAATCTGCTGTCCCAACATTTGGGTCGAATAGGATTGTAGTTTTATAAGGAACAACTTGTTTCTTCGCATTCTCGTTGTTGGTGTTGGTCCGATAAACAAAGTTGTTCAGGCTGATGGTCTGATCATCCACTTTCCATGACTGACTGACGGAAAACGTACATCCTGAAATTCGGACTTTCTAGTCTCTACTACATGTATAAATTGCAAACAGTATCCCTTTTGGGATAGACTGAAATTATGCCATAAACTTACAGCGTTCAATACTAGGTAGGTATTGTGGAGGAAGCTAGAGAGGTTTGTCAGGATCGTAGCAGGTGGCGTTCCGTTGTCTCTGCCTACCTCAATGGGAGACAAATGTGAGAATAATTGTACTACTGTATTTACACATATACAAGGTATACAATTTTGCATAAATCGGAGTTACATCAAAACAGTTTACAAAAGTCAGAAATACGACTAATTTGGCAAAGCCAGCACGGGAGCTAGATTGATACATACATACAGCTCACGCCATTGTCCCATGGGGGTAGGCAGAGACCACGGACCGCCACACGCTACGACTCTGACACACCTCTTTAGCCTCATTCACATTCATACATCTCTTCATGCACTTCCGTCGATTGAGGGTGCTACGCACTTGTCCTTTTCGGAAAAGATCATTGATTTGATCATGGTATGTTTTCCTCTAGATTGATTGTGTACGAATAACATCAAGACTCAGTAGAATTGCTAGCCGAATGGTCAGTTTTAGAATCATCGTGATATATAACTAATATTATCACGGAACGACCTCGCATGACTATTTCGTAGCGTTACATACGACACGAATTCGCAAATGGTTTTTCATAGCGACGTACTAGGAACGCGTGGAATTATTTCAGCATAAAAGCATTTTAATTTAAATGTTTAGGCACGCTTGTTGCCGAAGATTTAGAAAACTATTCGGTAATGAAGATGGTCGTTGCTCCTTAATTGCTTGCGAATCTTGCGATGTCACACTTTCATTTGCCAATTCTAGTCAGTTGGATTCATCCTTGTTTTTGATTAGCGGTGCAAAAATACTACGACAGAAAAGATACACTTTCCCCCCAGCCACCTCAACACTTACAAATAGTCGTCTAATCTAAGCCAGAAACCACAAAGAAAAACTAACAACCGCATGACGTAATCAAAACCCTAGATCATGACATGAACCATAAGACAAGCGCACGCGCACGTGAAAGGCCCACGCCGGCTATCAGCGGAAACAACGTGGCATTCGTGTCAATTGGACTGACCTCACCTTCGTTCGCTAACAACTAGTTTGCGGTTTACAATTACTCTAATTAAACCATGAGATCGAATTAGGACCATATTTTGGGAAATGGTCTAGCTTGGTCAATCTCTCTCTACTCTTCACTCGGCGCGCCGAATTTCTATCGGATCATAAATAATAATGCGTCGCTTGCTATACAAAATGTCTCCTAAAATACGACCGACCGAAATTCGGCGCATACGCGGCGTAATTTCGGCCTTGTGTGTCGTCCGTAGGACACGGATTACCTACTGAAAATCATGACAGGCGTATTTTTGGACGCGTAAAAAGTGTGTTCCTACACTAATATAGAAATTAAGAATCAGAAAATTAAATTGTAGACGAGCGGTTGTGTTATACAGGGTGAAATTGATATCATTAGCATCCTTTTAAACTAAGAGTATACCCGTCAAACTGAACAACTTTTACTATGGGAGCAAGCCAATAGGAGCAAAAAAAATCAGCTGTCCCATACATTTGAGTCGTGTAGGCAGCGGCGGCGGGTGCAGTTTAGTATGGGACACCTGTTTTTTTTTGCCCTGATTTGTTTGCTCCCATAGTCTTCTTCTTATCGAGTGGGCTGCAAGCCCTGGTGTCAGAGTTTATTCAACCGCCTTACGGCCTATGACGTGGTTTTTATGTAACCTCTAGTAAAAGTTGATCAGTTTGATGGGTAGACTCTTAGTTTAAAAGGATGCTAATGATATCAATTTCACCCTGTATATACATAGATCGAGATCGATATAGAGAGTTGATGCATTTTGGTGGTTGCTGTGGTGCGAGTTGTTCAGTTTTGGTGTTCTGAAGCACCAAAAATAGGTAACGCATTCAGGTTTACATCCTGTCTGTAAATAGTGTCGCAAAGATGCGACTAACCCTTTGACATCGACAATATCTTTAATGCGCAAGCCTGTAAGATTAGAGTTACTTCATTTGACCCTATAATATCTGATATTATCGGTTTCTTATTCCATCAGATTGGCGAGGTAAGGACAAGAGACTGCATCTGTAGCGCATCCAGAAATATGTGTACCTTCGAATTCATCTATGAGATTATATCCCACACCGCATAGATGGCTATAAAATCCAGAATAGCCAGGAAAATGTTCATTGTACCCTGACTCTCGTTATTAAATTAGATCCTTTAAGTGGACGAAGATTGAAACTTATCTGACTCAGCAAGGTCAACGTATTTGTTAAACTTTTACTAGTTTGTTGTGTCCTCTAAATTCTTGAAAAAAAACTCAGATAAACATTTAACCATATCTATACGTTTCTTGGTACCAAATAACAATGATAGTAAAAAATCAGCCCTTGCTCCTGTGACAGACGAAGTGTCCTGCAAGCACTTTCACTATATTTATTTAAAGACTCTTCGCGAAATATCCTACAGTACGACCACATGACTAAATATCGAACGAAACCTTCATACCTACTCGAGTCAAATAAAGTCTAAGCCAACCCTTAAAATATTACTAGGATGTTTGTTACACCTTGTACAAGACTTATTAAACGTGATAATACACCGCAGCGTAGATGGATTTAATCCAATGACGGACTTACCCAACCTGACCTTACGCCCTTCCAAATTCTTGTATGTTTAGGTAACAAATCTATCATACTATTTATGCAAGTGTCGCGTCGCGATCGCGTCACTGCGCTGCGCTTGCGTCAGGCGCGCTTAGTTCATCGGAGACCGGTTATGTCTCGTGCCATTTGTTTACTATGCTTTGCTTTACCGCCACCGCCAGTTCATTTGGAAGAAAACTGTTTAAATTTCAAACATGACTTTCCAAACGTCTGATACTTAATACGTTTATATTCTGATATAATACATGCATCATCCATCATTATCATAATCAGCATTTAATAAGCACAATGAGGATTGGTAGACTAGACTTCCCATACGCATCAAGCCCTGCACCCGGACCTTCAATTTCCGATATGTCGCCACCGTTTTGGTCCGAACTTCATTGTAATAGAGTTGACATTGGAACGAAAACATTCACACAATTGCGAAGTTCGAAAGTCCGGGTAGAGGCCCAGAATTTCTTCTTCAGCGTATGCAGGTTTCCTCACGATGTCTTCCTCCATCCTTTGAGAGAATAATTGGTACTACGGTACGTAGGTACATAAGTTAGAAAAACGCATTGGTACATGTCGTCTCATCCGTGTGGATTCGAACCCTGACCGTCGAGTGTCCGTACCTCTCTGCAAAGCGGCACTGACGCAATAGTATAATTAATATGCATATTGCAAGGTCATAGATATTTGAAATGGTTCATCTAAATAGCTAACCAAAAAACCATCTACGTAGAAAGGTATCCTCGTTTATAATTATTGTTTTATTTTTAATGCATGTAAAAGTATTTCTAAGACTAGTCTTATAATGCTCCGCTCTAAGCTGCAGCTTGCTGGAAGTGATTAATTTGACTCTTGACCTTTCCAACTCGATTCTACCATTAGTGTTGCAACTTCTGCTACTGCTTCGGGTTTGAGTTCTTTTTGTTGTTTTTGCACAAATACTTAGATATGCTAATATTAAAAGTTGCTACAACTGTGTGTTAAAACAAAGATTTATTGCAATTTGCAAAGATCTTTCGACAATTTGTAAACGTCAGTCTTTTCGAATCATTCCCTTTACGTCGATCGTCTCTGTACGTCGAGTCTCCCAACAGTGAGTCTCGGTACATCGCGTCATTTTACGGTGATTCTTATAATGGTGAGTACAATCAACAAAAACATATATTTTCAAGGAATTCAAATGTGAAGTTTTACCTACTAATACTTATAAACATGTAAATGAATAATAAATAATCATCCCAATATAACAATTTTTTTTAATCAAAAAATGAAATTGGTATTGAGAGAATGGTCGTAATATTAAGTAAGGTATGTAAGTACTCTTGATGTACCAGGATAGCAGAAGTGTACAAGAGGTCATTCGCTTAATCTTATAAAAACATAAGTTGTGGTCTTATATTAAACACTTATCGGTTTCTTTTCGTGTGTACACATCAAGCTACGCAAAATTATTATTCGAATTATTTAGTTATTTTCTATGTACGTGTTGCTAGTAGTTACCATTGAGGTAATATATCAGCAATGCAAACTTAAAATCGGCTAAGAGCAATAAAACATTGGGAGGTACCAGGAGAGCAGAAAGAGTAATAGAGGTTTTCTCCCCTCCGGACGGAAAGCATCAATTTTCGTCCTGCTGCGCTAAACGAAGTTGTCGCTTTCCACCTCCGTCGAGGAGAAAAATAGTATACTAACCTCGGATAGTAAATAAGAAAGCCTCAGATCAAATGTTTGTTACATGAGATTTTGAACAATTAGGTACATGAGATCTGAGACCATTCTTACTTTACTTACTATAAACTTCCGAAATTACCGTTGGCGCGCTCCATACAAAAGATGTTTGTATTGTTATCCCAAAATCCAATGACTCTATGTTCCATAGGCGAAATATTTTTCGCTTACGCTGATATACGTAACATCAGTGTAACCGCGTATGAGACAGCGATAGTCATAAAATCCTATAAGTACAATTTGTATGAAAATAAGCCGTCGTAGAACAAAAAAGTGGCTACTTCGATAAGGACAGCAATAAGTAGCGATCTCCTTTTTTAACTAGAGCGAATTTGCTTTGTGCATCTCTTACTGAGTGATATGACAAGACAGGTGCTTTCTTCTAGTTCCTTCTCTTTCTACGCTATGTTCATAGGACCCAAGAAGTTTGTCTTTATAATTTTATTGAAGAAGTTTGCAATTTTGTTACACCACCTTTAAGGTGAGGTGATTGATGTACCAGGAGAGAAGAAGTGTATGAGAGGATCATTATTAATCCGAAGCGCGGAATATTCCGAGGCGGTGTCCGTATCGCGAAGAACTCAAAGCATGGTGGCGTGCCGGTAGCCGTGGCGCGAATAAAAGCGGCTCTTGTCAAAACTGTGTCCGTAGCGCGAAGTAGCCCTAGCGGTAAATCTATGGATTAATCTCTTGTACTCTTCTGCTCTCCTGGTACTTCTTAGTGCTTAAAAGCCTTTTAGGACACGATATTGCAACTCGCACTGGGCGGATTTTTTTCTCGAACTTGGCCGATTTTTTTTGTTATAAGTACCAACTTTAAGGTGATATTGCATGGCCAATTTTCTATTGACATACCAGGAGAGCACAAGTGTGCAAGGGTTAACGTTTAATCTCTTGCACTCTTCTGCTCTCCTGGTATGTCTGGTAATACTGCACAAAAAATATTTATATTTATACCTATTTAATCAAACGTGGAAATTTTTTATATTGATATTGCTTACCGTACCTAAAACAAAACGCTATCGTCATCGGCTCGACGTAGGGAGACAAAAGCGACAGTCGATGTTCAGAGACTCACTGTTGGGAGACTCGACGTACGGAGACGATCGACGTAAAGGGAATGATTCGTCTTTTCTATTATTTGTTGTACAAATGATTGTGTTTAGGGAGTCGCGTTGCGGGGTTTGCCTCGAACACTTGTCTCTCGCGTGGTGTTCGCGCGGTTCGCGTCTCAGCCTGCCACGAGGCTCCTAAATCCTTCTCAGTTGTTCTTACTCAAAAACAATCCTCGAGATTGGATAGACACTCCCTCAAATAACTTGACACTGGCGAAATCTAACAAGGAAACGCCATTAAATAAAAATAGAATAGATTGTGTTTACAATCTTCTGTCGAGTCGATAGCATGTCTTTGATTGTGAATTGTCATCGTAAGTATCGTGGTAAAGATTTACGATCCAGTTTTGGAGGCTTGCTTATTGCCCAGGATGCAACTAATGTCCCGTACGTTCCATTCCGTTAAGTAAATTAAGTTACATTCCGAAAAAAATATAACAATGAATATGCAATTTCTGAATATGTTCCCTACCGCCCACCATTCCTCATCATTATTTACGTACCATCATCATCAGCCTATATACGTCTCACTTCAGGGCACAGGCCTACCCTCAAGGAGGGTGTTTGGGCGTTAGTCCACCACGCGTGCCCAATGCGGATTGGTAGACTTCACATATGCATCAGAATTTCTTCTTCTGCACATGCAGGTTTCCTCACGATGTTTCCCTTCACCGTTTGAGAGCAGTCGGTAATACGTACATACGTTAGAAAAACTCAGTGGCATATTGTCCGTGCGGATTCGAACCCGGGCCTCATGATTGAGAGTCCATACCTCTCCGCAACGCGCCACCATCATACACTACAAATTATTTGCACATCGAATGCATTCAAAAGGGTACAAATAGCGGTTTTATTAAAGAGATTTCTTCCACGCCACGATAGTAAATCATCATATTTAGCAGACAGGTCAAATATAAGCTCAATTTGATGCAACCTATGGCCACAGTATAAAAAAGAGTATCTAGTACTGCATACTATGGCTATCAGACAGACAATTAGCATTGTTGCTAAGTTGACGGCAATGCACAGTTCATGGAAACAATAAAGGTTACAGAACTATAATTACTAGTTACTACGAGTAAGTTATGTTTTTTTTCATGCTCAATTGTCATCCTACTTACTAAGAACAATATGGAGGGATCCATTTGTAATTTAAAAAAAACCAGTCAGTTAGACCAACAATTTTAAAAATATCTTGCTGCACTGCTCTGCCCTCGCGTTCACACGGGGACAGCCGCGAAGCAGTCGAAATAAATAGGTGGAGAGAGCAGGTGGAAGCAAACTGTACTGCCCTTGTGATCCCGGCAGTACTGTCCTGCCTAAGCGCGGGTATTCACAAAAGGAGTAGAACTGTCCTGCCCTTGTTACCCCGACAGTACTGTCCTGTCTAGACGCGGGTGTTCACACGGGAGTAGAACTGTCCTGCCCTTACTGCCCTGCCCTCGTGTGGAACGTTGAATTAGGCTGCCAGTCAGACATTTAGACACTGAACTGTTTCATAAGCATAGAGATACTCGTCTTATAAAAGGATTTACAATGTATTCCGTTTATCTGCGTCACTCAAATCAAATCATAATCAAATAAAATATACAGGGTGTAACAAAACACCCAAGTAATACTTAAGGGGGTGCTTCAGATCATCAAACTGAACAACTTTCACTATGGAGACAACTTCGAAATCGCAAAAAAAAAACTGCTGTCCCATACATTGCGTATGGTAATGCAGTTTTGTATGAAAGAGTGGATTACTGTTTCGCGATTCCGATGTTGGCTCCATAGTAAAAGTTGTTCAGTTTGATGGTCTGAAGCAATCAGATGGTATTAAGTATTACTAGGGTGTTTTGTTACACCCTGTACTTTATTTTACACAAAAATATAAACAGTAAAATTGAAGTATTTTACGAGTAGGGAAATAAACACAGAACCATTATAGTTGGTTTTTATTGCTTGACAGACAAAGTCATTTATACATCGTCGTAGCTCTATGCTTCTCGCAAGGAGATCGGTACTAATACATATCATTCCTCCGAATTAATTATAAGACCGGGTAACAAAAAAAACGAACACTACTGCTAAACATAACTAAACACTTTATAGAAAACACACTGCTAACAACTAAACACTGAAGAGGAAAATATTATTAAAATGAATCAAATCTTATAATTGATATTTTTCCTGGGCCGCAACTGTCGCGAGGGCGACGCAGCCGCAGGGACAGCGCGGGGCGTTAAATCAGCCCTTATATTTGACGCGGTCCCTCGCTCAACATTTTCATCTTCTCTTCCCTCCACATTTTCAGCTTCCGATTGATCGCCTCTAGTAGTAGTAGGAGAACATCTCGGACTACAAACATCACCTTGGATAGGTGGAGGAGAGAGAAAAGGTGGAGAAAAGGAAGCGCTGGGGCCGCCTAATGGCTGTGCCCCAGTTGTATCATTTCCATTATCAGCTGATAATTTATCCCTCAGTATTTGGTCTACATGTCGAATACAATAAACATCATACTCTGTAATAAATACCTTGAACATCCTTTGGCCCACTAGCTCTTTAATTACCCCTAATTTCCAACATTCCTTTCTGGCACTGTACCACCGGACCCAGACACTGTCACCGACTTTAAAGTGTCGATTACAGGGACACGCATTATTTAGTTGTGGTTTAGTTTTATCAGGAGGTAATATTAAGTCCAACCTTGATCTTAAATTCCTACCGAACATCAAACTAGCTGGTGTCTGACCAGTAGAACAGTGCACAGTGTTTCTATACACAAACAAATATTCTAAAAGTTTTTCATGACACACCAAAAACGAATCATTGTCCTTTACAATACATTTGATCATTTTTTTACAGCATTTAACAGAATTCTCGGCTTGGCCGTTACTGCATGGATGATACACAGGTGATGTCATGTACTTGATACCATTATTAGAACAAAACTCCAGAAATTCGGCGGAGTTTATCTTAACATCATTATCGGATACCAACACGTTCGGAATTCCAAAGTTTGAAAAAACGTACTTTAATTTACGAATTTATCCATATGTATGCAATCCAGCCACTTGCTGAAGGCGTCTATGATAACTAAATAGACCCTCTGCCCTATCGACATATAGTCTATATGTATGCGCTGCCACGGACCTGTGGGACGCGGCCAAGGTGCGGGCTGTTCCCGCGGTGGCGCTGATCGCATACCTAAGCATGTCTGGCATGAACCGATTTTTTTCTCTATATCACCGTCAATGCCTGGCCACCACATTCTACTGCGCGCATTTGATTTAGTTTTAACAATGCCTAAGTGAGTGCGGTGCAATTCACTTAGCATCCGTTCTCGTAGTGAAATGGGAATAATAACCTTATAACCACGCAATAGACAATTATTTTCAAACTGTAAATCGGCTCTGCAGAGAAAATAAGGCTTAATGGCTTGACAATTTATTTTACGTGGCCACCCATTTTGTACATATTTAATTACAGTTTTTAAAATTGCATCATTCTGTGTGGCTATTTCAATCTCTTTCGCCGCTATCGCACCTGTCTCTAAAAACTTCAGCGAGGTAAACATTTTGCCTTCTTGTTCACTACTAGTCTCCGTATCCAGTAAGGGGGCGCGCGAAAAAAAATCGGCTACCAGATTATTCTCACTGGAAATGTACTGGACGACATAGTTATAAGCTGACAGAATCAAAGCATATCTTTGTAAACGCAGCGCTGTAGTTACCGATATTCCCGTATCCTTGTTAAATATTGAAACTAACGGCCTATGATCGGTTTTCAATATAAACGGGTCGCTCCGACCATACAAATACTGATGGAATTTCTTCACACCGAATATAATAGCCGTAGCCTCTTTCTGGATTTGACTATAATTACGTTCACTGGCCCCCAGCGATCTGGAAGCATAAGCGAGCGGCCGTTCGCACCCCCCCGCATCAAGTTGTGAGAGTACAGCTCCAAGCCCGGCCGGGCCCGCGTCCACCGATAGCACCAGTTGGGCTGTCGGCTCAAAATGTGCGAGAACACGCTCAGAAGCCAACTCGCGTTTTACTCGAAGAAACGCCTGCTGCTGACGTGTCCCCCACTCCCATTTGACATCAGAACGTAGTAATTCATGTATTGGAGCCATTATTGACGACGCGCTCGGAATGAAGTTTCTGTAATAATTAACGACACCTAGGAACCTTTTTACCTCCGTAACACTTGTTGGTTCTGGTGCGTTGAGAATGGCTCGAACCTTTTCAGGAGATGTTCGCAGACCATTCTTGTCGATCAGGTAGCCTAGATAGGTAACCGATTTCCGAAAAAATTCACATTTTTCATTTTGCAGACGAAGACCCGCATCGCTCAGTCTCCTAAACACTTCCCGCAGCCTACTTAAATGTGTCTTTCTGTCTGGTCCCGTTATACAAATATCATCAAGCCAGCAGCTTACGCCCTCTATTCCAGAAAGAAGAGTTTCCATAGATTTCTGGAATATTGCCGGCGCGTTAGCCAACCCGTATACCATCCGGGTATACTTAAACAAACCCTTTGAAGTGTTTATTGTAGTTAACTCCTGCGACGGTTCATCTAAAACGAACTGATTATAAGCATTTTTCAAATCGATTTTACTATAATGCTCACCGCCGCCTATTTTCGCAAAAACTTCTTCGATTCGTGGCATTGGATACTTGTCGACTATCAAATCTTTATTCAAGGTGACTGAAAAATCGCCAGCAATTCGGACCTTGCCATTTTCCTTGACTACAGGCACAATTGGAGTGGCATACCTTGAATAATTGACAGGGACTAAGATTCCTAAACCCTTTAGCCGCTCAATTTCGCCTTCTACCTTGGCCTTTAGGGCAAAAGGAACGGAACGCGGTTTAAAAAACTTCGGTGTCGAGTTTTCTTTCAAATGTAGGCTTACCTTAAAATGATTAAATGTACCCAACTCATCTCCCCAAAGATCTGAATATTGCTCGAATAATTTATCAAGCTCATCATCACCACCGCTGTTACATACATTATTTAATTCTGTGGTAAGTACGAGATTAAAGACGGACATAAAATCGCGCCCCAGTAGCGGTGGACCTCCATTCCGAATCACAAAGATTTTTATCTCTTTACTTTGTTTGTTAAAATCGGCCCGCACTGTGAAACACCCTAAAGGCTCAATTTTATGCCCGTTATACAGACACATACGGACATTCGATTTTTCTAGTTTATACTCCGAAAATAAGTTGTTGTACATTTTTTCTGATATGACCGAAGAACCCGACCCTGTATCCAGCTCCATTGAAACATTCTTTTTTCCGAGGACTATTTTCAATTCAATCGGCTTATTTTTAATAGCGGCATACCTCAAATTAAAGTTTTGACAATCGCAACGAGGGTCCTCAGTGTCACCCTCATCTTCAATATTATTAACTCGTGAAGCTCCTTCGCCGCACATCTTCTTTAAGTGCCCCTTCTCGCCGCACCTTTGGCACCTGTAATTCCTGAAACGGCACGTTTGTGCGTTATGGTTCCTCATCCCGCACACCGAACACCGGGCATCGCCGCCGCCGCCGCCACCTGGCGCCGCTGGGTCGCGCTTGCCGCCGCCGCCCGCGCCCTTTGCGCGTCGGCCGCTGCCACCACCCTCGCTCGAAACACGAAATATCGGCTCCTGCTTAGTTGTGGCTGCCATCGCGGAACTCGCCTCCCGTGCGCTCTCAGCTTGTCGAGCCACCTCCATCGCCGTTGACAACGTCATAGATGACGGGTTCCTCTCGAACAATTTATCCCGAGCGGCACCGCCGCCCAGACCGAGGACGAACTTATCTGTGAGATTTTTCTCCAACGCGATGCCGAAGTCACAATAACTTGCTAGACCTCGAAGTCGCGCTGCCCAGTCCTCCAACGATTCGCCAGGACTACGCGTGGCTCCATAAAATTTTGCTTTATCGGCGTATGAGCCCTCTTTTGGCTTAAAATGGTCATTTAGTAGAGCTACCAACTCGTCATATGTTTTTGTCATTAGGTCGGTCGGATGCGCAAGATCCCGCAATAGCCGGTACGACTCGTCCGACAAATGGGTAATGAGCAACGCCCTCTTTTTTATTTTATCATCACTCACTCCATTAAGGTTTTATACATCGTCGTAGCTCTATGCTTCTCGCAAGGAGATCGGTACTAATACATATCAAAAATACAGAAAAAAAATCAAGAGGCACAAAATAATGCGGTCCAAATCTCTTGTTTTTCTACAATACAATACACTTTTCTCATTCATTTAGCAATCAAAATATTTAACTGAATAGAGAAATCGGGACAATTACCAGTAAACCAGTTGATCAGACAAGAAGCGAAGCTAAATTCAATAGGTAAGCCTATCGAAATGTTAAATCAATAATTGGCGATTACCATGTTTGTGATCGGTTATCTGAAAGTAAATGCCATCGCGCTGGTTTCAACAGCGACGCAATAGTTATCTGTTACTGTATAGAACTGGGCATGGAGGACAGAAAGGAGCGGAGGTGTCGCAAAGCAACATTTCTATCGAAGTGTCGCCAAAATGCAGGGACGGGGGACACAACGGGTGCGCAGGTTCCGCCCCTAAAACCGAATCCCGGAAAAGCACACTTCAGTGTTTACAAAACCTCTCCCAGCAAAAAGAACGAACTGAGGATTATAGATATGCCAAACCCACAGTGACGTCATGACCTAATATAATGGCGACAGGCCTAATTGCCTTGCGACACCTCCGCTACTTTCTGTCCTCCGTGGAGATAGGTTGTATGGTATCTAAACATAGTGATTCATTTCTGATAAAATAATGTTTACCTACTTTATACGGAGAATTTTGCTTTCATTCATTTGAATGGTTGTAAAACTTGACCTTAATATTTTATAAGATATGTTCAGAGAGCTATATAAAATATACTGAATGTCAGAATAACAATGTCGAAGAAAAAACCCATACGTTAAGATAACATTAAAATAGTTATTTGTTATGCTAGGCTGCAAAGTTGCTTTTTGGCGCGAGTACTTGTATTGAAACCTGAGCAAGCGAAGGATTCTACGATTCAAATAATATAATCCTGAGCTAAGCGAAGGTTTCAAAGGTACGAGACGCAGAATAACTTTGCAGCCGAGCGAAACACAACTTTTCACCTCACAACAGTGAGGAAAAAAGTGAATTGCTAAAAAGAACATTTTAAAAAGATTTTTTTTCGTGCTGGCCAGTGAAATGAAATAGTTATCAAGCATTTTCAGTGGATTGGCGGTAAGAAAAATGTTGAATAGACAGATTCGAATTTCAAAAACTCTTTCCACGCTCGCGGATAAAATGCACTTTTGCACTCCGATTTCGAATGATAAACAGAATCTTTCCGAGCTTGTGAGGTGAAAAAAAATTTGGCGTATCAGTCAGTACAGAAACCAAAAATGCTAACGGTTTTTTAAGAGTATGATCAGACCATCAAACTGAACAACTTTATTTATGGGACCAACAACGAAAACGCAAAAACAACACTAACTGTCCCAAACATTTGTCGAGTCGAGTAGGATTGCATTTTCGTATAGAACAACAGTTATTTTTTCGCGATTTCGACATTGGTCCTATATTGGAAGTTGGTCAGTTTGATGGTCTGATCATTCCCTTAAAAAACCGTCAGTATATTAAGAAGGACTCTATAAAAAAGGAATTACAGTAGTACCAGGTATAAATAAGTCGTCAAATTTTAATAGAGCGATATATTTATTAGATTGACCAATCAGGATGTGCCATCTTCAATCCCAATCAATCAATTGGCTTTTCGCGCCCTTTGATTACTAAATGACTTCGGGTTTTGACGAGCACTCGGATCTGGAGTGCAATTCTCTAAGCACCAACATCGGTTGAAACATCGGCGGAGCTGTCATTCGGTATGTCAAGTTTTTTTTGGTCTTCATTTTTATATTTTTTACGGTTAGAAGACATAATTTTAAGACACCTATTTCATTTTTATTGCGATTCATCGAGTTTATCAATATACATTTAATTTTTAAATTATTTTGATCTGTAATCTCAAAGTGCAAAAATGGTGGAGAAAAAAATAATTCGAACTCCATGGAGAAAAACGACCTACTGCTATATTAAAAAAAATGAAAACCTGCCTCCTCTTTCTAACTCTATGCTGGAAACAGATACGGCATCATCAAATGTCAAATTCTGACATTATGAATGTATTTTTTTTTCTTAATGGCCGGTTATTTTAAGTTGATTTTATGTTTACCAAGGAGTTTGCAGGGGCAGCGAGTGACGTCACTCGTGGACCGAAAAACGACGTTATTTTATTAAAAATATCTGTAATCCTTTCATTTTAAAATCGCTGACATAGAAAATATGATTATTCAGACAATTATCTCGAAATGGTTTTCGCTGAATCGAAAAAAAAACTTGACATACCGAATTCGGCATGCGTTGTCGATTTGAAGGATGCAAGAAGGATGATACCCTCCTGCTCTGCGCAATTCCAGTAGGATTTATAAAGATAAATCGTATGCTGCGCAATTTGACGGTTGCGATCTTTTTACGTGATTCAAACTACAAAGCTTATACTCTAGGAAATCTACGGATTATTGTATGCATTAATTGCACTTTAGGGGATTCTTTTGGAATATAGTAGATACATACCTGGAAAACAGAAATTATCAATAATCCCCGATTTTTTATTTTGCATTATTGAATAATTAAGACATTTTCAAAACATTAAATTTAGGTATGAACAAAAAATGGAAAACTGGTGGTTTTGCACAGGACGGCTTCGCTCAATACGTTTTACTTATAACAATAATAATCCCCGGTTAATATCGTAAATTTGAGTAGATATTTAATATTTTGTAAGTCTTAAAAAATTCTAACCTCAAAACATAATTATTTACTGTTTGTTTGTACACATTAAATTTGCCTTGTAATAATTAACTGTCTCTTTTGCTGGTATGCTGGAAGAAATATCTTTAGAAATAAGCTTGCCCTTTGTACATTTATATCGATTTTTAGGTATTTCTCAGATTCCTGAGCCTGTATAACCACGAAATCTGGAAAAAAAGTGTTATAAACTAATACAGATATACGTTCAAACACAATTGACTAGTGTCTTTAATGCAATCTCAAACCGTATTTTCCCCCGACTATAAGTAAACAGTAACCCCAGCGTCAAGTAACACTAAACAACAGTAAACCCGATTGGTCTTGCGCGTTAATTGATATTTGATGCTCTTTGGCAACGGTTTACCGGCGTGGAGACTACAAAGCTACTATTTGCGCCTCCAACATCAAATTTAACTACCTATCAATGTCCATTCCCTTGCGTTTGAAACTGTTTTGTTTTATGTATTACATTTGGTACGGTATATTAGGCGAATAACGCAAGATACATGAATAAACTAAGCTTTCGCCTTCGACTTCTTCCGCGAGAATTTTGAATATCGAAAAATCTCCGCCTGTGGACAAACCGGCTCAACCAGTGGACAATGTATGGCCGACCGCGTCAAGTGATAATTTTGTGCACTCCTTAGTAGCTTTGTCTCTGTGGGGTTTAGTCTCTGGGGTGTGCTCGTACCGTAAGTTGTTTTAATTGCTCGTAACTAAAATTACATACGATTTGTAATTTTCAACACTACTGGCATTTCAGTGAAAGAAAGCAGCGTGATGAAACTGATGAAAGTGATGAAATATACTCGCTTCCTAGGTATTTCGACGCAAGTAATTGTGTGACCAATGTCCATTAAGGGTATATTATTCGGAGCGCGCTCCATACAAACGTACTATGGTGATATTTTCAATACTAACCAATTAAAGTCAATGAAATTTTGCAGAAACAATCTAGAAACAAATTTCTATGCTTGTATGAATGAATTAGAGACGGTAAGCCGTCATACACCTGTCTCCTGAGGGGCTCGCCCCGCACACACTCCATCAGGACATGGAAGACGTCCTCAACAACACCACAGTCTTCACAATTGGGGGATGCGGTAATCCATTTTAACGAAAATCTGACTCTTTAGAAGCATAGAAATTTGTTTCTAGATTGTTTCTGCAAAATTTCATTGTCTTTAATTGGTTAGTATTGAAAATATCACCATAGTACGTTTGTATGCAGCGCGCATTTTCGCTCTCGGAATAATATTCTCTTAAAAGGTGGATACGCGCGATGTGCTCTTTTGCTCGATTGGGCAATGCTAATGTTGATATTCTGAATATGTAGACGTGCAATACCCCTTCAGAGAATATTCAGCATTATGGTAGGTATAGAGCATCAACCTGTAAATTATGTCTTTTCTATTTGGGTATACCCTTGATAGTGTCGTAAAAAAACAATAAAATGCCACTTATCATAAACTCGTCTGTATCTACAATACTTTAATTTCTTCAATATGAAACTAAATAAATAAATGTTAAAGATATGTACTACATCTTCGTTTTCGTGGGCATAATGTTCATCATAATCATCACAGCCGATAGTTGTCTACTGCTGGATATTGGCTTCCCTTAGAGGATCCGTTTATCGCCATAAGGGCCCTATACGCTGCCCTCATCCAACGGGTTCCACCCGCCTTCACCAGGTCATCGATTCACCATGTGGGGGCTCACTGCCTACCCACGCTGCCCGGTACGCGATCGCCACTCGAGAGAGCTCTTCGGCCCCATCGGCCATCGGTTCTGCGAGCAATGTGCCCCACCCATTGCCACTTTAGTTTAGCAATTCTTTGACTAAGTCGGCTACTTTGTCATAATGTTAGAAATTCAAAATTGACAATACTATAGTGGTAAGGAACTGGTCAGTGCTGCGTTTTTTCTAATCAGATACAGAAAGTAATTTCATTAAAGATTGTCTTACAATACAATACTCACAGTTTGTTTGTACCGTCTTATAGTTTTGTTATGATTATTCATTATGATAACAATGTAAGAATACTTAGTTAAACCGGCATTAATTAGTCCTCCTATTTTGCTTAGATTTCATTGAAAGTCACAGCGAAATAAGAATAGCGTGCTCAGTAATGCTTTAATAAGACCAATTTTGCATCTTTTCATAAATAATTAAATAATCAACTAAATTACACTCTCACTCTATTGAGGTTTTCTAAACCAAATAATAATCATCTTTAAACCATAGCCATAAGATAAGAGTTTAGAGTTTAACACGTGTTTTACACAACAGTTTCCTGCCAACCCAGCCAGTCTGTGTCAAGTGCCGTAAATATTTTAATAAACATTGTTACCCAGTAATAGAGTAACAAAGCATCAATAAGGCAGCCATCGGCGCGTATTAAGTGCTCCCCTCATGAAAGCAATTAGGGTTGCCACTATACTGCGTCACATATCTCTTTTACAATGGACTGTCTCATGATTGCCCGTGGTCATGAATGATGGTGATGATCATATTCAATGTAGACTACAGTGATTAATAAATACCGGTAGAAAACTATTATGAGCATAAGAATATGCTAGCGTCTATATTCCCCGAGGGGTAGAGTCAGAGATACTCTGAAACCTCAGAACATCCACGTTTCACCAGTAGTACCGAAACTCTGTCCAGCGAGAGAGGGGTGAGCCCGTCGCCACTTATATAATGGACAGTGGGTACAATCCATGCCTCGAAATTGAAGCATTCAGGTTTCCTCACGATCGTTTCCTTCACCGAAAAGCCAGTGTTGTTACAAATCGTACATAAATTCCGAAAAACTCATTGGTACGATTCGTCCTGGACGGGGATCGAACCATCGCCTCCTGCACGGAAGGCAAGGTTACTCGCCACTGGACCACCACGGCTTCCGGCTTCCGGCTTGAACTATTATCCGGGCCCTAACTAAACCTCAAGTAGGGGTGACAGGAAGAGAAAAAGAAAATTTCTAAATTACCAAAGCATACAGGATGCAGTATATGACCTATCGCATTTATACTTAACTTAATATACTTAATATAGACTAAGCACATCGACAAAATATAGGTTTTTATTCTTGATCTAAGGTATGTCTCTTATCCTTATTCTCCCGATTCTGGAGAAACCGCCGTGATCGAAACCACACCGTGCGGCTATCAAGACCTGTTTAGTCCGGTCAAAAAAAGGACTACTGAAAAAACGGAACAAGCGTCAACGGCGTCAAGTCCAAGACATACATTTGCACCCCAAAAACCCTGTCGTACCTACGCGACCTAAGCAAAGCATGCATAGCATATGCTCACGACTATATTCCCCGAGGGGGTAGTCAGAGATATTCTGAAACCCCAGAACATCCGCGTTTCACCAGTAGTACCGAAACTCTGTCCAGTGTGACAAGGGGTGAGCCCGTGGCCACCTAAAAGACCGACGCGACCTAAAAGTATGGCAAATAGAACAGCTGATTCATGTTTTGCGATTAAGGTATTATTTCACAGTCAATGTGATGTTTATGTTCATCACTGTGTACAATAAAGCGTTTAAATAAATAATCGTAACTGATAAAATAATAATATTTACGAGTAAGACAGTATATCTGCACACTAATCTTGTCCCTACACCCACATATAAAACGGTTACTTCTGTCTGTTTATAACTCACTAACGGCTAACAAATGTCATTTTACGCCAACAGGAAATCATAAAAACACAATTCCAGATTCCATTCAATTGGGACTATTTGGGACCCTTCGCAACAGCTTTTTGCGTCAAAATATAAAATTATATTAAAACCGACATTAGATTCATAGTCTACCTCATCAACCAGCCTATCATCGTCCACTGCTGAACATAGGCCTCTCCAAAGGCGAGCCACAAAACCCTGTCTTTGGCTTTTCTCATCCAGTTGCTACCAGATAGCTATCTGTCTCAGGTAGTCGGTTCAGCAGACACACTACGTCTGCCAGTCTCCTGATGATGACGATGATTTCGACTAGGTACGGCGACTGCTTATCTTTATAGAAAAGCAGTCAGATGCGCAGGATATTTTGAAGTGCATAAGTGTACGCCCATACACAGGACAGAGATGGTTGGAGAACGAAAGGGGAGGCCTTTGCCAAAAAAAAAAGTGTAGAGACCGATATACGATCACAGTGGTGTGGTCAGATGGTCTATAACCGGCAGCCACAAATGGGCTTCAATGATTTCTACGTATGTAGTAGTCTCCTATCTACCTACAGCATGTGTTTGTGTAGTCGTGATTCTAAAAACACCAACTCAGACAAGTGTCGTAAGATGCGACGAATTCTCAGGCATCGGCAACATGGTTGATGCCCTCAGCAAGTGGCTGCCTGTCCCAGCCACTGTATCCGACACCACTCCTGATCATATCGGTCTCCCGTTCCAACCGATTCAGGAGGGTAAGTAAGGGCGAGTGTAAATGTGTTTAGCTCACACATGGACACACTGTAGTCTAGATTGAAGCTTCGGTCACACAGAGGCGGTTCATCGGGAAAGCGGTCCGGGGGCGGACCTGCGGGAAGCTAATATCTCCGAACCCGCGCTGATTTCTCCGTGGCAGGGGACATACAAACTCGGACATGACTACCACACCACACCACCTACTACAAAACACATAAAAATCTTCGCGGGTTCGGAGTATATTAGCTTCCCGCAGGCCCGCCCCCGGACCGATTTCCCGCTGAACCGCCCTGTGTGACCGAAGCTTTAAAGTATCCTGCGTACCCGACTCTTTCTCTTCTAATGAAACAATCTCTGTAGTCAGCATTTGCTGAGAATTAAACGGTAAGTGGGCAGCCCTACAAACAACGTACACAACCAAGCTCTCTAGAGCTGGCGGGTGTCAAGTTTCATTCATCACTACAGGCGCACGGATAACAATAGGGACTCGTGTGCGCCGGAGTACGAACTACGGACAGGATAAACTACGAACTTGAGGTTTATAATAGGGGGCCTCTTAGGTTAGGGATGGATCAGACAATTATCAACGAACGGATTTTAGATAGGGGATAGATTTTCTTCGTCTATTGCAGTAAGGGTGCGTGCACATCTGGCGAATGCGCCGCGAATGCCAACTCGCGAGCCGCTCGCGCGTTTATTGTTCTGTTTACTTTCATACTGTGTCAGCCATAGGTGTTAGGGAAGTCTATGCCGCTGGCGCAGGAGCGACGCAGGAGCATAAAATGCACGCGCGCAGCTCGCGGGCGGCTCGCCAGCGGCGCATTCGCCAGATGTTGTCGCACCCTTACAAATATTCCCGTGACCGTCAAGGATAGTTTGATAAGGAATCTATGTAAGTTGAAGGATAACTATACCACATGGTACCTTTAGCTCCCGGCACGGCACGGATATCGAGCGCTGACCGCAAGTTGCACTAAACTTTCCTACAAGGCACTACGCACTATTTAAGGCGGAGCCTTCTTCTGTGATACCAACAAAAGGAGGTGCAGTGGATGAATTGAAAGAAATTATGCTAGATCCGTACTGTTTTTCGAGACGTAGGTACCTACAATTATCTACATTCTACATACTCCCGTGTATCAATTGTACTGACCAATTGGCCAATTCTATCGTTCGTCAGGAAGAGCGCTTAAGTTCATTCTTTTAGTTCCCTATCGTAGGACGTGTTAGTCACACACGCACACACGCACAAACATGTGTACGGGCCGTGAAGGGCAATAACTACGGAAACTAGTTTCTAAGAGCGGCAAACTTAACTGTTCATTATAACAATTACAATCGTTTACCATTGTCTTTCGTCTTGCTCTTTATTGGGTGCCTCAATTATTGCCGAAATTTCAATAAATAAAGGAAATAATGAAATCATGAAATTATGATCAGCCTTTTCGCTTCCCACAGCTGGGCACGTGCCTCCTCTTACGAATATGCGTGATGACTTTAGAACTCCTAAATTCAATGGATTAATGATCTAGATACACTTAACTGCCGCCGTAGCACGGCAGCGTGATATAGCGCTATCGAGCTTTAGCTCTCTTTCTATTTGCGCGCGACCAAACGAGATAAAAAGCGTGATAAAGCCTTATTACTCGCATCATACTACGCCCGCTGGTCTAAGTCCTTATCACAAACAATTTCTGCATGCAGGCAACGAACCGCGATGTTACCGCTTTGTAGGATAACTTACCTAGTCAAAAAAAGTACTTTATCTCTATGCCCCACTCGTACAACGAAGAGGGGATTGAAAAATCAAGTTCTCAAAAATCAATCTAAAATCTTAACAATACTGCTGCAAAAGCACTTTATACAGTGTTGTTCTAACCACCCAAAAGGGCAAACCGAAATAGATTTACGTACTTATAACTTCTAGTATCTAGTAAACAAGTAGAAATCTCAAGCCACTGAGGCTAGAGCATGGTAAAAGAAATAATTCGAGGGATCCATCTGATTGCAGTTACAATCAAACTTCTTATATTGCAAAGACTCACAAATCATGCAATTTGTACACTTAAACCATAGGCATAAGAGCTCTATACAAAGATATCTCATGTCTAAATATAGCCAGTGTAGGTATAATTCCTTAGGTATTAGTTAATAGCCCTTTGTTTACATTAAAAGTCTTTGTTTGGTTAGGTACTGCAATGTCATGACAATTACAAGCATTGCTTCAACTGTACTACAGTGATTCAAACATGGATTGGCATTTACTGTATTGTACACCTACATAATACATAAACTCATGACCATTATTCATTTAAGGGTGTTCAGAAACTTTTTAAAATTGCAAGCAGCTTAAGCAGCACCTTACAGCATATTGGAGATTTACATTGGACAAAGTTTGGGCACTGCTAGTGGAATGTGGATGGATATTCTTAACTCTTAACCCTTAATTTGGCAGAGATAAGAAAATGTTTAAATGATATGTTAAATTCAATAAATGGTTTTCAGATATCATAAATGATTTCTAAAAAATGGAAAAAAAATTGTATAAGTATAGTTCTACATACAGAACGGCCACTACCCACCCCCCTCTGACTTCAGATACCCTACCTCCCCTCACACTTTCCGGGAAAGTTGAGGGAAACTGAGCAAGGGAATGCAGTCACCCGTTGGATTTGACTAAAGCCCGACCAGAAATATAAAAAACCTCGCCATGTTGCGGAAAATCATTGGAACTAATTTTTGTACTTGGAACACTAACATTAAAGGTTATAGTCGATTGCAGCGCCACCAAACCAGGTTTTTTTATATTTCTGGTCAGGCTTTACATAAAATTTAGTCTTTTCAGTGCATAAAAATGTTGAAAAATAAAGCTTAAATTCACAATTTCAGTAATTCTTTAGCTCAAACTCAAAAACTATTTTTAATAACAGAATGAACATTAAAAAGTAAAGAAATGTAGATGATGTTTATACGAAGCGTGGTAAGTCAACCCTACACATATGTCAAGGACAATTTGCACCAAGTGTGCATATGCAAACGTCATTGTGTCAAATCCAAAATGTTGTTTGTGGTCAAGGCCCAAGTCAGAGCCCAAAAATATAGTTTTCACCTCACAAGCTCGGAAAGATTCTGTTTATCATTCGAAACCTGAGTGCAAAAGTGCATTTTATCCGCTAGCGTGGAAAGAGTTTTTGAAATTCAAATCTGTCTATTCAATATTTTTCTATACCGCCAATCCACTGAAAATGCTTAAACTATTTCATGTTACTGGCCAGCACGAAAAAAAAAGTCTTTTTAAAATGTTCTTTTTAGCAATTCACTTTTTTTCCTCGCTGTTGTGAGGTGAAAAGTTGTGTGTTTCGCTCGGCTGCATAGTTATTCTGCGTCTCGTACGTTTGAAACCTTCGCTAAGCTCAGGTTTCTATAGAAGTACTCGCGCCAAAAAGCAACTTTGCAGCCTAGCATAACAAATAACTATTAATAAAATAACTGTTCTACAAAGTCCCTTTCCGAAACAAAACACTTTAGTTGTAAAGTTAAGAAACAAAACTACACTATGCAAAGTGCATGCACTAACAAACGAAGCTAGAAAACAGACAAGTACATACCATCTTTACTAGAGCATACCATACCTGACTGAGTGCGCTCAATTACAATCATACTTAGTATTACGTAATACTGTAATGCATGTCTAATTGGCTGCAGTTTCACTTCCTCTTGATCATCGAGATAAGACTTGTAATGTTGAGATAATTGTTGTAATTGAAGTAAAAATTTTAGCTGGCTATTTATGATTTCTCACGGCGGTTTTTGATTATTGTGACTGCTTATTTTTAAAAGGAGGTTATGCATGATATTTTTAAGTGCATTAGTGTGTTTACAAACTTCACAGTTTACACAGAGAGACATTTACTTACAAAAATTTATTATATCAAAGAGTATAAGTCAATGTTAACAATAGATTAAATTCAATTCTTTATTCAAAGAAGTATCCTATCCTGTTCATTTTTTTATATGAAGTGAACCGCTACTTTTTTATTTCTCATGATTTTACGGTTTTATAATAGTTAAGATGAAGCCACGGACCTGAAAGAAATACGGACCGAGTATTGCACTAAAAAGATGTGAAACATGCAAGGTAATACAATCTCGTTTGTTCTACAAGGGACCTACACTCACACAGATGCACTAGCTCTAGGCGCAGGTCCGACAACCCGTCACCTTATGTACCGCGTGACAGCACGCACACAAAATAAATGGGTGCTTCACTCATGATTAGATGACATTCCGTCTGGTTCTTCATTTAAGTCTGTGGATGAAGCTTGACTGAGCGTTGTTATTACTTTGTATGCGACGGCCGAAATCATAGATAAGCTACTATTACACAGGACCTATAGACAACTTTCTGAAGTCATTTTATTTTAGTGACTCTTTTTTTATTATTTATATATATTATGGCCTTTGTTATTGTGTCAAGGCACGATAATTCCGCCAATATCAGCGTAGTGGAAAAGTTAGTGACTCTATCAATAGTAGGAAGGTGTTATTGTAGAGAAGGTATAGCCACAAATGTAGTATACCTACCTAATAAAAAGGCAATGTATTTAAAAGACTACACATACCCGTTACCTTCATACAAATTGCTTTAAAAAACTAATTTTAAAACATACTAAGTGACCATGTTTGTATATGGGTCCTTTTTAACCCTTATTCGGACAGAGGCTTTATATCCACCACATAAAAGTAGCTGATATAATTCTTAAAACTTTATCAACAGGGTTCATTATTGAATGGAAATGTGGTAACCTCTATTCTATCCGGATAAGGGTTAACATGCTGACACTTTCTAAGAGGATGATCAGACCATCAAACTGGACAACTTTCTCTATGGGACCAACATTGAAATCTCGAAAATAAAAAAAACTGGCTGGCAATGTTTGGCTGATGTAGGTTTGCAGTTTTGTATGGAACAGCTGATTGTTTTTAGAGATTTCGATGTTGGTGCGATAGAGAAAGTTGTTTAGTTTAACGGTCTGAACATCCCCTTAAAAAAGTGTCAGCATATTAAGGAAGAGGTGAAAACCACGTCAGAGGCCGTAAGGCGGTTTGAATAAACTCTGACACCAGCGCCCGCGGCATGATCGCGCGATAAAGCGCTATCGCGCCCTAGCTCCCTTTCTTTTTGCGCGTGAACGAACGAGTTAGCAGGCGCGATAAAACGTTTATCGATGTACCATGCCGCAGACGCAGGGCTTGCCCACACTAATGTATTACGTGTAAATTATGGTAAATAAATGAAATGAAATTAAATGAAACACGATAAGAAGAAGAATTGAAGGATGCAATGGGAGATCAGTATTTAAGTACCTAATGTATTTCTTCTCCATTTTTCACCAACTGCAGAAGTACAAATGGGTGCAAGCAAACAGCCTAGAAATGTTCTTTTTAGAGTCATAAAACATTTAATTTAAATTAAGGTACTTGAATGAGAAAATAAAGATTTAGATTCAAAATGAAAAAATGCCTTACAATCATGCCAAAGTCTAATGAATGTGGAGGAAGCTAGGGAGGTTTGTCAGGATTGTAGCAGGTGGCATTCCGTTGTCTGCCTACCCCAGTGGGAGACAGGCGTGAGAATATGTAAGTTTGTAAATAACACACTGCAATAGGCCTCTACTCCCAATTAAAGAAGTATTGCATGAGTCAAGGCAAAACTGGTGATAATAATGGAACACAGCATACATTTATGACTCAATAACTATACAACGATGACTATGAACGCATCTACTCTAGATCATATCCGACATCCTCTGATAACAACTCTATTACTATGTCCGTGACATGTTCTTGGCATTCAAATACCTTGTACACCGATGAATATAGTCTGATTATTTTTAAAATAAAAGCAAAAATGATGTCACTTATAGTCGCGCTGCCTACGCAACTTATGTCATACACAATCTTAGTACATAATTGATTCTTGGCGACCTCAGAAGCGAACCAACTAAAACATTTCATCATAGGTCCCTTCCATGCCACCAAAACAATAATAATGAAGTGGCATACTTTCGAAGGGATAGGGGAGTGACAACTTTCAGCATACCATACATCCATCTCCTTTACACCAACCAATTACCTACACAAAAGACTGGGACGGATTGACCTGTCAAAACTTTACGAAATAAAAAAAAACTATTTACACTCACCATTAAACTTAAAAAGTGTTAAATCTAATAAATATTGT
Organism: Agonopterix heracliana; assembly: GCA_963693445.1. Taxonomy (NCBI): domain Eukaryota; kingdom Metazoa; phylum Arthropoda; class Insecta; order Lepidoptera; family Depressariidae; genus Agonopterix; species Agonopterix heracliana. The sequence continues at coordinate 8,173,404 of OY856331.1, forward strand.
ATTAAAATATGTGTACTAACCGTGGTCAAGTCAACATAAATCCAATACAGAAGTCAGGGCAAAGTTATTTGCGAAAACAAGGCACAAAACACTAGACAAAACACCTTTTTTCATAAAACGTGGAATCACAACGTAAGCACTTGGGAGATTAGAACATGCACAATCACTGGGCACTAGGACGAACGCGACACTTGCACTAAATTGTTTATTTACAACGATGGACATTCAATATTACGAAGAAATACACGAGACGTCTACCGTTGTCCAACAAAATTCGGCCATTTTGCGTTAAAAAGAGCGAGTGAGAAAGAGGCCTCTTGACTTGACCAGTCAACCACAAATTAACCAATAACAAACAAGTCTTGTGTCGCCATCTGTCGGCTCATTTCACGAAAGCTCAGCTGGATGCGTTTAATTTCTGCATGTTCCAAAATTTTGTAGTTTTGTATAAACATAAAGCCGTGACTCCTTATCATGTTTTTCAGCACACATAACACAAAAACATGAAACAAATGTCAAAATGGCATCACCCCCATAAAAGTAAATTTTAAAACAAGATGGCAGACGACTAAAAGGGAAGCTAATGTTACGTTTTCTTTGTAAAAACAAGCTCAAGAGACGCGGCTTAATAATGTGAAAAATGTTAAGAAAAGAAGGACGCGTTTGATTTGTATTCATGTATTCATTGATAGCGTTTGATTTCATTTGAACGACATTTCAACGAGGTAGGTAGTTAAAACGAAAATATATTGAAGAGAACGGCTGTAAGAGGGGCAAGATACCATTGCCTTTCCGAAAGAAAAAACAAAACAAAATAAAAAATAATCATTGTGCCGCAGGCGCTCCCGTTTCATTCGGATCGTAGAAAGAGAAGGAACTAGAATGAAGTACCTATGATTCGGATTGAATAAAATCCCTTGAACAGTGAAATGTTTGAACGTATTATAAGATTTATCGTTCTTAATAGCGTATACCCGTAAGGGATGGAGATAAAGTACCAAAAATTTTGGTGTTACCAGTCGTATCAAATTTTACCCTTAAAAAGCTGCAGATTTATGTAAAATGTGATGTGAACATTGTGATTTAAAACTTTTCATTTACGGTAAAAGATAGAGCCAGGAATTAAACCTTATGTAAACAAAAAAGAGAAAACATTTTTTGTTTCGGTCACCGTGGCCGGTTTTTGTGTTTGTCAAGATGTCATGTGCTTTACGTCACGTCACGTTATAACTTAATCTAACTAATCGGAAAGGTAAGCGAAAAATACTTCGCCTATGTCAGAAAGTGAATTTATAAAGCCAGAGCCCAGAAGTGAGATTTTTGAAACTCACACGTTCAAAATTATCAGCAGAAAATGTCAAAATTACTATGGAGATTGTGCATTTCTACTGCTGCTTTCAACGTGTGAATTTCAAAAATTGCATTTCTGACCAGGAAAATAAAAAACCTGCTTTGGGGTGCTAAAATCGACTATAACCTTGATGACAATCAAATGTTTTGAGTCGAAAAATTAGTTTCAATGATTTCCGCATGGCGGGGTTTTTTATTTCTTTGGTCAGGCTTTATACAAGGTGTTACAAAAATACAAATAAACATTTAAGGGGGTGGTTTAGACCATCAAACTGAACAACTTTTACTACGGGACCAATATCGAAATCGCGAAAAAAAATTGATGTTCCATACTCTACAAATCGACTCGAGCTAAAATATGTATGGAATATCAGATTTTTTTTTCGCGATTTCGATGTTGATCCCATAGAGAAAGTTGTTCAGTTTGACGGTCTTAACAACCCCCTTAAGAGTTTTAAATATTTATTTTTACTTATGTAACACCCTGTATTGAGAGTATTGAGATTTTCAAGAGAGAAAATTGTTATCTTTCTCGTATTATAACAGGTGGAAATAAAACAATAAATAAAACATTTTCAGTTTTATTTGAATATTTATAATAGGTATAATTTAAAAAAAAAACCTGATTAGACTTAGGTACTATAGGTAAAAATCGTTAAAACCTTATGATCATTTGTAAAATATCATTGTCTAGCGTAGACAGAGAAACCTATAGACAAAGTGATAGCTTCCATCGCATTCACAAAAGAACAACTTATGGCTACGGCTTGAACATTTATTTATTTAGGTACTAGTGTTTACCCGCGACTTCGTCCGCACAAATTATATACCAGATTTAAAGTCAGATCATAAGCTGTCAAACAAAAAAAAGCTTCATCAAAAGATAAGAACCTACACTTTGGCGCATCCATCGATGCGCTTAACTTGTTTCTGCCAGTCGCGCCCGACAACTGAGAACAAAATTAATACCATTACATAAATAATTTTAATTACCTAAAAGTAAAGTAAGTTATAGCCTATAGAATCCCACTGCAGGGCAATGGCCTCCTCTCACAAATAAGGGTATCTCACGGGTGAGAGGGAGTGGGCCATACTCCACCACGCCCAGTGCGTGTTGGTCAACTTGCTGTCAGAGAATTTTCAAGCTGCCTCAATAGGCCTCTGACCTGGCTTAACGAATAGTTACAACGCCATCTGACGGAACTATCCGAGACCAACTGCTTAACGTGCCTTCTGAAGCACGGAAACGCTCGAGATGAAATACCACTAAACGGTCACCCGGTCGGTTTAATTACCTATCTACTATTTAATAAAAATATTGTGAATCCAAACACTTCGTTAAAATTCCCCATATTTGGGGTAAAAAAATTATCACATGCTGGTAGCCTTACAATCAAATTTAACCAAATAAAATTGATTTTGAATAATGCTTTCTCATTCTCGTTGGTTATAATCATATAGATTACATGAGTGGAAATGATATAGATGTCAGACGTAGACAACTTAGCCGGCTTATACTAACCTCTAATAAAATTATTGAAAAGTGAGAAAAACTCCTGATTTAATCTTAAAAGTACAAATAAATCTTAGTTAATAACGCGAAAAAGAAGTTCAGTTCATATTTATGGAAAATAATTCAAGAATTGTATACATAATACTTACGCGTGATAAGTTATGTCCTCATTTTTCTGTTCTGAGCGATGTTTACACCCTAGAACACTACAGGACACCATTTTATTTCAAGAAATATGATCGCACAGTCCTCTTGCACAGTCCTTAACACGTTCAAAACACTTTTCTTCAAGAAAAACCACCAAATTCAAGTGCGCGGGAAGCATTTGTTTGCCATACTTGCAAGTATGGCAAACCTAGGAAGAACGTCCCTGTGGCAAACAAAAATATCGCATACGCAGAAAGGGACAGACAACATAGATTTTCACTCGCTCACTCAATGCGATTAGCGTATAAGGCTGTCTCGTTTTCGCGACTATTATTATTTTAATGCCTTTTCTATCCATTCTCTTACTACGTTCTAGTAAGATTTATATTTTTTCTTTTTCAATATTTTTACTAGCCTGGTTACTACACCTTTTGGCTAAATCTTATTTTATTTTTAATTTTCTTCTGCTTTTAAAATACATTAAAACGTTGGTATTCGACGTTTTGATGGTTTTTTGGAGTTTTTGGAGACAATCGAAAGACGCAGGAAACACAGAGAAGTCCACAGGAAAGAGGTAAACCGACCGCTTTGCCGCGCTAAAATCACGGAATGCTTTTCCTGTTTACGACCCATGCACCATCATATTTCACTGAACTATACATTGTTCACTTGCACGACACTTTGTTACGCAAAACAACACCAATTTTACGAACCAAAACTCATATAAACAATAAAAATTCGATGAAATATGATGACTCCAAACGTCAGCTACCAAATCCCGCCAAAAACTCCATAAGATTTATAAGTTACTTTGTGGTGTGAACCACCCTCGCATTTTACGAGTTAGGTGTCAAAAAAGATATAACTAAAGGGCTAGTTCCCATTGCCTTTTCGAAAGGATCAATTTTTTTTTTAAATGTTTCGTGTCTGCCGGTGCCGCCAAAGTGACGTTTTTTGAATTCAAAAGTGTAATTTTCAAGAAAATAATGTTAAGTGCATGAAATCGTAAAGTAATAACTTGCAATGCAGTAATGCTTCTATCATTTGTCACAGATATAAAGTTTTCATATATCCAGTAGTAAAATTCAAGAAGCCTTAACAGTTTTGTCTGAAATCTCCAAGATGTTATTTACATTACATTTAGTCACATTTCTCGTATGGGTAAGATTTCATTTATTATCATTTTCACCGAGCGCTGGGCAGGGCATTAATCTTCAAGCCGCCGACCGACGGGAGTAAGCGCGGAGGCGCGATGAGTTGGATGCCTGTAGGTACCTACAGATAGACATGCTCACAATAATAGCATGCTAATGCGCATGCTCAATAATAGCATGCTAATTAATGCGCATGCCGTAGAAAGAGAAGGAACTAGAAGCAAGCACGTGTCTTGTCATATCACTCAGTAAGAGATGCACATAGCAAATTCGCTCTAGTTAAAAAAGGAGATCGCTACTTATTGCTGTCCTTATCGACGTAGCCACTTTTTTGTTCTACGACGGCTGTCTGACTCCGGAGTCAGACATCTATTTTCATACAAATTGTATAGGATTTTATGACTATCGCTGTCTCATACGCGGTTACACTGATGTTTCGTCTATCAGCGTAAGCGAAAAATACTTCGCCTATGGCGCATGCTCAATTTTTTTTTTTTTTTTTAAATTTATCCTTTCGGATAGGCTATGGGAACTAGCCCTTACTGCCTGGTCATTAGTGTCTTTTTTTCTTTGTACTTAAACCTAACCTAACCTAACCTTAATACCTAACTCTTGAAATGCGAGGGTGGTACACACATTCCAATGGTCAGGGGAGTTTCACGCGAGAATCAATCCGAATCAAACGGGAGCGCCTTCTTTATTTCTCACTCTTACTATATTGATCTCCATTAATGGCACATTATCAAACTAATTCCACCACATTAACACAATAATAGCCACGAAAAACGAATTTAGAAAATTAAGAAACAAAGCCCGTCTGTTTCTTCACAATTCCTGTGCAAAACTCTCCTGATGACGATGGGATGATAGATGAACGATGAGGATGAAATTTTGGTCGATTTTGTAAGCACGCGCGTTGCCGCCAAAATCACCAGTACGATTTAACTTGCACCAAAACTTTTGTTCTTTCTTCGTATGTATTTGAGATTCCTGTTATGTTGGTCGATTTACGCAACTTTTTGGCACACAATCCGCACGAAATTATGTCACAAATATCACTAAAACCAATTTTTCACGAATATCAAATACAACTTTGACCGAACAAATTTAATGGCGGGAAGCCAATCCTGCGCATGCTCAATAATAGCATGCTAATTTTTTTTTTTATTGCATATTTACTAGCCTGGTTACTAGACCTTTTGGCTAAATCTTAATTTATTTTTAATTTTCTTCTGTTTTCACATTAAAACGTTGGTATTCGACGTTTTGATGGTTCTTTGGAGTTTTTGGAGGCAATCGAAAGACGCAGGAAAAGCAGAGAAGTCCACAGGAAAGAGGTGAACCGACCGCTTTGCCGCGCTAAAATCACGGAACACTTTTCCTGTTTACGACCCATGCACAATCATATTTCACTGAACTATATATTGTTCACTTGCCAGTGTTGCCAACTCAGTATCAGGTTTTCGGGCTAAATAGAGCTCTAAAAAGGGCTAGATTTGCCCAATAAATTAAAAAAAGGGCTAGATTGCTTTATTTATAAAAAAGTGAGTCTTGTTAACTATTGTTTACTTATTAAATAGATTTACTCAAACGCACAATCAAAAATTTAACAAACTTAATTAAAACAAACACTTAAATGTCTAAAGCAGCGATTATATTACCAGACATTTAGGGACGATTTCGGTATACATTGCTTGCTTTGAACGCTACACTTTGAAATAGAGAGAACAAATCAGGCAATGTATGCCGAAATCGTGCCGAACACAAGATTTCACTCCCACTTTGTGCTGACGTAGTTGCTTATCGTTGAAGTTGAGCCTTATCTGTTTCATCAGGGGCAGCTTTGCTCAATATAAATTGTGTGCCAGTGTAGTTTCCTTACACGATTTTGGGGCTAGAAATAGGGCTAGGGGCTAAATAATTATTTTAAGGGCTGAAGAAGCATAAAAAGGGCTAGATCTAGCCCCGAAAGGGCTAAGTTGGCAACGCTGTCACTTGCACGACACTTTGTTACGCAAAACAACACCAATTTTACGAACCAAAACTCAATATAAACAATAAAAATTCGATGAAATATAAGGACTCCAAACGTCAGCTACCAAAGCCCGCCAAAAACTCATAGCATGCTAATGATCATGTTAAAAAAGAGCATAAAAACTGTTTACATTTGCTAGCAATAAGCATGCTAGATTGTAGCATGCTCCTTTGATACTCCTGAATGAGCATGCTCAATAATAGCATACTAATAAGCATGCTAAAAATAGCATCCTAATGAGCATGCTAAAAATAAGAGCATATAAACTGTTAACATTTACAAGCAAAAAGCATGCTAGATTGTAGCATGCTCCTTTGATACTCCTGAATGAGCATGCTCAAAATTAGCATACTAATGAGCATGCTAAAAAAGAGCATATAAACTGTTCACATTTGCTAACAATAAGCATGCTAGATTGTAGCATGCTCCTTTGATACTCCTGAATGAGCACGCTTCTAGCAGCTGGTCGATTTTGAAGTAAGCGTGCTAAATTCTAGGCTCTAGCACATCTGTTCACACATGCTACTAGGTAGCACCTGCCCTTGCTCGAAATTAGCATGCTCTCGTGCTACTAATGAGCATGTGTATCTGTACCTTAAGCGTAACTTATTTATTATAATCGTCCAGTTTCAAACTAAATACAAATAGGTATTTAAGTTTTATGTTGATATTTTTTTAGGTAACTGTAATCGATGTTCAATGCCAAAACACGTTTGACAATATAACAAAAGGTGTGTAAATTAATTTTAATTCTAAAATAGTAACGAGCGCGAGGATGTGTTGGCAATATAGAATAAATGCTGTTGAAATGCGCTCCCTGCGTATATATATAATATGTGGTGTGACTTTGAAGGACCAGAAGCCGTAGCATGCTACACGTCTTACGGCTGTATCACGTCTTTTCTCTCGTTCGTTTGCGCGCAAATATAAAGAGAGGTGGGATGCTACACGTGATACAGCGCTATCACATCTTCGCTCTCTTTCTATTTGCGCGCGAACAAACGAGATAAAAGTCGTGATACAGCCGTATCTCGTGGAGCATGCTACGGCTTCAGCATGGGTAGCATGCTACCGTGATACAGCGCTATCTCACCTTCGCTCTCTTTCTATTTGCGCGCGAACGAACGAGATAAAAGACGTGATACAGCCGTATCTCAAATCTTCTCAAATCTTGATGTCTCAAATTAACAAAGCAAGTGTGAATGGAATGGTTGAAAGGGGTCGCCCTAGGCGCACGTACGCTAACCAAATCGGATGCGTACTGAAGAAGGGCCAAATAAAATGTATGTATGTTCTTAAATATTGATCAAGTCTATTTTTTTTAAATGAGTTCACTGAAGGCGCACTTATTACAGTTATGTATGTATTATAATAACATCTACAATAGATAGCTATAAGTTGATTATACCCCCAATACCTTAGCCAGCTTCCCGAGGTAGCCACGACATTCGTCAAATTCTTGTTTCGTCAAATTCTTGTTTCGTCAAATACTACATTCGTCAAGTCCTTGTTTCGTCAAATTCGCTTTTCGTCAAATCTAAGTACAGTTATGTATAATAGATGACCGCGGCGAACTTCGTACCGCATTAGAATCTTGCCGACACACACTTGGCCGTTTTTTTAGCTTATGTTCATCACGGATAATGTAGCATTTTGCTTTTGAATTTTTTTTTTGTTTCTAAAAACTAAAAACTTTAAAAAATAATATGGTAAGTATAAGTTAAATAGGTACTACCTATATAAGGTCTAACAAAATTAGGTGAAACTATTTTAAGGGTTATTATTATTATTTATTATTTATTGATATATGACAATACAATGTTGTAAATTAACAAATAATCGACGCACTATAAACCATAACTGGTTGGTTCGTACGCCGGTAGGGATGATGATGATATAATATTATTATTATACAAGGTCTAACAAAATTAGCTGAAACTATTTTAAGGGGATGATCAGACCATCAAACTGAACAACTTACTCTATAAGACCAAAATCGAAATCGCGAAAAAAAAACAGCCGTTCCATACAAACCTACTCGACTTAAATGTATGGGACCGCAGATATTTTTTTCGCGATTTCGATATTGGTCCCTTAGAGAAAGTTGTTCAGTTTGATGGTCTGATCATCCCCTTAAAATAGTTTCAGCTAATTTTGTTAGACCTTGTATAATAATAATATTAACTTTTTAGTTTTTATTTGAAGGCGGTTTTAATATTTTTTTAAGTCGATTATAAAGAATATTTTCAATAATTTTTAGTTTTTGTTCCTTTTTGTCATTGATTGTCCATAAGCTTAACTCAAGCGGAAGTGACGAAAAGCGAATTTGACGAAACAAGGACTTGACGAATGTAGTATTTGACGAAATAAGAATTTGACGAAACAAGAATTTGACGAATGTCGTGGCTACCCTTCCCGAGTGGATTCCATTCTGTTTGTGTTTATAAGTTATTAGAAAAGTTTACTTTAATGTATTTTTATTGTTTATTCTAGCTTTGAAACCAGATTTCCCATTAGGCTTTTCTGACGTATTCAGTGAAGCAAGTGGAGTCTTCAAAAATGTGTTAAAGAAAATGATATCCAATAAGAGATTTTTGGGTTTAGATACGGAATGGTATTGGTGACTTAATATAAGAATTAAAACTGTTTTTTTTATATTTTTAATTAAAAATATAAGTATTTGCAATTTATTTACATGATTTAAATTTTACTGAACTGAGTTTCAGACACACAACTGACTGGTAATTGTTTCAGAACCGACTGCAAATTGTGGCAAGGTTTCTGACCAATATAAAAGGGAATATGGTCGAGACAGTATTTAAATAAATAACATCATAATTTTAAGCAATAAATTATCAATCCACTACTTCCTCTTCAACAGTTTCAACGGTCTGAATAACATGTAATCGACTATTTGGATTAAAATGTCTTTTCCTATGCTCGTAAAAGGAACCTAGAGCTCTAAACTTAATGTGGCAAATATCACATTCTACCCTCGGCTCCATATGAAGACGTCTTATATGCTCCGCTCTTCGCGAAGACCACTGGAATTTCTGCCCGCAGAATTTACATACGTACGGCTGCTCTCCTGAATGTTGTCTCATATGATACAATAAAGAATATCTGTTCTTGTAAGCCTTGCCACATTCACTGCAAATCAAATCTGAATGGCAGTCATATTTATGTTGTTTCAATAGCGCTTCCGATCCATAGCTTCTTGGACATTCGGAACATTTCACAACCTTTGGTGAATGCTGACTGTAATAATGCTTTTTGAAATTGAACAGTTTTATAAATGTATTCGAACATCCTTTGCACTTATATTGTGTTGGGCATTTTTTCTTTCGTATCACATCACAGATTTCTAATATTTCAGAATCTTTGTCTTTTTTGCGTTTTTCTTTTGCTTCTTTCTTCCTCTGCTTATGTTTGCTTAATGACTTGAGTTTTATAAGTGCCGCGTTTGGTGAGTGTGCTATCTTTTGATCATAATATTGTTTGCTGGTCAAATTGATGACGTCTACAGTGACTATTAATGATTTAAATGTGTCTATGTCATCATCTGCATCATTATTAGCTGTGTCAAAGGATTCGTTCAGTATGTCTAAAGCATCACAAAGTTGCTCAGAGTTTTCTCGGCACATTTTTATGAATTTATAGCTGTTTATTGCTGTTTTTGCACAATTGGCACAGACTAAGACTAACGTTTCACCATCTAGGCCCTGAAAAAAAGAATTGGTACACTTGTGATTTCCTAAATTAAACAGGTTGTTTCAACAGATACATTTTATTATTAGGTTATTGTATGTAATCATCTCAGCCAAAAAAATCACTGCTGGACATTGGCCTTACCCAAGGATTGACACAACAATCAGAGCGCGCCCCCATCCAACGGGTACCTTCACCAGGACATTGTATAAGAAGGAGTATCCAGTACTACAATATCATTGGTTCCTCCTCCCGTTTGGCCTCCTAGTATGCAGTCGCCACTCGAGAACTCTTTGGCCCAAATAAGCTATTGTAGTCACTAATAAAAGTTGGTGTACCAACAGATATTGAAAAACATTACCACCCTGGCTTAAGTCCAGGGTGCAGAGAAAGGACTGCTGATTAAAATTAATTGCCTATCCAGGACATTTTGTTTAGCAGTTGAGTAACCATCACAAACATGGGGTTGATCACTGACATATACTCTAACGATAGACAAGCTTGTTTAAACAAACATGTCACACAAAATGAAACTTTGTCTATCATTGCCAGTGACAAAGTGAACTAAGGAACATCAATGCGGTGCGGCAATTCAATTCTAGTGGAACATGCTGCTTCTATGAAAAGGCCTGTCTATCGCTAGAGTGTAAGTCAATGGGGTCGATTATTAAATATTGTGATAATTACTACAAGAACGCTTGTTTGTTATTGTTTTAAATTTGTAGTTTAGAGGTATGTTGTGAAACTTACTTGATCGTTCAAAACAAACGATAGGATTTTAATAAACGTTTCATCGTTCTGAGTTCCATTGAAGTTAAAAGCAACTTCATCGTGAATATTTAGCATTTCTTCGCAAGCGTTGAAACATAAACAACAAACGTCGGTTTTGTTTGTTATTATATTAGTAAGGATTTTTTTCAAATTCGACATTATATTTCTTAATAGAGAAAATACAATCACGATTTAACTAATTTTTTAAGGAAATATCTAATCAAAGAATACGAAAAACAGGCACAAAAAACAAAAACATTTTTTCGATTCGATTTGACATTGACACTGACAGACATATGTGATGTTGTTCCAATGGTTCTATCTATGGGTTCTATAACAAGAATATTAATAATTTTGAGTAGGCTTATGATCATAGACCATACAGCCTGCCGTTTCGGTCCAAAATTCAAAATAGATGAAATAATTTTTAGAGAGGAAGCTATATTCTCTTTTCACCAAAACTTATGCTCACTTCTCACTCCCAACGTGTGCTTTAAATCTGCAACCGTAGCATGGCAGCGTAATATAGCGCTATCGCGCCTTAGCTTTCTTTCTATGAGCGCGCAAACGAACGAGATAAAAGGCGTATGATATCTAGCCGTATCACGAGCAAAATGCTACGACTTATAGCAGTAGCACGCGAAGGCTATATCACGCATTTTATCTCGTTCGTTCGCGCGCGAATAGAAAGAGAGCTAAGGTCATAATGTAAAAATAATAATATCGGTGAAGATCAGCGGTCGCTGCGCGGCAGGTCAATCAAGCGCGGTGTGCGGGGGCCGGGAGGAGCGCATACCGGCTCCCGGCCCCCTCTACCTGAACGCGTAGGGTACCTATACTCTGGGCATATGGGTACTGTCAAATGTGATCTATTAACTTGGCCAGACTATTTTCTAGTGATTACTTCTTCAGGGACTAGGGATTCAAACGGTACCACTAGCCTATGAATATACAGGGTGTAAGGAAAAGTATAATTATCCTTTAAGGGTTGAACCTCCTCTCCTTTTCTGTCACTCAAGAACGTCATTTGCTAGAGCAAATAAGATAGACGGAACGCGATCGCACACGGCCGTCCGTGCTATGCGTACAGTGACAGATAAGGATGGAGATGGAGCGACGGAAAAATGCGATGCTGTGCTGTTAGATGAGGTTCAACCTAGGGTTCAACCCTTAAAGGATAATGATACTTTTCCTTACATCCTGTATATAATGTAAATGTATTATATATAGTGTACTGTGAAAGTGAATATAATACTAGTGAGGGCGATCTCGGGTTGCGACAGGCCAATCGTGCGGGGGGAGCGGTCCCAGTTCCCCATCAACTGCGCGCTGTACCCCAACGGCCGGTGCCTCACCCCTCCGCACCCCGCGTGCCCCCCCGCACTCCGTGCGAGAGCAGACCATAGATTAATATGTATATTGGGAGCAGACTCGCCGCGACCACTAAGCGTACCCACTTTATTATATTTACGCTATGGTACCATTATTATCATGGTCCTAGGTGGGTCCTAGGTCTAAAAGTACTCTGTGAACCTACACGTATTTAATGAAACATCACTTTCAAGGCACAAGTAAAACAAAAAACTAATGTAATATCAGAGCCATATTTATTTCCAACAAGAAAATACATTATAGAACATAATAAATTAGTACCTAAGTAAACATGATAATTCATTTGTAATGTATCAAAGATGTTATTTAGTTTTCGCTGAGTTCGCGAAGACCAAATAACATCTTTGTAATGTACCTAAGTTACTTTACTACAGTATATTGTAAACCCATGTTTTTAACAACTAAAACAAGCCTATATTTGTATACATTTCAATCAACGTTCGCCCGTAAAATAGACTTAAAATGTCTTTTTACATAAAAACAAAATTGAGATAATACAGAATTACAGACTAATATACTATTTCAACCTGATTAATTTTTCTCAATTTAAAAAAAGATAAAAAATATATAATATACCATGTTCAAGAGGCTGTGCATGTAGACTGTTATTCTCATTTATTAATTTTAGATAGTAAGTATCTAAAATACAGGGTCTAAGGAAAAGTATAATTAACCTTTAAACCACAGACTCTACCCATCAAACTGAACAACTTACATAATGATGGCAAAATCTAATGAACATGGTACTACATGTATTATAGTTGTATTATTCAGCATCTTTATTCTTTCACCATAATCTTGGAATCTATAGGTATCTTTCAGTACATGAAAACTAAGTAGCAACATTATTTTATTGAATACATATTTTATTGTGCAGCCTTAACAATTAATATGTTTCCATTGACAAGACAATGATGCTTCTTATGCTTTATCAAAGATCGCCTCGCATTCAGCTTAGTGTGACAAGTGTCACACTCAAATATCATTTGTTTATGATATCTATCAATGTGATCCGTTCTCCGTGAGGCTGACAAGAAACTCTGGTCGCATTGTTTACAAGGATACGGTCTCTCGCCTGTGTGAAGCCTTGTGTGGTTTATCAAAGACTGTCGAGTCACAAACTTTCCACCGCACATCGAACATACAAAGTTCTTCTCTTTAGTATGCTTCAATACGTGTATCTTCAACGCACTTTCATTGTAACATTTCCTTTTGCACCATTTGCAAATATAGCCCCTTGCTCCAAGATGCTCGAATCGTATATGGGATAAAAGTTGGTGTCGGAAATGAGTTTCTTTGCCGCAATAATCACAAATGTAATTGCCCATAGTTTTTGATGGTACCGTACATGAATCTTGTTGCATATGCCTTTCGTAATCAGTTATTTTCTTATACTTGCGTCCGCATCGGTGACATACTTTAGCTACTTTAGTGTAATGTGTTAAAGCGTGTCTCTTGAGAGTACTCTGTCGATTCAATAATTGTTTTCCGCAATCATTGCAGGTGACAAAGCTGTGACTTTGCATTTTATGTGTATGCAAAAGACCGGAAGTTCCAAAACATTTTGAACAGTCCGGACATTTGAATTCTTTTTTAAAATGAACCGAAAAGAAATGTTGTCGTAAACTTCCTGATGTTGGGTACAGTTTTTTACACATCTTACACCTATATTCTTGTTTGCTTGGATCAAGCACCAATTCATGAGTTTTGATGAAAATAGTGGAATAGTCTTTCGGTCTAGCAGTTCTTTTGTATTTAGAATTTGTTTCTTTTGCACTTGATATGAATTTGAATCTTGCTAATGCACTTTGTTCTGAGGAAAGACAGCTGTTATCAAAAAACTGTTCTATTTTATCTTCTGCAACGTTTATAGAGAGATACATTGATGAAAAATCTTCAATATCATCTGCTGTATGCTCAAACCCATTGGAGAGATTCTCAACAGCAAGAGAGAGTTCCTCATAGTTCTTCTGGCATTTCTTTATAAACTTGTAACTGTTGAGGGCAGATTTCGAGCATTCTCCACAGACATAATTGAACAGGTTCCAATTTTCGGCAATCTGTAATAATTATAATATTATTAGAACAACCATAATCACAGATAAGGAGTTTCCTGCAAATTAAATTTACTATCGGTGAGGTGAGATGTATTTTTAATTTTATTCCTTATTAGGGACTTTTATATGCTCATACATATCAGTTCTATCGTACCCTGAACTTTATTACATCAACTAATGAGAAGATAAATCACATCATTGATTCCCTGATGAATTCACAAAGGTGAACAACTTTTTAGCTTCATCTGAACTAGGGCTAGCTAAAACTTTGTGAAAAGCACCTACATCAAATATGTTCAACCTCAGTTACCTCATCAGTGAATCCCGAGCTAGATTGAACTTGACACACTCGACCAAGAGATGATACACATCCACTACCACATTACACTCCTCACTATCAATTCATACAAATGGGTAAAATTTACAAGAGGTAAGCATGTAAGATACTAAGTGACTGCTAACGAGCCAATGTCTACATTTTCCTCCACAATTCCTACCAAGCAGGGGTGAGGTTAAAATTGGTGGGGGCAAGGAGTGTCCATACTGTATGTATGTACGTTAACTCCTGACACCATAAGGATAAAGAAACAAGCATCAAAGTGTTACACGTGATACGGCTGTAACACGCCTTTTATCTCGTCCATTCGCGCGCAAATAGAAAGAGAGTGAAGGTGTGATAACACTATAGCACGCTACCATGCTAGCCATGCAGTTAGACGTAGGACAAGAAAAAAGATAGGTATTCATTCGAAACACATTCGAAAAGATAAATAAACAGAATTTAAAAAACGCTAAAGATGGTTGCGTCATTCATGGATGCCACAAAAACGCGTCATATCAAAATAGTGCCAAATGAAAGGTTATTTTTATGTCACTCAAGTATCTACTACTATTTACTTACTTCACTATCTTTGAGGACGGTAAACAGTATTTCCGACATTGTTTTAATACCATCGAAGGAACAAGTTACTTCATCATATAATCGAGTGGCATTTTCATCCACTTCACTGAAGCACAAACAACAAACACCGTTTCCCGCGTCTAATTCGTTTCGATGTAATAAATTAGAGATGGCTTTGTACACAGCGGTCATTTTTAAATGATTTAGATTTGCAATAAGATTGAAATATTAATTATTTTAGGCTAAAACTATTTTTTTCTCAAACTGGCATGAAAATTAAAATCCGATGCCGAACATGGCCTGGCCTGCCGCCACGGCTGGAAATGTTCCATACATTCGCTCTCGACCATAGAAAGAACGTTCAAGGGTGATGTATGACAGTGTTACCCTCCCCACTTCGTCCGGCTTTCCCCCTATTTCTCCTAAACTGTCAATGTCACCCACGAATGAACGAAGCGACCGATATGACCACAGACTAAGTAGAGATGCGATATGACTGATTATTGAAGCGGCCATTTTGACGTCATTACAGTTTGATCGAGTCCGTTGTTGATTTACCTATTTCCACCATTAATTTTAATCTCTCCGTTTAAATGTAATTGGAATACAGCCTTTTTATTTTACAAGTTCTGTGTAAAAACGCAAAAGGACGCAAAATTTCATATATTTCCAAGGAACCTGTGAGCAAACGTTGGCTGGTCGGTTGTGATGTGATGATCGTTGGATGGAAGTCAGCTACAAATGTTTTATGTGTGTCATCATAACTACTGATCAAAAGTTATCTACTCCAAAAGGTCAAAATATTGTGGTACAGGTATGCATAGGTATCCTCATAGATTAGATATCTATGGGTATCCTACACTCTTCACTTCTAATGAAATTGCAAACAAGTGGAGTTCCATCGTTTCCACATGACACAAAAGGTGAGTTTCAGTAGATATTTGCTACATTACACAATAAATACAATATTGTAAAATTCCTCACAGATAAGTAGGTAGGTAGGTACCTACCTTGTATTTTGGAATTGTCGGTTTGAAAAACAGGTCATGCTGTTTTGAAAACACAATTTTTTTAAACGCAAGCGCTTGATGTACCTACTTACCTAAATAGAAAAGAAATATAATAATGTAATCATGATACTAAAGAACCTAACCTAATTGTATGTTTATACATTTCTATAATTATTATAGTTTAAAAAGACCACAAGGCCAGTAGAGATCGAAAGCATGCAATTGCATAAGCACATTTTAGTTCAATTTCCTTAAATAAATCAATAGTTAAGTGAACTACAAATTAATTAAATGTAAAATTTTAAAATCTGAGATGGTACCGAACCGACACAGACATTGGTTTCTTGAACAACTTTTTGTTCATTTTATATGCAGCCCCACAAGCAAAAAACACCACGCGCTATAGTGAAAGTTCTGATTCAGACAGTCATGTTCATAACAATGTTACCTAACATATGATCTTAACGTTTTTGGCCATACTTAAACCATACATAGAATAAGTATAGATCCATCCTTAAAATAAAAGTAGACACCTACTTGTAGTAAACTTTCTGACTAGGTAGGTACCTGTAAAAGGAAGCCTGTCATTAGCTTATGTAATAAATGTATTTTACTATTATAGAGTTCTAATTTACGTACGTTAATATTTTCAGAAAACATTGCACCCATGATCGAGCATTCTTATTCAAGAAAAATACCTGCACTGTGATCTGATCACTCATATGGCAAGCAACAGCCACAAGCATCCATTTCAACAGGTAAATATCTAAGTACAGGTTGGTTACCTAACTAAAGCTGTCGCGTTCACAGATACCTACACACAACTGCGTTTTTCCTGTCACTACGTCCGTGCTTGATATAGATGGATAAACTTTTTACTATGCGTGCAGTGAGACAAATGCATTGTGTTAATGTATGACACGCGCGAGCTTTAGTTACCCTACCTGTATCTTATTCTTATTCGTAGCCTGTATCTTAGATAAAGTATATGTCTAGATAGCACCTCATGCTTCTACTGTATAAAACAAAAGTGGCCAACTTTCTTAGGTTGGAGTATGTGAGGTGAGGGGTCACACGAATTATCTCCGTGTGCGTGTATACAGACACGGTTTACAACTAACATTTCCCAGATATTTTTTTCGACGCGTTCATAGCTTCGACTGTCAATCTTGACATTTTGATATTAAGGCCAGTTTACACAGTGCGAGCTGGCGTCCGAGTCAGCCTTCCGAGTAGCTGCACTGCAGTAACTCGCACCACTTGGACGTAACTTGCGAGTAACTCGTACGTGCGAGTTGGTCAGTAGCTCGCATCCGAGTTACTTCAACATTTTTTGTTTTCGCTCGCCCGCTCGCCCGGCAGCAACTCGCACATGACAGCGGCTTGGCCGTCGCTCGCATCGTTTAGACGCGTTCGGCAGTAGCTCGCCAGTGCCAGCCGGACAGTTGTGAGTGGAACCCGTGTTTTTGTGAACATCGCGACTCGACTCGGACTGGGCAGTAGCAGGCGTCGTGTATACAGCAAAGGCGAGCCGAGCTACTGGCGTACGAGTAGACAAACCGAGTAGCTGTCTACTCGCCAGGCAGCAGCTCGCACTGTGTTATGTGCGCATTGTGTATTCACACAATGGTGATAGTAATAATGTCTCGTTCCTAGACTAATCAGGGCAATAAGTAAATCATTTATTTGAAAAGTGATAACGACATTCATTAATTTTTTTATATACCTATAGGGTCCTTCTTAGAGAGCTCGGTGGCGCTTTGCGAAAAGGTTGGACTGTCAATCATGAGGTCCGAGTTTTAATCCGCTTGGACAACATGCCATATACCAATGAGTTTTTTCTAAATTATGTACGTATTACCAACTGTTCTCAAATGGTGAAGGAAAACATCGTGAGGATTCCTGCATATGCAGAAGAAGAAATTCTGATACGTATGTGTAGTCTACCAATCCGCATTGGGCAAGCGTGGTGGACTAACGCCCATACACCCTCCTAGAGGGTAGGCCTGTGCCCTCCAGTGGGCCGTGTATAAGCTGATGAAGATGTTGAGGGTCCTTCTTAATTATGCTGACACTTTTTTAAGAGGATGACTAAACCGTCAAACTGAACAATTTTTTATGGTACCGACATCGAAATCGCGAAAATAATCTGCAGTTCCATACAAAACTGCAAACCTACTAGAGCCAAATGTATGGGACAGCAGATATTTTTTCGTGATTTCATTCTTGGTCCTATAGAGAGAGTTGTTCAGTTTGATGGTCTGATCATCGCCTCAAAAAAGTGTCTGCATATTAAGAAGGACCCTGTTTATAAATCTTGATTGAAATTTTTTATATGCAGTAGGAAAAAAAGTCTGAAAATTACAAGGATTTAAATTAAAAACGCGGCAAATCTCGTAAAATGTAGGTAAACCTTTTTTTATAGTTATTTTCTGAGTCTATGTTGTATTATTATTATAATATTTCAGGTTCGTGTCTTCAAGGCCTACCAGAATAGACTGCGTCTTTCCTGACTGAACACTACCACACCAGCTCTTCACTTTGATATTCCTTGCTCAGGCTTGCTTGCAGGTATAGTGAAAATTATGTTTAGTACTTCTTTAAAAGCACGAATATTAGAAAATTATAGATTTACGTATTTAAGTCGTAACACTAAATGCAGACCAGACCTCAAGACTAGTGTAAAGTCACAGTTTAAAACTTATCCAATACATGTCAAAATATAGTAAAAGATGTTTAGCCTTTAGTCCGCAAACATGACAAACGCTCCAAAATAAACCTCATGCCCTGATCGCCTCCTACAGCAGACACATAATGTGCATTATTCCATAATAGGTACGTCTGATTTTCAGTTTCCACTCTGCAGACAACGTCACCAGATCAGGCTGCGTCTGTATTTTCTGAAAGTACCTCTGCACCAGCCAACTTCTGCTCCGATATCCTCAACACTGTTCAGGCTACAGGTACATGACTAAAAACATTAAGTATATTTTGATATCCTATTTTTACTCTTTTTAGATAGATATTTACCTAAAAAAGTCGTGGCGAGTTACTAACCTTGCCAGCCGTGCAGGAGGTGTTGGTTCGATCCACGTCCAAGCCGACTGGTATCAATGAGTATTTTGGAATTTATGTACGATTTGTATCACCACTGGCTTTTCCGTAAAACAAACCTCTTGAGGAAACTTGCATGCTTCAATTTCGAGGCATGTATTGTTCCCACTGTCCATTACAAGTGGCGACGGGCTCACTCCCCGTCACACTGGACAGAGTTTCGATACTACTATTGAAACGTGGATGGATGTTCAGAGTTTTCCGAATATCTCTGACTACCCTCTCGGGGAATATAGTCATGAGCATATGCTTATATGCTATATAACTACCTACCTGTGGGGTCACAGTTTAAAACTTATCCAATGCGTATCAATATTTATAATAAAAGGTGTTTAACCATTCGTCCACAAACAAGAAAAATGCTCTAAAAGAAACCCAATGCCCCAATCGTCTCGTACAGCAGGCACAAAATGTGTATCTCAATTTAATATTTGACTAAGTTTGGATGCACGCATAAACGACTTGATGGATATGGATGAAATATGGCACCCAGAAAGAATGTGTTCAGGATTAACACATAGGATCCTTTTTTAAGGTCCACTCAGACGGAGTCGCAGGCAACAGCTAGTTATTCCATTATAACGGTCTGGTTTTATGTTTAAGTAAAAAAAATATGTTTTAAATTTTCAGTTTCGACTCAGAAGACAACGCCACCAGATCAGGCTGCGTCTGCATTTTCTGACAGTACCTCTGTACCAGCCTACTTTTGCTCCGATATCCTTAACCCTGTTCAAGCTACAGGTATGTGCAAAAATTACTGAATGTATTTTTTATATTCTGTCTACAGAGTGAAATCGATATCATTAGCATCCTTTTAGTCTACCCATCAAACTGAACAACATTTACCATGGGAGCAAACCGATCGGAGCAAAAAACAAATCGGCTGCGGCTGTCCCATACTAAACTGCAATGCCTACTCGACTCAAATGTATGCAACAGCAGATTTTTTTTGCTCCGATCGTTATTTGCTCCTATATTAAAAGTTGTTCAGTTTGATGGGTAGACTCTTAGTTTAAAAGGATGCTAGTGATATCAATTTCATCCTGTATTTAGTCTAGAAACAAATGCTTCAAGACCTGAGCACGGCAAGCCTTGAGATTGGACTCACAATGAACAGATCGAAGACGCAAATAATGACCAACAGCACCAAACGTAGAGTCGAAGTAGATAGGCAGGTTACACTATGTTAATGAGTACATTTACTTGGGCCAGATAGTTTCCTTCGAAAACAGGCAAGACAAAGAAGTCACACGCCGTGTCGACAACACCTGGAAGAGCTACTGGTCCATGAAGGCGTTAATGAAGGGTAAACTCCCGCTATCCCTCAAACGAAGACTCATCGACATGTGTATCCTGCCTATCCTAACCTACGGTGCCCAAGCCTGGTTCACTAAGGTTACGTCCTTCTTGCATCGATTCAGTCTCAAAAGTCTAGACTCAAGGTCTGCCAGAGGGCAATGGAGCGTAGTATACTGGGTGTTAAAAGAAACCCAATGCCCCAATCGTCTCTTACAGCAGGCACAAAATCTGTATCTCAATTTAATATTTGACAAAGTTTGGATGTACGCATAAACGACTGGATGGATTTGGATGAAATATGGCACCCAGAAAGAATGTGTTCAGGATTAACACAGGATCCTTTTTTAAGGTCCACACAGACGGAGTCGCAGGCAACAGCCAAAAGCCATTGTGTCAAAAACACTATACTGCGCTCTAAAACACGAATAGCCGATGTAGGGGGAAAAAACCGCCAGATTAAATTGGGATTGAGCCGGCCATGTCTGTCTAACTAATGCATCAGGAAAGGTTGGCATGAATGTCACGCTCTGGATCCCAGAAAACAGTCATCGGCGTCCAGGTCGTCCTAGGAAGAGGTGGCGGTACGATCTACATGCTTTCGATGACGCGTGGCCAGAGCATGCCCAGGACAGAGATGGTTGAATGATTAAAGGGGAGGCCTATGCCCAGCAGTGGGATGAATTAGGCTACTAAAAAGTAGATAAGTCTTATTAGACTAGCAATAATATATATTACTAAAATACCTACTTATCTTCATCAACCAGGTCTTTTCTATTAACAGAACTGTCTACAAAAATTGCTTGTGTTTTTTTCAATCTTTAATTTGATGCTTGTGTTTTCCTTCACAAATAAAAATAGATTTTGCAAATTATGATGATAAGATAATAACTAGAACGAGTGGTTAAATCGTTCTAGGATAATAATAATGCTTAAACAGTTTAGTCGGTAGTTGTAACAGAGCTTCTGACCACCCTGAAAGGGATTATGGTCGTGAGTTTATGTATGTATACTAATAGTAGGTGCTAAATAAATAAAGTTAGTGTTTTAGTATTGAGTTGAAAAATACGCTTCAATTTACTATGAGATGTAAAACACAAATGAAGAAAATTTTTGTAAAACTTTTTTATTTTCAGTGTATTTTAATGCTTAAAATGTGTTTACAGTTACTATGCTGATGGAAAAAGTGAGCCCAACTTTGAAGAATACTGCTGAAACGGTAAACTTCTTCGACAACCTATTCGACAGCGTCAATGGTGCAAGTACAATTCACAAAAATACTAAAGGAAAGACTTGTACGATCTGCCTCACATTGGTCAATAGCTTCACGGATACAGTGGCCCAGATGCTGATGGAGAAGCACGTATCCAGGCCGGGGATAGGCGGATTTAACCCCCCCCCCCCCCCGAAATCTGAATGTATGGAACAATGCAATGATTACAGCTATACATTTTTCATCGTTTTTCAATGACAATCCCCCCCCGAACCTACAAAGTCTGGATACGTGTTTGAATGGGAAAAACGTTCAAGTCAGGCATTATGTGAACGTCTCATCACATGTACAATCACGTGCTTACACTGCTCGATGGGTTACGAGAAAATTATTTAAAAGTGCTGTGAAAATTGCAAACAAGATTTTGCTACTGATCAAGAATCTGTTATTCATCAATGGGAAAGTCAAAGAGAATATTATAATATGCTGAAGAAAACCAATTATCCCATCCATCAGGCTAAGCCGTGCGGTTATTGAGTATACCTACCTACGATTGTAAAGGAGTCGACCGAATACCTAGTACCTATAATAATGATTACCTACCTAATAATAGTTACCTACGCATGCAAAAAAATATATTTATAAGTACTTACATGACAATATTTTAAATTAAAGTTTTTACAATATTATATTCAATAAAAATTAAAAAAGTTAAGTATTCGATCGACTTCCAAAGCTGTGGCTTTCACAACGAAAGTGTACTGAAATATTTCTATAATTCAGAGTAAGTACATTGCTGTTTACTAATTATGCTGAACATGAAGTGCTTCATGTGTCCTAACATTCTCAGCAATGTACCTCCTCTGAATTTTACGGTCATTGTCAATTGTCACTTATCGCGTTTATTAAACAGGACCTTGAGGTGTGATTTTTGAAAGTCACACGTTCAAATCAGCAGTAGTAAGATGCATAATCTCCATATACCTTTTATTTTGATCGAAGCATATACCTACATTTTAACATTTCAAAAATCACACTTCAGAGGTCTAAAAACGAATTATTCAAAGTTATGTTTATGTAAAGTTTTCAAATTATGGATTTTCATTATTATGTCAATAATGTACAACGTGTTAATGAATAAGCGCAAAACCTCATACACCCCAACTGATTTATAACAAAATAATTAGATTGAAACAATAATTTCATTATTTTGATAGTTAAAATTTAAAGTGATAACAAATCATTTTTGCCTCAAAACTTAAAATGCAAATACATTTTAAGTTTTGAGGCAAAAATGATTTGTTATCATATTATTTCAGCAATGCAAGAAAGCACTCATATTCATGGATACATTTTAGTAATCGTGTTTTGGTAGTAAGTAGAGTGAACGTGCCCGTGCGGTGGGTTCAGATCGAGATCAGCAAATTTTAAATTTTACAAACAAATTATTTACCTACTTAATATTTAAAAAAAAATTACCTATGTTGAAACCATGATAATTCGATTCTACTCTCGATTCTAAACAGACGACTTTCTAGTTTTGCGTTAATTCATTAACACGTTGTATTCAGTAACATGGTGTAAAGAAAAGTATCAAAAACCCTAAAACCACATATTCTACCCATCAAAATAAACAACTTTTATTAGGGGAGCAAACCTGTAAGAGAAAAAAAAATCTAAGCTGTTCCATACTAAACTGCAATGCCTACTCGACTCAAAAGTATGGAACAGCAGATTTTTTTTTTCTGAAAGGTTTGCTCCTAGAGTGAAAGTTGTTCAGTTTGATTGGTAGAGTATGTGATTTAAGGGCTCGTCCGCACAGCGATTTTTATTCGCTGAATGATGTGAATGTGATAAGTGATAACATAGGATGACTTCTGATAAGACTCTTATGTCAAGAAACTAAGTACGAAAGTTGTTATTTGGATTGAATTGAAAAAATAAACTAAGTGCTGTGCGGACGAGCCCTAAAGGTTAATGATACTTTTCCTTACACCCTGTACATTTTCATATTACACATTTTAATTGTTTTTTGAAGTAACGTTATGACCGTTATGCAACTTAAGTGTGCGTCCATATCTGGCGAACGCGCGCCGCGAGCCGTTCGCGATCTTCTTGGGTGCATTTTTATGCTCGTGCGTTTCTACTGCGCTGTGTATTCGCCAGATGTGGACGCACCCTTAGGGACACCCGCGTCAACAACATAATCTACGCAGTCGACATGGTGTTTCTGGTCCCGCCAGTGAATAGTATCAGACATTTGCCATTGATATTTGAGGGTTTTGCTAGCAGTCATATAATTATAACGTCAAGAAGAGCGTAATTATGGTGTTCAGAGCAGTAGTTAAGTGCAGAGATGTGCCTCCAATTAAACTTAATGGTGTACACACGGCGACACATCAAGCTATACAAAACCAAAATAAGCTCGCGCTAAATAACGTATATTGTTGCGGGCCCAGCTTATGGTGGTTTTGTTTAGCTTGATGTGTCGCGCTGTGTGTACCTCTAAGATGATACACGGTCTACAAGAAATTTTAAGATCAACATAAATGTAACAGATCTATTGATGTCGCGCTGTTCCCCAGCAACCGAGCTACCAGTGCGAAAGTGACAACTGCAGCGTGGACAGTTTCGTACCCCCCTGTTTCCTCCTCCAAAATTAAACCGATTTTAAATAATTATTTTAAGAATAATCTAAGAAAGACTGTCTGTAGGTTTTTTAAATTTTATTACTTCAATTTTGCTTGCTGGATTTCTGAACAAAAGGGGTAAAATTGAGCAATTTTCCTTAATTTTCGCAGCCTCTTAATATATTTGTCAAATTTGCTTGCTGGATGTCTGAACCAAAGCTGTAGAATTGAGCAATTTTCCGTCATTTTCGAAGCCTCCTATTATATTCGTCAAATTTGCTTGCTTGATGTCTGAACCAAAGCGGTAAAATTGAGCAATTTTCCGTCATTTTCGAAGCCTCATAGTTCTTATAGTGATTAATTTATCGAAAAAAAATGAAACGGACATGGCAGGCAGAGGCAATATTATGTGATTAAATTTAGTTTGCTCTAGTCTTAGATTATCAAGATAGACAGTCAAAGCTACGAAAGCGTCGAAAAAAATAGGAACCAGTACTGTACTGTACTGTACAGTGTTCCAAAACCCTATACATATACACGCACACATACATAATTAGTATGGCGCCTCACGCACACCAACCTAAGAAAGTTAGCCCCTTTTGTTTTATACGGAACAAGTGTGAGGCTCATTCTAGACATATACTTTTTCAAAGGCTCTAGTGTCATTACGGACTAAACAATACCCGCCAATCCTCTTAAAGAGAGTCCAGCAATTTAAATACCTAGACCACATTGTCTCTGAAGACCATAATGGACGACTTCAACGTAGAAGGGGAGCGTAGGGTGTTGGCAGTCAGGGTTGGCTGGTCCGCAGGTGCAATGGCTGTACAAGGTCAGTAAAAGTGACACTTTTCAAAGTTCAAAGCATACTGTCAGTCATTCTACGCTTGCAGCCTGTGGGTCAATTGCATACTCTGAATGCCCTGCGTGTCCAATACAACATATTCAGAATGCTGTTGTCCAAGCCACAACAGCATTCTGGAGATTATAGCTGGAAGGTTTGACTGCCCCATCATCGCACACTGCGTTTAAGTGATGATATTATTTTAGTGTGTACCCAAGGCGACACATCAGGCTACGCAAAACCAAAATAAGCTGGATGCGCGTAGGTAGAGTAATGTATAACGTCGCGCGGCCAGTTTATATTGGTTTTACATAGCTTGATGTGTCGCCGTGTGTACCTACTAACATAGCTCTTAAGTCAAACACTGTTACTAACACATGGATCATTAATTTGTTATCTTATATGAAACAAATGTTATTATTAACGCAAGAAAAAGCTTGTAATATACTTGAATAAGTTTAAAATAAATTGAAAAATATATCATTTAACAAATAAATTGTGTTTTTCTTCTTCGAACCAAAATTAAAAAAAAATCATTAATTTTGAATGGGCCCGCCCCGCCGGGGCCTACAAAACCGGTAGAATGTCTTTTATTCCCTTACCAAAAAAAAAAAAACAAAGCGACCGTCGTTTTCAGCTCCATTCATTCGTTCAATGTCATACATCAAAACATTCATTCGTCTTTAACGACAAAACGAATGAATGGGACATGTTCGTCTGAGTACGTAGTACTCTCTATTAAGTCTGTGCCTGCCGCCTGGCGCCTGACTGATTGACACTCATGCTGTGATATCTTCAGTACAAACTAGGTGGAACGCTATTTTCCATAGACAGCATCCGCCATCTATCGGTTACGTTTCGAAGTACTAAGTGTTGAATTTGGGTTCGTATCTAAAGTGTAGAGAAAGCGCGCTACACCTCACCGCTGCGCTGTAATAGTGAGAGATTTCGCCCGTATCAACCACTGTCTTGTTGGTCTAGTGGTCTAGACAACCGGCTCACGTTTCGGGTGCATATGGTTCGAGCCTTGTGTCAGCCGTCCGTCTTTTTTCAATTTATTTCATACTGGGGCTCCCCCTGCTGCTAATATGAGGCAACGCCAATAATTAAAACGTCCTAAAATCCAAGGCGACTTACCTATCTATAACCAATATACATATTAATCTATGTTGACACTGACAGTCTTTTTTTTAATATGATATCTTTAACGGCTCTGGATGCTTTTTCTTTTGAGCCACTCCTTCGCCCAGTGTTGCCAAATCGTTGGTCAAAATGAGGGATTTTCAGAAAGTAATTAAAAAGAAAAAGTAGTTCCTAATGCCTCGATAGATGGCGTTGACGAGACAGGGGCGAGCGACCTTGTAGTCAGTGTTGCCAGATCCAATTTTTAGAAATCCGTAGGTCAAGGTTGAAAAATCTGGAGAAATCCGTAGATGACCTCTTTAAAAATCAGTAGATCTACAGACTTTTTTTAATGCTTTTTCTGACTATTTTGAAGTGGACTGACCCAAAAACATCGCTCTAATTTGGCGAAAAAAATGGAAACTTAGACAAGTTTAAGCGAGAACAATGCCCAGACTAGGTGACAATCAATCTGTGTCAGTTCAGACCTTTCATACATGTTACAGTTAAATATTTCAGTCGTGTCTGTATCGCGACAGAAAGTAGAAGGAAGAAGATGGAAAAGAGTAAGAACGGGCATATAGCCCGTTTACGACCCACAGTCAAATATACAAAAAAGTAAACATTCATTCGATTTATTTGCGGCTGGGTATCATTTTATGCAGCATATTGACATTTTAGGGAGGAATTTAGAAGATTTCTAAAAATCCGTAGATTTGCCATTGAAATCCGTAGATCCGTGGGTCAGGCCAAAAATCCGTAGATCTACGGATAAATCCGTAGGTCTGGCAACGCTGCTTGTAGTTAATAAAATACAAATAAAATAGTAAGAATTTGTGTTTTTAAGTAAGCAGTAAAATATACTTTCATACATATACTCACGCCTGTGTCCCATTGGGGTAGGCAGAGACAATTGATCGCCATCGGCTACGATCCTGACATACCTCTTTTGCCTCTTCCACAGTCATAAGTCGTTTCATACACGCTCGTCGGTTTCGGGTACATTTGATCTGGCCCTTCTTAAGTATGCTGCCAATTTGGTCTGCATACGTACGTCTAGGGCGACCCCTTTCGACTTTTCCATTCACACTTGCTTTATAAATTTCATACGTCACACAATGGGGCAAGAAAGAAAAACTGGTGGCAGAAAATCAAAATTTAAAAATGATAATTACTCTAGTGCTATCTATTGAAACGATAGTGCACTACTTTCCGCGTTATAAAATAATGTCGTTTTCCACCTTATTTCCCAACCCGCACTTCAAAGTTACGCTTAGTTGTAGCGAGTTTGCCCGCGCGAAACTACGTAAGTATATTTTTTTGAAATTTAAAAGTTGTTGTGCGTCAGCATTATTGGAATAAAATTTTATTCTATGATTGCATCTTCAAGTTCAGATATGTGGGCATATTTTAGTAGTTTTTTATTACTAAAAAAGTGTTTTTAATAATGTTAAAATGGTGTCTACACTGAAAGTCTTAAATATTTACTCAATGCACAGAAATGTTAAGACATTTAGTTATGTTCCAAGGCTGTCCAAGCTGTGGTTTTTACATTTTTACAAAGCTTGTTTATTGCTTAACATAGGATCAAGAGAATTTGTTGCCCATATTCGGCCTTTTCTAGTAAAAAAGGCTTTAAGGGTCTTAAGCAATTTTCTAGTTTGGATTCTATTTATTTTATTCATATTTATTTTATACACCGAAACCGCTTTGGCCGTTTTCCCCTGCACTTGGCACGTGTACTAAACTATTTACTTTTTAATTTAGGAACATACATTTATAATTCAATTTTATTTCAGAAACGAGTTCCGACACAATATTGATTAAAAGAAAAGAGCTTGATAAATTCCGAGTTTTTACTCATCATGCAGATGCGGATTCTAGTGATGCCGATTAATAAAATTTTGTCACATATTTATTATTTTAGGGTGTGATTAAAAAAGTTTAAAAAAAAAAAAAACAAGATTTTTTAAAATATAATTTGTATAAAAACATCTAAAATGTATTTTATTTACATGAGAAAACATATAAACTAATAAAGACAACATAAAAATACTCAGGTATTTTCTGCCACCAGTTTTGCTTTCTTGCCCCAGTGTGCGTCAGTCTACTATCACTCATCCTTTCCACATGACCAAACCATCTTAGCATTCCCTTTTCAATCCTTGTCACTATATTTTCTTTCAATCCACATTTTTCTCTAATTACACTGTTTCGTATTCTATCATTCAAAGTCAAACCCCACATACTGCGCAAAGAACACATTTCGACAGTCTCTGGTCAACACCATCTATCGCCGGTATGATGAACTACGTTTAGTAAATGTCCGAAAACTCCACTTTCTTCTTTAAGTAATAATTAATGGACTGGAGTCGCGTTGTCGATCTGCTATAGGGCAGTCACGTTTGTTGGTTGCCCCCTCCCAGCTCGACAGCGGGGCTCCAGTAGTGGCTCAAGATAGTGTTCTTTTATAAGAACAACCCTTGAAGTCACCAAAATATCAAATATAATCGTACAACGTCAAGCACTTTTGCTATAAAAACTCGACATTGGCAAAATCATCATCAACCAAAGATGGCAGCCATTTTTTTAAAAATAGAATAGAATGAATGGACTATGGACTTCTTGCTTGTGCGTTAGCTAGCACACGCGAACCGCGCGAAAGACGAGTGTTCGGGGCAAACCCTGCAACGTGACTCTCGAAATATCTTTCTCACAAATACATATTCGTAATAATTTGCCTTCGCTTTCTATTTGTGGGCGAACGAAATAGGTAAAGGGTAAAGGCGTATACCATAGGCGTAGCAAGGGGGGGAGGGGCCTGGTGACTGTTACAGAATGGTAAAAATACGCACACAGCATCTCCACAAAATCCCCAATTCGTAATAAATTCGCCTCGTTTAAGGGTATTTACCTTTATTGGCAACATTGTCGATGTTGATTGTATGATCTGAGTTGATTGTTTATTTATTCTTCTTTTCGGAAAGGCAATGTCCCATAGCTATAGGTAATGTTAAAAAAACACTTATTTATATTTCTTATAATTATTATTTCCTAAATTACAAGTACATTATTGTAATAATACTAAGAGAAATAAAAATAAAAATCTATCAATTAAACTCTTCATCGTCTCTATTTAAAAACCGAACATTATTTAACCTGCTATTTGGATTGAAATGCCTCTTCTTGTGTTTTAGCAGAGAACCTGTAGCCTTGAATTTACTGTGACAAATGTCACATTCAAGTGCAGGGGCCATGTGATGACGTCTCACATGATCCAATCTACGAGACGCTGAAAGAAATGCTTTATCACAATGATCACATTGGTATGGCTTTTCACCAGTGTGAAGCCTAGTATGGTACAGCAATGCTGCCTTTGTACCGAATCGTCCGTTACATATCGGACATTCAAATTTTTTCTCATGCGTATGTTTCACTAAATGCGTCTGCAAGTTGCTAGGATTGTAAAATTTCTTATCGCAAAAGTTGCATTTGAATCCTTCCGCTTTACCGTGTTCGTATTTTATGTGTTTTGCGAGATAAGGTTTGTAACAGTAACGTTTTTTGCAAATATCACATTGGTATTCCGCTTGGTCTGAGGTCTTTCTCGTTTTCTGCTGACACACCATATCCGTTTTGTGTTTTTTGAAAGCTTCTTTGCTACTGTAGACTCTTCCGCATTCTTGACAGCATATTTTTGAGTTGTGGCCCATTTCGTGTTTTTTGAGCAACATTTTGTTTGTGAAGTCTTTACCGCATTGGCTGCAAACCAACGTTCCGTGAAATTCATCCATATGCAAATTCAAAAATTCTTCCGAAATGAATCTCTTAGGACATTTCAAACATTTCACGTTTCTAGGATAGTGAGTTCTGAAATAGTGTGATCTAAATTTAGTTACGTTTCTAAATATTTTTACACAATTCTTGCATTGTAAGCATGTAGTATCACCGTCAAATGTAATGCTGCTTGTTGGGATTGATGGGACGTCGTATTCAATTTTATCTCGCAGCGTTTTCTGTCTTTTCCACGATTTTTGTCTATTCCCACTTATTTCTGTTTTTATTTCCGTTAAAGATATTATTTTTGGAGTGTGTAGAATATGAATTTGTCTCGCTGCTGTTTTGGTGGTGTGAACTGGAACCTTGACCTTGTTGTCATAGTATTGTTGACTTGTGAAATCTTCTGTGTTCAAACACACAAATAAGCTGTTATAACCATCAATTTCTTCTACAGTATTCTCAAATGAGTCTTTTAAACTGGTTATTGCATTCTTTAAATTGTGTGAATTATTTCTGCACATTTTCATGAACTTATAGAATTTTATGGCTTTACTATTGCAGTGATTGCATACAGTTCCGATGTCTGACATAGTGTTTACAATCTGGAAAAAAAGTTAGGTTATTTTATAATAAAAATAAATCGTTCGGTAAAATTATTAGCTAATGAATATAACGAATATCCCTTACCTCACTATCGAAAATAAAGGTAAATAACTCGGACATATTGATATCAATCTCAACTCTGCCAAAGTTACCATTGTTTTCGTCGATTTCATTTAATTCTTGAAAGCACAAGCAACAGAAATCGTTCCTGCCATGAATTATATTAGACAAAACACGTTTTAAAGAAGTCATTTTGATAACGGTAATGAGAGGAAACTAAGAAGGAAATAATTAGAAAATCGGAGCAAAATAGCAAATCGAAATGATGAGCAAAAAACTAAACATGACATGAAGTGAAGTTAAAAAAAGGAAAGGAAAGGAATGGATGATGAAAGAAAAAGAGCGACTGCAAGATTTCTATGAATCATTTATATCCCAGTCTCTCTTTAAAAAACGAATAGCTCTAAAATAAGGATACAAAAACGCAACACAAGAATAGTTCCGTACTACGTATCATCGAAAAACCAACATTTTCCGAAAACCGCAATACATGATGATAATAAATATTAAAACGAAACGTTCGTGCTGTCAGTCCTGTCAGTGTCAGTCAAATCAAAACGTCAGGGAGTTTTGCGCGGGAAACAAGGCGAAGCGGGAGTCACGTTGCAGGGTTTGCATCGAACACTTGTCTCTCGCGTAGTGTTCGCGCGGTTCGCGTCTTAGCCTGCCCCGAGGCTCCAAAATCCTTCTCAGTTGTTCTTAGTCAAAAACAATCCTCGAGATTGGATAGAAACTCCCTCAAACTACTTGACACTGGCGAAATCTAACAAGGAAACGCCATTTAATAAAAATAGAATAGAAGACGAAGCGGACGAACTTTGTTTCTTGATTTTTTAAATTAGTTTTTCGTGGCTGTTATTGTGATAATGTGGTGGAATTAGCGTAATAATATGCCTTTAATGAAGAACAATATCGCCGTTATACTGCGAAAATCAATTATCTGATCAAAATGTCGAAATGAAATATCGCGTCCACAAAGTTAAGTTTGTTGAAAATTACCCTTGTAATGGTAATATTATTATTTTCTATAATTTCATCAGCACATTGATAAATCTTCTATATGGGCGTGGATTTAGAGTTTAAAAAACATGAGTGCTTTTAGTAAAATTTAACAATAACTGTCACGAGGCCTCTTATTTAATTGGTTTTCCCTGAAAACTGTAAAATCTCGATTCTTTCGAAATTAATAGGAATACAACAATATCTACGAAATCAGTTTTAACTTTCATTAATTCCTAATTATCAATGATATAAAATTACGAAACAGATGTCTTTTTGTGAAGATACACGTAAAAATGTGTCAAGATAATTGGTTTTCTCTGGAGAACGTTTAAAAATCTAGTATTTATTAGGTTTTACTGTAAGGAGTTGGGGGGTTTATTACCATTTTCAATTTAGTTGAGTTATTTACCTGTCTATGCTTCCGGGAAGCGAGTGGCAACGCTGGTCCGATCAGAGGGGCGTGGGATGCGCTCCGCGGCGACGTCCAGCAGTGCGATTTTTGAACATCATACGATCAACTCAGCAGTAGAAAATGTCAAAATTACTATTGAGTAATTATGCATATTTCTACTCCGAGTTGATCGTATGATGTTCAAAAATCGCACTGCAATTCGGCCCTTTGGTGCCACTCGCTTCCCGGAAGCATAGACAGGTAAATAACTCAACTAAATTGAAAATGGTAAAAAACCCCCGACTCATTACAGTAAAACCTAATAAATACTAGATTTTTAAACGTTCTGTGTTCTGTTGACTGTTGATTTTAAATTAGCATAGTGGGTACCTATCAAACAAATAATTTATCGTTAAAATTCCGGATCAAACTCCTCAATCCTGATGCTGCAGGGGAACTGCCTACCAAAACCGTGAGGCTTTAGAATCTTCTAATAATACATTAGCATGGCGGGTACCAAAAAAAAACCTATAGATAGTAAGTATACGGTTATTATACTATAATTTCCTGTATCCAAAGGTTGTCTGCTTGATATCCATTATGCTAATTTAAACTCATCAGATCTTCAAGATCCCTGGTTTTGCTACGCAGTATCCCTGCAGCATCAGGATCGAGGAGTTGGAATCTTAACTTCAGCGTTAAAGTATCGAGTTGATACCCACTATACTAATTTAAAATAAACAGATCCTCAAATCTTACGGTTTTGGTATGCATTTCCCCTACAGTATCAGGATTGAGGAGTTGGAACCCAAATATTCATTAAAAATTATCTACTTGATACCCGCTATGCTAATGTATAATAAGAAGATCCTCGAGCCTCAATGTCTTGGTAAGCAGTTTCCCTGCAGCATCAGGATTTGAGGAGTTGGAACCTGAACCTTAAGAGGCTCCCCATAGGTAAACGCAGGGCTGGGCCATATTTTGAAGCTATCTTCTCGTTACAAATTATTGAACATACAAATTATTGAAAAGTGTAGCAATGATCTTCAACATCTCGGCTTTATTTGCAGATCATATTTATTATTTTTCAAAACATATGAAACTGTTTTCGAAGGAAAGCCTAAATATCGGAAAAAATCTGTATTATTTGCATCTACTTTTTAAGTTGAAGTCACTTTTACTTGAGACACACACCTTTGTGTATAGACAATTTTAAGATCTATAATTGCCATGAAGCAAATTTTTTTTAAGATCAATTATTTAATGAGTTAATTAGATAATTGTTAAATTTGGTGCGAATTCTTATGATTTTAGAATGTGATTTCCTTGGATTAGTAGGCACCGCAGTGACATAACCAAAGATATAAGCCCGTAAAAAATTGGTATAAGATGTTTTTATAATAGATGCGTTGCCCGCGCTCCAAAATGGCAACAAAAAAGCAAGGTAATTGCCCGGCTTTCACATAGTCACGCGCCGTCTAGTGTACGGGCTACACGTCACTAAATCGCGCCATTTTAAAGTGCAGTGATGTTAGCGTATGACGCGTCTATTCGTAAATTGTCATTGGGTATACCTACGAAAATGACGTAGCTTAGTAGAGGTGAGGCGGTTCTGAAAGAGTCAAGGTCGTTCGGTCAGGGAAACCTAAATTATTTGCTTGATACCTATTAGGTATACTTATTTAAAATCAATAGATTCTCAAGCCTCATGGTTTTGGTAGTTCCCCTGCAGATTGAGGAGTTGGATCCTAAATTCTAACGCAAAAGTAATTGCCAGATACACACACCATGCTATTTAAAATTAACAGTCTGACTCACGCTCATTCTCACGGATAGTGAGATCAAAAAGTTTTTTTGAGAACTTTAAGTGTCTGTAAGGTAATATCACCGACGGGATGTGTCTGGGAGTATTGATATTTTTACGATATTGTGTAACATATAAAACGTAAAAATCAGCCAACAAAATTTAAGTGAGATTCGTAGCATTTTTGCGTATCTACCTTGATTACTTGATACCTGGAAAATCTCTGTCTGGCCAAGCTAGCGGGTAGGCACACGAACATAAGTACATACTAACATAGAATCTTACAACTTCTGTTCATCAGAAAGTAGTGACGTCTGGCGGCAGATCTTGCTCTAAATAATTTTTTACCTTTTTCCTGGTCTTCATTACCACAATCGAAATCAAGTTTATCAATTTCAGTTGAACTCATTTTCGAAACTCTAAAGTATCTCACTCACTAAAGTTTAAAATATTATCAAAAACATAACAATCCTTTCCTAGATGTGACAGACTGACACTAGAGCGCCACCATGCAGAACTAAACAAGTTTAATTGTTTTTCGCTGTACTAGTGATTTGAATGATATTATAATACAAAATAGTCAGAGAAAACCAATTATCTGTTCATACAATATTTTCTTAGATGATTTGATTGTATTGAGTGTAGTAAAGAATCCGTCAGGGAAAACAAATTAAACTGTGTTAATAGCTTGTACTAGGCAGTTTTAATTGAATATGAACACTTAAATCTCAAAAAGTGGTTGTTCTTGAGAAAAAAATAAAATACTTCTTGAGCTCTCATACGGGTAAAAAAAATTAAATCAGTTTAAATGGTAATCACGGGAGATGGATAAGGTGGCAGTCAAGTTAAATCAGCTTAATGCTTTGTATTAGACGGCAAAGCTCGATACTGCATGAAATAATTGATTATCACATTAGCTAGAATCAAAACTATACGTCATAGCGTATAATGGGTTTTCGCAGACGAAAGACCGCAAAATTTTAAGTACTTTAGCATTGTTAAGTCGTTTTCGGCAGAATTTCGAGATAATTGGTTTTCGCAGTATAACGGCGATATAGTGAAAGTGAGAAATAAAGTAAGGCGCGATCGTTCGATTCGGATTGATATCCTCGGGTAAAACTCCCTTGAACATTGAAATGTGTGAACCACCCTCGCATTTCAATGGGTTAGGTTTAAGTGGATAAAACGAAAAACTGCTGAGGAAAACTGATTCTTGACAAAACATTGGAAAATATGTATTCGTATTGAAGACATCGGACACTAGAAACACGATCTCGGATATAATTCAGAATATGACAATACTACAGAAAAATTACAATTTACTTGAATTATGAAGACAAGAAGGAAAAATTATAATAAACATAAAACAGACCAGGCACATAGTGCCTTTTATAATGAATAAGAAAATACTAAATCAGACTTGGCTACATGGGCTATGTACCCTTTGCCTTTCTGTAAGGAATAATGAAACAACAACAACAATCAAAACGTCAAAATAAAGATTGGCTTCCCGCCATTAAATTTGTTCGGTCAAAGTTGTATTTGATATTCGTGAAAAATTGGTTTTAGTGATATTTGTGACATAATTTCGTGCGGATTGTGTGCCAAAAAGTTGCGAAAATTGACCAACATAACAGGAATCTCAAATACATACGAAGAAAGAACAAAAGTTTTGGTGCAAGTTAAATCGTACTGGTGATTTTGGCGGCAACGCGCGTGCTTACAAAATCGACCAAAATTTCATCCTCATCGTTCATCTATCATCCCATCTTCATCAGGAGAGTTTTGCACGGGAATCTTGAAGAAAAGGACGGGCTTTGTTCCTTAATTAATTTTCTAAATTAGTTTTTCGTGGTATGGGAACGTTGGCGTGGCAATGAAAGGACAGTTGATACTTTCTCCCGATAACGTTTAATGCACTTGGATAGCTACGATAATAAATTAATATAACATAAACTGCTTATCAGTTACATGAATCGACATCACAAATCTGTCGCGTCAATGAGACATAATCATCGGCTCTCGCCATAAACAACTCCTCACCAAAGAGGTGTTGCTACACCGGCTATTATTGTGTTAATTAGGTGGAATTAGTTTGATAATGTGCCATTAATGGAGAACAATATAGTAAAAGTGAGAAATAAAGAAGGCGCTCCTGTTTGATTTGGATTGATTCTCGCGTAAAACTCCCCTGAACATTGGAATGTGTGTACCACCCACCCTCGCATTTCAAGAGTTAGGTATTAAGGTTAGGTTAGGTTAGGTTTAAGTACAAAGAAAAAAGACACTAATGACCAGGCAGTAAGGGCTAGTTCCCTTTGCCTTTCCGCAAGGATAAATGTAACAACAACAACAACAAAAAAACGTCAGAGGTTTTTGCGCGGGAAACATGACGGAACGGACGGGCTTAGTTTCTTAATTTTCTAAAAATAATTAGTTTTTTCGTGGCTATTATTGTGTTAATGTGGTGGAGTTAGTGTAATAATGTGCTATTAATGGAGAACAATATAGTAAAAGTGAGAAATAAAGAAAGGCGCTCCCGTTTGATTCAGATTGCATCCCCGTGTAAAACTCTATTGAACATTGGAATGCGTCCATCCTCGCATTTCAATGTGTTAGGCTAAGGTGTTAGGGTTAGGTTAAGTTAGGGGAGTTTTGCATGGGAACCGTGAAGAAAAGGACGGGCTTTGTTTCTTAATTTTCTA
Source organism: Agonopterix heracliana (assembly GCA_963693445.1). Taxonomy (NCBI): domain Eukaryota; kingdom Metazoa; phylum Arthropoda; class Insecta; order Lepidoptera; family Depressariidae; genus Agonopterix; species Agonopterix heracliana. The sequence goes on from OY856331.1 coordinate 8,210,006, forward strand.
AATTACTTTTTCGTGGCTATTATTGTGTTAATGTGGTGGAATTAGTTTAATAATGTGTCATTAATGGAGAACGATATAGTAAAAGTGAGAAATAAAGAAGGCGCTCCCGTTTGATTCGGATTGATCCTCGCGTAAAACTCCCTTGAACATTGGAATGCGTGTTCCACCCGCGCATTTCAAGAGTTAGGTATTAAGGTTAGGTTTAAGTACAAAGAAAAAAGACACTTATGACCAGGCAGTAAGGGCTAGTTCCCATAGCCTTTCCGAAAGGATAAACTGATAAAAAAAAAAAAAAAAAAAAAAACGTCAAAATAAATCCTGTCAAAAACGTTTCGGATTTTTGTTTTGTTTATTTACATTTTTTCTTCATAAAAATAAAATATCTAAATGTCTCTATGTGATACTGTAAGTAATGTAATAAATGGAAGAAAGGAATATTGCTGTTTATGCTTCAAAACCATTGAAAAAAATGGTTTTCATCTTCAAGACGAAATAATAGATTCTGAAGATGACTGTCAAGATCTATTGGAAATATTATCATATATTTTAGGAAATGAAGTGAGTAATCTTACTATAAACGCTTATATTTAACTATAAGTAAACAATATTCTGTTTAGGTATTTTATGAAAATGAAGTGACAGGTACAGTCGGCCGAGAAAGTGGTCTATCAATTTGTACAAATCTTCCTAGCCTAAACCACACCTTGGACACTGTCAGCTAATAGCACGTATCGCACTATATTAAAAAAAACAATGAAAAATAAGTGCTGTAATCACTTTTCCATACAAATATTCGGATCTGGATACATGCCAAGAAGAGTTAATGCGATACTGATGCGTGCGAGCGAGACAGGAATACTCATTTGCTTAAGAGTTAACCACAAAGTAACCAGAGGGGGTGAGGTAAAAAGTCGGTGGGAGGCAGGTAGTGTCCAAACTGTTTGCAGTACTAGATAGAATAGAATAGAAAAATATTTTATTGCCAGTATAAATTTTACAACATTTCTTAATCTAATAGGTACCTAAACTAAGAATTAACATTACTAATTATTATTTAAAAATATATAAATATGAGAAAGCAGAAAATAGACAATTAAGTACATAACAATTGACACAAGGCAATAGGATGGCTCTCAGCATATGCTGACAATAGACACAAGGTCTTATTGTACAGCGCTGTTTTTCAGACCATCCTGACTCTGGTAAGATGTTGGGTTCGAGTCTAGTCGAGATACTCTTTCTTATACTGTGCCTAAAGTAAAATGTATCTTATGAATAAATTGATCCACATTCATAAGTTAGGCACATCAGAGTTGGTCATAGAATAATGATACAAAACTTTAATGAAAATATTGCAAAAGTTGAGATTGGGATTGTTCTAGGTAACATTTCGAAGATAACGTCAAAAAGATTTTAATGTTTTATGTTGTGCAAATGAATGTCAACTTTAGGATATTATAAACCAGTTTTATGATCCACTATTCATCTTATATTACATTTTCAATTAATTCAAAGTAATTTTCATTTTCAGGTTTCAGAAACTCTGTCTAAACACGATTCTGTCTGCTATCAATGTGCAAAACAAGCAAAAACATCATTTACATTCATTAAAACGTGTAAAGAGAATTCAAAACAATACAACAAAATTATCAACAATTTAACAGAAACTCTTTCACATTCAAGCTATAATTTGAATTCATGCAACTCTTTATTTGTAACTTTAAATAAAGAATTTTCTGTTGGTTTGCATTACGATTATAAAAGTCCAGTTAGATCTGGCCGACACATGCTGAAAAGATATATATATCTTACGAAGAAGAAGCACAAAAAAAAGAGGCAAGAATTTGACTATGATTACGATCCTTGCATCACACCTAAAGAAGATGATATTGAAATCGAGAGCATGATCAATGCAACAAAAAAAGTTAAATTAAAAAAAGAAAAGTGTTCCGTATCAATTCCAACTAGTGATATGACATGCGATAGTAACAGTTACAAGTGTAAAGGTTGCTTTAAATTGTATCCATCTTCACAGCACTTGAGGCAACATTATATCAGAGTACATGCTCCAAAAGAATTCAAATGTCCAGACTGCCCAAGACGTTATGGTTCAGAAACATTATTAGAACAACATAAATATGACAGCCACAGCCCTGCAGTATGCAGCGAATGCGGAAAAACTTATGCCAACCGGCATTCTTTAAAACTACATGAAGCTGGTCACAAAATGAAACTAACATGCCAGGTTTGCGGACGAGCTTACAAAAACCGTAACACTTTCAAAAAACATTTACAACTCAACATTTGTCAGCAGAAAGAGAGAAAATCTAATTTGGAAGCAAAATTCATGTGTGATTACTGCAATAAGAAATTCTCTCACAAACCGACTCTGAGAGTCCATATTCAGTTTGCACATGGAAATGGAAAAGTCTATGCTTGTACTTGGTGTAATAAGAAATTTCACGCTCAAAGCAGACTGAAAGCTCATGTCGTGAAACATACACAAGAGAAAAAGTTTAACTGTGATATATGCGGGGGGAAATTTGTAACAAAGGAATCTTTATTATACCATACAAGAATTCACACCGGTGAAAAGCCGTATCAGTGCCATTTATGTGAGAATGCGTTCCTTTCCTCGTCACGAAGGGCTGAGCATATAAGGAGACACCATCTTGGCCCAACGTTGGAATGTGAAATATGCCATAGCAAGTTCAAAGGACGGTCATGTTTGCAGAAACATAGGAAAAGGCATTTGAATCCTAAGAGTAGATTGCATTGTGTTCAAAATGTTGTTTAAGTTGTTGTATTTGTTAGCCAAAAGAATAGTATTCTGTTTTAATTAAAGTCATTTAGTTAGTACATTTTTGATGATTATTTTCTATATACTTACACATGAAAATGAGATAAACAGAAATGTGAACTTGTTTTCCCAAAGATAATTCCTCTCTTGAGGTCATCTTCTGTGGTACGATCAGCATCAAAAGTTGATGAACGTTTCTCATCTTCTATTCTATATTTTAAAAAATGGCTGCCATCTTGGGTATGTGATGATTTTGCCAATGTCTAGTTTTTGTAGCAAGAGTGCTTGACGTTGTACGGTAACCTATATATTTTGGTGACTTCAAGGATTGTTTTTCGAAAAGAACACTATCTTGAGCCACCACTGGAGCTTCGTTGTAGGCCGGGGAGGGGGCAACCAACAATCGACTCGCGATGCGACTACCCTATAGCAGACCTACAACGCGACTCCGTTTCTCATCTTTATTTTACTTGAAGATAAGGGCCTCGCATCCCAGCCCCGAATTTTTTTATTTTATTGATGCCAAAAAAACGCGTATGACGTATTTCTTGTTTTGTCCCTTAGTCGTGGGTGGCATGCTAGCCGTGCAGAAGCGTTCATGAACTTTTGATGCTGACAGTACAAATATGCGAGACAAAAAATCGTTTGTTAGTGCAAAATATGACCGTATTTCCGACCTCCTAGAGTTTATTTTGCCAATAAAATCAAACGTCAATGGTGGTTGTGATTGATGATGATCAAGATTTCAGAATTGAATTTTACGATAATAAATGAATGAAACGAACGATCCCTCTTCAAATTTTTAATTTTGGTTCAATTTTTTGCAAATTTTTATGTAAATAAGTAAATGTTTGAATAAATGGGGTCTTTTCAAAAGATTCTGTTATAACGCAAATAGGTAAACAATCCATTCCGTCTCAAAATTTTATCATCAGCCAATGAACATTTTCGTTTCGTTTGGCTTGGCCGCCATTTTTCATTTTCATGGCGTCTTGTCTATCGGCAAGCAAGCTGTTCTTGAACGAAAACGAAGTGAAATAACGCGCGGTTTGTAAAAACTTCATTTTAGCTTCAAACATCAAAAGCAAAATATCCCCAAAATGGTAAAAGAAGCCGATTTAAACATCCTCGTCTCGAATGTCGTGAGTGAAAATCACTATAGCCATTGTAGGTTATGTTTGAAAGACATTGAAGAAAATTACGCTCGGTTCGAGGACTGCGTGTCCTGTGATGAAGAAAATAGCGATCTCAAACCGCTCTCCGAGATCCTGACTGATTTGCTGGGACCTGAGGTAAAGTTTTGAAAATTTTGTAAGTCAGTTCAAACGGGATACTCACTCGAAATTTGTATTCAAAATTTCAAAATACAATATTTCACACACAACATAAGTACCTAGATAACTTACTTCTTCTTATCGTGTCGACTTCAAATTTTGAACAAAGTCGCTAAATAGTACCTTGCCAGAAGTGGGCAACCGATACTGCACCGTCGCTAACTACTGATACTGTCTATAACTTACTGATACTGACGTAATTTTTTTGAATCTACCACCGCGTCGGAAGGTGTTTCGTTGAAGAGAAGATGCGGCCAGAAAATCTAGCTACAACACAAATCTTTTAAACAAAGCAAAACATACGAAATTACTGTAGATTACACACCGAGGGCAGGAAAGTAAGAAAGGCCTCAGATCTCATGTAATGCGAGATCACACAGAGACATGACGTGATCTGAGGCTTTCTTATTTACTGCCCGAGGTTAGCATACTATTTTTCTCGACGGAGGTGGAAAGCGGCAACTTCGTTTAGCGCAGCGGGACGAAAATTGACGCTTTCCAATGTTAGTGCATTGTCAAGCAAATAATTTTTTTCCTTGCTCATTTCCAGATTTGTAAAGAAATACCTGGAATAGATGCTGTATGCACAGAATGCATAGAATGGGCGTTAGCTTCAAGCAGATTCATCGATAAGTGTAAAAACTCTACTAAGTTACTGAACAAAATCTTTGATAATCTCTCCGAGATACTGAATGTCGAAATAGAAACCACTAGCAAAGAACAGTGTTTATATGTGATAGTAGGCGAGAAAGAATCAAAAGTAATATTGCTTGACAATGAAGAGAAGAAAAAGAAGAGAAAGGAAAGAAAATATGAATGCCAAGAGTGTAAAGAACAGTATGAAGACTCAGACGAGTTAAAAGCACATAATTTTGCAGTACACGAAATGCTAACATGCGATAAATGTTTGGAAACATTTGACACTGAAGATGCAATGGATTTACATCACAGCAGCAACCATAAATACAAATGCCAGAACTGCAACAAGCACATGAATTCCGAGAAAAGTTTGAGAGACCATAAAGAAAAACTTCACATGGTTTACGTGTGTAAAGTTTGTGGGAAATCTTGCCGGGGATTAGACAGGTTACAGGCTCATGAGGAGAAGCATGTTCTTAAAAGCGAGTGCCCCAAATGTGGCAAAACTTACCTCAGTAAAGAGTCTTATGATAAACATGTCAAATTATGTTTAGAAGACCGTATCGATCCTCACCCTTTCAGAGGGAAAATAGAGAAGACATACTTTTGTGAGAAATGCGGTAAAGGGTACAGTACGTCAGGTGGACTGAGAGTCCATGATAGATTCGTCCATGGTAATGCAAAGCCTCACGTATGCGAGATTTGTGACAAGCAATTTACCGCTCCAAGCTACTTAAGAACTCATATGATTAGACACACCGGGCAGAAAGATTTCAAATGTAACATTTGCGGCAATAATTTTGTTTCTAAAGAGGCTTTACTCTATCACACAAGGCGGCATACGGGAGAAAAACCGTATTCTTGCAAGTTATGCACTGAGAAGTTTGTTAATGCTTCGGCCAGAGCGGAGCATATTAAATTCAAACATTCTAAGCCTTCATTGAAGTGTGATGTTTGTAAGAGAAAATTCTTTACCATCAGTTTCTTGAGAAAGCATATGAGTAGACACCAAGATCCGTCTAGTAAATTGTACGCAGGGAGGAGCATGATTCCACCGAATATGCCCGGTGAACAGAATATGAGATTAAAAGGTGATAATATTGATGATTGGACTGTTGCCAATGAAAGCTAAGAGTAATTTTTAATCAGAATCAGAATGATGATTGAGTTATCAAATTGATCTTTCAGTTAATAATATATTTTATATTAGTACGTAGTTTAGTATTGTATTTTAAAATCAATTGAGTTTAATGATTGAGTACCTACAGTTGTAAATAAATGTTTACATCAAAAGTATACAGGGTCCTTCTTAATATGCTGACACCTTTTTAAGGGGATGATCAGACCATCAAACTGAACCACTTTCTCTACGGGACCAACATCGAAATCGCGAAAAAAAAATATGCTGTCTGTCCCATTTTGGCTCAAGTACCTAGGTATGTTTGCAGTTTTGTATGGAGCAGATTTTTTCGTTGCGATTTTGATGTAGTTGCCTTGGGGAAAGTTGTTCAGTCTTAAGCCGTATATAACAAAGTACTCTGTGCTTAAGCCTTTGATGGCCTGATCATCCCCTTAAAAATGTGTCAGCATTAAAGAAAGACCCCTGTAATTATAGGGTCTTTCTTAATATGCTGACACTTTTTTAAGGGTATGATCAAACCGGCTATTTACGGCACTGGTCGTTACGTGTCCGTATAGTTAGCAGCCTCACCAACGAATTCGAAGATTTTGACTAGGCCACGATTTAGTACCCAATTAGTACTATTTAGTACCCAAAGCACAGATTTGGTACTCCTGTATTTCAAAAGATCTTTGGGTTACTTACTGAGGCTGCTAGATAGACGTCAAGGTAGCAGTCGCACCGAGAAATACTGTTTATATCAATGTTATTTATATGTCACGATTTAGTACTCCCTATATCCAAAATTTCATTAATATTGATTCAATACAAGCCGAGATATGACAGTGCATTGTTGAGGCTGCTAACTTGACGTTTATTCGTGGACCAGGTGTGTTGGCTGTCAGAAAACTCCGCATTCCATTTGGGTCTAATATTGACGCTTTTATGGAATAAGGGTCGTTTCATTATTCAATTGACATACATACGCTCACGCCATTGTCCCATGGGGGTAGGCAGAGACCACGGACCGCCACACGCTACGACTCTGACACACCTCTTTAGCCTCATTCACATTCATACATCTCTTCATGCACTTCCGTCGATTGAGGAATTTTCGGAAAAGGACATTCAATTAATGATGAACTTAATTGAAATACAGTTGAAAATAGTGTGCAAGAGGTCCCATTTCCCTTAGACGTGTTCGCATTATATCTCCAACTCTATTTCAATTAAGTAGGTACTAGAGTTCATTATCAATTGATTAACAAAAACTACCTACTCAAACAGTTCTAACAAAGGAAACAAATAATGTACTTTGTGTTTTTATGCATTTAGTTTAATTTACATATAGAAATGATACAATAAAAAAATATATTTATTTACAGTATATTCTTGATATTTATTTACATAACAAATTAATAATATAAGCAGCTAAATTTACAGATTTGGATGTCTTTAAGAAAATTATTATTAGGTACAATCAGCTTCAGAGAAATCTGCCCCTCTTATTAAACGCAAGGTTAGATTTCTCTAATGTTGACTGTACTAAATGTAAGTACGACAGTAGTACGTGAGCTCTTAGAACAGGATTCGGCCGCGCGACGGGTAAAATCGTTTACACAATTTACTTCTCGAGGGTTTAATTCGGTATGTCAAGTTTTTTTTGTCTTCATTTTTATATTTTTTACGGACAGAAGACATAATTTTAAGATACCTATTTCATTCTTATTGCGATTCATCGAGTTTATCAATATAAATTTAATTTTTAAATTATTTTGATCTGTAATCTCCAAGTGCAAAAATGGTGGAGAGAAAATAATTCGAACTCCATGGAGAAAAACTACATACAGCTGTATTAAAAAAAATTAAAACCTGCCTCCTCTTTCTAACTCTATGCTGGAAAAAGATATGGCAACATCAAATGTCAAATTCTGACATTGTGAAAGTATTTTTTTTTCTTAATGGCCGGTTATTTTAAGTTGATTTTATGTTTACCAAGGAGTTCAGAGGTATGCCAGTGACGTCACTGCACGGACCGAAAAACGACGTTATTTTATTAAAAATATCTGTAATCCTTTCATTTTAAAATCTCTGACATAGAAAATATGATTATTGAGACAGTTATCTCGAAATGGTTTTCAATTCAGCCCTCCAAAAAAAAACTTGACATACCGAATTGTTGATTTCAAAAAGATAGTCATTGGCCGCAATCTGGTCTATTAGGTTTTACCTGACATCTATTCCTATTCTAAGTGCTCACGGACTGTTGGGTGATTTAGTGAGAGATGCATATGATGATGGAATACCATTACTCATTACATTAATTACGTACCTAAAGTAATTTTTTTCTGCTTTCTTTTTTTTCTTGATTCTGTGTTACAGATAGTAGATACTTGGTTCTTGTCAGTTGGTACGTAAAGGTTACTTTGAGGGTTGGAATGTCTTCTGAAATGTTTCTTTAATTGACTGTTTGTAGCGAACTTCATATGGCAAATGGAACATTCTTTACTTGGCTCAAAATGTTTTCTGTACTTATGCTCCAGTCTACGAGAAGCCGAGACGAAACTCTCTTCGCATAAGTCACAGGGATATGGTTTTTCACCGGTATGCAGTCGTGTATGATATCGCAAAGCGGCCTTATTGACAAATTTTCCACCACATTGTTCGCAGTGGAAATTCCGTTCTCTCGTATGCTTCACCATGTGATATTTCAATTTACTAATCGCATCAAACTGTTTAAAACACCAGTTACATTTGACTAGTTCTCCGAAACCATGTTTCATTCTCAAATGTGACTTTAAACCAGTTTTACGTGTGTAACCTTCACCGCACAGATCACAGAAGAAATTACAAATTTTCGAATTAGGGTCACCGCAAATTTTTACATGAGTTCTATATGTAACTCTGTTAGAAAATGATTTGTCGCATTTTGGACATTTGTCCATGAAATGCTTAATATCCTTGTGTCTATGATAAGCTATTTTAGATGGCAATCGTTTAGAGCATAGTCTGCAATCTACGGCTATGTGGTAGTTGTTCTCATGACCTTTTAGCATTTTTAGGGAATTAAACATTCTTGCACATTTTGAACATTGGAATTCATTTCCGCTGTGTTCGCTTTCCACATGACTTGTTAGGTGACTTTCTCTTGAAAATAATCTTGGACATTGCGGACAAAGAATTTTTTTCCTATCAATATTAGGTTGAGGCTTGTCGGTCTCAGTTTCAATTTTTTTCGTGCTTGAATGAGTTTCCTTATGCCTCATCAGAGCCTTTAACGAAGTGCGTTGTATACCACATTCCTCACAAATGATTTTTTTTATTTTATTCATGTATTTAGTCTTGTTATCAATGACACATTTCATTTCCAATAAGGCTGCGGACTTCGATTTAGTTTTATTACTTTTTCTACTTGGAAATATAATGATTTCATCTTTTTTTACCACAATGAATGCCGTTTGTACGGCTGGGCTTAACATATTTGTTTCTGATAAACTCTGGTCTAGGATATTCACTGTCTCATTCCATTTCTCATTGGAATATTGACAAAGTTTTTTGAACAGGTAACTATTTATGGTGACTGTCATACAGCTTTCACAGATCGCTTGAGGTAGAGAAGGTTCGGATTCAACCTGAAAAAATAAACAAAATAAATTAATAAAATTCTAGACTCAACTCTTCTCTTCTACTATTATAAAACTGTAATAGAAGTGTCTGTATATTGAGGACATTTACAAAAAAAAAAGTTACCGGACTCCAATTCACTTCTATGGATTTTTTGTTTGTTCGCACATCACGCGAAAACTACTGGAATAATTTCTATGAAGCTTTTTGTGTTTGAAAGCTTATAATTAGACTTAAAATCTAGTAATATATCATTTATCTCGCTACGATGACGGGAACCCTTGTGGATAAAGTAGCAGGTAAACTCTTGTTAACTGTAGGATCGCAAAGGCCTCCTCTCACGAATAAGGGTGAGAGGGAGTGGCCCATACTCCACCACGCGGGCCCAGTGCGTGTTGGTAGAGGCAAGTTAGTGGTCAACTTGCTGTCAGAGAATTTCCAAGCCGCCAATGGGCCTTTGATCTGGCTTAACGAATAGTTACACCGCCATCAGCTTAACGTGCCTTAAGCACAGAGACGCTTGAGATGAAATACCATTAAACGGTCTCCCATCCAAAGACTGACCTGACCTGACATTGCTTAACTTAAGTCATCGTTTCCAGTACCGAAGCTCCACAACACCAACGAGCGCCTTAGGGGGTAAATATGAAGTAAAAAATATATGTGACAACTTACTCCAAGCTCCAAAAACATCTCCCGGAGAGTAAGGGTTGCGTCAATAAAATTACTTTTAGCACTAAAACTGTCCTCAATCGTAAATTCTTGGGTTTCTGTTGATCCAAAACATAACCTGCAAACGTGATTGTTTTCGCCGCTGAAGAACTTCAAAGCGGATAATGTTATAGACGGGTTCGAATCCATTTTCGTGTATTATTAAATTATGCTAGTTTATTTGCTATTTTTGGATAAACAACAAATTACACTTTTTTTTTGGAACACAACACAAGCAAATTTTTTTTTTTTTTAATTTATCTTTTCGGAAAGGCAATGGGAATTGGGAACTAGTCCTTACAGCCGTTGTCTTTAGTTATAATTTTTCTTTGTACCTAACCTATCTCTTGAAATGCGAGCGAGGTTGGTTCCCACATTCCAATTCCAATGTTCAAGGGAGTTTTACGCGAGGATCAATTCGAATTATACGGGAGCGCCTATCTTTATATCTCACTTTTACTATATTGTTCTCCATTAATGGCACATTAATTCCACCAAATTAACACAATAATAGCCACGAAAAACGAATTTAGAAAATTTGAAGAAACAAACCCTGTCCCCCCGTCCTTTTCATATCAGTTCCCGCGCAAATTTTTCGCCTTTCGGAAAGAAAATGGAATCTAGCCCTTACAGCCGTTGACCTCGGCAGGGTATTCTTTTTTTATTACTTGATCGATACATAGCCCATGCAACTGAAGCCGTAGCATGTTACATTTGATACGGCTGTATCACGTCTTTTATCTCGTCCGATCACGCGCAAATAGAAAGAGAGCGAAGGTGTGATAGTGCTGTATCACGGTGGCATGCTACCTACATGTTGAAGTGGTATTTTCATGCGCTGAAATCAGCAGTAGAAAATGTCAAAATTACTATAGAGATTATGCATCTTTCTACTGCCGAACCGCTCGTATGATTTTGAAAAATCGCATTGCTGGCCCCCGCAGGCACCGCGCACGATTGTCCTGTCGCGACCGCTGAGCTTTACTACTATTCGTTTTTATTACACTATGATACAAGTATCAATAATATATCACAATTCACTAAATAGTTAGCACTGAGCTAGCACAACCGTAACTAACCGTTAACCCCCCCTACACATGAATGAATGAACCAGCCGTTGGAATTCTTATAATTATTTAATTTATATTTAATATTTACATACTTACAAGAGACAATAATGACCAAATAATATAATTTATAAATTTTTTGACCACAGATTCAATGTTCTTGATACTTTAACCCATAGATGAATGTATTACTAGCTTTAACCGGGCCAGACATAGCCGCTATAAAGATAGAATGTCATATAGATCATTTTGAACACAACTTTGTGGCTAAGTCCGTTACCTATACTTAAGAGGATAGGCGGGCTGAAATGCTAATTTGGAGAATAGGTCACTTTTCCGACTGTATACGTATTTATCAGCCCCACCCATACACCCCGGCGACTAGAGAGCGAAAGAGACAACTGCAGCTCGGACCGATTTTATATACAAAAAATCGACGAAATCAGCTTTTCGTATTCCCCTGTTTTCTCCTCCAAAACGAAACCTATTTTAATAATTCTTTCAAAAATAATATGAGAAAGACTTTGGCTATGTCCGTACGTTTTGCTTTTTTTTTCTTTATATTCGTCAAATTTGTTTACTGGATGTCTGAAAACGGGCGGTAAAATGGGTCATTTTCGAAGGTCCCTAGCTAGTTCTTACAGTAATTAATTAATGCAAAAAAGCAAAACATAGGGACATGGCAGAGGTGTCATAGATTGTATGGTAAAAAAGTATTTGCTCTAGTATCATTATCCAGGGAGAAAACAGGCTGTACTCGTCTATCCTCTTAATTTTGGTGGTGGTAAAGAATAAACATAGAATAAAGCAAATCCTCTACTTTTATGAATAAGTGACAACACAACTCAATCTCTCGGGAATCAATCTGGAAATGTTATTGAATTTCCAAACTAAAAATGGCATTTGTTGTTTCAGTCTCATTCCGTGTTATAGCAGAAATTTTCTTGTCAAAAACTGGTACGTACAGTTTACTATGAGGATTAGAATGTCTTCTAAAATGTTTTTTTAATTGACTGCTTGTAGTGAACTTACTATGGCAAATGGCACATTCTTTAGTAGGCTCAAAATGTTTTCTATGCTTATGTTCCATTCTACGAGAAGCCGAGAGGAAACTCTCTTCGCATAAGTCACAGGGATATGGTTTCTCACCAGTATGCAGTCTTATATGATATCTCAAGGCAGCCGGAGTAACAAATTTACCACCACAATGCTCACAGTAGAAGTTACGTTCTCTCGTATGTTTTACTATGTGATTTTTCAATTTACTAATCGCATCAAACTTTTTAGAACACCAGTTGCATGTGACCACTTGGCCGAAACCGTGGTCTGTTCTCAAATGTGACCGTAAACCGTTTTTACGTGTGTAACCTTTACCGCAAATGTCACAAAAGAAATTACAAATTTTAGATTTAGGGTCTCCACATATTTTGATATGGCATTTATACGTAAGTCTGTTAGAAAATGTTTTGTCGCAATTTAGACATTTGTTTACGTAATGCTTATCCATGTGTCTACGTAATGCATATTTAGATGGTAATTGTATAAAGCAAAGTTTGCAATCTGTGGCTATGTGGTAGTCGCTCTCATGTGCTTTTAGCATTCTTTGCGAACTAAACATTTTTGCACATTTTGAACATTGGAATTTCTTATCGGTGTGCACTCTTTCAACGTGACTTGTTAGCAGGCTTTTGGTTGTAAATAACCTAGCACATTGCGGACATGGAATTCTTTTTCTATCAACTACATGCTTTTCTGTCACGGTTTCTATTTCTTTATTACTTGAATGAGTTTCCATATGTCTCATCAGACCTTTTAGCGAAGTGCGTTGTATGCCACATTCCTCGCAAATAATTTTTTTTATTTTTCTCATGTATTTCGTCTTGTTTTCCATGACATATTTCATTTTTAATAATGCTGCGGATTTCGTTTTTGTTTTATTACTTTTTCTGGATGTAAATATAAGGTTTTCATCTTTTTTTAAGACAATGAATGCCGTCTGTACGGTAGGGCCTAGCGTATTGGTTTCAGATAAACCTTGTTGTAGAACATCCAGCGCCTCATTCCATTTCTCATTGGAATATTGACAAAGTTTTTTGAACAGGTAACTGTTTATGGTGGCATAGGTGCAGCTTTCACAGATCACTTGTGGTAGAGAGGGTTCGGATGGAATCTGGAAAAAAAGATTAATTTAATGCAACTTACAAATCTATTTTTACTGGATAGGAGATGAAATATATAAGTTACAACTTACTCCCAGCTCCAAGAACATCTCCTGTATAGTAAGGGTCGTGTCGATATAATTACTTTTAGCATTAAAACTGTCCTCAACTGATAATTCTTGGTTTTCTGTTGATGAAAAACATAACCTGCAAACGTGATTGCTTTCCCCACTAATGAATTTTAAAGCAGATAATGTTATCGACGAGTCTGTATCCATTTTAGTATTTTGATGGTTTAGCCTTCAGTGTGAGTGTTCATTTGATTATATTTTTTTCTATGCGTCAGAAAAGTTTTTTTTTTTTTTTTCAATTTATTTACTAGCCTGGTTACTAGACCTTCTGGCTAAATCTTATGTGGCGTGCAAAGAGTTTGTACATAGTCGGCCAAGAAGATGCTCTGTCTTCGTGGTGCGACAGCCGTTTAATAGTTTTGACTTCTGTCACGAATGTCGAACAGGAAAATTATAAATTGTTTTCTTTTGCGCTTTTGTAAATTATAAAAATATAAAGCCAAGATCCTAACTCGATATCGTAGCATCATTTAACCGTCTCAATCCTCTCCCGATCCTCGCCATAGTGGTGACCCGCACTGAACATAATTATCGACGCACCGCACGCGGAAAGTAGACACAGTTTTACAATGGCAGAGTCAACGGAGAATGAAGATTTTAAATATGCACAAGATTGCGCTTCAGCTAATAGCCGAACCTTAGATGAAATGGCAAAACAAATTGCAGCACTCACTACACAAATTGCAGCTTTGGCCTCGCAAGCAAACGGAAGACCTCGTTCCAGAACCAAGAGCAACCAGCGTGAACGCAACACCAGCCGTTCGCAGTCCAGCTACAAGAAATTTCCACCGTGCTGGTACCATTCCAAGTTCGGCGAGAAAGCAAAGCGATGCATGAAGCCATGCGACTACAAGCCGGAAAACCCTCAGGGCGGTCGCTAAGGGCGACAGACGATTGCCCTAACTCATCTGGTCGCTTGTTTATTACCGAGCAAAACACGAAAATGCAGTTTCTCATTGACACAGGCAGTGACCTCTGCGTTTTTCCATACTCTGCTCTACAACAAAAACGACCACGGACTACTTACGACCTCTACGCAGCAAATGGCACACCAATCGCCACATATGGCTGTGTACAGATGGAACTAAACCTTGGCCTTCGACGCGCATTCTCATGGCGATTCACAGTAGCCGATGTCACCAAGGCAATAATCGGTGTCGACTTTTTATCCTTCTACGGTTTATTGGTAGACTGCCGAAAAAAACGCCTCATCGACAATCACACAACATTATCAGCCATCGCAATACCAGTTCCTTCATCAGACATCATATCCTCGGTGAAAACGATTACAGGTGACTCGAAGTACCTTGAACTGCTTAGAGAATTTCCTGAAATTACTCATCCACCAGGAACTCACCGAGAAATCCCTCACAATACGGTCCATCACATCAAAACTACACCAGGCCCTCCAGTATCCTGCACTCCACCACGTCTGGCTCCGGACAAGCTGAAAATAGCAAAAGCCGAGTTCGAGGCGATGATTAAAAACGGAACGGCAAGACCATCAGCCAGCCCGTGGGCATCACCGCTTCACCTGGCGCCGAAGAAAGATAACAGCTGGCGACCTTGTGGAGACTACAGAATGCTCAATGCCCGCACCGTACCTGACAGTTACCCCATACGTCACATCCAAGATTTTGCCCATAACATATCTGGATGTCACGTCTTTTCAAAACTCGACCTAGTCAAGGCCTACAATCAAATCCCAGTATGCGAGGAAGACATACCCAAGACAGCGATTTCAACACCATTCGGGCTATACGAATTCCCATTCATGACCTTCGGGCTTCGCAATGCAGGCCAAACTTTTCAAAGATTTGTGGACGAGATTACCCGAGGCCTAGAATTCTGTTACGTTTACCTGGACGATTTCCCAATATTTTCAAAGGACGAAGCAACTCACGAAGACCACCTCCGCCAAATATTCACCAGGCTTAAGAAATATGACATGGTCATTAGCACTGCGAAGTGTACCTTTGGAGCTTCGGATGTAACTTTCCTCGGTTACAACGTCTCCTCAAGTGGCGTGAAACCAACGGATGAGAAAGTCAGAGCCATCAGAGAATTTCCCACACCAAAAACCGTCAGGGAGCTTAGGCGATTTCTAGGGATGCTCAACTTTTATAGAAGATTCATTCCTAACGCAGCAAGCACACAAGCGCCTCTACACGCACTGTTGACCGGTTCAGTTAAAGGCTCGCATCCAGTTAACATCACAGATGATACCCTGAAAGCATTTACAGAATGTAAGGAAAGCCTGTGCCAAGCTACTACCCTAGCACCTGTAGACCTAGAAGCAAAGCTATCCCTAGTGACTGATGCATCGGATACAGCCTTAGGCGCAGCCCTGCAACAGCTCCACAACGGCTCCTGGCAACCGCTTGCTCTCTTTTCGAAGAAGCTAAGTACATCGCAACAGAAATACTCTCCTTACGACAGAGAGCTCCTTGCGATATACGAAGCAATAAAATATTTCCGTCACATGCTAGAGGCACGGCACTTCACCATTTACACGGACCACAAGCCCATATGCTTCGCTTTCGCGTCAAGAAAGGACAATTGCTCACCACGTCAGTTCCGACACCTCGACTATATATCGCAATTCACTACCGATATACGTCACATATCAGGAAAGGACAACGTCGTGGCGGACACACTATCCAGAGTGGAAGAGTTGACCCAGCCTATTGAGTTAACACTCCTTGCAAGACCTCAACAAAACGACCCTGAGCTCAAACAATTACTTGAAGGCAGCACATCACTTCGCCTACGCAAAATCACAATACCTGGAACAGAAACGGAATTATACTGCGATGACAACAATCACACATTGCGGCCGTTCGTTGTCAAGGCAATGCGGCATCAGGTGTTCGAAAGCCTACATTGTTTGAGTCACCCTGGCGCTAACGGAACTGTGAAGCTCGTAACGGACCGTTATGTCTGGCCCGGAATAAACAAAGACTGTCGAGCATGGGTAAAAGCCTGCCACGCGTGCCAGCAAGCAAAAATCACTAGACACGCATTATCACCATTGGGAGCATTCAATCTACCTCGAGCCCGATTCATGTACGTCCATATTGACCTCATCGGACCACTGCCTATCTCACACGGATTCCGCTACTGTCTGACAGCTGTCGACCGATTTACAAGATGGCCAGAAGCCATTCCGCTCATGGACATCACTGCAGAAACAGTAGCGAAAGCTTTATTATCTGGCTGGATTTCGCGCTTTGGCTGCCCTACGGATATTGTTACCGACCGCGGAAGACAATTTGAATCAGCACTTTTCAACCATCTATCAGAAATAGCAGGATTTAGACACCGTAGAACCACAGCATACCATCCCGCATGCAATGGCTTAGTGGAACGCTTCCACAGACAGCTGAAAGCGGCCATAGTCTGCCACGCTAACGCGAGCTGGACTGAAACACTGCCGCTGGTTTTACTTGGAATACGCACCGCTTATAAAGAGGATATCCAAGCGTCCACTGCTGAGCTCGTATATGGCGAATCACTGAGACTGCCAGGGGAATTCTTTGACTCCACCACAGGAGGTACGACTGACCTGACAGAGTTTATAGCGCGCCTTAGATCGATTGTTAAAAGCATCCAACCACAGCCAGCGTCACGTCATTGTAACAAGCCCATATTTGTATATAAGGACTTAGCCTCAACAACCCATGTGTACCTAAGAGAAGACGCCGTAAAACGACCGCTCCAACCAGCCTATACCGGACCCCACCAAGTAATAGAGAGAGGGGATAAAGTTTTTAAACTGCTGGTCAACGGGAAGCAAACGACGGTTTCCATAGACAGGATCAAGCCTGCCTACACGCTAACCAATGACAGCCACTCTCACCAGGAAGAAGAGAATACTCCGCCTGAAGACAAAGAAAGTCGCAAGACCCGTTCCGGGCGGAGGGTACATTTCCCTGATTATTATCGCCCATGATGGTCACTGGGGGGGAGTGATGTGGCGTGCAAAGAGTTTGTACATAGTCGGCCAAGAAGATGCTCTGTCTTCGTGGTGCGACAGCCGTTTAATAGTTTTGACTTCTGTCACGAATGTCGAACAGGAAAATTATAAATTGTTTTCTTTTGCGCTTTTGTAAATTATAAAAATATAAAGCCAAGATCCTAACTCGATATCGTAGCATCATTTAACCGTCTCAATCCTCTCCCGATCCTCGCCATACTTATTTTATTTTTAATTTTCTTCTGTTTTCACATTAAAACGTTGGTATTCGACGTTTTGATGGTTTTTTTGAGTTTTTGGAGACAATCGAAAGACGCAGGAAAAGCAGAGAAGTCCACAGGAAAGAGGTGAACCGACCGCTTTGCCGCGCTAAAATCACGGAACACTTTTCCTGTTTACGACCCATGCACCATCATATTTCACTGAACTATATATTGTTCACTTGCACGACACTTTGTTACGCAAAACAACACCAATTTTACGGACCAAAACTCACTATAAACAATTAAAATTCGATGAAATATGAGGACTCCAAACGTCAGCTACCAAAGCCCGCCAAAAACTCGTCAGAAATGCTGATTGAGGATTGACGTGACGAGACTGAGGCCGAGATTCAGAGACGATTTTTTCCGTCTTAGCTCGAGCTAAGCAGGGTCAAAATGTATGGATTTTGACATACGGGAGTTCGAACTATGACTTAAGAATCGTCTCTGAGGCTGAGGCCGAGATTCAGAGACGATTTGTAAGTAATTGAG
This sequence comes from Agonopterix heracliana, assembly GCA_963693445.1. Taxonomy (NCBI): domain Eukaryota; kingdom Metazoa; phylum Arthropoda; class Insecta; order Lepidoptera; family Depressariidae; genus Agonopterix; species Agonopterix heracliana. The sequence continues at coordinate 8,228,322 of OY856331.1, forward strand.
ATTCAGAGACGATTTTTTCCGTCTTAGCTCGAGCTAAGTAGGGTCGAAATGTATGGATTTTGACATACGGGAGTTCGAACTATGACCTAAGAATCGTCTCTGAATCTCGGCCTAAAGTACCCCATTCACAGTAGTCCGTCTTGCAGTCCTACAGCGATATTGGACAGTGAATGGTGTTGTAGTCCTACAAGGCGTCCGATGACCTTGTGTAGGATGCCGCTCGACTCCTACCGGTCCTGCAAGCCCCGCCCACCGCTTGTCTATGGCATGCTGTGCTACAAGCAGGAGCGTGAAATGGAACGCGGGACTGCAGACCACCATTTTTTTATTTTATTTGTTTACAACTAGGTTTACAATGATCGACACAGACTATTATCACAGGCGCAACTGCAATTCCTCTGACGAATTAGCTATTTTCTTTTTTTTTATATCATGATTGCTAGAACACCGACACTAGTGAGAAACGAAACGTAACGGAACTGATGGTAGGACACGTCGGACTACATGGCTGGATAGTGAATGGAGCTGTCGGACGACTGTGAATGGGCACATCCAGCCATGTAGGACTACATGTAGGACTACTGTGAATGGGCTCCTTAATACTGATTTTTTATTTTTAATATTTACTAGCCTGGTTACAAGACCTTTAGGCTAAATCTTATTTTATTTCAATTTAAGTGTTAATTTAATTAAAAAAGGTTTTTAAAATTCCATCCCTTTTTTTTTAAAAACCCTTCCTTCTTCCCTTGACTTCACTTCACTACTTTCGTTTGACAGGGTTGCCAGATGTAGAAAATTTTTCCTCGTACAATAGAAAGTAAAACTTCCTTAAACATTGCAATGTGTGAACCACCCTCGCATTTCAATGAGTTAGGTTTAAGTTACGATAAAACGAAAAACTTCGAAGACTACGGATTCCTGTGAATATTGAAAACTTATTGAAGACATCGGCAAATAGAAACTTGATCTCGGAAATGACACAAGGAAATGACGAAAACCACAGAAATGACATTACTTACTACGGAAAAACAAAAATTTACTTTGAATATGAAGACTTGGGAAAAATTTTAATTTTAACACAGATCAGGCACATACCTAGTGGCTTTTATAATGAATTTATAAAAAAAGTAAAAATCAGACTTGGCTTGGCTATGTTCCCTTTGCCTTTCCACAAGGATAAATGTAACAACAACAACAGAAAAAGTCAGAAAAAGCAACCCAAACGAACATCCCTCTTCTAAACATCGGCACACCATCGGCATCTACGTCGACCGTTCGATTCGGATTGATATCCTCGCGTAAAACTCCCTTGAACATTGAAATGTGTGAACCACCCTCGCATTTCAATGGGTTAGGTTTAAGTGGATAAAACAAAAAACTGTTGAGGAAAACGGATTCTTGACAAAATTGGAAAATATTGTTAAAGAAGACTTCATAGTTTTTGATAGCATCTATGGTTTTATATTTAATTTATATTTAGAATGCGCTTGTCACAACTATCTTATGGAAAATGTCTTGCAAATAAAACACTAAAATATTCTTCACAAATATTATTATTATTGATCCTAAAACTGGACCTCAATATGGTAGCAGAACGCTAGAATATAGTGAGAGTTGTGTTGAGATTTCTAAAACAATCAGCAGGTATCAAATTTTTTCTCGAAAATTCTAACAAGGTCTGTCAAAATGTCGTCTTCGTCTGGAAGCTGCAAAATTGATATTGGTCGTTTAGAAGGCAAAGAAAATTGGCCTACATGGCGCTGCAAGGTACTGTTGTTACTAAGAGGTACTCCTGGAGGTTTAGATTCTATAAACGGAACTATAAAAGAACCTACCAAACCACTAGAAACAGCAACCCCAAAAGATTTTGCTGATTATAGAAAATCTATGCAAGAATATAATGAGGCGGATAGTGCAGCAATGCTCATTTTAATGGCAAATATGTCAGATGCCACATTACAAAAAGTGATGAGATTCAAGACCGCAGCAGGTTTGGGATGAATTGCACACATTGTTTGATGGTACATCTGAAGACAAAAGCTATAATCTTTGTTACAATTTCTTTGGATACCGAAAGGATCCTTCACATGACATGTCAATGCATATATCCAAACTGAAAAATATATGGCATGAATTAAATGCAGAACTTCAAAGAACTGCTAGGGAGGATGCATCAAAAGATAAGGCTCAAAATGACCTTCCAGAGATTTTACTAATCTGTAAGATCTTAGAAACCTTACCTGATGACAGTTATTTCCCATTCAAGTCCAGTTGGTTATTGATGTCGAAAGAGAAACGTAATATTGAGAATCTGACAGCACAAATTTGCGCATATGAAAGATCTCTCATAAACAAAGAAAATGTAGAAGCTGAAGCACTAGTTGTTCAAAATAACAAATTTAGTAAAACTAAGAAGAAGTGCGGTTATTGTGGAATTATCGGTCACAAAGTCAAGAACTGTCATAAGTGGATATCGGATGGCAAACCTCCCAAGCCACCGAAACCATCAACTAGTCAAGCTAATAATACTACGCTAACCCTGAATCTGATGCAAATTGACACCAATGAAGTAGTGAATACCCTCGAAGGAGATATTGAAAACTGGTACGTTGACAATGGCGCAACAAACCATGTCACATGCCGAAATGACATATTTTCAAGCTTTACGCGATTTACAAATAACCAAAAGGTTACAACTGCAAATGGTTCTACAACGCAAGCTATCGGTAAAGGAACAGTTGAATTAATAGCTGACATAAATGGAACACAAGAACAAATAAGACTAAGTGACGTATGGTACGTTCCTGAAATAAAGAAAATTTATTTTCCGTACTTGCTGCTCAAGATAAACTCGAAAAGAGTGTATTTATTTCTGAAACCGAATCCTGTGTTTTAAAAGTTAATGGGAAAGTTAAACTGATTGGAAAACGAATCAAGTTTGGAGGTCTCTATAAACTGAATGTACAGACAATTAGAAATCAAACTCCTGAATTGAATAGTGTATCATCAGACGACATCCTACAACTTTATCATGAAAGATTCGCTCATCAAAATAAAAGACACGTGAAACAAGTAATTGAAAAGGATCTTGGCATCAAAGTTCAACTTGATTCTGAGTTATGCACTGGATGTGTATATGGTAAAACACACAGACGTAAATTTGGAACAAGAGAACGAACTAAAGAGCCTGGTGAGATCATACACACTGACGTATGTGGTCCATTCCCATATTCATTTGCAAAGTTTCGATATTTCGTGCTCTTTAAAGATGACTATAGTAAATACCGTCAAGTTTACTTCATCAAGCATAAGTCTGAGGTTAAAGACAAACTCGTGCAGATGATAAAGGAAACAAAGAATGCTGGTCATACTATCAAAACAATACTTAGCGACAATGGTGGAGAATTCCATAATGAAGCCGTTGAGAAAGTTTTACACTCTTATGGTATTCAACAACGTTTGACAATGCCATACACTCCAGAACAAAATGGATGCAGTGAGCGAGAAAACAGAACTTTGGTTGAAGCTGCTCGTACAATGATGCATGCTCACGAAGAACTGCCACTTGCCTGTTGGTCAGAGCTTATCAACACTGCTGCCTACGTTCTTAACCGGACTGGACCTACTTCTGTAGAAGGAAAGTCACCATTTGAGTTATGGTTTGGAAAGAAGCCTTCAATTAAACATTTAAGAGTAATTGGAACCGAATGTTATGCTCACGTACCTAAACAAAAACGAAGCAAACTATCTAAGAAAGCTCAAAAATGTATACTCATTGGATATGATGGTGATGAAGGTTATCGGTTACTGAGTTTGAATAACGATAAGCCAACATTAATCAGATCAAGAGATGTAACATTTAATGAATCGGTTATCAAATCGATTGGGTTGGAATCAGATGACACTGATGAACAAAATCCCAATTATATAGAGATTCACTTCCCGAAGACTAAAGATAATGTTCATCCAATGTATGATGCAAGGGAGGATGTATCACAAGATGAAGAAATTCCGAGTTTGCCTCAAACATTGAATGGTGATAACGAAGCAAGTTCGAGTGTGCCTGAGGCTGTGAATAGCGGTCCGATCGTGGGCTCGGATGAAGATGAAGTTACCATTGATGATATACCATTGCCTTGTCAGAACGGAGAAGAAACAAATGAATCCTATGCTACACCGGAACCATCTATTATTGATTCTGATGATGATGAGCGGCTTGCACCTGATATGAGAAACCTCCGAAGTGGTTCGATGCTGCGCCCACCAGTGCGATATGAGGACTACATCATGTCTGCTGTTTCACATGTCTTTGACGAACCGAAAACGTACAGGCAGGCAATGAATGGTTCGCAAAAGTCTGAATGGATGAAAGCAATGGAAAGCGAGGTAAAATCTCTAAAGGAAAACAAAACCTGGATTTTAGTTGAAAAACCTAAAGACAGAAAGCTTATTTCCTGCAAATGGATTTTCAAAATAAAAACCAATGCGGATGGAACCCTCGACAAGTACAAAGCTCGACTAGTTGCAAGAGGTTATACTCAAGAGAAAGGAGTTGACTATTTTGAAACTTTTAGCCCAGTTGCTAGAATGACAACAATTCGATCTATTATAAGCATCGCAGCAAACGAAGGGTTGTCCCTCGTTCAATTCGATGTGGCTACTGCCTTTTTAAATGGGTCACTACAGGAAGACATATATATGAATCAACCTGAAGGATTTAGTGATGGGACAGATAAAGTCTGTAAACTAAAGAAAAGTTTATATGGTCTGAAACAAGCACCCAGATGTTGGAACAAATGTATTGTGGATTATCTGAAATCTATAGGATTTAAACAATGCGATACTGATCCATGTTTATTCACAAGAAACAGACACTGCAATAAAATTATTCTAGCACTGTATGTTGATGACGGACTTGTAGCTTCCACAAATCAGAAAGAAACTGAGAAATTTATGGCAGAACTGAAAAGATAGTTCAAGATTACCATAAAGCCAGCGTCGTATTTTCTTGGTTTGGAAATATCCAGTAATAAAAAGGACTGCATTACAGTATCCCAAAAACATTACGCTCAGAAACTACTGGAACGCTTTGGAATGATTGACTGCAAACCTGTAAGCACTCCAATCATCAAAGACGTACCAGAAGAGAAGGAAAAAGAGAGTGACGTACAGTTTCCGTACAGAGAAGCTGTAGGTGCGTTGGCGTATCTAATGACGGGAACGAGACCGGATATATCATATGCCATAAGCGTCGTTTCAAGGACTCTTGGAAACCCTTCGATGCAAGATGTTCAAAAGGTGAAACGAATTTTTCGTTACATCAAAGGAACTATTGATACTGCAATAACATATTTGAAAGGTTATAAACCTGGCATCTTGGAATGCTACAGTGATGCAGACCATGGAGGAGACGCGACTACAGGACGCTCTACTTCTGGAATTTTGTGCATGTATGCAGGAGGTGTGATCTCTTGGGCCAGTCGTAAGCAAACGTCTGTAGCCATTTCAAGCACCGAAGCAGAACTTGTTGCGGCTAGCGAAGCAGCCCGTGAAATTGTGTGGTTGACGAGACTGTTCAATGAAGTTACTAAATTGAATGAAGTTCCTACACTACAAATAGATAACGATGCTGCTATAAAGCTATCTCAAAACCCAGAACTGCATCGAAGAACCAAGCACATAGCTTTAAGACATTTCTATGTCAGGGAGTTGGTCACAGATAATAAACTTCGAGTTAAATATGTTCCAACCGAATACCAGTGTGCTGATATTCTAACGAAACCGGTGCATAAGCCCAGACTGGCGCAAATATCTAAAACGGTAGGATTAAACCAGTAAATGCCCAAAAAGGGAGGATGTTAAAGAAGACTTCATAGTTTTTGATAGCATCTATGGTTTTATATTTAATTTATATTTAGAATGCGCTTGTCACAACTATCTTATGGAAAATGTCTTGCAAATAAAACACTAAAATATTCTTCACAAATATTATTATTATTGATCCTAAAACTGGACCTCAATAAATATTACAGACTTAGGTATTTGGAAAATTATATTGAAGACATCGGACACTAGAACACGATCTCGGATATAATTCAGAATATGACAATACTACAGAAAAATTACAATTTACTTGAATTATAAAGAAGACAAGAAGGAAACATTATAATGAACATAAAACAGACCAGGCACACAGTGCCTTTTATAATGGATTTACAAGAAAATACAAAATCTGACTTGGCCGAATGGGCTATGTATCCTTTGCCTTTCCGTAAGGAAAAATGAAACAACAACAACAACTTTGTCTCGGCCTACTTTAGGTCTCTCACTGCAGAAACGCTCATTAAAATTAATCCTCCATTAAATCTCTTTCTGGCTTTTTACTACGTCAACTGGACAAAAAGTGACAGCAATCGATTAAATGTAGGCAACGATATCAATGTACTAAAGTACTAGATACGGTGATCAGTAGGAACTGCATGTTACTCTTAAATGGGGTGTATGCACCTGATTTATGTTAGTCTCCTTTGCACTAATGAGAATGGCAGAACATCTGTTTGACAATCTGTCATTTTTTACAATAATTTATAACAATTTATTTAAACATTTTTAATAAATAAAAACCACCTGTAATCTTTTGTAAGGTAAACTACTATTCTAATATAAGGTCAGTATGTAAAATTATAAGGAAATGTAATTATTAATTTAAATTTGCGAAAATAGGAAAGTCTATTAATTTCGAATCTAAGACTGTTCTCCGAACGCCGATTCGCCGTGGGACGGTTCGCCGACAGAACGATTCGTTTTTGGAAGTTTCACCTAAACGATGTTTCGCCATGGGCCGGTTCGCCGACAGTACGATTCGTTTTTGGAAGTTTCACCTAAACGATGTTTCGCCATGGGCCGGTTCGCCGACAGAACGATTCGTTTTTGGAAGTTTCACCTTCAAGACGTTTCACCATAGGACTTTTCGGCATATTTTTTTTTCTTTTTATCATTAATTTAATAAGTAATATTCAATATCAACTATTATTGATTATATACATGTTACAGCCATGTTGTGCTGTTTCAAAATCGGTTAAAATTATTTCTGGCTTTAAATGCTTAATGCTATTATTATTTTGTAATGATACACACTTAAGCATTTCTAATAAATACGTGTAACATCGTTCAGTTTTATGCGATAGTAACCCATATGCTAATGGGACTATCTTATTTGTACCCTCAGGTGCTGCAACCAATGCATGTGTATGGAGTAAATTTGGCAAAAGGGGTGGGGGCAACACTTAAAAGTACCGTCCATCAACCAAAATTTTGCTTCAAACAATAATTTTAAATTTTCCTTTGTCGAAAATAGCAGCACCCGTTCGTCATTATCATCAATAAAGTGACCCATTAAGAATTGTTCACCATTAATTTTAGTAAAATCCTCCGGAATTCGGTATGTCAAGTTTTTTTTGGTCTTCATTTTTATATTTTTTACGGATAGAAGACATGATTTTAAGATACCTATTTCATTCTTATTGCGATTCATCGAATTTATCAATATAAATTTAATTTTTAAATTATTTTGATCTGTAATTTCTAAGTGCAAAAATGGTGGAGAGAAAATAATTCGAACTCCATGGAGAAAAACTATCTACAGCATTATTAAAAAAATTAAAACCTGCCTCCTCTTTCTAACTCTATGCTGGAAAAAGATACGGCAACATCAAATGTCAAATTCTGACATTGTGAAAGCATTTTTTTTTCTTAATGGCCGGTTATTTTACCTAAGTTGATTTTATGTTTACCAAGGAGTTCACAGGTATGCCAGTGACGTCACTGCACGGACCGTAAAACGACGTTATTTTATTAAAAATATCTGTAATCCTTTCATTTTAAAATCTCTGACATAGAAAATATGATTATTGAGACAATTATCTCGAAATGGTTTTCGATTAAGCCCACCAAAAAAAAACTTGACATACCGAATTCCATCGTCTAGGTCACTTAAATTCGTCGGTATAGGCGGTAGATTTTTATTCCGCTCTCGTTGTATATGATCTTTCTCATAGCACTTTTTTTAGGCATAAGAGGAGCAGAAACACTCGGTGTCACTTGAATGCACCGCTGAATTATTTGTGCCGGCATATCCATTGAGTTTTTAGCTTTGTCTTTTAAATTAGCTTTCAATTTCAGCTTTCTTTTAGAAAGGGACACAATGGGGACACACCTAAAATTGGATATGTCGACGACAGAGTCGTACGAAAGAAGGTTAAATATTACCGACCGCCATGACCAATTTTCTTGTCCCTATTACGCGACGTGACGTAGCGCGACTCACTATAAAGAGAAGCGGCGTAGGGGGAAAGCGGCGTGCCGGGAATAATTCATATTTTAGTAGTATTTACGCTGAAGGGACATAATATTGCGAAAAAAAAATATGCCGAAAAGTCCTATGGTGAAACGTCTTGAAGGTGAAACTTCCAAAAACGAATCGTTCTGTCGGCGAACCGGCCCATGGCGAAACATCGTTTAGGTGAAACTTCCAAAAACGAATCGTACTGTCGGCGAACCGGCCCATGGCGAAACATCGTTTAGGTGAAACTTCCAAAAACGAATCGTTCTGTCGGCGAACCGTCCCACGGCGAATCGGCGTTCGGAGAACAGTCTTAGATTCATTAATTTCCTCAAGATTGGGTAAGTCCATTATATTTTGTCTCATTTCGTCATCCAATAAGTGATATTTGAGAAAAAGAGACAAGTTATAATGATCATAGATGAATCAAGAGACTTAGATCAGAGGGCACAAAATAGGCACAATATAATGAACTTATCGCGGTTCCCGGACGAGCATTGAAAATGACGCTAAGATCGTTGCTACTTGAGATTATTTTATACCACTTGTTTACGGGAAAGTAATTATGCGAAAACATATATTTTTTACCTTGAGATGAAAAAAAGACTTATTGACAGCTAGAGTCGTCATCACGACCGGGTGGCGGTGGGCAACGAGATTTAAATCTCTGTGGACTAAATCTCTTTTTTACGCTACAAGTTTTCTTTTCATTCGCATAATTAATTTCTGTTTCTTTTTAGGGTTCCGTACCCAAAGGGTGAAAACGGGACCCTATTACTAAGCCTACTTTGTCCGTCCGTCCGTCCTACCTATTTAGGGCTGTAACTTTTGAACCGTTATAGCTAGATAGTTGACATTTTCACAGAATATGTGTTATTACGGCGTATTTGTTGACAAATAAGAAAAATGACAATAAGTAATTAAAAAATTAAGGGGGTTCTCAACAAGAAACTAATTTTTATCTACTTGTTTTCTTCTCGCTCTATACTAAAAACGGTAATACATACAAGCGTCAAACTTGGTGTGATTATAGAGCAAACTCTACAATATAAGGTCTAACAAAATTAGGTGAAACTATTTTAAGGGGATGATCAGACCATCAAACTGAACAACTTTGTCTATGGGACCAACATCGAAATCGCGAAAAAAAAAAGCTGTTCCATATTATAAAACTGCAAGCCTACTCGAGCGAAATGTATGGGACAGCTGATTTTTTTCGCGATTTCGATGTTGGTGCCACAGAGAAAGTTATTCAGGTTAACGGTCTGATCATCCACTTAAAAAAGTGTCAGCATATTAAGAAGGATCCTGTACACAGTGTGTAAAATTAAAAAAAAAAAAGTTCTGCAAACAAAACTCGACTCAAATGTAAGCACCCCTTTAAGAATGTGTCGCACTTAATTTTACACCCTGTGTAAGGATTTGCCTGGGAAACATTTTAATGTTTGTTTCATAGCAATCAGTTCACAGTTCACACAATCAAAAGTTATGATGAACTTATGAGTAAGTATTTAATTCTTAAGTTTCAGGTACGTATTTCAGTGTTCTGCGCGTAGGTAGTCGAGGGCACCACTAGTATTTAAACAACATTGCACATATTCATACACACATTCTTGTTTTCTCAGATAATAGGTATAATACCTAGCATAAATATGAACTGTCGCATCTGTGTTGGTCGGTCTTGGTCTTTGACCAAATTATAGTAGTTTCTGTTTATATAAACTAGATGGCACTAATGTTCCCGAAGAGTTTTGGAACATGTTGTTTGTATGAACGAGCAAGTCTATCGCTAGAGTATAGGTCTATGAATGTAGGATTAACTTTAGTGTTTCTGCAAATGAGAGAGACAATAAGGAGAGCGCACTGCTCCACTCCAACCATTTTTAAATTATTTTATTGCTATTTGGCCTTGGCAGAAAGCATGCGATCATTGGGACGTGTAAAGGGTATTTAACAACATTTCTATACACTGTGGTTCACTGTGCATAAATAGTAGCTACCTACATTTGATTAGACTGAAATAGTACTTGCGACATTCCTCAAGGCCAGCCCCAGCTACGGAGCCGGCGCCCGCCGACCGGTCCGTCGGCTGTCATCTAGTTGTTTTGTTTAGGTCAGAACACTCTTTGCTAAAACAAATTGAAATAAGATTGAAATATATTTACTATCTTTTTGGCTTTTATTCTGCCGACAAAAATACGGTAAGTACCAACGAAATTACGTTACTTGATTAGATATTGCGTTCGAGTTGTAGTTAGTTTTCTTTTTGCAATAATTAGGTATCCGACCATGGTACACGTGATAGGGCTGTATCACGTCTTTTATCTCGTTCGTTCGCGCGCAAATAGAAAGAGAGCTAAGGTGTGATAGCGCTGTATCACTGCGGCATGCTAGCTATGCTGATCTAAATAAGTTTTATAGGTATAATGGGTGTCCCTCCGGTGGTGGCGCATGGGACCGATTGGGACCAAGCGTAAAATAGCCTATTTTGTTTCTTATTTGGTAAATTTAATAATCACTGAAGTTTTTGAAATTAGTTTAACGTTTGGAATATCCATTTTGTATTTTTAAGGGAATCTTGAAAATTTTGCTTCGTCCAACTCAAACCTAAAATTGGAGAGTCACGTTGCAGGGTTTGCCCCTAGGTTTGCCCCGAACAGTCTCTCGCGTGGTGTTCGCACGGTTCGCGTTTCAGCCAGCCACGAGGCTCCACAATCCTTCTCAGTTGTTCTTACTCAAAAAAATCCTCGAGATTGGATAGATAGATACCAAAGAGTAGTAGCTAGGTATAGTACCTGTACCTCAAACCACTTGACATTGGCGGAAATGCGGTGCTAACGCACAACGCACAAGCAAGAAGTCCATTAATATAATGATAATGAATGAATTATTTATTTAACCAAAAAACAGCCTAGTTACAGTAATAAGATAATATAAAATCCTATCTAGCCTTGAATATATGAATATGAATATGAATATAGTTTCATAGGGAACTTTACAGTTAATATGGTAAGTAAATAAATAAATATAAAACAAAAATAATCTTAATAATAATATTAAATACTTACTTAAATAAATAATCTCAATTGCTATGGTCATGTAGGTCATTATGACACGTAATAAGTTCCATAACTAATTTCTAGTCGGATGACTATATTTTATCGGTGGCAGGGTCGATGTTTTTTATTCGGCAGTGTCTTCGCTCGGTATATTTGTCTACCCTCAATATTATGGTATTGAGTATGTTTGGTGGATGTTGTGCTGGGTTTTTGTGAGTTGTGTTTCTATACCTATTTTGATGGTGAAGCAAATTGTTAGTAAAACTCATGGTATAATGTTTTTCATTCTGTACGCTATTGCATTAGTTATTTTGTATAATAATATTTTTAACCTGTATTTCTCAATAGCAAGTGAATTGTATTCTTTTTTGTGAAATAAATATCTTAAACCGTAAACCGTAAATAAAAAAAAATAAAAATCCTAAAATTTTCACTTTCGACCTGCTTTTTTCGGTAACTTGTATGGATGTTGTGTTGCTGATTATTTTACGTATGGAAGAGTGTTTCCCAAGAAGTTTGGAATTTGGAATGATCCATGGTGTTTCCAGACGATAATTTTGCAAAAACAAAATGTAACTAAAAAGTTCTTACTATGAAAAAAATTAAGTATGACAGTTTTAAGCCGCTCAGGCAGAAAATTCTCAAATATTCATTCAAAAAGTCATAACTTCTAAACTAAAAAAAATCGCGGAATAGGAGAGGAATAAAAAAAAAAATTTTGGACGCCTCCCTTTGGACCACTCTGTATAAATGTCCAAACTAGGACGTAACTAACTTCGTTTTGTATGGAGCGCTTTGTCAGGAATATCCTCTTAAAAAATTTCAGCTCGTGAGGGATTTGAACCCCCGACCACCTCTTATGTCATTTTAATCGGGCGCTCTAACCGGCTGAGCTAACGAGCTTCGTGGATAGGGATATGAAATTACGACTCTGTTTATGACTAAGTTCATTATGAGTCATTGCTTCCCTCTTATCATTTCCACAATAACAATAGCACATTAGTTTCCTCAATAATATATCAGACTTAGTTGACCTTTCATGGTCCCAGTAAAAAGGTAACTGCAAGAACGTAAATTTTCTAGGGGTGGGGGGATATTTATAGAAAAACAATGAAAAAAAAAGTGTTGTAATCACTTTTCCATACTAATATTCGGACTTGGGGGGGGGGGGGGGGGGGGGGGGGGATAAAGGATAAAGGATCCCATTATAGGTACCTACTCCCTGACAAATCTGTAATTTCAAAAAATCATCAATCGTCAAAAATTCCGGGTTGAGGAAGCGTGTGGCGGAAAATGTAGGCAATGACGTATATTACTGTCTCGTTCGCACTCACTCGGTATCGCACATGACCTTTTTTCTCATTTGTATAAAATGACTGCTGTCCAAGGTGTGCCATAACAACATGACACAGAAAGTAATATTCTTTGCCTCAGCCCAAGTTAGATATTATCTACACAGAGTATTACTATAATCAATCAGTACATGTCTATAGGTACAGTCATATAAGTATACTAAGGCCCGATTCGACCAAACGGGAGTAAATTTTATTCTTAGATTAAGTCGCCGGTTAGGTACTCTAGAGTTAACTGATTTTGCGTTTTACCAACCCTAATCTATGAATAAGTTGAGAGTGAATTTTACACGGCCAATTTTGACGAATTTTGACGGTGTAAGCTTGTACCGAAACTAAGGAAATGTCAATGTCAAATAACTAAAAAAAAATTAAAAAAACGAAACCTAACAAATTAAAACTGTATTACATTGCAATAAGTACGGATACATTGCACTCTTTCTTTAGGTGGATTATACATTCGTTCTTTTAGTACGGGTTAGTATGGTAGAAGACAAATGAAGTTATTTCGGAGTGAACACCAAGACTAAAATTGTTCCTTGTATAGTTATTCTTCTATAAATCTAAGTTTGGTCAAATCCGGCCTTAATGAAACAGTTTTTTTTCTTTTTGATTTTATTTTATTACCTGTACCTACCTACTTACAGTGAAACGGTGACACGTTTTCTACTCTTTTATGTCGCAAGAACTAAATGTTTTACTACAAATTGTAGGTCGGTCTTGCCAGCTTATGCGTGATTTTGACGTTCTTGCGTGGAGGCAGTGCCGTCATTTATTTTCTACTCTTTTATGTCTCACTGTATCTTACTTACGCTGCCGGGTCGACAGAGCAGATGTGTGTGAGGTAGATCAAAGAGTACAGTGGGTAGCATTCCTCCTGGCACTTTCAAATGGCAGTCTCTCAATTCAAAATCTGCTAAGCTGATGATTCATTTCACTTTCGAGATTATAACCAATTTCATATTCATTTCAGATGTCTTCATCACTGATCAAACTTTCGGGGAACCTGGGTGAGAGGCATCGCTACTTAAATTCCTTGGTAGACGCTGTTTATCTAAGTGGGGATTTCCAAAACATTCGAGATTTACCAGAGCACACACCTATCGACAGACTCTTCAAAATCGATGTCGCTTCAAAATTCAAAGAAGTTGACTACATTACAGCAACTTTAAAAGGTGAAGATATGCTATACGTTAGTAGAGCTTTGAAATCTACATGGTTATTAGATTCTGCCTTTAGTTACATAATAAACCCTTCTTATTTAGAAGAAAAACTCTATCCAGAGATGACAACGACTGCAGTTAACAAAACAAAACACTGGATTTGTTTAAATTTAACTGAAACCAAAAGATGCGAAGAATTCTTCGAGTATTACAGCAAGGATTTCGATATAGCTGTCAAATTCTTATTCAACTGCTCTAACGAATTCGTTTTGAGTAAATCTTTCGATATACTGGATAAACTGACGCCACACCATTTAAAGGTCTTAAGTGAAAAATGCCCAGAAGTCGCAAAAATTTACTTTGATAACATAAAAAGTAATGAAAAATTACTGTCGAGTTATTTAGAAAAGCAAAATAAATTTTACAAGAGCTTGAAAGGTATTCTTAAAACAAATCCTGATATTCATCTAGACGTCACCGAGAAGTATTTTAACAAAAACCAATTTAGTAAATTCAGTTCTGCTGCAACGAAGTATGTCATGATCAATCATAAAACTAGATACAGCAACAAGCCTGAACTTTACGCAGCTTGGTTGCTTGATATGAAGACTTTGGCGCAGTATTTGACCACGGAAGAGATCAAAGAACTCGTATTAAGATTGGCGAGAGCGGAATACCTCGGATCATGGTTTTCGTACAAAGCCGTTGAGCCCCTCATCAAACGCCTGAGTGTCAAAGAGAGGACTGCTTTTAAACAGCAAGTTTTCGTGGAGAAATCTATCGGAGAAAAGATTGCGCATTGGCCTTACGAAACCCCTTCAGCTCCTGAAATGATATATCTAGAAATAAGTTTGTTCAAAGACAGTGAACACGACCCAGACGAATACACAGATTTAGATGATTACGATTTACTCCACAAATTTGGAAAAAAGAAATTGCGTAAAAAGAAATGTGGTGGTGGTTGGATGTCTTGCGATATGATACCTGAATATAAATCGTCGTTGGATAAACTTTTCGATCGTTACCGTTTCATTAACTTCCAAAAAACGTTGTTTGAACTAAAAACTAAGATGACAGTGGAGAATCAGAAGAACAGGCAGAATATGATGCTTGTATTAGTTAGCAAGAGTGGAGCCCACAAAGAAAATGTCGAGGAACTGTTGAAGTTGTTGATATTTCGTCACATAAACGAGCCTCTGAACTTAAGAGCTACAATAATAAGGAGTTTCGTAAAACGCAGTTTTGCGTGGCGGTTACCTCAAGAGATCTGGGATTTGTTCTTAAAGTTCGGCAAAGATTTAGGTTTGGATGGGAAAGAAACAACTGCCGATTGCCGGGAAGGTCTTCATGCGGTTGTGTTACGAAATATTTTAGAAGATAAACATGATCTCGCTGTATGGAATGCTTTCCTCAAAGACTTTACAAATTTTTCTGAGTATTCCTTAAATTCAGCTGAACGTAAAGTGTTATCTAAGAAGTTACCAGCGAGGCTTCTTTCTGACACAGGAGATATTGATCAAACAATTGAGCGACTCGATCGTGTATTGGATACTCTCACAGAATACAAAAGTCCTTTTGAGAAATTCCCTGGAGCAATAGAAGCCGTCAAATCTGTTGCGAGTGTCCCAGACGCAGAATCCTTGTTATATCGTTTATTCGACGCTAAAATTGCACGAAAAGAATTATTTCGTCAAAATTTTGCTGTTATGAAAGACAGCTCTTCTTATTTAAATGCTTTAAAACACGATGTCAGTGTACTTGAATCAGTTGAAGCCTTTGAGAAATTAATAGAGTCTGAAGAACTTGATCATGATCGGTTCATTCGTAAACTAGCTTTGTATTTTGGCGAAGAGAATGGACTTGCGGAAAAATACTTGTCAGTGTTAGAGAAGCATTTGGAAGAACCGAATAAGAAACTAGCTCGTCCGTTGGCGTTACTCGGAAGAAATAAGGTAGTGTCAATGCTGAAAAAACTAGATTCTTTTCCAAAGAAAAGCCCACAAAAGCGTTTAGCAAGAGTTTTGAGATCAAACGTGCATCTAGCAAGACCATTGATTGACTTAGATAATCCAGGATGGAAATTTTTCGGTGCTAAAGCAGTTGCTAATCGAGTAACAACATGCAGTATTGTAAATGTTGATCATAATGTGCGAAAGTTGATACAGTGGCGAAGAACTGCAAGACTGGCTTTTGTCTTGTCCATGAGGATAGAAGAGGAACATTCTGTTTTAGCGGTCATTGGCGAAAAAAGACCCAAGTTTGCAATAAAAACAGCAATTTTACCTCCGCGAAAAAAATCTCTTGACCTTCGCGTTTGGGATGTTATTTTACCATTGATAGACAAACTGGATCCCACTGAAAGCAAATTAGATATATCGCTTTATAACATCAAAATAGTGCCGTCCAGTATCAAAATTGATTATTGCGTGAGAGCATTCGAATTCTTCAGTAAAAAGGAATCAAAGAATTTAGTTTTGCCAATAATATGTCTCTTAGAGCTGATATTGCCTGAACTCGACGAGCAATTTGTGAAAAAAGTTCTGATTCACTTCATTAGCAATGAAGTAACGAAAGAAAACATATCGAGAAAAGGTAAAATCCACTATACAGGCGTCAACTTGTATATGAGAATAATTGCAAAGTTTCTATTACTGAGCAAAAACGAAAAAACCCAACAGAACCGGATGGAAATCATAGCTGAACCATTTTTCAAAAGTATGGGTGACATTTTGAAGAACATGGACAATAAATCGGATCTGCTAATTTATCTGGATGATTTTTTACGAGCACTGCATTATAATAAAGTATTCTTTGACCCTAATTACGTGTCATGCTTGCCAGTGTTTGAAGCAGTCACGAAATGGATGAAAGAGTTTTTGCCTCTAGAAATGTATTTCGGTACATACGCTAAGGTGCATCTCACTATGCTCTATTTTAAATCAGTAAGGCAGAGCATAAAAAACAATCCTGCAGTGTTTGATGATTTGCCAAATAGTTTAAAGGATTGCGTCAGTGTCGTCGGTCATATATTTGGAAAGTACATAGCTCATGAAACAGCTGAATTAGTAGGTAAATACTTTGATTCAGTAAAAGAGATATATAAAAATAATGTAGTTAGTTATCTGTGTCAGTATTTTGACTGTGTTCCAACGAGGAACATATTCGTTGTATCGATTATAAAGAGTATTATGGAATGTGAAAGTCAGTCACATGTTGTTGCGGAGCATATTGTCAAAAAAATGTCAATTGTTAATGAAAAAGATATGTTTAAAATGTTTAAAGAATGTAAAACTCTGGAATTTCACTTTTTTCAGTATGCAGATATGTAAGTACCGGTAGTCTTAGTACCTTGTATTGTATCAATGTTAAAAACTTGCATTAGGTACATCATTTATTAACAGTTTGTAAGTAATAGTAATATTTATTTGCCAGCCAAAGATACATTGCATATTATATTACATGGATCACTGCACTAGGCAACGCCCGCCTGTATCGCGGGAATCAAACAAAATAGTAAGTAGGTACTTATAAAATAAAGTTACGGTTAAAACGCATAATTTATAAGGACACGAATATTTGTATGTGCGTGAGATGATGATGATGTTGTGCGTATGCAGTTTTATGTGTGACTGAGAGCGATCGACATTCATCGATCCTCAGCTGTTCCTCTCCTTCATCACAAGTCCAACCCAGTAGTTTGTTGTAAATTATTTTCATGGCTTCTTGTACACTGCACCGCTTCAGATCGCATAATGATACAAATTTATTATAGATATAGGGAAAGATGAAGGGTTTATGTCTAAGTGCGAAACTTGTTTTGGTTACTGGCACTGGCACCTTGAAAACTCTTTCATCAAGCATCTCCTCGTAGGATGGTATACTGAGAACAGTTTTTTGCATGTACACTGCGACTCTCATGAAGTACAGTTGCCGAACAGTTAGGACCTGCGCATCCTCATAGAGCAAGGTAGTTGGGTATCGGCGAGGCTTGCCCAGTGATACCTTGAGAATTGCACGTTGAGCTCCTTCCATAGCATCCTTTTTTTATCAAAAGTCAATTAGATAGGTACTAATAACGTATTCCCCTGTTTCCTCCCTGGAAAATGACACTAGATCAAAAAAATACCATACTATCTATGTTACCTCTGGTACGAGACTTATGTTTTGATTTTTTGCATAAATTAATTACAGTAAAATGACAAATTTTACCCGTCCGTATTTCGACACTCAGCAAACGAATTTGACGAATATACTTAAACAAAAAAGCAAAACATACAGACATAGCCAAAGTCTTTCTCATATTATTAAAATCGGTTTAGTTTAGGACCTACGAATAAGAGAATAAATATGGAAGAATAACTCCAAACAAAATCGAAATCATTTTTGGCACCTCATGAAAAATGACATTTTGTATGAGTTTTGGCGGCGAGTTACAATTTTTAAAGAACAAATTTAGAACGCGTTACAATATTTTTGGTGCCACTTTTTGAGCTTCATTTATACTTCTATACATTCTCTTATTCGTAGTTTTGGACTAAAAAGTGGAAAACAAATATTATACAAGTATTTATATTCTTTGATTTCACCTATCGTAGTTTTTTTTAAAATCATGTAATATTGTGTTAACTTATATGTTAATAAAAGTTTGTTTTGAAAAGTTTGTTTTATCAATCATTTGTTCATAGTTTAAGTACTTACATTATTTTTGTGAATGATTCATAAGTCGGCGCCAGTTATTTGACGTAACTTAGACGTATTTATGAAATAAGTTACGTCAAAATGGCAGCAACCTCAGACCGCTACTATGTAGAACTTTCCTCTAAGTTGTAGAACTATATACTATTAGTTAGGAACTTGTTCTGTACCGCTACCGCCACCGGGTATTGTGGGGACCAACATAGAAATCTCGAAAAAAACTCAACTGTGCCATACAAAACTGCAAACCTACTCGAGCCAATTGTATGGTATGTATGTAGCAGATTTTTTTTCGAGATTAACTATATACTTAATGTTACAATAGAATCAATGCAATTTTACCCAAGGGTGTAGCAAATATTTTATAAGTACCTAACTACCTATCTAAATTTAAAATTATAATTATGAAATTGAACTAAGACTCAAAACATCAAATAATTATTTAAAAACACAAACACATACTCACTTATTAAAATTAAATAACACAATTTCAGAAAATATGTTAATTACAATGACACAACTCTAATAGAGACACAATATAAAAGAAAAGAAATACTTAGCAATACAATTTTAAAATGTCAATAACATACCTACCTAATTAGTTAATATTATTTTAAAAAAGCTATTAAAATCGAATATACCTACCTACAATGTTTATATTATCAAGACACAAACAATTCCACAGACTGTGAACAATTCACTCTGTTTCTAATTCATTCAGCACAACGCCTTGCGAGTTCAGTTTAATAACGCGTAGTGCGTCGGGGATGTTTGCCGATGCGCGAGTAGATTGTTTCTACACAACTATGCGCAAAAGGTGTACATCCCTCGTGGGTAGGATGAGAGCCAGCGCCAACAGCATCTTGACCATGTTTGCAAGTAGGTTTGATTGTCAGTACGTGAACCATTGCTGTATGGTTCACGTGTTGACAAACAAACAATTATAATAGATTAATTTGTTGTTGTGTATAAACTAACAATAGGCTAAGTATGTTACTAACAAAATTGTGATCCCAGTTGGTCGAAAAATAAAGTTCTATTCTATTCTATTCTATTCACGTGGTATGGGCATTTTTTGATTAGAAAGATTTTAAGGTGCTTCAGAAATTTGCCGCCTGTAAAAGACTTTAGTTCAGTAGGCAAATTATTATACACTTTCTTTTTTATTTGTAGATGCTATATTAAAATTTTAAAATTATATACCCTAGGTATGTCAGTACAAAGAGTAATATAATGGGTGGGATTTGCATATTTAAACTGAGAAATAAAGATAGGCGCTCCCGTTTGATTCGGATTGATCCTCGCTCAGATCAATAATTAATACAAATCCTCGCGTAAAACTCCCTTTAACATTGGAATGTGTGAACCACACTCGCATTACAAGTTACAAGTTTGTAAAAGGTTAGGTTCAAAGAAAAATATAACTAGACAACGGCTGTAAGGGCTAGTTCCCATTGCCTGTCAAAAGGATTTTTTTTAAACTGTCGCTGTCACTGTCAGTGTGTTTATTTTGGTTGGGTTTTCTTATTCAGTGTGACCATTTGTGGCAGATTTCTGCCATTTCGGCAAATTTGGCAATACAATTTTCACTTTGGCAGATGTTGTTCACGATTTACAAAAGTGGCAGGATTTGGCAGATTTGGGAATATTTACCTTATTCTCTATAATTTTGGATAAGAAATAGATTTTTAATACTTGGTTGTGACTATTTATTAACAACAGAAATTATAATAACACTTAACCTAAAGAAAAAAAGATTAAAATTGTCCGGTACTTATATACAACATTCTCCGAGCAATCTTGTCGGAGACAAGGAAGAATGATAAACTGAGGTTTTTGGCCGGTAGGAGTCCGGTACTATCTGGGTCTCCCTTCCCAGCTGTCCGTGATGGATTTTCCTCTTTTTGTCACAATGTATAAAAAAAAATCCTAATGAAAAGAAAAACAAAACTTATAACTATAAATAAAAAACATCCTCTAAATTACCACCGCTTGCCGGCAGGGTGCCCAGAAGGCTGGCAGCGTTGCCTCTTTGTATGGCCAGACAGACTTGGCCAGACTGATTCGCTGGCCGAGGTAGCTGCCAGCCCTCTGGTCACCCGAGCCCTCGATTAGGCACGCCGATAATTCTTTAAATAATCGGCGCGCCTCAGGCCCCCATGGACCCAGTGTCTCAACCCCAAACGTTGAAAAATATAACCCTCGCCGAGGGCTACATATAAGCGCCGCTTGAGGTTTTCCGCAGTAGCCGCCGCCGCACCTGCATTGGATGAGACCAGTGTATCTACACAGGTAGCGTCCCAGACCAGCGACCTCCCCAATTTCCTCGGAACGAGCGTCAATCCATCGGAACTCTTCCCATCACTCCCGATTAAACCTTTGGGCTCTAAGATCGCGGGTATGTTGGCGGTTACAAGGGCCCGACGGATGATGTCGTTCAATGTGGAGTGACGTGACCAGCGGCCAGCGCTACGAGAGCAGGAAAGTCCGTGGTGGCTGAGTTCGTCGTTCGTTTGTTTATAAATACAAAATACCGACATTAAATCATTTTACCGACTAGGAAACTCCTGTTTCAAGGCAGGCTCTACAAGGAGGCGATGGAGTTTATTTATATTTTTTTAAATGTCTTTTCACAATGGAAATTTTCACAAAGATGCGATAAAAATTGGTATGATATTTATGTAAGACTAATTTTTTTGCATACAATATTAAGTAAGCAAATGAGGTGTGGATGCACAAAAAGGGTTACTATGTAATTAATTAAGTTTTAAGGTAAGCCCTGTACAAATTCTTCAAAATAAGTGGTTGGACAAACTCAAATATATGTGGCATATTTTTGGCATTATTCTTTTGGGTATTTGGCAGATTTTTAGCTAGTGTGTGGCAGATTATCTATTTTCCAGATGGTCGCACTGTACCTACTTATTGTTGTTCAGGTAAAAACACAAACTATTTATATTGGGTAAAAAGGTACGCACGGCGTCACATCAAGCTAATAGCTGTTAATTATAGGCATCACATAAAAATCAAGCTTACACGAAGAAGTAAGTAACCTCGCAGTCACTAACATTACCTAAGTACATCTTATGCATAGACCTATTAGTACATTGATATCGTTGATCTTATGACTGTTGAACTAGAGTATCAATCCCACATTATCCCGTCCCGTAGGTAGGTAAAACGTGGTAAAACATCCAGTAGTCAGCCTTTTAACAAAAATCGAAACTTTATTTAAGTAACTAAGTTTACGCATGAAGAGATGTATGAATGTGAATGAGGCTAAAGAGGTGTGTCAGAGTCGTAGCGTGTGGCGGTCCGTGGTCTCTGCCTACCCCCATGGGACAATGGCGTGAGCTTATGTATGCATGTATGTACCTATGTAGTTTACGTGTTTATTACTCTGAAAAAAATTGCGTGTGATTAATTAAATGGTTATTAGCAGTGATCGGAATCTCGGGGCATTTTTTGAGCATACAAGTTTGGATACGCCTTGATTTCCCGGAAATATCCGGATTTAATAAATATGGATAAAAATTTCACGGGATTTATTGGGATTACCTATTTAGATGTCAAGAGACGTTTTTTTAAATCAAGAGTATTAGCAGTGCATAATGGAGGCCGCGACTTTGAAACACGCCGCCTGGTACCTTTGACATGTACCGCACTTAGGTAAATATGTTGACCGTTATTAAACAATGATATTAAGTAACTAGATTAGTAGTTAGGGCACCAAAGCGTTGCCACTTCGAAGATGTCTGCAGGCTTCTTTGACTTCAGTTCAGGCGTTTATCTATGGTGAGCGGACATATCCGTGACGTTTAAATTAAGCTACCAAAATGGGGAAATGCGCCGTAAAAATTTGTAAATCACAGTCGGAAAAGAATAATAAAGGAAGTGGTGTTACTTTTCACAAGTAAGTTTACTATATTTTGTCAAAATAACATTAAAAAACTAAATAAATTTTTCACGCATTGTTTTTGCCATCAGTGTTGCAAGTATATACGATTTTGATTTTCCCACACAGTAGGGAGTTTCGGTACCCTCTTCGTTATTTCATACAGGGTTAAGTTTTAATCAGTCCGGATAACTTCACCATTCATTCCCCTAATCAAACTGAACAACTTTCAATATTGAGCCTACATCGAAATCGTGAAAACAAAATCACCTGTTTCATACAAAACTGCAGTACCGACCGACTCGACTCAAATGTATTGGACAGCTGATTTCTTTTTTCGTGATTTCGAAGTTGACACCATAAATAAAATAAATAAATACCTAAATAATAAAAATCTTTATTTGCATAGTGAAAGTGAAGAAATTACAATATGGTGACGTTATCCGATCTGGGCTGATTAAACATCAACCCTGTATAATATGATATACAGGGTGTTTGGAAGCAGGGTGCAAATATTTAAGGGGATGATAGTTGACACCATTTAGAAAATTTTGAGCTATACATGTCTTAGACGAAGTCTGATTGTTGATTTTTAAATGCAATTTTTATTTTATTTTTGAAAAAACGCGATTTCTGACAGTTAATTGCCAACAGTTTATGTTGTTATGTTAATTGTTTTATTTTATTAGGGTTTTCAGATGTGTATTAATCTAATGAACTAAGTTTCAGGCGCCTGTCTTATTGGAAAAAAAATCTAGACGCTTTCGAAAGTCGTAAAAATTTTAACAATACTGCGAAGTTTATGGCAATTATAAAAATAAATAAAATAGCCTTGATCGTTCAAACCTTTTTAAAAACATGCTCGGCTATTGGCCTTTCTTTCAAGGTATCATTTAAGCGGATATCTTAGCAATTCTCAGAATTAGAGGTTAAAAACCAAATTGAAAGAGATTAAATTCGATTTTTAAATGGACAAACAACAAATGAAACAACATTTTTGGTAAAAATAATTGATGATTCATTTTAAAAATGTGTAGGTACCTCGATTTCCTACACACTTTTTTTACTTCGATCGTTGTTATTTTGTAAAAGAGATCCTTGGCTACTCCATCCCGAGATGTGAAAACCACAGGGTCAGGTCCGGGGAGCGTGCGGGTCAAGAGATGGGTCCCCGGATTATTAGATTAGAAATACACATCTGACAACCTCAAAAAAAAAAACAATTAACATACCAACATAAACAGGGGCACTGTTGGCAATTAACTGTCAGAAATCGGGTTTTTTCAAAAATAAAATAAAAATTGCATTTAAAAATCAACAATCAGACTTCGTCTAAGACATGTATGGCTCAAAATGTTTTAAATGGTGTCAACTATCATCCCCTTAAATATTTGCACACCGCTTCCAAACTCCCTGTATTACTTAAAGTTTAATTATACCTAAACCTGGTCAGAACACACAGAGCCTATAATCATTATGCTGACACTTTTTCAGAGGATGATCAGGAGTGCGATTTTTGAATCTCATTCGATGAATTCAACTGTTGAAAATGTCAACATTTCTATGGAGATATGCATCTTTCAACTGCTGATTTGACTTTCAAAAATCATACTTCAGGAGTGCGATTTTTTAAAGTCGAATCAGCAGTTGAAAGATGCGTATCTTCATAGTAATTTTGACATTTTCAACTGCTGAGCTCTGCGAATGAGATTCAAAAATCGCACTCCAGACCATCAAATTAAACAACTTTCTCTATGGGACCAACATCGAAATCGCGAAAAAAAAACAGCTGTACCATACATTTGGCTCGAGTCGGTTTGCAGTTTTGTATGGGACAGCTGATTTTTTTTTCTCGATTTCGATGGTGGTCTTATAGAGAAAGTTGTTAAGTTTCATGGTCTGATCATCCCCTTAAAAAAGTGTCAGCATATTAAGTTGGACCCTGTATATTCAAGTTCAATTCAGGTAATAAATTCATTAAATTAACTAATTAATTCTGGGGAAATTATTTCTAACCACTGGCAACTGTAGCCGTATTTACTAACGTTATTAAACTAATAACGTCTTTCTCATTTCGTCGTAATTTTTTTGACGGCAGAAGAAACGAGACAAACATAGTTTACTTTGGCGTATGTATCGATTTCCAAGCTACATCTTTGAAACTCTGCTGAAGTGGTTTTACGCTTTTTTGAGTATTGTTTGTAAGAAGCTATCCCTAGCTATCGCTAGTATTGTATAAAGCTCACTGTTATTAAATCACCCAGGACAAAATCTCAATGAAATCAGTCGGTTAACCAATTTCAATGTTATTATTGGATCCCAAATTACTTTTTCGAGATTTCATTACCATATAAAATAATGTTTTGTTGCCGTTGTAGTTTGCCGTCTAATTAAAATTATCTGAAAATGTTTAAAATGTTGTTACTTGGGAGTAAAATATAACGATAATTTCATTAAAATTTAAGTTTGTGGCATCGTTGGCCAAATTGAATTGCTGGATAGAAGAGGTCTCCCCACGCCCCAAAAAAAATTATGCATCACGCAATTTTTCGGTGATTTTTTTTTAGTGTTTTTCTCAAAAAAAAAATCGAAAGTCAGCGTTTAAGCTGGAATAAAAAGAAAAGGTTGTGTGTATAACACCCATTTTTTTTAATTTGAATGTTTGATGTTGTACGGTTCTATCAACATAAATTAGTTTTTAAAAAATCAGAAGATCTCGAGCGCTTTTAGATTATTTTTAATTGTAACTCAAAGTTGTTCTGTTAATTTTATTTTTCTTCTTCCAAATAAAATTAAGGTCAATAAAAAAAATTTGAGGTCGCATCCATGTAATTTGAATGTGTATAGAACCGTACAACATCAGACATTCAAATAAAAATAAAAAAATGTGTGTTGTACACACAACTTTTCTTTTTATTCCAGCTTAAATGCTGACTTTGATTGAAACTTTTTTGAGAAAAACACTAAAAAAATCACCAAAAAATTGCGTGATGCATTATTTTTTTGGGGCGTGGGGAAACCTCTTCTATCCAGCAATTCAATTTGGCCAACGATGCCACAAACTTAAATTTTAATGAAATTATCGTTATATTTTACTCCCAAGTCCCAACATTTTAAACATTTTTAGAGAATTTTAATTAGACGGCCAACTACAACGGCAACAAAACATTATTTTATATGGTAATGAAATCTCGAAAAAGTAATTTGGGATCCAATAATAACATTGAAATTGGTTAAACGACTGATTTTATTGAGATTTTGCCCTGGGTGATTTAATAACAGTGAGCTTATACAATACTAGAGGGATAGCTTCTAGAAAACAATACTCAAAAATGCGCAACTTCAGAGTTTCAAAGATGTAGCTTGGAAATCGATACATACGCCAAAGTAAACTATATTTGTCTCGTTTCTTCTGCCGTCAAAAAAATTACGACGAAATGAGAAAGACGTTATTATTTTAAAAACGTTAGTAAATACGGCCACAGTTGTCAGTGGTTAGAAATAATTTCCCCAGAATTAATTACTGAATTTAATGAATTTATTACCTGAATTATAAACTTGAATATGTAGGCTCTGTGTGTTCTGAACAGATTTAGGTATAAATAAACTTTAAGTAATATATCATATTTTACAGGGTTGATGTTTAATCAGCCCAGATCGGATAACGTCACCAATGTCACCATATTGTAATCTCTTCACTTTCACTATGCAAATAAAGATTTTTATTATTTAGGTATTTATTTATTTTATTTATGGTGTCAACTTCGAAATCACGAAAAAAGAAATCAGCTGTCCAATACATTTGAGTCGAGTCGGTCGGTACTGCAGTTTTGTATGAAACAGGTGATTTTGTTTTCACGATTTCGATGAAGGCTCAATATTGAAAGTTGTTCAGTTTGATTAGGGGAATGAATGGTGAAGTTATCCGGACTGATTAAAACTTAACCCTGTATGAAATAACGAAGAGGGTACCGAAACTCCCTACAGTGTGGAAAAATCAAAATCGTATATACTTGCAACACTGATGGCAAAAACAATGCGTGAAAAATTTATTTAGTTTTTTAATGTTATTTTGACAAAATATAGTAAACTTACTTGTGAAAAGTAACATCACTTCCTTTATTATTCTTTTCCGACTGTGATTTACAAATTTTTACGGCGCATTTCCCCATTTTGGTAGCTTAATTTAAACGTCACGGATATGTCCGCTCACCATAGATAAACGCCTGAACTGAAGTCAAAGAAGCCTGCAGACATCTTCGAAGTGGCAACGCTTTGGTCCCCTAACTACTAATCTAGTTACTTAATATCATTGTTTAATAACAGTCAACATATTTACCTAAGTGCGGTACATGTCAAAGGTGCCAGGCGGCGTGTTTCAAAGTCGCGGCCTCTAGTATGCGCTGCTAATACTCTTGATTTAAAAAAACGTCTCTTGACATCTAAATAGGTAATCCCAATAAATCCCGTGAAATTTTTATCCATATTTATTAAATCCGGATATTTCCGGGAAATCAAGGCGTATCCAAACTTGTATGCTCAAAAAATGCCCCGAGATTCCGATCATTGGTTATTAGGTATTTAATTTTCAAAAGAAATTAACAAAATGCAATTAGTAGGTAATATTTTGTCATAGCAAAAAACAACATAAATCGAAATATGACACTTTTCACCAGTACTCAGCCGCATTTCACCACTAGTCAGCCTTTTCCTACCCTGTAGTCAGCCTCTTACTTACTACATACAAACATAGTCCCAATTAAAACACATTAAAGTGCAATTTTCCCTAACAGTACACACGACCGACTAGATACATTTGAATGTGGCCGACTTGTGGCAAAATTACTTTTTCATCTTAAAAGAGTTTACTTCACTATATTTAGCAAGACAAACATTTGTAGATGTATTAATTTCAATAAACCAGCAGTCAGCCCCCATGGCTGACTACTAGATTCCCCTTAAACCAATAGTCAGCCACCCCACGGCTGGCTACTGGACTGACTTGAAAAATTAGAAACTCAGTAGTCAGCCACTCACTTTAATACATTTTTTGCCAATAACATGCTTTTTGAGCTTATCTTCTCACTAAGAAACTATTTTATACTTGGAATAACATAATAAACTAAGTCATTCTCTATAAATAATAAGAAAAACTTGCTGAAATCTCGAACACGTATCGTTCTAAAAAAAATAGCAACTGGTGTAATAGTGGTCATGTCGCTAGCGGCAGTGTAAATGAACAAAAATATCTCGGCACCCTGTGATGCTATTGGTTCTTTAAGTGTGCATAATTACCAATATATATGTCACTGTTTACGTTCACATAAATTCAAACACTATTTATAAGGCATTAATGTTGATAGAGGCTGAGTACTGGTTCAGGGCTGACTACTGGGTACTACTACTGTATTTTGAGCAAGTAGTTATAGCAGCAACATTAAAAATATAGAGCAAGAGTAGCGAGCTCGACATTTTTCAATACCAAAACATGGCTATAATTAGAACTCAAACCAGAGTGAGCGAAGCGAGCTTGAATTATTTCCCCATTAAGGCTTGGCTGTGATTGTCACTTCGTCGCTCTATGCATGTAGCATTATAATAACACGAGAAACCAGAGCGAGCGCAGCGAGCTCGAAATTTTTTCACAAAATATCTGAACTGTAGCCAGAAAAATCCCGCCCCCTTTGAATTGGCCGCCCTTAGCACTTGCCCATTTTGCGCTTAGGAGATACGCCACTGACAAACAGACAGATGGACGGACGGACAGAGTAGGCTTATGAATAGGGTCCCGTTTTCACCATCTGGGTACGGAACCTTAAAAAGAAAAAAAAAAAAGATATGTACCAAATATGGTGAGCATG
The DNA here is from genome assembly GCA_963693445.1 of Agonopterix heracliana. Lineage (NCBI taxonomy): Eukaryota > Metazoa > Arthropoda > Insecta > Lepidoptera > Depressariidae > Agonopterix > Agonopterix heracliana. Next base: position 8,256,688 of record OY856331.1, read on the forward strand.
CCGTTCCTCCCAGACAATTCTTTCTGGAAACTATTTGGTCATATTTATGTAATGTATGGTGGGAAATTGTCGGGAGAGTCGTCGGGGCTGAGTTGTCTGGGTCTTGTCGGGGTCGATTTGTCCTGGTCGAATAGTCGGAGTCGATTTGTCCTGGTCGAATGGTCCGGGTTGAATTGTCGGGGTCGAGTTGTCGTAGACTCCCCTCGTAACAAGCTAATAAGCTGATGATTTATTTCACATTCAAGATTTTAACCCATATCATATTACTTAATTTCAGATGTCTTCATCACCGATCAAACTTTCGGGGAACCTGGGCGAGAGGCATCGCTACTTAAATTCCTTGGTAGACTCTGTTTATCAAAGTGGCGATTTCCAAAACATTCGAGATTTGTCAGAGCACACACCTATCGACCGACTCTTCAAAATCGATGTCGCTTCCAAATTCAAAGATATTGACTACATTACAGCTACATTAAAAAATGAAGATATGCTATACGTTAGTAGAGCTTTGAAATCTACATGGTTATTAGATTCTGCCTTTAGTAACATAATAAACCCTTGTTATTTAGAAGAAAAACTATATCCGGAGATGACAACGACTGCAGTTAACAAAACAAAACACTGGATTTGTTTAAACTTAACTGAAACCAAAAGATGTGAAGAATTCTTCGAGTATTACAAAAAGAATTTCGATATAGCTGTCAAGTTCTTAGTAAACTGCTCTGACGAATTCGTTTTGACTAAAACTTTCGATATACTGGATAAACTGACGCCACATCGTTTAAAGGTCTTAAGTGAAAAATGCCCAGAAGTCGCAAAAATTTACTTTGATAACATAAAAAGTAGTGAAAAAATATTGTCGAGTTATTTAGAAAAGCAAAATAAATTTTACAAGAGCTTGAAAGGTATTCTTAAAACAAATCCTGACATTCATCTAGACATCACCGAGAAGTATTTTAACAAAAACCGTTTTAGTAAATTTAGTTCTGCTGCAACGAAGTATGTCATGATCAATCATAAGACTAGATACAGCAACAAGCCTGAACTTTACGCAGCTTGGTTGCTTGATTTGAAGACATTGGCTCAGTATTTAGACACGGAAGAGATCAAAGAACTTGTATTAAGATTGGCGAGAGCGGAATACCTCGGATCATGGTTTTCATACAAAGCCGTTGAGCCCCTCATCAAACGCCTGAGTGTCAAAGAGAGAACTGCTTTTAAACAACAAGTTTTCGTGGAGAAATCTATCGGAGAAAAGATTGCGGAATGGCCTTACGAAATCCCTTCAGCTCCTGAAATGATTTATCCAGAAATAAGTCTGGTCAAAGATAGGGAATACGACCCAGACGAATACTCAGATTTAGAGGATTACTGCCTCGAATCACATAATATGTGTCTAAAAAAGGGGACATTTGAACGTAAATCGTCGTTGGATAAACTATTCGATCGTTACCGTTTCATCAACTTTCATAAAACGTTGTTTGAACTAAAAACTAAGATGACAGTGGAAAATCAGAAGAACAGACAGAATATGATGCTTGTATTAGTTAGCAAGAGTGGAGGCCACAAAGAAAATGTCGAGGAACTGTTGAAGTTGTTGATATTTCGTCACATAAACGAGCCTTTAAACTTAAGAGCTACAGTAATAAGGAGTTTAGTAAAACGCAGTTTTGCGTGGCGGTTGCCGCAAGAGATCTGGGATTTGTTCTTAAAGTTCGGTAAAGATTTAGGTTTGGATGGGAAAGAAACAACTGCCGATTGCCGGGAAGGTGTTCACGCAGTTGTTTTACGAAATATTTTAGAAGATAAACATGATCTCGCTGTATGGAATGCTTTCCTTAAAGACTTTACAAATTTTTCTGAGTATTCCTTAAATTCAGCTGAACGTAAAGTGTTATCTAAGAAGTTACCAGCGAGGCTTCTTTCTGACACAGGAGATATTGATCAAACAATTGAGCGACTCGATCGTGTATTGGAAACTGTCACAGAATATAACATTTCTTTTGAAAAATTCCCTGGAGCAATAGAAGCCGTGAAATCTGTAGCAAGTGTCCCAAAAGCAGAACCCTTGTTATATAGCTTATTCAATGCTAAAATTGCAAGAAAAGAATTATTTCTAGAAAATTTTGCTGTTATGAAAAAAGATTCTTCTTATTTCAATGCTTTAAAACACGATGTCAGTATACTTGAATCAGTTGAAGCCTTTGAGAAATTAATAGAGTCTGAAGAACTTGATCATGATCGGTTTATTCGTAAACTAGCTTTGTATTTTGGCGAAGAGAATGGACTGGCGGAAAAATACTTGTCAGTGTTAGAGAAGCATTTGGAAGAACCGAATAAGAAACTTGCTCGTCCGTTGGCGATACTCGGAGGAAATAAGGTAGTGTCTATGCTGAAAAAACTAGATTCTTTTCCAAAGAAAAGCCCACAAAAGCGTTTAGCAAGAGTTTTGAGATCAAACGTGCATCTAGCAAGACCATTGATTGACTTAGATAATCCAGGATGGAAATTTTTCGGTGCTAAAGCAGTTGCAAATCGAGTAACAACATGCAGTATTGTAAATGTTGATCATAATGTGAAAAAATTGGTACAGTGGCGAAGAACTGGAAGACTGGCTTTTGTCTTGTCCATGAGGATAGAAGAGGAACATTCAGTTTTAGCGGCCATAGGCCAAAAAAGGCCTAGAACTGCAATAAAAGCAGCAATTTTACCTCCGCGAATAATATCTCTTGACCTCCGCGTTTGGGATGCTATTTTACCATTGATAGAAAAACTGGATCCCACTGAAAGCAAATTAGATAAAGCGCTTTATAACATCAAAATAGTACCGTCCAGTATCAAAATTGATTATTGCGTGAAAACATTTGAATTCTTCAGCAAAATGAAAACAAAGAATGCAGTTTCGCCTATAATAGGTCTCATAGAGTTGATATTGCCTGAACTCGACGAGAAATTTGTGGATAAAGTTCTGATTCAGTTCATTAGCAATGAATTAACGAAAGAAAACATATTGGGAAAAGGCGAAGGCGATAGGCGACAGCATATCCATTATACAGGCGTAAACTTGCATATGAGAATAATTGCAAAGTTTCTATTACTGAGTAAAACTGAAAAAACTCAACAGAACCGGATGGAAAACATTGCTGAACCATTTTTCAAAAGTATGGGTGACATTTTGAAGAATACGGAGAAAAAATCTGATCTCCTACACTATCTGGATGAGTTTTTACAAGCACTGCAGTATAATAAAGTATTTTTTGACCCTAGTTACGTATCATGCTTGCCAGTATTTGAAGGAGTTACGAAATGGATGAAAGAGTTTTTGCCTCTAGAAATGTATTTTGGTACATACGCTAAGGTGCATCTCACTATGCTCTATTTTAAATCAGTAAGGCAGAGCATAAAAAACAATCCTGCAGTGTTTGATGATTTGTCAAGTAATTCAGAGGATTGCGTCATTATCATTGGGCATATATTTGGAAAGTACATAGCTCACGAAACAGTTGAATTAGTAGATAAATACTTTGAGTCATCAAAAGAGATATATAAAAATAATGTAGTTAGTTATCTGTGTAAGTATTTTGATTATGTTCCAACGAAGAACATGTTCGTTGTATCGATTATAAAGAGTATTATGGAATGTGAAAGTCAGTCACATGTGGTTGCGGAGCATTTTGTCAAAAAAATGCCAAATTTTATTGAAGAAGAGATGTTTAAAATGTTTACTGAATGTAAAACTCAGGAGTTTCGCTTTTTTCTGTATGCAGATTTGTAAGTAAACCTTGTAAAATTAGGTTGTAGTTAACAGTTTACTTGTATGTAAGTAAGTATTTGATAATTTCTTATAGGTGCCTATGTTTTGTCTACAGGGTGAAATTGATATCATTGGCATATTAACGTTTCAAACTTAAAGTTTACCTATCAAACTGAACAATTTTTACTATGGGAGGGAGAGCGAACCAACCATAACAAAAAAAAAATGCTGTTCCATACTATAAGGTCATTTTTCATTATATCAAATCTACTCAGTTTTCTTCAATTTTGGAAAAATTTTGGTGCAGATAATTGGTTTCTGCAATAAAGTAGCCCATTCGGAGTTAAAAGTTTGTTTTGAATTTGTTCATAAAAATTATGTGAATCTAAAGGTAAACGCAGACTTGGCCGCACCAGGCCGCACCGCAACGCGCTCGAGTCTTTTTTTGTATAGCTTGGCAAAAAAGTCATGATCGTGGTGACAGGTGGAACTAAAATTTTTGTATGGTGGTGTTGCCAGGTTATTCGTGATTTTGACGTTCTTGCGTGGAGGCAGCGCCCTCATGTTTTATCACGACTTTTTTGCCAAGCTGTAAGTACTCTATTTGAACCACAGAGTACTATCATCAGTCATCACTCATCACAGACTAAGTAGAAATACTAACGTAAAGTCTTGACAGTTGAATAATTCAGTCAACAGATGGCATAAGCTATGCTTATATGCACTAGTCAGTTGTCAATGCACAAAAATGAAAGCTTTCATAATGAGGGGTTTTCAAAAATCCATTAAAAAGAAAAACTAGTTCCAAATTGCTCGATAGATGGCGTTGACGCAACAGGGGTGAGCGACCTTGTAGATAGTAAAATACAAATAAAATAGTAAACATTTGAGTTTTTAAGTAAGATGAAAAATCTGAGCACGTGCTTCTTTCACGGTTGCTGACATGAATTTTTTTGCTAAAGGTCATCCGGCGATAAATGCCAAATATTGTATACTTCAAAAAGAAAAATGATAAAGCGGCAATACCAAGGCAATAAAAAAATATCTGACAATGTCAATTGAAATTACCGGTGACCGGTGTTTCCACAATTTAGAAATTTTTATGTGTTTTTTTACCAAAATAATCATCATAAAAATTATTTAAGGGTACATACATGGTAAATGTAATATTACATACATTATAAAATAATGTAAAGCCTGACCAGATCAATAAAAAACCTCGCCATGTTGCGGAAAATCATTGGAACTAATATTTGTACTTGGAACACTGACATTAAAGGTTATAGTCGATTGCAGCGCCCCCAAACCAGGTTTTTTATATTTCTCGTCAGGCTTTCAGCTGTATACAACCGTTGGCATTTTTTCTATGGCCGGGGCCGCATCTCCTTTTTAGTCTTCCGTCTCTGCCCCCTCTCGGGTCAACGCCATCTATCGCGGTTTGTTGGAACTACGTTTTACTAGCTATCGGAAAACTCCCCATTTTATTATTTGCCTTGCTGAGGTCTTAGATCAAAATAAAATGAATCAAAATAAAATGAATGGATAGGCCTAAAGCGCGGTAAGTTGAAGCAAACTACTGGTGCACTTGGTCCATACAAACTAGCGCCATTATCTGTCAAATCTAGGGCACTTGCATACAAATTTGAAGTAAACCTTTCATTTGTTTTGCCTCATTTTTCTGGTTTAAAATGTTCGCGTAAGGCCTATCCATTCATTTTATTTTGATCTAAAGGAGCCCATTCACAATAGTCCGTCTTGCAGTCCTACAGCAATATTGGACAGTGAATGGTGTTGTAGTCCTACAAGGCGTCCGATGACCTTGAGCAAAATGTATGAGTAGTCCTACTTGCAGGATAGTGAATGGTGTTGTAGTCCTACATGTAGGACTACTGTGAATGGGCTACTTAAGGCTGAGGTCACATTAATATACTTATAATGGGATTGATACTCTAGATCAACATTCATAAGATCAACATTTAAAATATCAACACCATAAGGTCAGCGAATCAAATGATCTACAGTTCAAAATCTCAACACTTTGAACACTTCATAATATCAACAGTTCAAATGATCAACAATCAAAAAGTCAACAATAGAAAAAATGTACATTTAATATAGCAACAATCCGAGAACTTGAGCCCACTGCTGGACCTACGTAGCTTACGCAACTTATTTATCATCATCGCCATCTCATAAAATAACTTACTCTTTGGGTCACATGCATACCGTACAGCCCGGCAAGCTTAGACAATTTGCTGTACATCGACTCGTCTGTAAAGTGATTGTTACTACTTAACTTTATAGAAGCCTCAATGTATACCGAATTGCCTAAGTTTGCCGGGCTGCGCTGCGCGGCACGCATATGAACGCACCTTGAAATTGAACCAAAAAAAATAATTTCAAAATTTTACGTCTATGGTTTTTGCGCGGGAATTCGGCGGGAAGTGAGAGGAAAAAAAACTTTCTGTCTGTCAGTATAAGTTACTCTATGCTGTCAGTGTGTGTTTTTGTCAAAGAGTACATGCGTTTGTTTATTTTGGGTTATTGTTGTTCTCAGATGTTCTTTGATAAAAAAAATAGGTAAAAAGGTACTTATTTTAATTATTATTTTATTTAACGAAATCAGCTGTGTTTTTCTACGATACGGACACTAGGGCCGAGATTCAGTCGACCCTACCTAGCTCGAACTAAGACTAAAAAAATCGTCTCTGAATCACGGCCTAGGTATCTTGCTTCCAAACATAATAACTGTTAATTCTATACACTAACAAGTAAGTTGACTCATCATAACCTCGCATTCACTTTATCCCCTACATCTAAGCTACAAGATAGCCAAACATCATTATCATCATCAGCCTATCATCGTCCACTGCTGAACATAGGCCTCTCCCAAGGCGCGCCACAAAACTCTGTCCACGGCCTTCCTCATCCAGTCGCTCCCCGCTACTTTTTTTAGGTTGTTTGTCCAGCGGGCAGCAGGGCGACCACACTACGCCTACCAGTTCGCGGTCTCCACTCTAGAACTCTGACACCCCATCGGTTGTCAGTTCTTCGGCAGATATGACCAGCCCATTGCCACTTCAGCTTGCTAATTTTCTGAGCTATGTCAGCCACTTTGTAGTATAGCTCTCACCATAGCTCGCTGAGCGACCTTGAATTTATGAACTAGCTCTATCGTCAGGGTCCACGTTTCCGCACCATAGGTCATCACTGGCAGAACGCACTGATTGAACACCTTCGTTTTGAGGCATTGTGGTAGGGCCGAGGAGAATATATGACGTAGTTTCCCGAAAGCAGCCCATCCTAGCTGGATACGCCTAGCGGCCTCCTTGTCGAAGTTGTTTCCACCTAGTCTTATAGTCTGTCCAAGGTAGACATAGTCTTGCACCAGCCCATTGCCACTTCAGCTTGCTAATTTTCTGAGCTATGTCAGCCGCTTTAGTTCTGTGACGAATCACTTCATTTCTTATGTGATCCCTCAGAGAAACACCGAGCATAGCTCTCTCCATAGCTCGCTGAGCGACCTTGAATTTATGAACTAGTCCTATCGTCAGACAGCCAAACGTACAAGATAGCCAAACATCCTCTAATAATTGTTAGTGATGAGTTGTTATTATATTAAAATAGGTGCTGGTAACAAGGTGAACCTTGTTTAATTAATTATATCAGGCGAATCTCGCTGAGCGACCTTGAACTGATGAACTAGTCCTATCATAAGGATCCACGTTTCCGTACCGGTTTGGTATCTTTCTCGTTTTAGCAATTAATTCATTTTCAAAAAAACAGAATGACTTGATGGTACCCTGTGATTAAACTTTATTTCTTGCACGTTTGTCTTTTAATCTGGGTATGGGTGAAAGAAAATGAAATGAAAGAAGACTAACGAATGAAATTAATCAAGCAACGGTGAGCGGAAGTGTTGGGAGAGGCCGTCCGAGGAAAACATACCATGATCAAATCAATGATCTTTTCCGAAAAGGACAAGTGCGTAGCACCCTCAATCGACGGAAGTGCATGAAGAGATTATGAATGTGAATGAGGCTAAAGTGGTGTGTCAGAGTCGTAGCGTGTGTCGGTTTGTGGTCTCTGCCTACCCCCATGGGACAATGGCGTGAGCTTATGTATGTATGTATGTATGGGTGAAATAAGGGGAGAGTGATCTTGCAGTTTCCGCATTTGGCAGCTATCTCATAGTTTGAATTTAGCTGAAAAAACCAGCTGTTGAAGAAGTGACCAAGAACTCTGCCACCCCTCAATCGGTAATGGTTTGGGCTGGCCGTATCACATAGAATCCTGGTGGACCTGGTCTCCGGGGTCAACTGCTCGCCACGTAGTGGTACTGTTTGCCTAACAGATAGAAAGACAAAAAAAAGGACAACATGGAAGACAAATATTCGAGAAACATTGGTTAATAGTCACAGAGTTTGAAAAGATAATCATCAATGATAATTATAAAATTAATAGGAATAATAAAAATCGTGTGCTAGCAATTTCATGCAATTTTTATCTGGGTCACGCACGATTAGAAAAAGAAGCTAAGAAACACAAAATAATTTATATTACTTACCTATCATGCTTACCGTAACCTCGGGCAGTAAATAAGAAAGCCTCAGATCACATGGTTGTTGACCGAGGCGAAGCCGAGCTTGGCTTCGCCTCGGTCAACAATTGCATGAGATCTGAGACCTTTCTTACTTTCCTGCCCTCGGTGTGTAATCAACTATTTTATCATTTTGTATAAATGATCTAGTAAACAAATTTGGTTATTCTAAATTATTTCCCTTTGACCCGTATTGTTACTGGACTAACAGCGGATATGAGTGCTTTAAAGCAAAAACAGAAATAGTGACAAAACTGAAAACTAAGTTTCAGCTTTGATAATTATCATCTGGCACTTCTGTTATGTAGTACTTACTAGATATACTCCGTCCTACGTCCATACAACCTGACCGTCAGAATAGCTGGACCACTTTTTTCCTATTTCACTCTGTTTGTAGCGAAGGTACTAAATATTTCATGATAGGTAGGTACCAAATAGTACTACTACTAATAAAAAATCGTGCATAGCTTAAGGGGCCATAGGTCCCGACGAATATTTTCTATGAGAAACGCGATTGCCGAGCGCTCCGAAAAGTGTGTGCGTGAGCCGCATTTTCGATTAAAAACAACTAACCAAAGTACTTTTTCTAGATTTTATATATGATTGCACTAGTTAAACTAATGGTGAATATGTGAGTATAAATACCAACGATCGGAAACAATTTTAAGTTCTTCTAAACCGAGAAAAATGTTTAAAAATGCATGAAAATACGTCATCTTTGTGACGATTTTCTATCGAGTAAAGTAATTCCAATCGTGTATTCAGTTGATGATTGCACTAGATGAACTATCCAAAAATACTGAGGTATGACTTTAGTTTCGGTAAATGGTATAAATCTAGTCGTAAAATGAAAAATAAAAGATGCCTCTGAGGTATTTCCACCTACTATTACGTCTTAAAAATCTTTGTGTGGTGGTGTGGTACGGAATCCTCGGTGCGCGGGTAGCCCGACTCGCACTTGACCGGTTTTTTATAATAATAATAATAATAATAATAAAATAATTTATTTCACTCAAAACTTAATACCGGAGAATACCGGCAAAGGCCTCCTCCATTCTTGTCTGTCGCCTGCCACTCTGTGCCATGTGTTTCCGGCAACCTGTCTTATGTTGTAGTGTATTCATCCCGTCGTCTCAGTGATCTAGGTACCTTTCTTTCCTTATCCCTCTCTTGGGTGCCACTGGGTGACTGGGTGAGAAAAAGCAAAATTTTTTTTTCACCTCATCATGTGAACTGCCCATGGCCATTTAAATAAAACAGTCTTAATTTTATTTTATTGTCTTATGGTGTTGCTTTGTGGGTCTGCTATTGGGCGGTCACGTGCGCGTCGGTTGCCCCATTCCCGGCCTACAGTGGAACTCCAGTGGTGGCTCAGGATATTGTTCTTTTATAAGAACAACCCTTGAAGTCACCAAAATATCAATATAACCGTATAACGTCAAGCACTTTTGCTATAAAAACTCGACATTGGCAAAATCATCAGCAACCAAAGATGGCAGCCATATTTAAAAAAATAGAATAGAATTGTCTTATCTTTCATTTATCTAATATAAGACTTCTTACATCCACTGGTTGTCTGGAAGAAATCACTTTTAGTGATAAGGCCTTTTGTACCCTTCTTGTTCGTGTATATTGTTGTTGTTTTTTGTGTATTTTGGTTTGCAAATAAAGAATGTTTATCTTATCTCATCTTTCTTCATGGTACAGTCTTACGCAGGCCGACCCGAGGTGGCAACCCCCCCGATTCAAAAGCTGCTAAGCTGATGATTCATTTCACTTTCGAGATTTTAACCAATTTCATATTAATTTCAGATGTCTTCATCACCGATCAAACTTTCGGGGAACCTGGGCGAGAGGCATCGCTACCTAAATTCCTTGGTAGACTCTGCTTACCAAGGTGGCGATTTCAAAAACATTAGAGATTTACCAGAGCACACACCTATCGACAGACTCTTCAAAATCGATGTCGCTTCAAAATTCAAAGATGTTGACTACATTACAGCAACTTTAAAAGATGAAGATATGCTATACGTTAGTAGAGCTTTGAAATCTACGTGGTTATTAGATTCTGCCTTTAGTTACATAATAAACCCTTCTTATTTAGAAGAAAAACTCTATCCAGAGATGACAACGACTGCAGTTAACAAAACAAAACACTGGATTTGTTTAAACTTAACTGAAACCAAAAGATGTGAAGAATTCTTCAAGTATTACAGCAAGGATTTCGATATAGCTGTCAAATTCTTAGTAAACTGTTCTAACGAATTCGTTTCAAGTAAAATTTTAGATGTATTGGATAAACTGACACCACATCATTTAAAGGTCTTAAGTGAAAAATGCCCAGAAGTCGCAAAAATTTACTTTGATAACATAAAAACTAATGAAAAATTATTGTCGAGTTATTTAGACAAGGAAACAAAATTTTACAAGAGCTTGAAAGGTATTCTTAAAACGAATCCTGACATTCATCTAGACATAACCGAGAAATATTTTAACAAAAAGCGTTTTAGTAAATTCAGTTCTGCTGCAACGAAGTATGTCATGATCAATCATAAAACTAGATACAGCAACAAGCCTGAACTTTACGCAGCTTGGTTCCTGGATATGAAGACCTTGGCTCGGTATTTAGACACGGAAGAGATCAAAGAACTTGTATTAAGATTGGCGAGAGCGGAATACCTCGGATCCTGGTTTTCATACAAAGCCGTTGAGCCCCTCATCAAACGCCTGAGTGTCAAAGAGAGAACTGCTTTTAAACAGCAAGTTTTCGTGGAGAAATCTATCGGAGAAAAGATTGCGGAATGGCCTTACGAAACCCCTTCAGCTCCTGAAATGATATATCCAGAAACAAGTTTGTTCAAAGATACTGAACACGACCCAGACGATTACACGGATTTAGATGATGACTTTCACGGATTAGAGAGAATGCGTCTAAAATACAGGAGGTGTGTTGGTGGTGGTGGGCCTATACCTGAATATAAATCTTCGTTGGATAAACTTTTCGATCGTTACCGCTTCATCAACTTTCATAAAACGTTGTTTGAACTAAAAACGAAGATGACAGTGGAAAATCAGAAGAATAGGCAGAATATGATGCTTGTTTTAGTAAGCAAGAGTGGAGGCCACAAAGAAAATGTCGAGGAACTGTTGAAGTTGTTGATATTTCGTCACATAAACGAGCCTCTGAACCTTAGAGCTACAGTAATAAGGAGTTTAGTCAAACGCAGTTTTGCGTGGCGGTTGCCCCAAGATATCTGGGATTTGTTCTTAAAGTTCGGCAAAGATTTAGGTCTGGATGGGAAAGAAACAACTGCCGATTGCCGGGAAGGTCTTCATGCGGTTGTTTTACGAAATATTTTAGAAGATAAACATGATCTCGCTGTATGGAATGCTTTCCTCAAAGACTTTACAAATTTTTCTGAGTATTCCTTTAATTCAGCTGAACGTAAAGTGTTATCTAAGAAGTTACCAGCGAGGCTTCTTTCTGACACAGGAGATATTGATCAAACAATTGAGCGACTCGATCGTGTATTGGAAACTCTCACAGAATACAAAATTCCTTTTGAGCAATGCACTGGAGCAATCGAAGCCGTGAAATCTGTAGCGAGTGTTCCGGAAGCAGAACCGTTTTTACATCGTTTATTCAACGCTAAAACTGCACGCAAAGAATTATTTCGTGAAAATTTTGCTGTTATGAAAGACAACTCTTCTTATTTCAATGCTTTAAAACACGATGTCAGTGTACTTGAATCAGTTGAAGCCTTTGAGAAATTAATAGAGTCTGAAGAACTTGATCATGATCGGTTTATTCGTAAACTAGCTTTGTATTTTGGCGAAGAGAATGGATTGGCGGAAAAATACTTGTCAGTGTTAGAGAAGCATTTGGAAGAACCGAATAAGAAACTAGCTCGTCCGTTGGCGTTACTCGGAGGAAATAAGGTAGTGTCTATGCTGAAAAAACTAGATTCTTTTCCAAAGAAAAGCCCACAAAAGCGTTTAGCAAGAGTTTTGAGATCAAACGTGCATCTAGCAAGACCATTGATTGACTTAGATAATCCAGGATGGAAATTTTTCGGTGCTAAAGCAGTTGCCAATCGAGTAACAACATGCAGTATTGTAAATGTTGATCATAATGTGCGAAAGTTGATACAGTGGCGAAGAACTGCAAGACTGGCTTTTGTCTTATCCATGAGGATAGAAGAGGAACATTCAGTTTTAGCGGCCATAGGCCAAAAAAGGCCTAAAACTGCAATAAAAACAGCAATTTTACCTCCGCGAAAAATATATCTTGACCTCCGCGTTTGGGATGCTATTTTACCATTGATAGAAAAAATTGATCCCACTGAGAGCAAATTAGATAAAGCGCTTTATAACATCAAAATAGTACCGTCCAGTATCAAAATTGATTATTGCGTGAAAACATTTGAATTCTTCAGTAAAAAGAAATCAAAGAATGCAGTTTTGCCTATAATATGTCTCATAGAGATGATATTGCCTGAACTCGACGAGCAATTTGTGGAAAAAGTTCTGATTCACTTCATTAGCAATGAATTAACGAAAGAAAACAAATTGGGAAAAGGCGAAGGCGATATGCGATGGCATATCGATTACACAGGCATAATCTTGTATATCAGAATAATTGCAAAGTTTCTGTTACTGAGCAAAAATGAAGATACACAACAGAAACGGATGGAAAACATTGCTGAACCATTTTTCAAAAGTATGGGGGATATTTTGAAGGATACGGAGAAAAAATCAGATCAGATGTATCTGATTATGTTTTTACAAGCGCTGCAGTATAATAAAGTATTCTTCGACCCTAATTACGTGTCATGCTTGCCAGTGTTTGAAGGGGTCACGAAATGGATGAAAGAGTTTTTGCCTCTAGAAATGTATTTCGGTACATACGCTAAAGTGCATCTCACTATGCTCTATTTTAAATCAGTAAGGCAGAGCATAAAAAACAATCCTGCAGTGTTTGATGATTTGTCAAGTAATTTAAAGGATTGCGTCAGTATTGTCGGTCATATATTTGGAAAGTACATAGCTCATGAAACAGCTGAATTAGTAGGTAAATACTTTGATTCAGTAAAAGAGATATATAAAAGTAATGTAGTTAATTATCTGCGTCATTATTTTGACTATGCTCCAACGAAGAACATGTTCGTTGTATCGATAATAAAGAGTATAATGGAATGTGAAAGTCAGTCACATGTGGTTGCGGAGCATATTGTCAAAAAAATGTCAAATGTTAATGAAGAAGAGATGTTTAAAATGTTTAATGAATGTAAGACTCGGGAGGTCCGTTTTTTTCTGTATACAGATTTATAAGTTATCCTTGTAACAATGTTATAAACGTAGGTCAAGAACTTGCATTGAATTATTTTATATTATAATAGCTTGTATTAATAACTTCTTATGTCTATGAGCCAGCGCACACCTGGCGAAGCACAGCGCAGAACATTTTTTACTGCCAAACCAGCTTCGATGCTCTCTGTGAGAGTAATGATTTTTGTGTTAGAACAAGGTATAATACCTTTATGGTTAGACTAACTACGTTAACTCACACGGCTGCCGGCCTTTTATACAGGGTCCTTCTTAATATGCTGACACTTTTTTAAGGGGATGATTGGACCGTCAAACTGAACAACTTTATCTAATGGACCAACATCGAAATCGCGAAATATATTTGGCTCGAGTAGGTTTGCAGTTTTGTATGGAACAGGAACATATGATATTTTTTCGCGATTTCGATGTTCGCTATAGAGAAAGTTGTTCAGTTTGACGGTCTGATCACCCCCTTAAAAAAGTGTCAGCATATTAAGATAAGAATTATCCTATAGGTATTGTTTGTTCTGCATGGGAATAATTTATAAAAATGTATTACGTACCCTAGTTTTGATAACATCTAAAAAAAGTTAATAAATGTATGTTTTGCAAAGTTTGTCTTATCAATAATTTGTTCATACATTATTATAATATAATAATGTACACACACTCACCAACGACCTTACATATTATGTAAGTATTAACATTATTTTATACTTATTCAATTTCATATTAAGGATTTATATCGAACTAAGGCCGTTTGAGCGTGAGCTTAGAGTAGAGTCGAAAATGTAAGGGTTGAACTACACATGGCCGCACGCGATCACACTTTTCCGTCGCTCCATCCTTTTCTGTCACTCAGGAACGTAATTTGCTAGAGCATATAAGAGATCGCGTTCCGTCTATCTTATATGCTCTAGCAAACCCTAAGGATTTTGACAAACGGGAGTTCGAATCTCAATATAAGTTTCGGCGCACACTGGCAACGGTGACGCCTTCCAGACGCGGCTGGAGGAATAGAGGCGGTTTAGCTCGACAGCCAACTGCGTGGTCGAAAACGCCACATTTCAGATAGTTTTGTGTAAGCAGGGTTCGAAATGATAATTATTATCATTGATAAAATATGTACGTTGATAATTATAAAATAAAACAAAAAACTTGCGTGAGAAATGTCAGGCCAGCCATGTTTACACGATTCGCGAAATAATTATCAAACAAAATAATTCTCTTGATAATTTCGAACCCTATGTGTCTAAGCATCTAAACTCGGATGCATAATTTGCCGACCAATTTTGATGTTGTTATGAATGGAACATAAGGTACGTCAAAATTGGGCTTCAGCCTGCGACCGCCACTGGATTAGGGAGAGTGGTAGGGAGCAGCCATTCTGTATCTATATACCTTGTTAATAAAAACACTAAACTTTATGCCAACAGTTTATTATAGATAACTTAGATCAAAGCAGTTAAATAGTAACAAATAATACAATCACAAAACACGGAGCTCATTGGAGATATTTCATAATCATTTTCAACGCGAAATGTCCATACATACAAAGTGTGTGTGGATAGCTAAGACTAGATACATGAAAAAAGGACTGTATAGTTTAAGTATTAGGGTAAACAGTTGCATTACTTTAAACTTAAAAGTAATGCAACATGGTTTCTTAGAGAAAGTTGTTCAGTATCATCACCCTTTAAAATTTCCTTACGGACTGTTGGCCCTACCGCTTAGTCCCCCTAGTAGGTCCAACAGGATTTTAAAATCCTCGTGGCCCCCTAATGACCTCTTGTACACTTTTGCGCTCCTGGTACATCTCAATGCTCAAAAGTTACCTACAAGCAGGTACACATGATGGTCACATCCATGGAGTAAGAGGAGATGGCATATCGGCTTGTTTCTATAGAAAATTATGTCGCCGACAAAGGGGGTGAGGGACGGGTGAGGGGAGACAAAAAGCTTAGGGGAGCGTGTTATTTCTCTATGGTCGCAGTACAAACTAGTGCCCAGTTGGTGGTTACTGTGCACACTTTGTTACACCATCTCTACCAAGGGGAGCGTGTAATTTCTCTATGGTCACATCACTACTATAGTCCGTTCGCGTTAAGAAAATAGTGATTTCAGTTTTAAAATTTATTGTTGAACGAGTCACGCAAAATACACAACCGTTTTGTTCACAGTGACAAGTTCACAGTGACCAGTTGAAATCTGACCTTCGAACAAAACGGTTGTGTATTTTGCGTGACTCGTTCAACAATAAATTTTAAAACTGAAATCACTATTTTCTTAACGCGAACGGACTATAGCTAGCTTTCAAAAATATCACTTGTGCACTTTTGCGGCCAGCGTGTCTTTTCAAGCAGGCCAAGGCAAGGCCACGAGGATTTTAAAATCCTGTTGGACCTACTAGGGGGACTAAGCGGTAGGGCCAACAGTCCGTAAGATAAAATTTAGTGTAGGGACACTGCGCTGAACGTTCGCCGCAAAATGCGCGCAACGCATTTCCCACTGGCAACACACCAGCATAGGTAGCATGACCACAGAGGATTGCATGACACCGTGATAAAGCGCTATCATACCTTCGCTCTCTTTCTATTTGCACGTGAACGAACGAGATAAAAGATGAGATACAGCCGTATCACGTGTAGCGTGCTACCAGTGCTGTACGCGCCAATTTTCCTAGTAGACGCGTATTCAACCGAACATTCTGTGCGGAACGTTCTGCAGGTGTGTCCCTATACTTAAAGTTTCACCCATGATTTTGAACAACTTTCCAAGTAACCTATAGGAAATTAACAAAAAAAAAAAACTTTTGACCTTCCATACTAAATGCAATTTGATCGAACGTTTATATGAAAAGTCAAAAAAAATGTTTTAAGATTTCCCTTGTGTTCCTTTGGGAAAGTTGTTCAGTATCAAGGGTACAATCACCCATTCTTCTTCTTATCGAGTGGGCTGCAAACCCTGGAGTCAGAGTTTATTCAAACCGCCTTACGGCCTGGTTTTTATGTAACGACTACTACCACCAGTGATAGTAGCCGGGACCAACAGCTTAACGTGCCATCCGAAGCACGGAATCATCTTTCTTTTCAGACAATCTGGTGACTCAGCCTGCAATGTCCTAACCAACTTAGTGCAGCGGCCACCCGGGAAAAAGTCGTCTCTAAACCAAATCTCGTATGTAAGTTCTGTATATACCTACAACAGGTGTGGGTGTGTTCAGGGTACTCTCTGGATCACGAAACTGCTTGTTGTATAATTCAAAAGTGGTGGAGGGGGTAGCAGTGACGTCATAAAGATGGCCGCCGACGGTTTTAGTTTTTCTTCAATTGTAGCGCACCTATGAGGTCAATATTGTTGTGCAAGGTGTCATTTGAAAGCTTATTCAATTTACTTTAACTATTTCATAGACACCTAACGTGAAAAATTTGTATTTCCTGAAATATTTTCAATTTATTGAATTTTTTGTTACCTACCAGCAATCATTCCTCCAGTTTTCTCGGAAACGGGTAACTTTATTGTGATTATAGTCATTACATAAAACATAGAGAATTTCATTAGCTATCTTACAACATCAATTGTATAAAAATACAACTTCAAACGACTGAGCTGTGTCAAATTTTCTGGTGCACTGTAACTATGAGTCCAAGCGTGCGTCGGTGTGCGGGCGGGGCGGACGAACTGCAAATAACATTATGATTTATAGATTATATAAAATTAAGGTTTCCATTGTAATATTGATTGGAAAAATATACATTTTTATATTATTTGCACATGCGTTTACATAAATTGTAGATGTATAGGATGTAATATTAAATGCGTTACATACTTAAGGGGTTGCTTTAGACCATAAAACTGAACAACTTTTACAATGGGACCAACTTTGAAATCACGAGAAAAATTAGCTGCTGTTTCATACATTTTGGTCCAGAAGAGATTGACATGTTCTACGGGACATCTGATTTTATTTCGCTATATTTATGTTGGCTCCAAGGTGAAAGTGGTTCAGCTTGATGGTCTTAAGTATCCCATTCGATATAACATGTACCTACTTAACGCATTACATTTTACACTATGTATACAAGAATGAGGCTGCCTTGGAAAAGTAAATAAAAGAATGAGAAATCCAAAACAATTTAGTTAACAGGTTTATAAATATTTATTAATATTGTTATAAAAAAACAATTGTTAGTTGCACGCATGCAATGTCTAGAGTCATTCATCAACATCACCAAAATTATACTGATTTCAGCATACCTCCTCACTGATATTTTATGGCAAACACCCTGCATGCATTTTTGAATTTTA
The DNA here is from genome assembly GCA_963693445.1 of Agonopterix heracliana. NCBI lineage: Eukaryota > Metazoa > Arthropoda > Insecta > Lepidoptera > Depressariidae > Agonopterix > Agonopterix heracliana. Next base: position 8,274,678 of record OY856331.1, read on the forward strand.
CTAACAAATCTGCATCTCGCACTGCCGGTAGTGGCAGCCTGTTTTGCATTGGCAAGACATTAATTCCAAATCTTTTACGAAATACATGATTTAAACGTTGTTACGAGAATCGGTGACAATTTTTCGTTTTCCAATGTTCAACCATGGTTTGTAGGTGGTGGTAAATTATACATGTGGTAATTTGGTCTTTTTATATGTTGTTTCAGAGCTTCTTGTGACGGTAGAAGTTTATCCACTTTACTAATACTATGACAGTACATAGCCATATCAAACTTCTCACCTTTTTGCTTTAGATCTTCTGTTAGGTCAACGAGCGTTCCAAATCCTTCCAGAAGATCGTAATTTTCTGTGAAGACTTTCCTTGTGCTTTTCTTCGAAAAACCTGACGATGAGCTTGTGCTATAGCATACTGTATAAGCGTGGAACGTCAATAAACAGTGTATTTCTGGTCCGAGTGCTTGAACAATTTTATTGACTAAAACGTATTTTGATTTACACGCCCTCATTCCTCATTGAATCCAGACCTTCGCTGGTAACCTGTCGAAGAAATGAATGAGCGACAGTAAAACTTCGGTGTCTGTTTACCATTAGGGTCTCAAACCCCCATTGGGCAGCATCAATTAAGTACATGTAAAACAAAACGGGTGTCGCCCTGTTCGTGATTACTTTTAAGTGATGGACAGGTCTGTTTTTATTTGTTGCTAGTAAGTGGATTTTCTAATCCACCAGCGGTTAATAATTCTATGTCTACCTCAAGTTTTGTTGCTTGCTCTTGAAATAAACCAAATCAATACAATTGTTCAAGCTCTCGGACCAGAAATACACTGTTTATTGACGTTCCACGCTCTTACAGTATGCGCTAGCACAAGCTCATTGTCAAGTTTTTCATAGAAAAGCAGAAGGAAAGTCTTCACAGAAAATTACGATCTTCTGGAAGGATTTGGAACGCTCGTTGACCTAACAGAAGATCTAAAGCAAAAAGGTGAGAAGTTTGATATGGCTATGTACTGTCATAGTATTAGTAAAGTGGATAAACTTCTACCGTCATAAGAAGCTCTGAAACAACATATAAAAAGAGCAAATTACCAAATGTACGTTTGGGCTACTGCAGATGTGGCATTTTATAATTTACTACCACCTACAAACCATGGTTGAACATTGGAAAACGAAAAGTTGTCACCGAGGTAACAACGTTAAAACCATGTAAGTACCTACCTATTTCGTAAAAGATTTGGAATTAATGTCTTGCCAATGCAAAACAGGCTGCCACTACCGGCAGTGCGAGATGCAGATTTGTTAGTAAAATTCAAAAATGCATGCAGGGTGTTTGCCATAAAATATCAGTGAGGAGGTATGCTTAAATCAGTATAATTTTGGTGATGTTGATGAATGACTCTAGACATTGCATGCGTGCAACTAACAATTGTCTTTTTATAACAATATTAATAAATATTTATAAACCTGTTAACTAAATTGTTTTGGATTTCTCATTCTTTTATTTACTTTTCCAAGGCAGCCTCTTTCTTGTATACATAGTGTAAAGTGTAATGCGTTAAGTAGGTACATGTTATATCTGGGAATGGGATACTTAAGACCATCAAGCTGAACCACTTTCACCTTGGAGCCAACATAAATATAGCGAAATAAAATCAGATGTCCCGTAGAACATGTCAATCTCTTCTGGACCAAAATGTATGAAACAGCAGCTAATTTTTCTCGTGATTTCAAAGTTGGTACCATTGTAAAAGTTGTTCAGTTTTATGGTCTAAAGCAACCCCTTAAGTATGTAACGCATTTAATATTACACCCTATACATCTACAATTTATGTAAACGCATGTGCAAATAATATAAAAATGTATATTTTTCCAATCAATATTACAATGGAAACCTTAATTTTATATAATCTATAAATCATAATGTTATTTGCAGTTCGTCCGCCCCGCCCGCACACCGACGCACGCTTGGACTCATAGTTACAGTGCACCAGAAAATTTGACACAGCTCAGTCGTTTGAAGTTGTATTTTTATACAATTGATGTTGTAAGATAGCTAATGAAATTCTCTATGTTTTATGTAATGACTATAATCACAATAAAGTTACCCGTTTCCGAGAAAACTGGAGGAATGATTGCTGGTAGGTAACAAAAAATTCAATAAATTGAAAATATTTCAGGAAATACAAATTTTTCACGTTAGGTGTCTATGAAATAGTTAAAGTAAATTGAATAAGCTTTCAAATGACACCTTGCACAACAATATTGACCTCATAGGTGCGCTACAATTGAAGAAAAACTAAAACCGTCGGCGGCCATCTTTATGACGTCACTGCTACCCCCTCCACCACTTTTGAATTATACAACAAGCAGTTTCGTGATCCAGAGAGAACCCTGAACACACCCATACCTGTTGTAGGTATATACAGAACTTACATACGAGATTTTTTTTCTCTTGTCCTGGCCGCTACACTAACTGGGGAAAACGCACAAAGTGACATTTCACTAGGTGCCCCCCGTGGGAATCGAACCCACGACCTCCGACGATCCACGATCACCCATTAAATTAATGCAACTGTCTACCGTAACACCCTCTGTATAACAGATAGAGATAGCATTTTGAACGCTATGCATGAAATAAAAGATGCGGCGACATGAATTAAAACATGTTTAAATATCATGTTGTTTCTGTCATCGGTATGAGTTGTGTGAGAGATAGCATCACCACAGACATTGACTTACCAACTACTGGACGTAGAGTCCGCGCTCATAAGTGTCCGAAAGAGCACTCAAAAGAGCACCAACTGCCTCCGTGGTCTAATGGTTAGACCATTGGGCTCTTGACACGGAGGTCGTGGGTTCGATTCCCACGGGGGGCACCTAGTGAAATGTCACTTTGTGCGTTTTTCCCCAGTTGTTATTGTCATAGTTCTTTATTTATCCAATTTTACGCTTAGTATAATATAATAAATAATATATGTATGTAGGTATAATATAATATTATTTCGTTTTTACTTTTTCTTTTTTTTTTACTCTTCCATTACTATATTTCATCTAAACTTTACTTATTTTATTTATCTCTCATTGGTTGCTGCGTCTGACTACTACCAGAGGTTTCATCTGAAAATCAACACCCTGCTTTCGGGCAAGGTCTATGTTGAGATGGGACCTATTTGCTGCTGTAGCATACAATAAATTACATGTTTATTCTGTTGATGTTTCCTTGTTATGTTATTTTGTAAACTTGTGAACTGTATTATTTATGTGTGTGTTACTTGTGCAAATAAATGATTTATCTATCTATCTATCTATCTATCAGTTGGTTAGGACATTGCAGGCTGAGTCACCTGATTGTCTGAAAAGAAAGATGATTCCGTGCTTCGGATGGCACGTTAAGCTGTTGGTCCCGGCTACTATCACTAGTGGTAGTAGTCGTTACATAAAACCACGTTAGAGGCCGTAAGGCGGTTTGAATAAACTCTGACACCAGGGCTTTGCAGCCCACTCGATAAGAAGAAGAAGAGCACCAAAACATAAAAAGTAAGCAATTAAGTGATGCGTGCACAAACAAACAGACAAAAATTCTAAGAATGGTCTGTTCCATTCCGTATCTTGAACCCCAATTTTTTTTTGTTAATATCTTCAATGTACATCATCGCTAAGTTTACAATTTTATTATATGCATCGACGAAATTTTAAGACTATTTTGAATGACAGAAACAGAGATTTGAAACACTTCATCTCACTTGTTCTTAGAACAGCTTCAGTGACGTCCAGATATGTTTCGCGTAAGGCCTATCCATTCATTTTATTTTGATCTAAGATAGTACTTACCAAATCTTTCTGATAAATAAATTACATTTGCAAATCAGAATTGGCCAGAAAGCTATAGGTATAGAATCGGAAAATCGTGTCATCCTTATTTGAAATGAAGCATAATTATAGGGTCCTTCTTAATATGCTGACACTTTGTAAGGGGATGATTAGACCATCAAACTGAACAACTTTCTCTATGGGACCAACATCGAAATCGCGAAAAAAAAATGTGCTGTCTCATACATTTGGCTTAAGTTGGTTTGCAGTTTAGTATGGAACAACAGATTTTTTCGTCGATTCGATTTCAATGTTGGTTCCATGGAGAAAGTTGTTCAGTTTGATGGTCTGATCATCCCCTTAAAAAAGTGTCAGCATATTAAGATGGACCCTGTAGATTGGTAGGTATTGGTAATTGTTGGAAATGATAAGAAGCAATGATTCATAATCATAATGAAGTTATTCATAAATAGAGTCGTAATTTCGCAGACATATCCAAGAGGCTCGTTAGCTCAGCCGGTTAGAGCGCCCGTTTAGTCGTTGATAGAGGTGGTCGGGGGTTCAAATCCCTCACGAGCTGAACCTTTTTTTTTAATATTCCCGATAAAGCGTGATGTATTATCTAAACTATTATAAAACCAACTGAAGTGTGTCTGTACATTGAAGATATTTACAAAAAAAATTATTATGATATGGTTTTTAGGTATCCTTGACTCGAAATCAATCTTTTTAGAAATTTTGTCTGTCTGTTTGTCTGATTGTTTGTTTGTTTGTTCGCGCATCATGCGAAAACTACTGAACCGATTTTGATGTAACTTTTTTGTTTTATAGCTTATGATCTTACTTAAAATATGGTATATAATTTGTGCGGACGAAGTCGCGGGTAAACACTAGTAACTTTATAAGTTTACAATTTTATTATACGTCTCCGTCTGCGTGGACCATAAAAAAGTATCATATGTGTTAATCCAGAAAATCTCCTGTGTGCCAAACATCCAAATCCGTTCAGCCGTTTATGCGTGATTAACGCTCGAATACTGGAACGCTCATTAAAGTTAATCCTCCATTAAATCTCTTGCTGTCACTTTTTGTTTTCTTGACGTAGTAAAAGCTGGCAAGAGATTTAATGGAGGATTAACTTTAACACATTCACTGCCACCGTCAACTCTAGTGGTTTCTTTATCTTTTATCGGATGCCCCCGACACATATAGTGGAACAATGGGAACACCTATCTTACTGCCAGTGCCTCTGACCACTCTGCGTGTCCATTAGGACTAACGTTTTGTCGCATGCCCCTACCACGACAGCATTGAGAATATTAATGAGCGTTCCAATATTCGAGCGTGAGTCACAAACATCCAAACATCTAAACATCGTCACAAACTTTTGCATTTATAATATGTATTAGTAAGATGAGATGAGAAGTGAGATATACTGGATGTACCGAATCGTGGACCGTCGTCGTCGACGTCGTGGATCGTGGATCGTCGTGTGTGGATGTAATTTACAAATCATGTTCCAAGGCCTTGCCTGGTGTAAAATTAAATGCGTAACATATTAAACGTGGTGCTTCAGATTCTCAAAATGAACAACTATCACTATGGAGCCAAAATAAAAAATTAAAAAAATAATATGTTTCTCCATAGAAAACGTCCATGGCTAATCGACCCAAATATAAGAAATAAAGTAATCTGTATTCAGCACATTGAGAGAAAACTCATAATAAATAAGACAAAAAAAAAAACTTGTATACCATTGAGCTGCGTGTTTTGCGAACCATACTTAGTGCATGAGTAGGTAGGTACTATACACAGATATAATTAAATAGCTACAATGTACATCTAACCACTATTTCTCTTTGTTTAACGCTTCTATGAATTCTTCCAGCCTTTCTTGCACTTGCCGGACACGCTCTGAAAAAAGAAATGTTATTTGTAAATTTATTAACTAACAAACATAAGTTGGCCGCGCGACGTTATACATTACCCTCCTACGCGCGGCCAACTTTATTTATCAATAAAAATAAAGGTCATAAATAGGCCAGGGTTATAAATTTCCCAGCAGTGGGATGAAACAAGCTAATAATTTGTTTTTATAATACACGAAAGAGAGTAAGTAAGTAAGGCCAGGCGAAAAATATTATATTACATTGAAGCAAAGGGTGTGACCAACACGAAGGATTATCGTCGTGAGGTTATTTAAACATTTAACACCTTGTATATACAAGGTGTTACAAAACTACAAATAAACCTTTAAGGGGGTGGTGTACACCTTCGATCAAAATAAAATGAATGGATAGGCCTAAAGCGCGGTAAGTTGAAGCAAACTACTGGTGCACTTGGTACATACAAACTAGCGCCATTATCTGTCAAATCTAGGGCACTTTCATACAAGTGACAAGTAAAAATTTCATTTGTTTTGCCTCATTTTTCTGGTTTGAAATGTTCGCTTAAGGCCTATCCATTCATTTTATTTTGATCGAAGGTGTACACCAACAAACTGAACAACTTTCACTATGGGACCAATATCGAAATCGCGAAAAAAAAAATTATGTTCTATACTCTACAAATCGACTAGAGCTAAAATATGTATGGGATATGAAATTTTTTTTTCGCGATTTCGATGTTGGTCCCATAGAGAAAGTTGTTCAGTTTGACGGTCTTAACAACCCCCTTAAGAGTTTCAAAAATGTATTGTTACTTATGAAACACCTTGTATAAGTATAGTGTACTATATAAATGTATTGCTTTACTTACTAAGTTCCTCTGCCAGTTCTACCCTTCTGCCGGAAAGTAATTTCTTCTTTAGATCTGGATCTGCAGCCATCTTGAAACATAAAGATACACATTTTATAATAAATTATTCGAAAACTTCGATTCAGACTGGATAATCTGAATGATAGAAGCGATGATAGTCCATACGGAAGAGAGCTAGCAACTCAATCAAGAGGCGGCGGTTCGATTCCTGGCCTGTACCACTAAGTTCTACGGAATTTATGTACGGTTGTATTTAACATTATCACTAGCTCGACGGTGAAGGAAAACATCGTAAGGAAACCTGCATACCCGAGAAACAATAAAAAAATAGTTCGGATGTATGTGTAATATGGGTGAGCTTGGGGCGAACACAAAAGATCAGCGATGGTCGCAGTGTTACATAACGAACCTTGCTTGCAATAGCCCAGCCAAAAAACAATAATAAAACAATCTGAATGATACAACGTATTAGCACCACCCACCCAACAGCATGCATACTTGATTTGTGTTGCTTAATTTTGTCAATTCGGTTAAAAACATATTGTGGGGACTTGCCATAGATCAACACCCACAAGTTATAGCAAAGAAGCTAACAGATGGCGATACCGTCGCTCTCGGAAACATGCTCCATGCAAAACGTTCACCGTAAATACATAACTCGTAACCTACTACAAATAAGGTTCACAATCGAATTCGAGACATAAATCGCGCAAGAGAAATAATCACAGAGATTTGTCGCCAACTAAGAACAGTTGGACCACGGCCTGTCCCCAGGCTTCACACTAAGCCTGGTGGAAGATCTTCCCTTTCCAATTGAGGAACATTCCCAAGTAGGACCTCCATATTATATTAAAATTTGACATGAGACTTGAGAATCTTTAAGGTCAATGATATCATACCTCATCGAGCACCTCGATTTGTTATTTGCTGTGCCCTCACAGGGTTCATGTCAGGAACTTGTAAAATATTTTTAAGAACATTTTGTACATCACATGAAAAAGCAATAAATATTGATTGATTGATTGACCTCCCTCAGTTCCCTGTCGAGCCTGGCCGCCTCTCTGTTGCCGATCTGCTGCCGCAGCGCGTTGACTATATCTCAGATTGTCATCATTACAACGTGCACTATGTATGTATGTTATCCATCCCTCACCTCATCGAGCACTTCCCTCAGTTCCCTGTCGAGCCTGGCCGCCTCTCTGTTGCCGATCTGCTGCCGCAGCGCGTTGACTATATCTCAGATTGTCATCATTACCACATGCACTATGTATGTATGTTATCTATCCCTCACCTCATCGAGCACCTCCCTCAGTTCCCTGTCGAGCCTGGCCGCCTCTCTGTTGCCGATCTGCTGCCGCAGCGCATTCGCCGTCGTCCGTAAAGTTTGTTGTACGCGCCAAAACATCACCACTTCGCAGCATTCCTTCTGGTAATGGAGAAATATAAAATGGGTTGCGGGTCAGAAATGAATTAGATCTTCTTCTTATCGTGTCGACTTCAAACTTTGAACAAAGTATCTAAATAGTACCTTGCCAGAAGTGGGCAAACGATACTGCACCGGCGCTAGCGGTCATGAGCTACTCCTGCGTACAGGTGTTAGGGCACGCAGGGCACGATGTGAGATGGGCCATCGTTTGTGGAGCTCCACACAAGCAACTCACATTTTGCGCATCTGAGAATCCCCACCTGAACATGTTGTCCTTACTGCGACAGACCTGGGTTCGAAGTCGGTTTAACGACTTCCAGGTCGCCCAAGGCAAGTCATGTCCAGGTGGGAGGCTCTCAGACGGCGGCACAAATGGAGTTGGGAGGGACGCTTTTTGTCGCCAAAGAGTACTGAAGACGGCGCAATAAAAAGTAGACTATTTGAATGATTGACTGATGAATACTCATTTAGGACCGTTCGTTGTGGCGATCCTTGGGGGAGGCCTATGTCCAGCAGTGGACGTCCATCGGCTGAGATGATGACTTATTTAGAATAGTTGATAGAAACATGGGCGTCGTGTAGGATAGGAGAATGCAATGCACCACTGATAAGAGCTTAGCTCTTGAATGAGGTGTCCATGTAGCAATTTCACAGGATTTCTTTAAAATACCTAGGCCTTGAAATGTAATCTTCCCAGCACAGCTAGCAGAAAAAGGCCATGCGCGTTCTTTTTGGCATACGTAAAATAACAAAGACAGAGGCAGATTCTCGTTTTGTCGGGGGTGGCATGCTAGGCCTCCTGGATCAAAGCAGGAAGACAAAAATGCCATACGATATGATGCACATTTCTTTATAGGTTTATAATCTAGATTTAGGCTATTTGTATTAAATATTCCTATTTCACTGATTATTTCTTGTTTTGTTTTAAAATAAATAAAATAAAAGCTACGAATAAAAATTTATAGAAATAAATGTAAATCAAGCTCAAAAAGTGGCACCAAAAAAACTCTTCTAAATTTGTTCTTTAATAAAAACTGTACCTTTCCGCCAAAACTCCTACAAAATGACATTTTTCATTGGGTGCCAAAAATGATGTTAATTTTGTTTAGAGTTAATCTTCTATAGTTATTCTTATTCGTAGAATAAAAGGGCAATTTTGGATCGCTGCGCTGGCCAAATTTTCAGAGGCGGTTTAAATCATACAGCTAACTTACACTTTGAGAAAAATGAAAATCGCGTGTGTTACATCAACAACAATGTATAACTCACTCCATTTCCATTTTGTTGACTGTACAAGTAGAAACTCTTTTTGCAATCACGCGCCCGCGTCTGTGCTCGCGTCAAGAAGTTTCTGTAACAACAACATATTTTATAAGGGTACAAAAAAAGCAGTGGTGCTCCAGTGGCGAGTAACCTTGCCTGCCGTGCAGGAGGCGATGGTTCGATCCCGACTCGTAACAATGAGTTTTTCGGAATTTATGTACGATTTGTTTCAATTTCAATTCATTTATTCAACAACTTACACTAACAGTACAAACACTACACATGCAAGTTTTAGTCGTTTGATAATTATGTTTATGATTTATGAAATTATCATAATATACGATAATTAAATTATGATAATTTGTAACACCACTGGCTTTTCGGTGAAGGAAAACATCGTGAGGAAACCTGCATGCTTCAATTTCGAGGCATGTACCCTCACCACTGTCCATTATAAGTGGCGACGGGCTCACCCCCCGTCACACTGGACAGAGTTTCGGTACTACCGGTGAAACGTGGATGTTCTGAGGTTTCAGAATATCTCCGACTACCCTCTCGGGAATATAGTCGTGAGCATAAAATGCAACCGCGCAGATCGCGAGCGGCGTTCGTCAGATGTGGACGCACTCTAACCAACCCTGTTGAATGTGCTTCTTGCACAGCTATATAGCAGTAATTTTAAGCGGGCAGGGAGTGGCGATTCTACTCAGTGTAGTTGGTATTATTCTGAATAATTTCTGTTCCGTTTCGAAATTTTCTAGGGTGGTTCAGTTCAGACAATCAACCGTCAAATTGAACAACTTTCTCTGTGGCACCAAACCAACATCGAAATCGCAAAAAAAACTGCAGTCCCATACATTTGGCTCGAGTAGGTTTGCAGTTTAGTATGGAACAGATTTTTTTTGTGATTTCGATGTTGGTGACACAGAGAAAGTTGTTAAGTTTGATGGTCTGACAGTGGCGTAACTATACCATCTGGGGCCCGCGGCATATTCTTTTGATGGGGCCCTATCAGTAAAAATCGTCACGTTGTAGGTACTCAGTTTAATTTTAATAAACGTCGAGATTTTCAGCGTACTCAATTACGTTGAGTTCAGGTACGTTGCATATGTCAATGTCCCACTAGGAGGAGTATGGCCATTAGAATGTAAACAAATATTTTTGAGCTCGCGGCCTCTTGGGCCGGGGCCCTCTTCGGGGGCCCGTGGCATTTTGCCAGCCCTGCCACCCTATGGTTACGCCACTGTGGTCTGATCATCCTCTTAAAAACTCAGCATATTAAGTTGGATCCTGTATAGACACAAAAATCCATGATTGCGGAACAAAATATCCATATTCATCAGACAAATATTTCCTTGAATTCGATTCCGCGATCCTCGATCAGCAGGAAGGCTCACTACTGACCTATCGGGCAGTCAATATCTATTCTATGGCATACTTCAAGTAGACAGGTTTCCAGGTCTCCCTGATGTAGTCGTTGTCGACCTCGATGCCCTTCCTGCGCAGGTTGTCCCTCACGGCGACCAGCTCGTCGTAGGCCAGCGCCGGGCGCGAGGAACCCACGCGCTCCAGCTCCAGGCGCACCTCGTTGCGTCGGTGCTGCTCCTCCGTGGTCGACTGCCAGTAGAGCCAACGCTCTTTGAGACCGGGGCCTGCGAGAGAAAGTGTTTTAGATTTTGCCAACCTTTGCCCACGATAACGTCGGCATAAACCGGCCAAGAGCGTGTCAAGCCCATGATAGGTGTATGAAGTACGTACATCAATTATCGACGTCAATCTAAAGATGCTATTCCGCAGCACCTAGCGAAAACATTTGCACATTAAACGCGGACATCATGCGACCTCGATAAAAGTACATCGTACATAGGGCGCTAACATAACCTTTTACAGAGCATTTACAATATCAAAGCAGTGTTTGAATATACGTCGATACAACAGCATCTCTCAGCCCTTTCATTCCTGTCGGCCGTATCCCACTTCAGCAGTCACATCATATCAAGCGTAGCATATCATTAGCATTATCCTGAGCATAACATTACCATTATCCTGAGCATAGCATTACTAGCATTCACACTAATGTGATAGCACAACATACTAGCTGTCAAAATAGGGTTCCGTAGCCATTGCATAAGAAAAATCGCCCTATCTTTGTCTGGGGGTCGAAAGAAAATGTTTTCTTCATAACAACTACTTTTCTGTTTTTGGGTTACTGTTATCTGTCTTCATGCAGAATGGACGAAAGTATCAGGGTTCCGTGTTAGACAACGGAACCCTAAAAACCTTCGCGGGCATGCGCACAACAACTCATCAAAGTGTCATCGCAATCGGACGAATGGTATAAGAACGCATAAGGGACAAACAGACAAACATAGAGTTTTATATGTATAAAAGATGTACCAGTGAGAGTCTTGAGTTCAGCGTCGGTGACTTGCAAGCGCTCCTTGAGTGCGGTCTCCATGAGACCCACGGCTGAGTCCCAGTCCCCTCTTGAGCCCACGCATCGGTCTTGTAGAGCATTTAGTTGAAGAACTCGTAAGACCTGCAATGGAAATAGTTTGATTGTTGCAGTAAATATTTACTAATGAAGTATGTGTCTGAGATAGTCATGAATTTTGACGAGTTTTCGCTTGAATATAAGGTCAAATTTTATTAGTTGGCGAAACTTAAGGGGGTTGCAGATGGCAAGACACTACACTAGATGGCGCTCGGGAGCATTATTCCTGATTTTATTACATTTTATTTTATATCTCGTAATTGTGATGATTTCAATCAAAATTTTCAATTATGCGGGCACTTGTGTTTATGTTTTACTGATCTAGCTACAAGTTATAGTAATTTTATTGTTCATACGAATTTGATATACATTTTAATTTTAATCAATTTCATACAAAACTTTGACGTATAACATTCGTAGACGGTATTAACAAAAGTAATATTTTATATATGGAAAAATAGTTAAGAAAATCAAGATTACGCATCTCAAATAACATTTGCAATTTATAACATAATTACGAAGATATAAAATAAAATGTGATAAAATCAGGAATGATGCTCCCGAGCGCCATCTAGTTGCCTGTGAACGTCTCTGCAACCCCCTTAAGAAACGCATTTGGTATTTGTTACTGAGTACAATTGTGTGGCAATAACCCCCCGCTCGATCGTATGATTCTGAGGTCAATGTTCGCCCGCCGGCCGCGCACTGCGTACGATACGTACGATAATAATAATTTTGTTAATCACCAATACCAATTATAAACATTGATAATGCAATCTGTTCTTCTTCTTATTGAGTGGGCTGCAAGCCCTGGTGTCAGAGTTTACTCAAACCGCCTTACGGCCTCTGACGTGGTTTTTATGTAACGACTACTACCACCAGAGATAGTAGCCGGGACCAACAGCTTAACGTGTCATCCGAAGCACGGAATCATCTTTCTTTTCAGACAATCAGGTGACTCAGCCTGCAATGTCCTAACCAACTGGGGAAAAACGCACAAAGTGACATTTCACTAGGTGCCCCCCGTGGGAATCGAACCCACGACCTCCGTGTCAAGAGCCCAATGCTCTTAATCATTAGACCACGGAGGCAGTTGCAATCTGTTATCATTAAGTTCCCTGGTTAAGTTTTGCCAACTAATTAAAAATGACCCAATATAAGAGGAAAGTCCCAAATGTCAATGTTGCTAGTAAAAATATGATGAACAATGATTTTTTATCAAAATGGCGAGGTGTTATCATATCGGCTTCAGTACTGGGTTGGATAATGATTTCAAATGTAAGGTAAGAATCGGATTATGGTTATTTCTTTCACAGACTCCACATTTACAACCGTTTCACAAGTGAATACCATGGAGAAGAAACGGCAAGAAGTTGCTTTTTGAAATTTTGATGCATATGTGAAATCTACCAATCCGCATTGGGCATGCGTGGTGGACTAACGCCCAAACACCCTCCTAGGCCTGTGCCCTGCAGTGGAACGTATATAGGCTGATGATGATAATGGCACAGCAGATTTATTTTTTCGCGATTTCGATGTTGGTTGGTGTTATAGAGAAAGTTGTTCAGTTTGACGGGCTGATCATCCCCTTAAAAGTGTCAGCATATTAAGAAGGACCCTATAGTGAACGATAGTGGGGACAACGGAGGCTTATTGTGTGTGTGTCAGACATGTGTCTACAACTCACGTCCTGGGCCCTGTCCTCCCACTGGTGCCTCCTCAGCGCCTCCTCCACGGCCTCCCTCTTGACGGTCTCGTACACGGGGTCGGAGTCCGCGCTCCTGCTCATCAGCTCTGTGAACTCTTGCCGGAGAGCCTCCCTGCCAGCCCGGATAGACTGTGTCGGCAGTTCCGCTTCGGCCCACTCTCGCAGTTTTATGTCCACTGATGTGTTGAATTTGTCTGGAATAAATAATAAGATTGATTCATTTGCATGCATTTGCTCGCGACTATATTCACCGAGGATAGTCAGAGATATTCTGAAACCTCAGAACATCCATGTTTTTTTACTGGTAGTACCGAAACTCTGTCTAGTGTGACGGGGAGTGAACCCTTCGCCACTTATGGACAGTAGGTACAATACATTCAACATACTTTACGGTAGGTACATTGATTCATTCAATGGACGTAAATAAAAGAAAAATACGTAGATTAGACGTACGTTAGAGTAGATAGTAGATTGAATATTATCAAGATAAGCTGAACGCGTATACTGGAAAGGGTTGGAGATATGATACAATAGAAAAAAAAAACACGTTTTTGACGTAGTTGCAAGATTTTGTATGCAATTTCCAGATGATAACATAATGAAAAAGATTATACTAATGCAGCTAATCCTAACAAAAATGATTTCCTAAACTAAAATAATACATACTTAAAATTCAAACTACATTTTTCTACACTATTTTATCTCGCTACAATAACTGGAGTCGGTCTGGAGGAAGCCGCGGGCATAATCTAGTGTAATATACAGTACAGAAAATAAAATGCAAATTTATAATAAATGCAAATAATACTTAATAAAAAAAATAAAAAATAAAAAAAGCAAAAAAAGCTTAAATTGTTCCGAAGCAACATCAATTTGTTGATGATTTGTTTTTATTACTTTCAACTCTACGATTAACAACATAACATACAAATTACTTTGCCATGAAATGAGCCAAATAAAAAGTAATAAAATAATCTCACTAGTATCGAGATCGTATGGGTCCAGCCATATAGTAGCGGTTTTGCCACCTACTTGCTTGTACTTCACTTGTCGGATGGCCAGGTGTGACGCTACGGGAAAGGGAATAGGTGAGGAAGGGATCGTCATCACCATCATCATCTCAGCCGATGGACGTCCACTGCTGGACATAGGCCTACCCCAAGGATCGCTACAACGGCTGGTCCATGTTGGGGGGGTTTGCTATAATCGCCACGCTTGGCAGGCGGGTTGGCGATCGCAGTTGGTTGGATATGCATACTCAGACTCAGAGTCTGAGGAAGGGATGGGATGACAGTGGCGGATACAGATGGGGGGCGCCCCCCCCCCCCCCTTGCGGGGCCGCCCGTAGTGCCGCCCGCGCCGCCCCCCATATTTATGCGCCCGGGATAGAACCACGGCTGTCAAACTCAACATTCTCCTTTGAGCTCTCTCTAATTGCGAGTTTATTATCACGCTACTTCTGTGACTTGTGTTTTTATTACGATAAAATCAAGCTCTAGATATCTTTAGCCCCCCTTGAGTTTTTTCCGCCACTGTGAGATGAGGTAATTACAGCAGGGCCTTGGGGTATGATTTAAAAAAAAAATACAGATTAATAAAATCACAATTAGAATAAAAAGTTTAAGTAACACGTTTTAGGTAAATCCAATTAAATTCAGTAAAGGACAGGACTCGAACTCGCAACCAGTGCTTGCTCTCAAACGGTGAAGTCAAACGTGAGGAAACGGTGAAGAAGAAATTCCGATGCGTATGTGAAGTCTAGGTGGACTAACAAACTAATCGTTGCGAAAACGTCACGAACGAAGTTTCACGCCAGTGATATAACTGCAGGCAGGTATGTCCCCGCGAACACCTTGTCAGCGCTTTTCCCAGGCGAGCTAGTTTCTAATACTGTCTATATTACACTATACTACAGTGTGCAGTACCTATATCGTCGCTGGCCTGTGCGGCTGCAGGCAGGTATATGCCTGCGAACACTTTGCCTGCCGCAGCCCCCCACAGGGCGTCGTGCAGGCGCTGTTCCCAGGCGGGCGCCGCGACGGCGGACAGTTCCGCGGACTGGTCGAGGAGTTCCGCTCGAGCTCGCTCGAATAACTCATCGCGGTCCAGCTCACGTTGTCTGTGGATGAAGGATGAATGGAGGAAATGAGCGTTTAACTTTTCTTTTTTTTAATTTAGTTCCAAAAAAACTCAACAGATGGTATGTTTGTCGCTCCATGAAGCTGTTCGCGAGATCCTGTCAAAATCTTGTCAAGACTGTGCCTGCCTTTTTTTGGAATCAGAAATACAGTGGTACAAATAAAAACTTACTTATTAGATCCTTGTATTAGGAATAGTTATGATTAGAATAAGCTAAGAATAAGGACATCATAATTTCTTACATAAACTATTCCCCGCAACGTCGGTTCATAGATAAATTTAAGAAAAAAACAGAAATTTGTCTATGATAAGAACAAGTTACGCCGACTTTATACTTTTCTTAGACTTTCTCTTAAGAGCTTAGATCGCAACAACGAATTACATAAACTATTCACATACCTCGGGAAAGTGTTTTTCCACTCGGTCTCGAGATTGAAGCGCATCGCTTTGAAGGCGTCCGCCTGTTGCTCGACGGAGGCGCGGACCATCCGCCAGAAACAGTCCGCCACCGCCAGCGACAGGTTCCGGGTCGTCACTTGAGATGGCGTCACTAGACCGTCTCTGTGGAACACATTATGATATTTTAAACATCATCATTATCA
The DNA here is from genome assembly GCA_963693445.1 of Agonopterix heracliana. NCBI lineage: Eukaryota > Metazoa > Arthropoda > Insecta > Lepidoptera > Depressariidae > Agonopterix > Agonopterix heracliana. The sequence continues at coordinate 8,290,874 of OY856331.1, forward strand.
TCAGCCTGTACAGGGTAAACCTATGACATATAAAAAAAAGCGCGGGTTCAAGTCCCGCCCGAGACAAATTTTTCAATCTTTCATTTGATTCGAAATAGCACAACATGTTTATAAACAATAATATTTAAAACACTGTGACATATACTCTAACGATAGACAAGCTCGTTCAAACAAACAACATGTCACACAAAATTGCACATTGCGGTCTGTCATTGCCATAGTGACGAAGTGAACTCGGGAACATCAATCAGGTGCGGGCACCGCATTCAAGTAGAACATGTTGCTTCTATGAAAGGGCCTGTCTATCGCTAGAGTGCAAGTCAATGGGGTAAACACATAAATGCGTAACATACTTAAAAGAAGTTTATTCCGAGAGCGCGAATGCGCGCTGCATACAAACGTAGTCTGGTGATATTTTCAATACTATCCAATTAAAGTCAATTAAATTTCTCATAAACAATCTAGAAAATAATCTCTATGTTTGTATGCAAGTATGCAGTCAGATTTAATGCTAGGGATTTGAGACCGGTCGTTGTGGCGATCCTTGGGGGAAGCCTATGTCCAGCAGTGGACGTCCATCGGCTGAGATGATGATTGGTACACGGCATGTCGTTCATGCGGATTTGAACCCAGAATAAGTGTCCATACTTATTCGCAACGCGCCGCCGACACAGATGTCTCTCGTACCTTCCTATGTCTGATGGAACGGGAGACCGATACGATCAGAGGTGGGGTCAAAGCTGACTAAGCAACTTACTTGAACAGTTTGGATGATCTAAAGAACCGCTCCTCGTACTCCCTGATGCTCTGTATGGAGTCGTCCTTCCTGCTGCGTCCCGTCACCACGGCGTAGTACCCTAGTGCCTTCATCGGGAACAGCTTGCCTTCTAGGATGCGGCGAATCTGTAATTGTAAACATTATTTTAGTCATCATCATCATCAGTGTGGGAAGGGGGTCAATAAATATGGCGGATCAAATGATACATCAGAATCTGACATTTAATGTTTGTGTTTCCAATGTTAAATACCGGTTAGAGCTTTTACAGACGAGCGACACTTTGCGGTCGCGGTCGCGCTTATAGACTTTACGGTCGCCGTGGGTCGCGCGACCCTCTGCGACCGCAAAGTTGTAAGACCTCTTCTGTAAGAGCGCTTGTTGTCAGATTAGGCGAGTTATGGCCGTTTAGAGTACTTCGGATCTATTGGTGTGGTAATTAAAAATACAAGTGTTATATCACCGTTTACTTTAGCCAGTTTGCGGTATTTTGAGGCTTTGTTCTTTACTATATGCTGGGATCTGGAGACACGTGCAGTAGAAATTTTGATCACAGAATTTTTGTTTTTTTTTTCTATGCAAATGGTTTTCTCCATGGAGTTCGGAAGATTTTTTCTCAAAAAAGAAAAGCTTATTTATCTTACCCTGTTAGGATTGGCCAGGTTCTCCTCGGCAAGGTCGACCTTAGTGAGTACGAATATGGTCCTCTTGCCGGACGGGTCGCAGGATGCCACCAGGTCGGTCACGTTGCTCCGCTCCGCGTCCACTGATCCGTCCTGAGGGGCGACCATTCATGATTATATCCACAGAGAATCCGGTTTCGCCTTAATACGGGGTATTAGGGTAAACAGTACCACTACTTTAAGGGGTGGTTGTACCCATCATACTGAACAACTTTCCCAGATAAATATAAAAAAAAAAATTATTGCCCCAATCAGTTAATCCTGCCCGGACAACTGCACGCGAACGGAGCTTATGGACGCTGCCGGTTATACTATCCGTGTGGTGAAATACTGGGCTGAAAAGATTTAAAACGACTGAATGATGAATGATTTTGTGTGTTTTAGTTTGTTTATTTCTTTGAATTGTGTACACCCTGCCCGCCTCACTTTGTAATCTTTCTCTTTATCATGGGTCTGCTGGAAGAAATCTCTTCAGAGATAAGCTCGCCGTTTGTACTTGTCTATTATGCTGTATTCATCTGTATTTCCGTGTGTACAATAAAGTGTTAAAATAAATAAATAATAATAATAATGACTTGCTATCGACACGATAGAAGAAGTTAAAATTAAGATTTAAATAATTACCTGTATGCAGAGTATGATGGCGTTGGGGTTGTCCATGTACTGTTTGGTCATCTGCTTGATAGCCTCGCGCGTGTCTGATGCCATGTCCACCGTTTGAGTCTGATCACATACCAAACATATTGAAAAAGTCATCGTTGATAAATTATAGTAGATTACACACCGGGCGCAGGAAAGTAAGAAAGGTCTCAGATCTCATGTAATTGTTGACCGAGGCGAAGCCGAGGTAAACAAACACGTGATCTGAGACTTTCTTATTTACTGCCGAAGGTTAGTGTACTATTTTTCTCTTCGACGGAGGTGGAAAGCGGCAACTTCGTTTGGCGCAGCGGGACGAAAATTGACGCTTTCTGTCCGGAGGGGAGAAAAATTAAAAACAACCTTAAAGTACGAAAGACTCGTTAAAACAAACCAAATGAGCCCAAACTCGAGGGATTTACTAGTAGCCATTAAAGGGTTCCACTATCTACCTCCTGGATCCATCTTCAAATCCGAATGTCATACGCCTGCAAGGTTTTAAAAATTGTTCGGATGTAGCAATGGTCGCAGTGTTACATAACGATCCTTGTTTTTAATAGTCCAGCCAACAATAATGTTTAAAAAATACGATCAAATTGTTTGTTGTATGGCTAAAACATGCATGGTCATAGCCACGAGGAAGCAATGACAAACAGTAGTAATACAGGGTGCTTCTTAATATGCTAATACTTTTTAAGGGGATGATCAGACCGTCAAACTCGAAATCGCGAAATAAAAATAAGCTGTTCTATATAAAACTGCAAACCCATTTGAGCCAAATGTATGTAGAGCAGACTTTTTTTCGCGATTTCGATGTTGGTCTAGAGAAAGTTGTCCAGTTTGATGGTCTTATCATCCCCTTAAAAAAGTGTCAGCATATTAAGAAGGACCCTGTATATATAATGTAATAGGAGTAACATTGATGTAATATGATTAAATACCTATGTTGCCGTACCCTTGCAGAGCTCATGTACCCACATCTACATTTTGTTACACCTAAGCTGTATTGTACATGACGTTCGCAAATAAATAAGTGCAAAATACAAATATATTACCGATATGACGCCCGGCAGGTCCACTAGCACCATGCGGTGCAGGCCGGGCCCTTTCACCGACATGGAGATGACTTCGGTTGACACCGTGCGGCCTCCACGGACACTGTTGCGCATACGAAGCTCCACCTCCCTGCGAACATTATGTTATTGCTTTATTACTTACAGAGACACACAGACCTTTATACCGTCGTAAATACTGCATAGATGCATGCAAATTTAGGGCGGCACTCTTCAAGTTACGTTATTTAGTATGCCTCAGTTCAACATGTTATGTTAAAAATCTTATAATACAGTAGAGTAAATAAACATAAATAAAAACTTCTTTGGTAAAACCTTGTCAACAACGTCTAAGAATGGAGACGATTAATCTCGACAGTATGGTATTGACCATGAAAATCACAAGTTGGAGACGTTTTAGGATACCCATAGATTTTCATGCCTTCTATAGATTTTTCTAAGTTTGGACGGCGTGGCAGACAATTAGTGAAATCTTATACTATGCCCATGTAACGGAAGATATTATGCCAAGCTCCATATACAAAAATACCGGTTGGCTTTTCAAGCGTGTAGGCTTTTTTGGTTTTTATAATACAGCTTATGGGCGTCATTAAAGCCGAATTATATTGGACTTCACTCAAACGCTATTTAGTGGTATTCGATAGAAAATCTGTGTGAAAGCGTAAACTTACTTCCTCAAGTCAGCGAGATCAGATTCCTTGTTGAGATCAAACTCTCTCGTAGAGTCCCTGAACTGGGCCACGTGGTACGGCCCTTCCGATAGCGTCACTTTCACAGGTGCCCTAGAAATTAAAACGAAGTAGAAAAAGTCATAAGTAACTTCATAAAACATTTTATACTGGGATAGTTCCATCATCAGACTATACGTTCGAATCCTGTCTGGGGCACAATAGCCCTTATTGTGTAAGTTTCCGATAAAAAGGGAAATTTTTAATTAGTTGGCGAAACTTAACCAGGGCACTTGTTAATGATAACAGATTGCATTATCAATGTTTATAATTGGTATTGGTGATTGACAAAATTATTATTATCGTGCGTAAGGTAGGGCAGTGCATACAGTATGCGGCCGCAGGCGGACATTGACCTCAGAATCATATGATCGAGCGGGGGGTCATTGCCACGCAACGCAATTGTACTCAGTAAAAGTAACCAAATGCATTTCTAAAGTTTCGCTAACTAATAAAATTTGACCTTATATAGTTTACAAGATCGGTAATGTATTATGACTGTACTAGGCAATTTTCAAGCTATATTTTGTAACTCAAACTCACCTGGTGCACATCTCTCCGGCGCCCCTCGGGAATATCCTCGCCTGCGCGACCATCTCTAGCACGGAGGTCTTGCCGGCGGACTGGTCGCCGACGACGACCACGCGCGGCAACCTGTCCGTCTCGCCGGCGTCCCAGCCCGACAGCTCGTCCAGCACCGCCGAGTACATGTCGATTAGCGAACGCTGCACACACAAATTCATATTATTAATAGTTGATTTCGGGGAATTGCGTTATCAAATATCGCTACCGAGCCCACTACCCAGAGAACGAAATTCGGATTCGATTCCCCGGTTTGGAAGTGCGGGTTCAAGTCCCGCCCGAGACTTAATTTTTAAATTGATTCGAAATAGCACAACATGGCTGTAACATGTTTGTAATCAATAATATTTGAAATTGATTTCGTCTGTAAATACGTAACTCGTAACCTACTACAAATAAGGTTCACAATCGAATGCGAGACATAAATCGCGCAAGAGAAATAATCACAGAGATTCGATATATACAGGGTCCTTCTTAATATGCTGACACTTTTTAAAGGGGATGTTCAGACCATCAAACTGAACAACTTTCTCTATGGGACCAACATCAAAATCGCGAAAAAAAAATCTGCTGTCCCATACATTTGGCTCGAGTAGGTTTGCAGTTTTGTATGGAACAGCTGTTATTTTTTTGCGATTTCGATGTTGGTCCCATAGTGAAAGATGTTCAGTTTGATGGTCTGATAATCCCCTTAAAAAAGTGTCAGCATATTTGTATGGAGTTTTGTATGGAGCAGTTGATTTTTCTTCGCGATTTCGATGTTGGTCCCATAGAGAAATTTGTTCAGTTTGATGGTCTGATCATCCTCTTAAAAAAGTGTCAGCATATTAAGTTGGACCTTATGTCCAACTAAGAACTTTTGGACCACGGCCGGTCTCCAGGCTTCACACTAAGCCTGGTGGAAGATCTTCCCTTTTCAATGGAGGAACATTCCCAAGTAGCACCTCCATATTTATTTCTTCACCCTTCAAAAGCTTGGTAAAACTATATTATAGACGAGGGTATTATAAACTTCTCCAAACCTTCATCTTCTTGGTGGAGGGTTGCCGTCCTTGCCGGAGCAACATGTTCTGTTGCCGCAGCTCTCTGTTCTCTTGCTCTAGGCGTTGTAACTCTCGTTGGTAGCGCGCTTGTAAAGCAAGCACTTCTTCTTGTAAAGCGTGGACTCTTTTCTCTGTGGGAATAAATTTGATGAATGCTATGGCGATTGTCACGATTATCAGGTTGTTGTAAAGAAAGAAAAGATGTGTCATTGATGAGTTTTCCAAGACGGGCGCTAAATATTTTTAAATTTATTTTATTATATAGGTACCCTAAAATTATTTGTTAAATTTATTTTATTATATAGGTACTTAAATATCATTTAATTATCAGAAAGATGTACTACCCGACATATCTTGGACGTTACTAAAACTGTTCTAAGAATAAGTGATAGTTAGTGTTTCAAATCTGTTTCTGTAATTAAAAATAACCTTAAATATTCGTTGCTATTTGGAATGGAGTATAACCGATTAATCGTCGTCAAAAAGCGGTGGTGGTCCAGGGGTGAGTAACCTTGCCTGCCGTGCAGGAGGCGATGGTTCGATCCCCGTCCAGGCCGACTCGTACCAATGAGTTTTTCGGAATTTATGTACAATTTGTAACACCACTGGCTTTTCGGTGAAGAAAAATATCGTGAGGAAACCTGCATGCTTCAATTTCGAGGCATGTATTGTACCCTTATAAGTGGCGACTGGCTCAACCCCCGTCACACTGGACAGAGTTTCGGTACTACTGGTGAAACGTGGATGTTCTGAGGTTTCAGAACATCTCTGACTACCCCCTCGGGGAATATAGTAGTGAACATATGCTATATAGGTACACGTACGAAAAACCAAACTACAGTTCATTCACATAATAAAATGATCTTTTAGTGAGGGGTCCACATATTAATACTGGCTTTAGTCATTTTACTAACCGATTAATCGTCTATTTAATAAAAGCCTGACCAGGAATATAAAAAACCTGGTTTGGGGGCGCTGTAATCGATTGTCACCTTTAATGTCAGTGTTTTAAGTACAAAAATTAGTTCCAATGATTTTCCGCAACATGGCGAGGTTTTTTTTTATATTTCTTGTCAGGCTTTAACAAGAGATGACTGCAACATACAGATTTAAAGTAGCAAGTTGTAGATATTAAGATCTTCTGAACTTTTCTTGAACGAAAAAACAATACGTTACTGCCAATTAATTTATCTGCCAAACTACAGCGCCGATTGTTGGCTAAAGGTTCACTCAAGCTTACTATGAAAACGTATGGCATATATGACAGAACCAAGCGTCAGTGGCATCGGCCGCTGGGATCGGAAGTGAACCTTAAAAATTAAAGCAAGAATGAGAGAAAAGGGCAAAGTAAATGGCTCATAAGACTGTGAAATGAACTCTTACCATATGTATTAACTTCATCTCCCGACCCGCGGCTAGGTGACGGCGCAGGCCTGCTTTGCAAGTTGTTCACAAACTTCGGTATTTCCTCTGCAATTATACATTAGGCAGCTTTTAACACTTTAACTGCTGAAGACCTACGTATAGGGCAATACCCGGCCCACGGTGCGCACGACTCGCCCGTTGAGTCAGGGTTGTATCACATCTCGCGGCGTTAGCACACGCGTCGCGCATCGCGTTTTGAGCTTAGTGAATGTGTTAATGTTAACTTATTAGTGGGGCATGGGCACCCAACTTGCCATTAGGAATTTCCTGTAGGTGTTCCAAGGAAGGGCAGGTCAGATCCATGAAGGAGGCAGCGGCCCTCCCATGTCCATGCAGTAGGGTATACCATTGTATTGTAACCACATTGTATATTATTTTCATTCTAGTTTACGATTGGCCCGAGTTGCGTTGCAAAGGGAGGATTTTAGAAGAGGGGGGGGGGGGGGGGGGGGGGGCTTTGGCCTTTGGCATATTCCTATTCTAGGAAAACTAGTATGGTGGTTTCCCATTTGCCTTCCACACCGCAGTACAATGGCCGAGTAAGATAATGATGATGTCAGTTTACGTATGAAAATAGTTCACATCATGTTAAAATATTTAGACTATGTTGTGTCAACAGTGTTTTTCCTTTATTCATTAAACAAAAAAAAATAGGTTTAAGGTTTTATCCATTGTCATTAATTAGCATAAATAATACATTTTACATACCTAAGACACAAAAAACACACAAAAAAGTTAATTAAGCTGATACAGAATTATAAAAATAAATGCACAGAATCACAGATCTAACCAGTAAATAACTATAATTGCTCACATTTTTGATACAGACATCCATTACTGCAGCAGAATCAGATCTAGGCGACTTGTAGTGGGACTAGTTGCTCTGATTGTCATGTTTTTACTTACGTTTTGTTCTTGGCATGTCAAGAGATAATAACTGGCCGAACACCAATAGTGAAATATAACGTAGAATTTAGAATAATTTTGTAGGACGGGATATTATTTCGAATCTACAAGTTACAGTGGCGGGTGGTGGGCCTATTTGGATACAGACCAGAAACGTGCAACCGCATGACCATAGTATAAGTGGTGAAACTTAGCGGTCGCGACAGGTCAATCGAACGTGGTGTGCGGGGGGGTGAGGGAGTGCATCCCGTTACCGACTTGCCTGCGCGAGGTACCGACTTTGTGAATTCAATACCGGTGCCCTGTAAGCAGCGCCGCGATCGCAGAGTTTCACCACTAGTGTTTTTTACTATACTATGACATGACAGTGAAAACGATCAAATTATCACATTATCTTCTATCATCATACAAAATAGTGGGGTCAATTTCGAATGCCAATCACATTAATTGTACACCACTAATTTTTAATTAGTAACGAACCTTTAAGGGTGTATTCAGACCGTGAACAACTTTCCCTAAGGAACATGGGTCGAAAAACGAGACATTTTTTTGGAAATTTTCTATGGGAGGTTCAAAAATTTTTCTCGTTTTACGACCCATGAAAGTTACGGTCTGAATACACCCTTAAAGTTTCGTTACTAATTAAAAATTAGTGGTGTATATAAAATTTGTCAACCAATTGTTTATCAAAAATTTTTCAACCAATTATCAACTCACCGATTTGAGCAGCATTATTAGCAGCGGCAGCGGCAACGGCATCCTCGTACCTCTGAGCGATCCAGTCCTTGAGTTCGGCCGCGCGCGCGATCCCCGCGTCCCGCAGCCGTGGATCTGAGGTCACCGACAGCGTCAGTGGGACACCTAACATTAACTTCGTGCTTAACTAAACGAAACACTTTTATTATAAAAGTTTCCAAGTGGGAATAGATGATAATATGGAAGCTGGAAGCTACATCATGCCAGCAGGTTTGATATAGATTAACTATGTATCTAAAATGTGTTTTTCCTATTTATGGTGGGTGTGAGTATAGAAAAAAAAATGGTTGTCTGTAAAGTCGTTGTCACAAGCCAACGCTTGGGCCGATCGTGCCTCTCTATCGCTTGTTCCGCGCTCTCGCTTGCACTCTCAGGTTCAGACGGAACGTGACTCTTTTTCGTGCGTGCAGCCGACGATCATCAATTTATAAGGCGTTATCACGTCAATAAAAAATATGTATTTGTGTTTTTCCTACTTTTGGTAGTCATTTTAAGAAGTCAAATAAAGATGTAACAGGTGGTAACAGTGCAAAGACATATTGACATTAATAAAACAAAAGTATTGAATCAATCAAATCAATTGTTAATTGGGAGTCGCGTGGCTGAGGGGGGTAACAAGTAGACGTTTCGTCGGCTTGCGATTTTGACAGCCACGTGGCTCCGCCGTTTTATGGCGGTTTCGAGTGTGTTTTTGTTTAAAAACGGGGCTTTGAGATCGCCATATCTTATTACCGTACAATATCTAATAAATATATCCTCATCACTTGACACTGGCGAAATCTAACAAGGAAAGCCATTACATAAAAAATAAAAAAAATTGTTAATTGATTCCGACAACAACATTAACAAAGTAAATGTCTAGCAAAAGCCGCGGTGATATTAGCAGAAATGTAAATGCTAGAAATAAGCTAAAAAAAAGTGATTCAATATATTGTGTGTAGAAGAAAATGTTTTTATGACATCTAATAGCCATGCCACATTGATCATTTCTACCATTTTAGCACATATCGTGATAAAATTCAATCATTCCAGGTCAGCCTCAGCTATCTACCAGATGTAGAAAATCACTCTTTAATGAAAAAGAACTTATTCTATTCCATCATAGATAAATATTTAAATAAATAGAAATGACATACAATATAAATAGCAACACTCTTATCTACCAATAAAAAAATATATCACATACAATATTATAGCGTCTTTTATGAAAATCATACCTATATGAATATTGTCACCGATCCTGTCCTTTGCGGTGATGAGGGTTGTGGTGAATCGGTCCCATTGCTCATTATCTGGTAAGAGATCATTCAACCATCCCATGTCAGGCAATCCATCTTTCCATTCTGCGTATTTCTATAAATAAGATGCAAAAAAATATTTTAGATACCATTGCCTCTCTGAAGTTGGTGGCACGTTGCAAAGAGATATGGATACTTAATGATGAGGGTTCACATTTAAATCTACATGGACAACATGCCATATACAAATCAGTTTTTCTAATAACTTATGTATGTAATACTGACTGCTCTCAAACGGTGAGAAAAAATGTTGTGAGGAAACCTGCATATGCTGAAGAAGAAATTCTGATGCATTTGTGAAGTCTACCAATCTGCTTTGTGCATGCATGGTGGACTAACGCCCACACACCCTCCTGGAAGCTAGGCCTGTGCCCTGCAATGGGCTGCTGATTATTGCCTCTCTGGGGTCATTTCAAATCTTCTTCTTCTTGTGGTGCCATCTCCTATCGGAGGTTGGCTATCATTAGGGCTATTTGGACCCTGGACACTGCAGCCCTGAACAGTGAGGTGGAGTTCATATCGAACCATTCACACAGGTTTTTAAGCCAGGACGGACGACGTCAGGATTCTGAATACACTGTAAATTACCAATAACATATGAAAACATAATAATCACCTTATTCAAAGTCATGCCTCCACCGACAGCACCACCAAGCAGCAAATAGCGAATCTTCAGCATTCCTCTGACGGCGCGAGCTACAAGCATTCCGTACTGTCTCCGCTGGACATGACTGGTGTCCACCGGCCGACGGAGCAGTAGTCTGCGTCCCGTGTAGACTGAGAACGCTATGGATCTCTTGTCTACGCATGACCAGGCTGATTTGTTTAGCGATGATCTGGAAAAATATCATAATATTTTAATAATCATTATGCTTCATGATCTCTACACATATCATAAAGGATATTCACAAAAAAAATAAACTTTTCATACAAACATTCAACCATTTAGTATGGAAATTATGCCTTCATATCGGAATGACCTATAAGCAAAATGACCTACGCATCACAACATTCTAAAAGGAAAACATCCTATTTCACTTTTCTTTATGCAAATTTCCTATAGGTTTCTTAGGGAATATTGTTCAGTACCACGGGTACAATCACCCAATAAAGTAATGCAACTGTTTAACCTAACCCCGGTATAGTTAAGGATTCAAGTCCCAATTGATACAGATTACTAAAGAGTTACTATGTAACAAATACACCACTTCCTAGAAAAGTGATAAATTCCCACGCTTTAATCACCTTCTGCTACTTTGTCCTGCTGCCAGTCTGTATGCTCATAAATGTATCTAAGAGGCTGGACTCTGGAGTTATTATTACTTTGTATAGTGTGGGATACTCTGTGCAGCACGTCATTGCTCACAAGTTTAGGTACCTATAGCCAAGTGCCGGTGAAGCCAAGTGAGGCCTGCCAGTGAGTAGAAGATATCAGAAAAATCACTAGGAAACTGTGGAGTCATCAATAGTGGTGGTGGTGGTAATCTATAGTAAAATTATAAAGAGGAAGATTTGACTTTTGATTTGTTTATTTTTATTGAATAGGCTCCGGACCTATCTAAATAATTTTCATTAGAATGATACATTATATGCGATAAACAAAGGCTAAAAAAATGGCCAAGTGTATGTCGGGAAGATTCTAAGGCGCTACGAAGTTCGTCGCAGTCATCTAGTAGGATATATTTGTACAAGATGAATAGGTTCACAAAGATGATATTGATATTTGAAAAATCAAATGTCTACATCTCAAAAATAAGGTTGAGAGGGAGTAGGCAATACTCAACCAAGCAGGCAGTGCGGGTTACTGGTGGATAAGTGGACCTTGAATATAATAATAAGAATATTTACTGGTGGCGACGGGCTCACCTCCCGTCACACTGGACAGAGTTTCGGTACTACTGGTGAAACGTGGATGTTCTGAGGTTTCAGAATATCTCTGACTACCCTCTCGGGGAATATAGTCGTGAGCATATGGTTATGCTATGCTATGCTTATGCTATGCTTATGCTTATGCTTATGCTATTTACTGGTTAATTCTGGAAATTGAAATTCTTCCTTCGTTCGCACTCGTTCAGAGCAGACGTGTTTGTCAAGTTTATTAAAATCTCATTAATTTATCATATCCAAAACCCATCATTATCACGTTTGAATTTAAGTTCATTATCCTTTAAGCGTGTTTAGTACTTGAGGCTGTTAACTTCTGCGGCAAATCAGTGCACAAGTGAAGATCGTCTGTTGATCGACGCGTGAGGGCGCCACACGTCTCTACGTAAGAAAGAGAACTTTAATATTTTGTCACACCTTACCTCACGACACGGTGTACCGAAGTGCAGACTCTGCGTACACACACTTCTATCTGCCAACCATCACTTGAGCCAGCTGGAGCGTTTAGATTGAACTTGCTACTTGCTGGAAAATGAGTCTCCTGCGCTCGCCTACGGGTACAGGATCTCAACCGGATTTATCCACACTTATGAACGAGTTTGAAGAACCTCCTAAAGTTACTTTTCGAAAACGAAAGCAGCCAGATGATCATAAGTGTCACTGTGCCACTGAGATGCAAAATATGCATGCAGAAATGTCAAATATTGCCACCTTACTTAAAAACTTAATCACAGCAAATGATCAAACTATGAAAGAAATGAAACTTAGTATATCCGACCTTAAAAATGAGATCACTAACTTGAAATCCTCTCAAGATCAAGCTGCGTATAACTTGAATGCCAATATGAATGAAGTCAATGTGCAAATCACAGATATGAAATCATCATTGTCAAGCATGACAACTGAACAAACCCAAATAAAAACTAATATAGCTCAACTTGAATCAAAAGTCAATCTGGGCGAAAAGAAGATGAAACTACTGGAAACTGATCTTAATGGCTTCAAAGCTACTGCAACAACAAACTTACCCCAAACTGAGTCTCAGCTGTACACCAACGAGGAATTACTACAAGAACTCCATGAACGCAACATTAGACAGAGAAATATTATACTGGCTGGAATCCCTGAGCAGGCAACATCTAACCCAGAAGAACGTCTATCAAGAGACAAAGCTGATGTGCTTGATGTAATCACTAAATATTTCAAAGATATACCACGGCCAACTAACATATTCCGCATTGGTAAGTATAGTCCAGTCAAAAATCGCAGGATAAAGCTCTGCTTCGATAGCCAAGTGCACGCTAAACAGCTATTGCGCAATAAGGCAAACTTACCTGATGGTCTCAAGTTCTATTCAGACGAAACTCCTACTCAACAAAAACTACTAAAAAACCTAAAAGACGATTTAGACCGCCGCCAAAAGACCGGAGAAATTAATTTGACTATTAAATACGTAAAGGGCACACCGAAAATTGTCGACATGACCCAAAAAAAACTGAATTCTATACCTAAACCTACCTCTGACGACATAACGTTCCAGATTATATCGAATTATGCTGATCTACGAAATACTAAATCTCGTCTTAATTTCCTTTACCTGAATGCACGAAGCATCTGCAATAAGTTTGATGAGCTCAAATGTATCCTCAGTTCAATATCAACCGTAACTCATTTAGTATTATTGACCGAAACTTGGATAAAGTCAGAGGAACAGGCACAAAGCTTATATCTGCCAAACTATACACACCATTACAACTTTAGAACGGACAGAGCAGGAGGTGGAGTGTCGGCTTTTGTCCACAACGACGTGAAACATAGCCTGACAGAATCAGTGTACACTGGAGGAAACAATTATCTCTGGCTAAAACTAGAAAAATATTCTCTGGACGTTGGCGTTATCTACTTTCCTGGTGGTGAAGAAGCCGATTTTAAAGAATTCAGTCATACACTTGAATTTCATCTCCACCAACATAAGAGAGCACTGGTGTTTGGAGATTTCAATATAAATCTTCTAGAAAAGAACAAGAGGAAACAGACCTACATCAACCTTCTAAATTCAGCTTGATACAAACTATTAAACAAAATCGACAAAGCACACTATACAAGAGGAACTACTACAAAGAAATCAATACTAGACCACATAAGCACCACTCTGAGAAATGATAACTACAATCTTGCTCTAATAAATTCCTCATTCTCGGACCACAGGCAGATCCATCTAACCCTCAGAAAGTACAAATCTCCACCAAAACAGCGTTCTACTTATGAAGCTATTAATTACGAACATCTACACCAGATAACAGAGAACGCTCAGGTTAATACCAGTCACAAATTTGAAAACCTTGAAAATATTCTTCAGAAACTAATCGTACAAAGTAAAGTGACAAAATCGAAAATCCTGAACTTACCTCAAAAGGACTGGATAAACAAAAACGTTATCATTGCCATTAATCGAAGAAATGAACTATGGGCCGAACTACAAACAGATCCGCAGAATATCACTTTGGAGAGCAATTTTAGGAATGAAAGAGATGCTACAGCCAACCTTATCAAGAAAACCAAAGATGCCTATTACTATGAACGATTTATCAATTGTATCACCAAACCGAAAAAAGTCTGGAGTCTCATAAACTTCCTCTCTAATAACAAATTGAAAACTAGTTGTGCTCCCCCAAAGCTTGCAAACAATACACTCACAATTACAGACCCCGTCGAAATCTGCAACAAATTCAATGAATACTTTTCTTCCATCGGGTCAATACTAGCCAAAGATATTCCTTCACGTTTTCATAACTTTCACAACAATACTGTAACACTCAAAAACCCAAGTAGCATGCCCAAACTTTCAGACTTAGCGCCCACTACCAGCGATGAAATATTGAAAATAATTGATAACTTGGACCCTAATTCAAGTACCGGCTTGGATGGTGTTAGTACTAAAGCCATCAAATGTATAAAAACCCTGATAACTTCTAGCCTTACTAAATGCATTAATGAACTACTATCAGAAGGACGCTTCCCCGACTCACTCAAACTTGCAAAAGTCAGCCCAATCTATAAATCTGGCACCAAAACTGATCCTGGAAACTATAGGCCGATCTCAGTACTGCCAGTTCTCTCAAAAATCGTAGAAAAAGTATTGCATAAACGTTTAGAGACCTATCTCAACTCATTGAACTATATTTCAGAACGACAATTCGGCTTCCGACCCAAAAGTAATACTCTGGCTGCAACAGTAGACCTAATTACTAAGATTAGACAAAACATTGACAGCAAAAAAATCGTTCTAGGTGTATTCATCGATCTCAAAAAAGCATTTGACACAGTAAGTCACAATCTTCTAATAAAAAAGCTCGAATCGATCGGAGCTACTGGCAGTGCACTAAACATGTTTAAATCATATCTTAGGGACAGGCGGCAAGTTGTGAAAATTAATGAACACCAAAGTAATCCCCAACAAATAACTTTCGGGGTCCCTCAGGGATCAATTCTGGGCCCTCTGCTATTCCTGATCTACGTCAATGATATCAATGACTTAGGATTGCATGGCCACATAACTCTTTATGCGGACGATACATGTCTTTTCTACTTTGGGTCCTCTGTGCATGATATTATTGAAATGGCTCAGGCAGATCTAGACACTCTCTACAACTGGCTTCAGTCAAACCTATTAACTATAAATATCCTAAAAACTTCTTATATTATCTTTAAAGCTAAAAACAAGCCTGTACCTGAGTATACACCCTTGACTATTAACAATACACCAATACAAGAGAAGTTCACTGAAAAGTATCTAGGACTATATATGGACAGTAGACTGACGTGGGATGTCCATATAGATCAAATAAAAAAGAAATTATCTTCCCTAATGGGTTCCTTGCGTGGTGCAGTGCGCTGTATACCCCGCAGAGTACGCATGACAGTTTATAATTCACTAGTAAAATCACATCTTATCTATTTAATTGAAATATGGGGCAGTGCATGTAAAACCAAACTACTCGAACTGCAGGTAATCCAAAACAAACTAATAAAAATGCTATTTCATTATCCCTACTTAACCCCAACAACTAAAGTGTATAGTGAAACCAACCTAATGAACATAACACAACTATACTCTTATTACACATGTATCCTTATTCGAAAAATACTGAACAAAAACATCCACACGTCAATCTCACTTACTCAACAAAAAAATATATCTAAACGCAGCACAAGACGAGCTAGTTACCTTGCACTACCAAAGATAAGAACAAATTACGGCAAGCGAATGTTTACATACGAGGGAGCACAACTTTATAATAACTTACCTTCATTTATAAAAAAGAAAACGGAGTCTTTCAATCAATTTAAATACAAATTAGCTAAACATATCTTGTCTAATTGAAAACTAATAATGTGTACCTACTTAGGTACCTATTTTGTGTTATGGAGAGGCAGTTTGCTTATACTTACCTGTGTAATTTATTAATTAGATACCTACTGTAAATCTTTCGAGTGTTCTGTGCAGTGCGAATGACTATTCATTTCTACTATTATTAAGTCTTCTTCTCATGTAAGTGACTATTTTGTCTTTAATTGAGAATAAAGTATCTTTAAACCTAAATTCTAAACAGTTGTATCAGGGAAAGAATAGTTTAGTGCGTAACTAAATGGGCTTTAACTTCAGTGTTTAAAGCTGAAAGCTCAGACAGATCCTTTAGTTTCATTTATTAGTGTAGGTAAATAGTAAAAGTCGTCTAAAGAAGACCTAACATTTTAGGAACATTGAGTCACTTTTCAATTGTCAGCACCCTTGCATTAGGACGACATAAAGATATAAGTAGAAGTTACCTCATGCGATTGTGTAGTATCCTCGACATTGTTTACGTAATTACTTAAATTTCAGCGTAAAGAACAGTTCATAAACATAACCAATAAAGATGTTAGGACAAGTCGGAAAAAAAATCTTATTTCATAACCTCCGCAAGTACTTATAAGAAAAATAATTACACGAAACCAATAGGTAGCTAATAAATTATCTCTAATTGAGTATATATTACACAATCAACTTGTAAATCATTATAAATCACTTCATATTTTGAAAATCATACGAATTGCTGAATTTTCGTCATTTTCAAGAACATTTTCACGATTGACAAATTTGACAACTGCATTTTATCATTCACTCACTCGGTCACATTTTAATTCAATATCACCCATTCACAAAATCTTCATTCATTAGCTCAAAACACGGTTACGTTCTATGATAGTAGAATTCATTGGTAAGATTTTTCGTGAAGAAAATAGCAACACCGGCAAAATCAAAACGTCAAAAATGGACTGAAATTTCCTGCTGAGTGTGCTGATAATTTATGTAAAATTAAAGCCCTAACAAAAAGGATTTCGTCATTTTTCAAACGAAACTGAGTGGTACAAAGACTATTTTCATATTCAGTGATAAATTGCAAGTGTAAAGTGTTGAAATGACCTCGTTTCATTAATGCCAGATACATCGATATCTTTCTTGTAAGTGGTTCTTTTCTTTTGATATTTCTTCTGCGGTCTGTTTGAAGGCTAGACAGTGTTTATTTTGCGTTAATTGGCCCATTTGACCAGGAAGCGATGATATCACGGTCAGTTCTTTGAACTTTCGTCCGTATCGGTAATGAAGTGATGTAGGTTTTTCAAGTGAGGTTTCCTTTGATTGGTGTTATTTTTAGATTAGAGTACTACGCGCATTGCAGCAGTGTTTGTTTGTTCACTTTAATATTCTGTTTACACTGTGGTCCCTTTGCTATACGTTTTTACGTCTGGTTTTAATTACAAGTAGGGATTAGAACTGGTGCTGTTCGTCTAAAGTTGGAAGTATCCCTTCTGTCGTTGCATTAAATGTTCTGAGCTTATTAATCTTCATGTATGGTTTAAATAAGCTTCATTTACAGTTCTCTATAAAAAGAGTAAAAATATTAGAGTAAAAAAATTCACACAAAAATAATAATTTGAAATTCTTATCTATTATAGTCCTAATTTTGTTAAGACAAATACAGTAAAATTTGAGAGAAGATGGCCAATATAGGACTGAAAAGAAACAGTAGGTATCCCCAATCTATAAGATAAGCATGGAGTAAAAGATTGCCTTTGTTCGAAAACTTAAAATAAATAATATAAAATAGCCATTATTCACCGACACATTATTTACCTTATTCTACACTTTACTTGTCTAAGTTTAATCCTGCATTTGGTCGGGTTGTCCTGAGACATAGGCCTCCTCCAACCTTCTCCACTCTGGTCTTTCCTTTGTACTTAATCTCCAACCCTTTGGGAAATCATTCTCTTTGGGAATACTTACTTCCTAACAAATAACAAAAAAAAAGATATACAAAATACTATGATCTGTGAAAAGTGTGGTTTTTACGTTGATTGAATATTTTATAGATTCACTGAGCGCATATACTGGAAAGGGATGGAGATATGACAAAAATTTTATGAGAAATCCTGCCTTTGTTTTGCATACGCAGAAAGAGACAAACAACATAGATTTTCTCTCACTCATTCTGTGTAATTAGCGTATAAGCCTGTCTCGTTTTCACGAAAATTATTATTTTAATGCCCATTCTAGTTATTCTCCTTCTACGGGTCTTTAGAGTGACTTAGACAAAAAGAAAAAAGTTTTTCTTTGTCCCATTATTGGGCTAAAGTTTCTTTTAATTAAAAACATAGGGATATAGGACCAAAAACAAACCAAAAACACAATAATATGATAATGAAACAGGAAATGTGGTTAATTTAAATAAAAAAGTTTAAATTATCAGTTATCCTCGGCAGAGGTCAAAATAGTTTAATCAACAGAAGTCACTGATGTCAGATGTAGTTCAGTTATATCTATTTCAGTGACTAATATAGTTATTATCAATAAAGTTGTGACTAGTTTTATGAAGGTAATTGATTGTTAAGAAAGATCCAAATAGTTTATTAGCTTTATTGTGAAATTGCATACAATGTTTTATCAGAAAGTAAAATAAAAAATCAAGTGAATAGTTTCAAATTACAAAATAATTATTTCAGATCAAGATTGGTACCAGCTTTACTTAAGAGGGTGGATAGAATCCTTGCTTAAACTCCCCTTACCTCTCGTATGTTCACATTTCAGCATGGATCAGTGACAAACTAAGACAAGCTTTTTTTTCTTACTTATAAAAACATTTGAAAATAATGCTAAACTTAAATTTTCTGAAATTCTATTCTATTCTATTTTTAAAATATGGCTGCCATCTTGGTTTGTGATGATTTTGCCAATGTCGAGTTTTTGTAGCAAAAGTGCTTGACGTTGTACGGTTATGAAGATATTTTGGTGACTTCAAGGGTTGTTCTTACAAAATAACACTATCTTGAGCCACCACTGGAGCCCCGCTGTCGAGCTGGGAGGGGGCAACCGACGAGCGACACGCGACACGCGAACACCCACTAGCAGATCCACAACGCGACTCCATTTTCTGAAATGTTTAAGCTTGAATACCGATTATTTTTAATAACAGTATGAACTGTAAAAAGCACGATGATTAATATGACGTCATAATTACTGATTTTAGTACAATTTCAATACAAATTGCGCTTTTTGTTTGACATTCAGTAAAGATTCACTGATCTGACTAGGTTGGCAACTACCCTTATTATTCCTGAACTCATGTTTTTTATTTTCATTTCCAGGCTGATTTATTTAATACTAGTGTTTACCCGCGACTTCGTCCGCACAAATTATATACCAGATTTTAAGTCAGATCATAAGCTACTTATCAAACAAAAAAAGTTTCATCAAAATAGGTTCAGTAGTTTTTGCGTGATGCGCGAACAAACAAACAAACAAACACACAAACAAACAGACAAACAGACGGACAAAATTTCAAAAAAAGGTTGATTTCGAGTCAGGGATACCTAAAAACCATATCGTAATTTTGTAAATATCTTCAATGTACAGACACACTTCAGTTACAGTTTTATAATAGTTTAGATTATACTTTAGCTGTTTACTTACATGAATACAAACTGACTAGAGGTCAAATGTACAAGGATATTAATATTTTCCTTGTGTAAATGATTCAGTGTTTCTGCTATTTTACACAAACGCCTTTTTTATTCTACCATTGTTGAGTTCAACGTTTTTTTTTTAAATATTTTCTAGTTTTATTTAGTTATCTTGATGTCAGAAGCATCTAGTTTGCATCTTTAATTCTTTCTTGGTTGACTTTTGACTCAGACTGAGGTCAGAGGCCTTAATAGGCCTTAAGGTGGCTTAAAAATCCGCCGTAGCGTAGCTGTGGTGGTCTAGAGGCGAGTAACCATGGCCGCCGTCCAGCAGGCGATGGTTCGATCCCCTAACAAACCACTATCATTGGCAGGACCAATGAGTTTTTCGGAATTTATGCACTAGTTGTAATTTGTAACACCACTGACTTTTCAGGAGGAAACCTGCATGCTTAAATTTCGAGGAATATATTGTGCCCACTATCCATTATAAAGTGGCGACGGTCTCGATACCCAGAGCTGGCTGGAGAGGGATGGACAGAGTTTCGGTACTACCAGTGAAACGTGGATGTTCTAATTACCCCATCAAGGAGTATAGTGCGCACATGCTATGCTATGGTCGCTATAGTCTAAATTGGCATTCAAAATTAATTCATACAGGACCTAAATTCGGGTTCGAATCAGAAAGACAATCTATTAAAATGTCTTTGTGGGGTGAATGACACAAAAAATAAACGACTTACTAGTAAAACGTCTGTAATAAAAAATCTTCATACTAGTAAAATATCTTCAAAGAAAAACACCTTCATAGGAAAACGTCTGATTTGCTTAATGTCTATACATAAATGTACATTCTCTATTCCTATGTATCACATCTCAACTCTGACATCACAGCCCAATAATAAATAATTGATTCACATGCACTTAGTAAAACCCACCCACTAATAAACACATTTATACACCCAAATACAAAATCCTGATGATATCATCTCCCAATCTTAGTATTGTATTTTGAACTCTATAGTTAATATAAACAAGGTCAAGTTGATGTCGTTTGTGTTGGTAGCCTTTTGATATTGTAATTTGTATGTTATGCAAATTGTAATAAGGTTTGTTTAGTGTTATGAGAGGCGTGAATTTGGCTTAATAGTTAAAATATGCGATGTTTTAGATAGGAATGCGATACATATAGACATATAGGGGCTTCCAACCTTGTAGCATCAAATGCAGGTAATCTACGGACGTCACGCCCAGTTTTGGAATGGTGACTAGGTTATTATCTGGAGGCAAGTCACACGATGCGGTACGGCGCCCCATAGTGGCTGATTTTACAGTAGAACGCAGCGTCGTACGCCGACCGCCGTGCAAAGGGATGATCCATCCAGGATGTAATTTTAGGGGAAGGAATCGTTTCTAGGACAGGCCAGTGCTGGGCTCATAATATTCAGTCGAGTTTTGGTGCGAGGGGCATGGGCTATGTAAGCTAAACTTATAATGCTAAATACCTTTCATGATCATTAAGAGTATTTAGACGAATTTTAGAGTTCAGAACCAAATCACATTGCGGCGTCCCCACCCGGCCTTTAAACGAAATTATTATAAGCTTAGCTGTACCTTTATATTATCCCCTAATGTTCATGTCTATCTATTTTAAGGATAAAAAGATTGAGTTGATTTATTCAAGTGGTTTCAGAACAAGATTCAAATTAAAAGCAATGGAACTTTAGTGGTCTACGTGCTCATAGTTATATTTATACTTACGCTTGGGAGGGCAGAGCCTCAGGCGTACATCGAATCCACTTTTGATCAAATGGGCAAGTTGTCACTAATGTCCCTTACAGCTTAAAGTACATAAGTAAATACCTCGCAGAGAAAAGCTTCATACAATCGCGCGCTTAAATGCTACCTCCACACGCTCGCGTGAGAAGCGAGCCCGTACATCGACTCTTCTATTCTATTCTATTTAAAAAAAAAATGGCTGCCATCTTGGGTATGTGATGATTTTGCCAATTCTTAGTTTATGTAGCAAGAGTGTGTGACGTTGTACGGTAGTTCATGTATGTTGGCGGCTTCAAGGATTGTTTTTCGGAAAGAACACTATCTTGAGCCACAACTGAAGCCCCAGGAGGGGGCAACCAACAATCGACGAGCGACGCGACTACCCAATAGCAGACCTACAACGCAACCGACTCTTCTATGATGTAAATTATTAATAGTTGCCACTGTTGAGTATTCAATTCACTCATGTGCGTGTGGTAACAATTTGTTAGCCTAACGGGTGCCTATAATTTGAAACACAATTTATTGCCCATTCTCTCAGTCGACTTTAACGATTCGCGCGGGATAAACAACAGATTTATTCTATTTGTTTCTTTCACACTGATAAAGGTCTTTCTAAAAAGGAACGTCTAGCTATTCACAACGCCGCGTTGGGGCCTACTGCCTTCCCGTATGCTACCTCTACAAGCTCGCCCTAGCTTATGCTGCCCGCTGTATATCGACTCATATATAAAGTAAACTAGTAACAATTACTTTATAGACGAGTCGATGTACATTGCGTAAACTCGCGCGAGCGTGAGGAGGTTTGTGTGGGAGTGAATGTCTAGAGTAAGCAACTAAAGTCGAGTGAATGCGGTGGGAATGCACTCCTTGCTCCTTATGTGTAGTATTTCTGGTGGTGTAGTGGCTGACCGAGTCAAGAACATTGTAATAGATGGTATAAGTTGGAGGATTAGATGATGTTGTATTTGGCCTCACTAGTTCCAAAGCTCTAGTGCGTCTAGCATGCCGCCTTAGAGAGACGAACGAGATAAAAGGCGTGATATAGTGCTACGGCCGCTGTGAAACCGTGGGTGTGTACCAAATTATCAAGACGCGTATCTGCAACGATGATGTTAACCGTACTGACGCGATTATAAACTCCATACTGACGCGAAGTGGGAAGCAAGACTAGCAAGATTCCAGCGAGGTGCAGAGATACTGTCACCGGGTTGTATGTACGTTGCGTATGCCAAAATGAGCGCGCGTGACGATTTTCACGTTTCGTCGCTTTACGTTGTATAAAGGAATCTCCGTGCCGTGGTGGTCCAGTGGCGAGTAACCTTGCCTGCCGTGCAGGAGGCAATGGTTCGATGACCTTCCAGACCGACTCGTACCAATGAATTTTTCGGAATTTATGTACGATTTGAAACACCACTGGCTTTTCGGTGAAGGAAAACATCGTGAGGAAACCTGCATGCTTCAATTTCGAGGCATGTATTGTACCCACTGTCCATTTTAAGTGGCAACGGGCTCATCCCCCGTCACACTAGGCAGAGTTTCGGTGCTACTGGTGAAACGTGGATGTTCTGAGGTTTCAGAATATCTCTGACTACCCCCTCGGGGAATATAGTCATGAGCATATACTATGCTTTAAACGAAATCTAAAACGTAAAGTAAATATATTTACCTTATTGCATATTTATACAAAACCACAAACGGTACGTGTGTTTGTGTGAACACAATCTGCTTCCGTTACAGGAGCGGTGGTTCCGATAATGCTCGCCGATAGATAATCTACTGCTGGTCTGCTTTACAATAACAAGGTTTGTATTTGTTTATCATATTTATTTACTAGTTTAATGTTAGCTTTTGAGACCTACCCAAAAGGGCATGACGGTCGTGATTTTATCTGTGTGTGTTTGAGACTTAACTCCATTCCAAAATAGCAACGAAATTTTAAGGCTATTTCAAATCACGGAAACTGAGATTTTAAACACTTACACTCGCTTATTCCTAAGGGTTGATGAGACACATAACGGCTGGCCAAAAATGACATTTAGTATGAGTCATGAGAAGCCATCACGGCTGGCCAAAAATTACATTTAGTATGAGTCATGAGAAGCCATCACGGCTGGCCAAAAATTACATTTAGTATGAGTCATGAGAAGCCATCACGGCTGGCCAAAAATGACATTTAGTATGAGTCATGAGAAGCCATCCGCCGTCGACGCGGCGATGACGGCGACGGCAGACACTAAATTACATTTTTGTATGGGCCGGCCGTTCGGTCGCCGTCGGTAGATGTGTCTCACACCTAAAACAGCTTTAGTAACTTCGAACGTATGTAGGGTTGTATACAGGGTGAAATTGATATCATTAACATCCTTTTAAATTAAGAGTCTACCCATCAAACTGAACAACTTTTACTATTATGGGAGCAACCAAAAAATCCAAATCCAATACTGCACCCGCCGCCGCTGAATACACGACTCAAATGTATAGGACAAAAGATTTTTTTTGCTCCCGTTAGTTTTCTCCCATAGTAAAAGTTGTTCAGTTTGATGGGTAGAGTCCTACGAACAAATAATAAGGTAGACTCTTAGTTTAAAAGGATGCTAATGATATCAATTTCACCCTGTATATTAGCAGGGTAAAAAAAATTTTCTGTACGTCGTATAAGACTAATATTATAAAACTTTATTGTACACACAGACAAATTGATAAAAACAATAGACAAGGCATGCACAAAAGGCGAGCTTATCTCTAACCAATTGTTGTATGTAGTTAGTAAAAGCTTTCAAGCCAGACTCAAGCAAAGAGAATACCTACAATCCCTAGTGACTCAGCAATATTGATAGCGAGTTCGTTAACATTTGCGGTTGAATGAGTTTCTTTACCTTTTATCTTTGTTAGAGATATCTGAAAATGAGCTTTTTGCTGTGCAATAGCCATTCCCTAAAGTAAAGTTGAGTTAATGTTCGAATACGTTAATAAAATCTAACCGATTCGGCAACCATTGAAGGATTCGATTCATGTATTATGCGCACTGGGCCCGCATGGTGGAGTATGGCCCTATCATATAGTTAATTAATTGAATCAGCACTCGAAGCATGTTACACGTGACACGGCTTTATCACGCCTTTTATCTCGTTCGTTCACGTGCAAATAGAAAGAGAGCGAAGAAGGTGTGATAGCGCTTTATTACGGTGTCATGCTACCTATGCTGGCGTTACGTTGCGGAAATCCATGACCGAGGTTGTATTGCATAACGTAATACAACTTTGTCTACTAGGTATTTAGAAGCGGAGGTCTCGACACAATCGTGTCATCTACCTGCCTATCATATAGACAAGTCGGCAAGTAATTTTAAATGGGGTCCGGATACTTTTGTAACATTTTATCGAGGTCCAGTTCAGGTTGCTGGGGCCCCCTACACTCTCTTACGCTACACAGCAAGCAACTTTGTATCTACCTAATATTAAAATCAAATAAATCGCGCTATTACTTATCTAATACTAGACACATTGATAAGACGCTCAAACGTGTCCATTTTACGGGGTGTAAACTTAAAATCGTTACATACTTAATAGGGTGCTAAAGACCAACAAACTGAACTACTTTTACTATGTGACCAACATTGGAACCGCGAGAATAAATTCAGCTGTCCTGTAGATGTTAGTCGCGTAGCTAACAACCAATTTGTTTTTCGTCTGAAACACCTATTAGCCTTACTGGTTAGAGAAGGCTTGTGCCCTACTGTGGGATACGCAGAGAAGGGCGTGATGTTATCTCGCGCATTTTCTCTTGCTCTGTTACGTGCCAAGTGAAAAACTGTCTCAGTGGTCTAATGGTTGGAGCATTGGGCTCTTGACACGGAGGTCGTGGGTTCGATTCCCACGGGGGGCACCTAGTGAAATGTCACTTTGTGCGTTTTTCCCCAGTTGGTTAGGACATTGCAGGCTGAATCACCTGATTGTCTGAAAAGAAAGATGATTCCGTGCTTCGGATGGCACGTTAAGCTGTTAGTCCCGGCTACTATCTCTGGTGGTAGTAGTCGTTACATAAAAACCACGTCAGAGGCCGTAAAGCGGTTTGAATAAACTCTGACACCAGGGCTTGCAGCCCACTCGATAAGAAGAAGTGAAAGAGAGATTCTGCCAAGCTATACCCATTCTTCTTTTTTCGTGTCAGCATGACAATCACCATCCGCATAGATCAACTATAATTTGAACCTTGTTGTTATAGTGAGCAACAGAAATGGCGTCTGTATGGAAACGACTGCAGAGGGTCAACAAACGGGCCGCGAAGTTTCAGTACACCGCATCCTACCACCGCGTCGACCTAGAGACTTCGCCTAAATGGTAAATTAAAAATGTTTTTTTTTTTTTTTTTTTAATTCTTAATAGCGTCTAGCGCGGCAATGCTGCCAATGTCAAGCAGTTTAGTTTAATCTCAAGTATTATAATTCTATGGTCAAGAACAAACAAGAGCGTTACAAGATGGCGGAGCCACTTGCAAGCCCGAGAGAAGAAGATACGGAACGCCCACCATCAGACTTGCAGCGCGACTCCTTTATTTATCTTTGGAAACCGTTAGGAGATTACATCATACAGCTTATATAACAATTTTCAGTCATCCATTATTTCTCGAGTTTGCCTGAATTTAAATCTAATCATCATGTGACATTTCTCTGAAATTTTCTTAATCATCTTTCCGGCCAGGGTGACAATCGCCATGATGTTGGCAAATTCAGGAAAACAATAAAAAAATCTTAGAAAAGGTATATGTCTAGAATGAGCCTCACTAATATTCCGTATAAAACAAAAGGGGCAAAGTTTCATAGGTTGGTGTGCGTGAGGCTCCCTACAAATTATGTATATGTGCGTGTATATGTATAGGGTTTAGGAACCAGTACTGGTTCCAATTTTTTTCGACGCTTTCGTATCTTCGACTGTCAATCTTGACATATACTTTATCAAAGAAAAAAATTTAAGTTTTCCGTTGAGATGTTACTTTAGACCAATTAAATTAATGTCGTTGCAGGAAACCGAACAAGTTGAGCGTGGTGTGGACACGGCGGTCGAGACGGGTGATCTCGGAGCCACTCGATTGGGAACCCTCACTCAAGGATCCTCTCAAGTGAGTTATGCTTTTTTATGAAGGTAATTTTATTTATTTACACGCCAAAGACAGGAAAATGAAACCAAATCAGATGAACGTGAGGATACAAAATGTATCTCTAGCATAAGCATAAGCATATGCTCACGACTATATTCCCCGAGGGGGTAGTCAGAGATATTCTGAAACCTCAGAACATCCACGTTTCACCAGAATTACCGAAACTCTGTCCAGTGTGACGGGGGGTTAATGGACAGTGGGTACAATACACGCCTCGAAATTGAAGCATGCAGGTGGGAGTTAATGCATGACTGAAAATGGGTGACATGCTGGGTCTTCCTTATGGTATTCGTTACAGAAATCTTCCGCATCCCGCATGAGGGCGCTATCGACCGATGAAAACGAGCCTTATCTCTATAATATGACGACGGCCCGACAGCACAGTCCGTAGTGAACCTGCCTGCTGTGCCGAGGGTCGCGGGTTCAAATGACAAACAAAGGGACAAATATTTGTATGATGAATATGAATATTTGTACCCGAGTCATGGATGTTTATCTATATATGTATTCTATATCGTTGATAGTCATCATAATACAAGTCCAGGCTAGATTCTGGAACTTTAAATGTGACTAGATAATTTGTGTGACAATGTCCAAGATATTTATTTATTTATACAGGGTGTTTCATAAGTAACAATACATTTTTAAAACTCATAAGGGGGTTGTTTAGACCGTCAAACTGAACAACTTTCTCTACGGGACCAACATCGAAATCGGGAAAAAAATAATTTTATATCCCATACATATTTTAGCTCTAGTAGATTTGTAGAGTATAGAACATAATTTTTTTTTTTCGCGATTTCGATATTGGTCTCATAGTGAAAGTTGTTCAGTTTGATGGTCCAAACCACCCCCTTAAATGTTTATTTGTAGTTTTGTAACACAAGATACAAGTGTTATACAAGATAACAATCTGCCTGCCAATCGTTTTTATATAAAAATTATATCGTTTACAAGATCGATACCGTATTATAACAGTATTTCTGTATTTCTGTTTCAGTATTTATCTGAAATTAATGAACTAAATTGCTAAGAACTGCCAAAAAACATCACACACCTTGATTTGATACCGATTGAATCAGTTACACAATCAGACCCCTGATTCAACACAAAAGATCCCATTGGGTCGAAGTGTTGCTGGCTTGCCAGCCCCCTTTATAAGATAATCAGACCTCTAATGTCCATGTCCAATGGAGGATATTTTGATAGTCATATCGACTCCTTGTTATTTGCAGAGGATCGGTTATCTACACAATGCCAGAGAACCACACCGTCGCAGTGACCCTGTTCAAAGACTCGCGCACCAACGAGCTGGAGGATAAGGACTGGACCTTCGTGCTCGAAGATGTGAGTAGTTGCTTCATACGACTTGGGATCTTATGCCTTTGTTATAAGGGCTACATTGGAATAAAATTATACCTGTTGAAAAGTATGGATTATTGTCCTAGCATTGCATTGCATTTTAAGACCCTCGAGGAGTGTTTATGGGCTTCAGTCCACCACGCCTGCCCAATGCCGATTGGTAGACTTCCGATCGTTTTCTAACGATGTCTTCATCACCGTTTGAGAACAGTCGGTATTACGTAAATAAGTTAGAAAAATTCATGGCATGTAGTCCGTGGGGATTCGAACTCGGACTCATGATTACACCGAAGCTCCATTCTCCCCAGCCAAATTTTTGTTCAACATTAATTTCATGTATTATCTATCTATAAAGTCACGCCTCTTTCCTTGAGGGATAGGCAGAGACCATGGTGCGCCATTTGCTACGATCCTTACATACCTCTCTTTCCCCATTTACATTCATACAATCTTTTCATATAACTTATGTAGTTAGAAAAACTAATAATCCAGTCCAGTGGATTTCTATATTAATGTTAAATCGATATCCTCAGGTGTCATCGACGGGAAAGAGACGCCGGCTCGCTGTATGCTCTCTCAACATGCGTAAATACGCGAGCTTGGAACCGTCCCAGCGTCCGCTACTACTGCACTTCGAACCGACCACCCACAAGATACTAAACGCCTCCATACATCTCACGCTACACTGCGTGCTGCTGCGAGAGGGGCAGGCTTGGTGAGTACACAACTGTGTATCTAATGAGATAAAGTCTATAATGGATGGTTACGAATATGTCAGTACTGAATTGCCTTTGTTAATTCGTAATGTGCATGTGTCTTGGTTATTAGTTAGATATCTCACGAATCTCTTCTCTCCTCTGTGATATACTTTTTTACTCTTTTATTAAGTAATCTAAAATTCAAAATTTTAACGGGTTTTTGGTATATTTGAGTGTCCGATATTTCGGCAGTGTTAGGCCGCGTTTCCACCAGAGATGTGCGAGGTAGCGAGGCGGTGAGCGAGGAAAAAATCGGCCAATGAGAGTGCTTCAATTTCTCAATGACGTGATGGAGCGAGCGCGCTATTGGCGGATTGTTTCGCTCGCACATCTCTGGTGGAAACGTAGCCTTACAACTGCTCACGGGATGACTGGTGAAGCAGACAAATCTGTCTACCCTCATCGTTCTTCGTTTCGTTTTCGTTCGTTTGCTCTGACTACTACAGTTTGAGATCAATTGCTTTCCCCACCATTCTAGGATAGTAAAATGGCGGTCAGTAGATGGACTCTCTTCTCTGTGTGACCTGCAGTCGGTTGTGAAGGGTCCTTCATATGCTGGCGGTTTTTAAGAGGATGATAAGATCATCAAATTAAACAACTTTATGGAACCATTCCATAAAAAACTGTAAACCCGCCAGGATTAGAGAATACTTCACCGACATGAGCGAGTCCTGCAGTGGAACGACTATAGGTTGATGATAATGATGTTAATAATAATATTTGCAGTGACGAAGACATGCAGTCCCTAGCTTCCCTACTGTCGGTGAACAACAACTCTGACATCGCCGTGCTGGAAGACCTGGACGAAGATGACTATACGCTCTCCGACAACTCAACTAGACAGGTATGTTTTCATTATAGAGATGTCACCCACAACTTGTTTCAACCTTCGATCAAAGTAAAATTAATTACGCGAATATTTAAAACCAAAAAAAAAGGTAAAACAAATGACAGGTATACTTCAAATATGTACCGAGATGGCAGACAAGTGCGCCAGTTTGTATGGACCAAGTGCACCAGTAGTGTGCTTCAACTTAACGCGTTTTGGGCCTATCCATTAATGTTATTTTGATCGAAGGTTTCAACGCCCCGAAACGAAAATTTGTTGTAGCATCTTCTTAGTTTGAAGCCTCCGTCTGAAGATTATCGCATATTCATTAGCTAGGCATCGCCTCGCCCTGCCCTTATCCAATTATTTGGGAAAAATTATTTGGAACTAGCAAATGTGAGCTTTGAACTGTGTGTCATAAAGTGGATTTGATTTTAAAGGGACTACTCGTGCCATTGTTATCGACTTTGTACTTTATGGAATTCGATTTATAGCTTACATTGACACTTTTTATTTCGAGGTTAGACGGCGTCAAATTGATAAACCTTTGTCAGCCTTAAACTGTCTTTTATAATCCAGGAAAAAAATGCTGAACAATTAGTTTTGCATAATATCTTGACACCAAATATTCCTATTAAGACTCTTTAAAACACTTTTCCATTTCATGTTTTAGCAACTATTGACTGTACTTATTCTAAGATCTATCAGCTGTATTACTACTTAACTATACTACTTAGCTATACTAATTTGTTTCTCTTTTTACAGATGTCTGACCTCCGCCAACAAATGGAAGAGATGACGCAAAGTCTAACGAACAGTGACATAGCAGCCACTCCAAACAGCGTACAGAGTCTCAACTTCGACGCCCGGACCCCAACCGGAATAACCCCAGAAACCCCCACAACACCCGTACCAAAAACCCCAGAAATCGACCTCAAAATCACAGAAACACCGCCCAAAAACAAACCAGAATTCCTCTCAAATTTAACTAAGCTAGCGATGAGAGAACAGCCAAAATTCTCCTCAACTCCTAATAAAATCACAACATCCGAACCTAAAGTTGATAATATTAAGAACGTAGTTTTTAAACCTAACGCTGTTGTGAAAAGAAACCTTAAGCCTTTGGAGTTGAAGACTAATTTGAATAGCATTAACTTGGATAGGAATGACAACGAGAAAGAAGAGGATAGTGACAAGACTCCTACTGGGGATGTCGAGAAATTGTTTCCTGGACGACTCGATAAGGATAAGACACCTGTAAGTTTTACTTTTACCATCTAAATCTACTTCAGAAGTAATAGTAGATTACACACCGAGGACAGGAAAGTAAGAAAGGTCTCAGGGATGCGATTTTTGAATCTCATTCGGTGAGCTCAGCAGTTGAAAACCTCAAAATTACTATGGAGATACGCATCTTTCTACTGCTGATTTGACTTTCAAAAATCGCACTCCTGAAGTATGATTTTTCCGAATCAAATCAGCAGCAGAAAGATGCATATCTCCATAGTAATTTTGAGATTTTCAACTGCTGACCTCATCGAATGAGATTCAAAAATCGCACTCCTGATCTCATGTGACATGTGATCTGAGGCTTTCTTATTTACTGTCCGAGGTTAGTATACTATTTTTCTTCTCGACGGAGGTGAAAGCGACAACTTCGTTTAGCGCAGCGGGACGATAATTGACGCTTTACGTCCGGATGGATGAAAAAATATTTGTGTTCATAAATCGTGTATTTTGTACGGAATTGATGGTTACTCCCCGTGGAGAAAACTGTTTAGTTTGATGTTCTGATCATCCCCTTAAAAAGCTGTCATCCCATCAGCATACAGGGTCCTTCTTATTAGGCTGACACTTTTTTATGGGGATAATCAGACGGTCAAACTGAACAACTTTTTCTATGGGACCAAGATTGAAATCACAAAAAAAACAGCTGCCCATACATTTGGCTCGAGTAGGTTGCAGCTTTGATGGAACAGCAGATTTTTTTTTCGCGATTTCGATGTTGGTGCCATGGAGAAAGTTGTTCAGTTTGACGGTCTGATCATCCCCTTAAAAAAGTGTCAGCATGTTAAGTAGGATAAAGAAAGAGCATAATTTGTGTAGATCAGTCTTTGAAAGATATTTGTTTAACTTTTCTGACAACTTACTTTATGACTATCAGGTACAAGATCTACTCGAGTGGTGTCAGTCAGTGACTCGCGAGTACAAGTCGTGTCGAGTGACCAACCTGACCACAAGCTTCCGTTCGGGGCTCGCCTTCTGCGCCATCATACATCGCTACAGGCCTGACCTTATGTAAGTGTTTACAAGAACTAGTATTAAGTCAGTCAGTCACTCGTCAGTACAACTAGTACAAGTGTCGAGTGACCAACCTGACCACAAGCTTCCGTTCGGGGCTCGCCTTTCATACAATCCATCCATCTTTTCTTTGGTCGTCCTCTCTTTATGAATTGACAACATTTCATTTTAAGAAAGGTACCAAAATAAGAAAACCATTTGGAGATTATGTGATTGAAAGCTGATATCAAAATTATAAGATTTTTCTATCCATTATTTCTCGAGTTATTTGAAAAATACTGAAAAATATAATATAGGTTGAATGAGATTTTATTCCTTTGCCTGCTTGGCTTTTCTATTGTATTTGACAGTTTTTATTTTTAATGTTATTGAGGCCAAGGTATCTTGGCCATAAAGCCTACGTTTTTCAGAAAATTCAAAACTAAATTAAAAATATAAATATCAGTCAAAAATTAAATCTAAAAAATACCTATCTCTTATAACCTATTTTTATATTTTTCATTAAAAACTGGTGGTTAAAAAAATTAAATGTTGTCAATTCATATTGAACACGTGTAATATGACATTCATCTATCCGCATCACACATGCCCATACCAAGCCCATACCACGATTATCTTTTCTTTTTCTTTTCAGTTACTACCTACCTTACTTTCAAGCTTCTTCTAATATACTCATTCCTAGTCCATTCTTGTAATTGTAACTAAACACATGAACACATCCATCTCAACAATCGCATTGCAGGTACATTCATACGTTTTTTATCCATCACTTTAACTGCCCAAGTCGTATAATATAAAATATCTTGGACAGTGTCACACAAATTATCTAGTCACATTTAAAGTTCCAGAATCTAGCCTGGACTTGTATTATGATAACTAGATAACGATATAGAATACATATATAGATACAAACATCCATGACTCGGGTACAAATATTCATATTCGTCATACAAATATTTGTCCCTTACGGGATTCGAACCCGCGACCCCCGGCACAGCAGGCAGGTTCACTACAGACTGTGCTGTCGGGCCGTCAAATTCTCAGAATATTACGTTGCCTTTCTAGATTTTTCTGTGATTCCTATTGATGATAAGATCCATTTGGATGAGGGCAGCGCTGGACCGGTCGTTGTGGCGATCCTTGGGGGAGGCTTATGTCCAGCAGTGGACGTCCACCGGCTGATATTATGTTTTGGTGCACGTATACTGTTCCGATCCGGTACTAAATCTCACGTAACGCATTTTCCGAACAGAGATTTCTCCGGCCTGCAACCCGACGACACGGAGAAGAACGTCCGCATAGCTCTCGAGGCGAGTTCTAAGCTCGGCATCTCTCAGGTGCTCACGGCCGCCGACGTGTGCAGCAGGGCAACGCCCGACAGACTCGCGGTCAGTGTTATATTATAGAATAGATAGAAAAATATAAATATTGGTAGAGGCAGACCTAGGAGGACAACCCTAGATCAGATCCGGGACGTCATTAAAAAATTCCAGGTTTTAAGCAGCCAAAATCGACGGGAATGTATGATAAGATGTATGTGACTAGAGGAAGCAAGAGAGGTGTGTCAGCCCAGTAATATAGCCCAATAGTCCAAAATGGAGATACATAGTATCTGGCTAACCCTCTGGGAAGGCGTGAGTTTATGTATTTATATATGTTTGTACATAGATAAGATAGATACAATGACGTTTTACAAATAGACGCGTCATACGCTAACATCACTGCACTTTAAAATGGCGCGATATAGTGACGTGTAGCCCGTACACTAGACGGCGCGTGACTATGTGAAAGCCGGGCAATTACCTTGCTTTTTTGTTGTCATTTTGGAGCGCGGGCAACGCATCTACATATAAAAACATCTTAGGATAGATAACTAATTTTTTTTCATCAGAACAGTAAAATACAGTGACAGACAAAGGTAGAAGTTAACACTATGGAGTCTGTATAAGGAGATCTTTGCAAAGCCGCAACAGCAACAGGGAGCTCCCACGACAGACCGTTTAATAACAAACACGATATAGTAGGTATAGATGTTAGAATATGACACCGTGCGACCTGCATTGCGACGATGATAATGGTTCTTACTCAGCATTTATGCTGAAACAAAAGCTGCAGCGCTGTTAATTCTGATTCTGCCAGAACCCCATGGTTCGAGCGTCCGTTCGCGCAAGTATTTCTATTTGTAAAATAATGATAAATGATGTGCGTTACAGATAATGACGTATCTGTTTCAACTGCGAGCGCATTTCACCGGCAACGAGCTGCAAGTCGAGCAATTAGGTGAGGACATTTTGACATAATATATACATTAATACCGACACTGATTTGAGAATGAAAGAACTTAGAACGAAGTAATTTTTTTTATTTTAATAAAAAAATGGGTTTGAACTCAATCCAGTCCTTAGGACAAAGATGGGGTCGAAGATGTAGCGAGCTTACTCAGAAGAAGCCTATTCACTCTTACTTTAAATTAATTCGGGTTGTACCTAAGCGCACGGAAATACTGGCGCAGGCAGGTCATTCCACTCATTGCTTGCTTGTAACTGCTTATTGTAAAAGTCGGCTGTGCAATAATGTTCTAAATTATAGGCGGCAGGCTGATAACATGATATTGTAATCGACAGTCATTGAAATTGCCTATAAAAATTGTTAAAATGGTAATTATCTACAAATCTATAACGTAATTCGATAAAATACGAGTATAATGGTAAAAACGTTTTCGCTTTTTCTTCGGAGTCTTTCACCTTCATAATTTAAGTCAATCTTTATTTTAATTCATGTTTTTCTCAGGTAACGATGAAACGGAATCATCGTATCTAGTGGGTCGTCACGACACTGACGGCAGCCTTCCCCCAGAGCTATTCAGTCGAGAGATCAGTACTAGACGTTCCAGAAACATGGAGAACAAGCCACGGCCCGTGTAAGTTGTTAAATTTGTATTCAATACTGGTCACGACATGGACGGCAGTCTTCCTCCAGAGCTATTCAGTCGAGAGATCAGTACTAGACGTTCCAGAAACATGGAGAACAAGCCACGGCCTGTGTAAGTTGTTACATTTGTATTCAATACTGGTCACGACATGGCCGGCAGTCTTCCTCCAGAGCTATTCAGTCGAGAGATCAGTACTAGACGTTCCAGAAACATGGAGAACAAGCCACGGCCCGTGTAAGTTGTAACGTTTGTATTCACTGCTGTTGACAACACAGACGGCAGCCTTCCCCCAGAGCTATTCAGTCGAGAGATCAGTACTAGACGTTCCAGAAACATGGAGAACAAGGAACGGCCCGTGTAAGTTGTTACATTTGTATTTAATACTGGTCACGACATGGACGGTAGCCTTCCTCCAGAGCTATTCAGTCGAGAGATCAGTACTAGACGTTCCAGAAACATGGAGAACAAGCCACGGCCCGTGTAAGTTGTTACGTTTGTATTCACTGCTGTTGACAACACAGACGGCAGCCTTCCTCCAGAGCGATTCAGTCGAGAGATCAGTACTAGACGTTCCAGAAACATGGAGAACAAGGAACGGCCCGTGTAAGTTGTTCTCTTTTCGTCGCTGATTTTCATGGTGATCCAGTGGCTAGTAGCCTCGCCTTCCGTGTGGGGAGTGGCTACTCGATCCCAGCGTCAATTAGACTCGTAACTCATTACTATGGAACAAACGTAGAAATCGAAAAAAATATCAGCTGCTCAATACAAAACTGACAACCTACTCGAGCCAAATGTATTAGACGGCAGATTTTTTTTTCGCGGTTTCGATGTTGGTCCCATAGAGAAAGTTGTTCAGTTTGATGGTCTGATCACCCCCTTAAAAAAGTGTCAGCATATTAAGTTGGGTCCAACCGTGTATACTACAATGCATAATTATTTTTGAAAAGAAGGAAAAACTTGCATGACTTTTTTACTTTTTATTTCTAGCCTAAACTTCTGTATTCGCTTACTCACATCAGCGCACGATCTCTCCTGGTCCGTTGTAAGTTTCCATGCCAGCGCATTCGCCTGGATTTTATGGACGTAATGAGGATCTTAATGTGGTCATGGTGTCCCATCCCATACAAATGAAATTTTAGTTTAAAAATTGCAATATATGGCGTTATGGTATCGATTTGTAATTAATGTTTACGTAAACGTGTAAATTGTTACTAAAAGTACATGATCTGACTACAAAAAAATCTCATGAGCCTCAGAAAATCAAGCAATTTACTTTGCCCGAAGACTGCCCGAGTTACGGCAGTCGGGTTTCATTGTTTGACGTTGGGCATCTGTACTGTATAGTATTATATAATCTGTGATGTGGTTAAGGTTTTTTTTAGCGGATTGTACATAGTAAATTGAACCTAATCCCCAGGTCGCAAGACTCACAAGAATCCCGCCAATCACAAGAGCGCACCACGCCCGACAAGCCCAGCTCGCCGACCGCCATCAAGGACGTCCGCGACATGTTCCTGCATCAATCCAAGACTATACTGAACAAGATGCTTTCGCCGCCTAAAGATTACAGAGAGAAGCCTAGCGCTAAGTGGTTTGCTGACCCTTTGAAGGTCAATGAGGTATGTTTTGTTTATTTATTTTTCTCCCCTCCGGACGGAAAGCGTCAATTTTCGTCCCTGCGCTAAACGAAGTTGCCGCTTTCCACCTCGGTCGAAGAGAAAAATAGTATACTAACCTCGGACAGTAAATAAGAAGGCCTCAGATCAAATGTGATCTGAAATGTGATCTCTAGGTAGTCCTAGAGAACGAAATTTTCAATCATTTGCGTCTTTAGGGGTCGTCCCCATCGGTTTTTGATTCTTCGGCAGATACGACCAGCCTAATGCCAATTCATCTTGCTTAACTTTATTTCAAACTAGCTTTTGCCCGCGACTTCGTCTGCGTTGACTTTAGAATTTAATTCAGAGAGGATTTAATAAATAGTGCGATAAAATACTTAAGAGAAGTTTATTCCGAGAGCGCAAAAGCGCGCTGCATACAAACGTAGTCTGGTGATATTTTCAATACTATCCAATTAATTTCAATGAAACTTTTCAGAAACAATCTAGAAACTAATCTCTATGTTCGTATGAAGTCAGATTTTCGTTACGAATTTCGTTTAGAATTCGTCTTTCTATAAAATTCACGCCTTGGTTTTGATTGTGATATATATTAGCGAAGCTTTTGAAGTCATGGTTGTGTCCTTCAGGGGGGCTCCGCCCCCCGTACCCCCGGGGGGCTCCGCCCCTCCACCCCGCCGACCGGGGGTTTCGGGCAAACATTCGGCAAAACTTTCTGCAACTGAATTCGTCTTTCTGTAAAATTCACGCCTTGGTTTTGATTGTGATATATATTAGCGAAGCATTTGAAGTCATGGTTGTGCCCCCCCCCCCGTACCCCCGGGGGTGCACCGCCCCTCCACCTCACCGACCGGGGGTTTCGGTCAAATGTTACATAACAGAATTGGTCTTTCTGTAAAATTCACGCCTTGTTTTTGATTGTGATATATAAGCGAAGCTTTTGAAGTCATGGTTGTGTTCTCCGGGGGGCTCCGCCCCCCGTACCCCCGGAGAGGCTCCGCCCCTCCACCTCACCGACTGGGGGCTTCGGGCATACATTACATAACAGAATTCGTCTTTCTGTCAAATTCACGCCTTGGTTTTGATTGTGATATATTAGCGAAGCTTTTGAAGTCATGGTTGTGTCCTTCGCCGCTCCATCCCAAGGGGGCTTTGGGCAAACATGCGGCAAAGCTTCGTACTGTTGCGTTAGCTCAGATTGTACTCAAAGACCAATATACTAAAGAACGATTAATTATAACGATAATACCGCGTTAATCAACCAAATTTGTTAAGCTCATTAGGTTTTGGAATAAATAATTGATGCAAACTTGCTATAAAAAATACCCCTAACGCCATCTATTTATTTGAAAACGAACTACCTACTTACTTTAGAAAAGCTTAAAAGAAAGAGGATTTTTTTGGTATTTTTCCAATTCACCTAGTATCTAAGTATACAAAAAAATCTGCAAGACCTAATAAATAAAATGCTCCGCACTTCTACCCCACCGACCGGGGGCTACGGGCAAACATTCGGCTAAACATTCTGCAAAAAAATTCGTCTTTCTGTAAAATTCACGTCTGACATTAATTGTGATTGTGATAATTAACGAAGCTTTTGAAGACATGGTTATGTGCTTCGGGGGGCTCCGCCCCCCGTACCCCCGGGGGGGCTTCGCCCCTCCACCCCGCCGGGGCCTTTTGATAAACATTTGGCAAAGCTTCGTACCGTTGCGTTAGCTCAGATTGTACTCAAACGACCAATATACTAAGAACGATGAATTATAACGATAATACCGCGGTAATCAACCAAATTTGTTA
This sequence comes from Agonopterix heracliana, assembly GCA_963693445.1. Classification (NCBI taxonomy): domain Eukaryota; kingdom Metazoa; phylum Arthropoda; class Insecta; order Lepidoptera; family Depressariidae; genus Agonopterix; species Agonopterix heracliana. The sequence continues at coordinate 8,329,207 of OY856331.1, forward strand.
AGCTCAGTAGGTTTTGGAATAAATAATTGATGCAAACTTGCTATAAAAAATACCCCTAACGCCATCTATTTATTTGAAAACGAACTACCTACTTTAGAAAAGCTTAAAAGAAAGAGGATTTTTCCAAAAGATAATTAAAAAAATTACTTAAAACTTGGCGGGTTTAGGTCACACGAGCTATAAAATAGTACCTATATGATACTCGTGACATTATTTCACGCCGTGCAATAATGGACTACTTAGGGCGCACGTCGATCGTAGTGTACTATAAGGTTATCGTACCGTTGTGTTGGCTCAGATTTGACTCAAATGACCAATATACTAAGAACGATGAATTATAACGATAACACCACGATAATCAACCAAATTTGTTAAGCTCATTAGGTTTTAGAATAAATAATTGTTGCACACGACTTGCTTTCAAAATACGCCTAACGCCATCTATTTATATGAAAACGAACTACCTACAAACTTTAGAAAAGCGGGATTTTTTCGTATTTTTCCAATTTACCTAGTAAGTTTCTGACCATTCACCTTTTACCTTTTACCATTTACTTCAACTGATCGATCTGGAGTGCGATTTTTGAATGTCATTCGGTGGGCTAAGCAGTTGAAAATGTCAAAATTGCTATGGAGATACGCATCTTTCTACTGCTGATTTGATTTTCAAAAATTATACTGCGGGAGTGCGATTTTTGAAAGTTAAATCAGCAGTAGAAAGATGCGTATCTCCATAGTAATTTTGACATTTTCAACTACCTGAATTCAGCAAATGAGATTCAAAAATCACACTCCAGATCTCAGGATATTATGATTGGAAGTCAGGTCCTTAGCAAATCAAGCCAAGCCATGTAAAATTTTAAAATAAAAAAAGTCACCTCGACCAAGAATCGAACCTCGACCCCATGCGCGAAAATCTAACCGCTTACCAACCACGCTAAACTGATTTTATGAAAAGTGTTGAAAAAAGGAACTGCTATTTAACACTGGAATCTGCCCAAATGCATCTGTCAGAGTCAAGTCGGCGCTAGTGAGCGTGATAAAACATTGTAAATTATCCCACAGAGTCCCACAGCTGGGGTAAAAAGTATCCTATGTGTTAATCCAGAACATATTTTGTCTGAAAACCAAATTTCATCCAAATCCGTTCAGCCGTTTATGCGTGATTGAGCCACAAACTCACAAACTCACAAACTCACAAACATACAAACATCCAAACATCGTCACAAACTTTCGCATTTATAATATTAGTGAGATATCACCCCAAAGAATAATTAATAACACTCTTAATATGGCAAAGCATAACTATGTTAGTAAGAAGAAGAAATAATACACTTAATTAGTAACGAACCTTTAAGGGTGTATTCAGACCGTGAATCTGAACAACTTACCCTGATGAACATGGGTCGAAAAACGAGAAATTTTTTTGGACCTCCCTTACAAAAGTGCGGATCGGCCGTTCGATTTTCTATGGGAAGTCCAAAAATTTTTCTCCTTTTTCGACTCATGTTCCTTAGGGAAAGTTGTTCAGATTCACGGTCTGAATACACCCTTAAAGGTTCGTTACTAATAAAAAAATTGTGGTTTATAGTTAGGGTTGAACTTCATCACACAGCACCGCATCGCATTTTTCTGTCGCTCCATCCTTTTCTGTCACTCGGGAACGGTAAGATAGACGGAACGCGATTGCACGGCCGCGTGCGATCGCGTTCCGTCAATCTTATATGCTCTAGCAAAAGACGTTCTTGAGTGACAGAAAAGGATGGAGCGACGTAAAAAATGCGATGCGGTGCTATTGAATGAGGTTTAACCCTTATGCTGTGGTATTGGTTCATCTCTATCTAACTGCCTCCGTGGTCTAATGGTTAAGAGCACTGGGCTCTTGACACGGAGGTCGTGGGTTCGATTCCCACGGGGGGCACCTAGTGAAATGTTACTTTGTGCGTTTTTCCCCAGTTGGTTAGGACATTGCAGGCTGAGTCACTTGATTGTCTGAAAAAAGATGATTCGGTGCTTCGGATGGCACGTTAAGCTGGACTAACCCGGCTACTATCTCTGGTGGTAGTAGTAGTTACATAAAAACCACTTCAGAGGCCGTAAGGCGGTCTTGCCCTTGCTTGCCCACACGATAAGAAGAAGATCGTCAAAACCGCCAATAGTGGTCACTTTTAGCGGTATTACAGATAGTATGAGTAATTACAAAAAAAAATATTTAATGGCCCTAGAATGACCAGATAAATTTAAAATCTGCGATGACTACAATGTGACAGTCTTGTTTTTTTACAATTCGTGAGGAAACCTGCATGCTTCAATTTCTAGGCATGTATTGTACCCACTGTCCATTATAAGTGGCGACGGGCTCACCCCCCGTCACACTGGGCAGAGTTTCGGTACTACTGGTGAAACGTGGATGTTCTGAGGTTATATATGTAAGGTTATATATGTCAGAATATCTCTGACTACCTCGGGGAATATAGTCTTGAGCATATGCTTATGCTTATACAATATTTCCAATGTTGTTGACAGCCGCCGCCAGCGCGTCCTGAGAAGCTGATGACTCGTAAAGAACTGACGGATCCGTTCGGTTCCGACGAGGAGGACGAAAGCGTCCCTGTTGTGCAGAGCAACGGAACCCCGGCCAATAGTGACAGCGGTACGTATACATTTGACTAATTGCACAGAATAATAACTAGTAACTAGCGTTACAGAAGCTTTACTTCGCAATGGTTTTCAAAGAAATATGTACTCAATCTGATAAACGATATGATTTAATTTAGCTCGCGTTCCAGCCGAGCACGTGTTCATTTACATACCTACCAAATATTTTTGAGGGAATATGGGCCTTAATTCACTGGACTACGGTTCATAATAAGTTATACGTGGTTATACGTATTGAAAGAGTTTATTGCGGCAGCCTACTAGATTGGCCCTTGCGCAATGGCCGCCGCCTGTAGGTATGTTTTTAATACCTACACGCGGAGTGACACAGGCCTGCTAATTGCCTAATTTAACCCTACGAAAATAGTCAGTAAGGGGCTCCAACCCTTAGTAGTGGCAGGTAGTTTCCGTACTGTATGTAGTACTAGAATAGTAGAATACTCTTTCTTATACTGTGATATACAGAATAGGTAATAGGTATACAGGGTCCTTCTTAATACGCTGACACTTTTTTAAGGGGATGTTCAGACCATCAAACTGAACAACTTTCTCTATGGGACCAACATCGAAAACGCGAAAAAAAAATTAGCTCTCCCATACATTTGGCTCGAGTAGGTTTGCAGTTTTGTATGGAAGAGCTGATTTTTTTTCGCGATTTCGATGTTGGTCCCATAGAGATAGTTATTCAGTTTGACGGTCTGATCATCCTCTTAAAAAAGTGTCAGCATATTAAGCTGGACCCTGTATAGTTCTACATACAGAACGGCCACTCGCCGCCGCCGTTATTTTTATCCTCTCAGTTAAAATAAAGGCCTCCGCACATTGCAGCGATATTATCGACAGCGATATCGCGACACCTCACACACTGCAGTGATTCCGCGATTCGCGTCACGCATGCGCCACACCACTGAATGTAGTCGAAAGAGTTGCGATAATATCGCGGTAGTGTGTGGGATCGAGCGCGTCCCCATACAAAATGTACTAAGAACAATTATCGCAAAATCGCAGCGATATTATCGCTCGATAAAATCGCTGCAATGAGCGGAGGCCTTAAACGTTGGAAAATTCAGATTTTCTGTAATTCTTTATCTTAAATACTATTTTTAATAACAGAATGAACTATAAAAAGAAACGAAATGTAGATGATGTTCATACGATGTGTGGTAAGTCAACCCTACACATATGTCGTGCACAATTTGCGCAAAGTGCGCATTTTCGAACGCCATCATGTCAAATCCAAAACGTTGTTTGAAGTCATTGAGGTACTATGTTAACTAGAGAAGCTACCGAGAAGTAATGTTTTGTAACACGCGTTAGGGTGCACGCGCTCTAACCCACTTAGCCTGTGCCAGGCGCTCGTCGCAGCCTGACGCTCCCAGCACGCGCCCCACACTGCTGATCATCATCATCATCATCATATCAGCCGATAAACGTCCACTGCTGGACATAGGCCTCCCCAAAAATGGGGGGATTTGCCATAATCGCCACGCTTGGCAGGCGGGTTGGCGATCGCAGTTGGATTGAATGTGTGTACTCAGAGGATGCTGCTGCCCATCCTCCGGTAGATCCCTTAGTCGCCTTTTACGACACCCACGGGAGGAAATGGGATGGTGCTACTCTTAGCCGACACCACACGGGCAACTGATCATGGTGCAAAGATTTTGTTCGCGTTGTCTGCTCTATACATAATTACTCAATGTTTGAAGTGCCGGACCTGTGCTTACAGTAAAACCGGAACTAACGCCGACAGTGGAGCCGAGCGATCCTCTCACGCCACCCGAAGAGTCCCGAACACAGCCGAGCGTTCCCGAGGCGCCGACACCCGAACTACCCAAACCTACGCCGGTGAGTTACCTTGGATGTCGTGTGCTGTGGCTTTAGTGTTTTTGTAGTGACGTTTTGACTTTAAATCATAAAGCAGGCACTAGAACTTCTCGGGGAGAACTTTCAAAGGAAAATTGCTTACCGCGAGAACAATGAAGGGCATCCACACTCGTGTTCTCGGCCTTTCTCGTCTGGAGTGCAAGGGTTGAAGTACATCACATAGCACAGCATCGCTGCAAGGCCGCGTGCGATCGCGTTCCGTCTATCTTATATGCTCTAGCAAATGACGTTCCTGAGTGACAGAAAAGGATGGAGCGACGGAAAAATGCGATGCTGTGCTATGTGATGTAGTTCAACCCCAATTCTCTAAGCGCAAACATCGGTTGAAACATCTACGAGCTGTCAATTCGGTATGCGTTGTGTCAAACTTAATATGACATCTTCGACGATCTGAAGGATGCAAGAAGGTCGGTACCATAAAGGTATTACCTATACCAGGAATAGAGGAAGTGACAGCTGAGAGAGCGAGATGTACCTAGCTGCACCACTGTATAATAGAAAGAGATATATGACGCGAGGCAATAGAATCGCTTTCTAATCTCTAACCAATTTTTATAATTCGATTTCCGTGAATAATCGCGAATCTAAAGTGAAATCGTAGATAATTTTGTGAAATATACTGACACTACTTCATTTATTTATCCACGATTTAACTTTAGACTCGGAATTATAGACATAATTCGAATTTTCGCCTGCGAATAGTCTCCTGAAAACATCAAAAACGGTTTCATTTGACAACTCATGTTAGTTGCTCTATTCCTGTAAGGTATAATACCTTTATGGATGTTACCTTAGTGAATTGCACTCCTGTTCTCGGCCTTTCTCGTCTATTCTCAGCGAGAATGTAGTGCCTGCTTAACTATTTGACCGATAGTGTGTTGTAAAGTTGGCTCTCATAGACAACATGCTTTTAAAAACAAAATGGCGATCACTGACCGCCATCTTGAATAGTTATTATTATACAGGGTCCAACTTAATATGCTGACACTTTTTTAAGGCGACGATCAGACCATCAAACTGAACAAATTTCTCTATGGGACCAACATCGAAATCGCGAAAAAAAAATCAGCTGTCCCATACATTCGGGTCGAGTTTGGTTGGCAATTTTGAATGGGACAACAGATTTTTTTTCGCGATTTCGATGTTGGTCCCATGGAGAAAGTTGTTCAGTTTGACGGTCTGATCATCCCCTTAAAAGTGTCAGCATATTGAGAAGGACCCTATATTTATCTTATTCACTGGGGATATCGTATTTTCATTGATTTATTAAAGGTACAGGGTAGAAAAATCTATAGGTACGCTAAATCACGGAATCCTATCAAATATGCATTATAAATTGTTTTGAAGCTTATATTACTCGTACATATTCCTTTGATCTTGAATAAAAAACTAGATACACAGTCTCATGTCAAATCATAACAAAAATTTTTCCGAATCGACCACAGAACGGAGAATCTGGCTTCGCCGAATAGAAGTAGCATGCAGGTGCATGCATGCCACTGATATGGTCGATATGACGTATCTGTTCATAAATTTTGTTTAGAAAAAGGTCATAAGTAACTATAACAATTTTATGAAGATTCAGCAGTCATAACTCATAAGACTCATAGACATCGATTTAGCATATACTTACGTTAGATCAGCTACGGATTATCCAAGGCAAGACCAAAAAAGGCCTCCGCATATTGCAGCGATATTATCGAGCGATTTTATCGAGCGATATGTCACGCATGCGCCCCACCACTAAATGTGGTCTAAAGAGATTGCGTCGGAACAAAATCGCAGCGATATTATCGCTCGATAATATCGCGGCAGTGTGTAGGATCGCGCGCGTCTCCATAAAAATGTACTGGAAACAATTATCGCAAAATCGCAGCGATATTATCGCTCGATAAAATCGCTGCAATGTGCGGAGGCCTTAAAACCCGTGATTTTTGAAAAAAAAAAACGAGATTCGTTCCGTTGACAACTGACGCTAGGGCTATACAGGCTCATAGCGTGTTTGTGAATGATCTCGTCTATCTATCTCGCTCTGACATACGTTAATGCTATGCCCTTTCTTTTCCGATCTCACGTAGTATAATATACTAAATTTATGCTTATAGAAGATAAAGTTGAATTTAATTGGTTTTTTGGTAAGGCTAATTCTCGAACTAAACCGTCCGGTCAGTCCGTTCAGTTTAACTGGTTCTCTTTTCTGTGGAATATACATGTTTAATCACTGCGATATGGCGCGATTAGTCCATAGTGCCATTTAGATATTAGTTCACGGCCATTTTTCGAGAATTTATTTATGAAACATACTTTTCTATTTCTAATTATCTAGTTTTTTATTCGAAGATACATGCGCAATAAAAAAAAACTAAAAAAAATTATCATTTCTTTCCATTCCCCGCATCATCGACATCGCTTTGAAAAAAAATACCCTGCCTGTGTGTGCGTGTGACAATATGGCCGACACGCTTCCCATTGGATACATATAACCGACGCTTGCGATTGGTCGAATTGCTTCGCCGCGATTCGTCGGTTCCCCGCGCTTCAATCTGATTGGTTCGACGCTTGTTTGTGATTGGTCGACGGTCGTTCGCTTTGACGTGATTGGCTGCAGCAATTGCTATCACGTCACGACGAGTTGAAAGAAAGAGCGAGATTATTGTTGGAACAAACTAAGAAAGAGGCTAGAGAGAAGGAGAGGATCAGACGGCAGATCTCTAAGGAGAAAGAGGACGCCAAGAATGAAGCTTTGAATGGGCTTAAGAATGGAGAGTTGAGTCCTAAGAAGGTACGTTTTTGTATTAAGACTTCCTAATTTGAAAGAAACGTATTATAGTAGGTACATAAATCAGTTCAAAGATGTCACTTGTGTAGATTTTTATAATATAGTACTACTAAGAGATTTGGTTGCTGTGACTCTATGAGTGCTTTGGCACTGAATGCTATAAATTTCTTCCACTAGAGGCGCCAGTGCGTTACATAGTAAACAAGCTGACATGTCGTATGATTTTGTCTATGTTTGTAAGAAGGTATTTGTATTATAAAAATATCATGGTCGTCCATGTTTGACACATTTGGATGCAAAAATATAAGAGTTCAAAAAATGTTAAGTAATTTTTTTTATTAATTATTCGTCCATTGTACCATTCGTATACATTACAACATTTGAATCCACATACTGTGGTCTTTGATCTAGTTCTATTCACTATCTATTTCGGTGGCACCATATGTCTTTACACGAGAAAAATGTCTTTTTTTTAATAAAATTTTCGCTCAATAGTAACATTTCCAGAACCAGAAGAACGAGTGAGGGTTTTTCGTCTAAAACGTGTTATTTTAATCATTTTCTATTTTTATAGCCATTGACAGAAGAGGAAAGGCAAGCGGTGCTACGAGAGCGAGCGAGAAAGCTAATAGCAGACGCGCGAGCCGGCATAGTTAGGTAAGAATTAATACTTATCAAAATATCTTCCTACCATATCTTCTTTTCATCTCTTCCTGTCGGAGGAATAGGAAAAGAAATGTTGGAGTCATTAATGTGTTTAAGCCGAGAGGTCCAGTGGCGAGTAACCTTGCCTGCCATGCTGGAACCTATGGTTCGATCCCCATCCAGGGCCCTATTCAACAAACGTTACAATTGTAATTTACAATTACAATTCTGGGTGCATTGCTGGTTACTTAAGACGCTAAACTTGCAGTAGGTAACATATGATATGCCTAACATTCTCAGCAATGTACCCAGAATTGTAATTGTAAATTACAATTGTAACGTTTGTTGAATATGGCCCTGGCCTACTGGTACTAATGAGTTGTTCTGAATTTATGTACGATTTGCCACTGGCTTTTCGGTGAAGAAAAATATCGTGAGGAAACCTGCATGCTTCAATTTCGAGGCATGAATGGGGCTTAGATTATCAAGATAGACAGTCAAAAATACGAAAGCGTCGAAAAAATAGGAACCAGTACTGGTTCCAAAACCCTATACATATACACGCACACATACAAATTTTGTATGGCGCCTCACGCACACCAACCTAAGAAAGTTAGCCCCTTTTGTTTTATACGGAACAAGTGTCAGGCTCATTCTAGACATATACTTTTTCTAAGGCATGGGGCTCGGACGGGCTCACCTTCCGTCACACTGGACACAGTTTCGGTACTACTGGTGAAACGTGGATGTTCTGAGGTTTCAGAATACCTCTGACTCCTCAGGGAATATAGTCGAGAGGATATGCTATGCTATTAATGTGCTTATCTTGCAGTCCCACGTCACCTTTGTCGCCGAGTAGAGGTCCGCGCGGCGGCACGGTGGAGATCATCAGCAAACAATCTGTCATGGACGAAATCGCTGCAGGTATGTCGCTTTAAGATAGATCAAAGCCCGCGGCATGGTGCCTCGATAAACGTTTTATCGCGCCTGCTAACTCGTTCGTTCGCGCGCAAAAAGAAAGGGAGCTAGGGCGCTAGCGCTTTATCGCGCGATCATGCCGCGGGCGCAAGAGTTGCTCACTTTATTAAATACTTTTCAACACACTTGCTCGTAAAGTGGTTAGTGCCGTAAAGTGCATGTTAATATTATGAAGGATGAGAAAAACATGAATTGTAGGTACAGTCAAGCTTAGATCAAAATAAAATTAATACAGGCCTTACGCGAATATTTCGAACAAGAAAAATGAGGCAAAACAACTAAAAGGTTTACTTCAAATTTGTATGCAAGTGCCCTAGATTTGACACTAGTATGGACCAAGTGCACCAGTAGTGTGCTTCAACTTACCGCGCTTTAAGCCTATCCATTAATTTTATTTTGATCTAAGCAGTCAAGAGCATGAAGCTTTACTTTGTAGCGCGAGTCTTTGCCACTATGGCGATTGTAATAAGAACGGTTCCAACTTCAATGTTCAATTCAAAGCTCAATCACGAACAATCACGAACAAATTTTAATCTTTAGGGGGGAGGGGGGGCAGCTGCACCTCCCTGCCCTCCCCTTGGCGGCGCCCTTGGTCGGCGTCCGCCAAGGAATTACATCGCATATAATTAGTCGATCTCTTAAAAGTGTTTCGTGTTTAACAGCTGGGGGTGTAGAACAACTGGACGCGATGCTGTCGAGAGACTCGGTTCACTCCAGTCCGGACAGAATATCCGGTTCCAGGAAAAGTTCCGTCAGCCCCGACAGATCTGGTAAGTTTACTGGATTATTTACCTTATGAATTTGTTAAGATTGTTAATAGGGTAGTGGACTGCGTTTTGACGTTCGATTAAGGGTGACCGCATATCTATCCGCGGCGAAAAAGCCGAAGGAGGCGAACGAATCTAATTTTAGAATTCTTTGTATGAAATTCTATGACACCTCGCACACTTATCCGCGGCGAATCGGACGAATTGTCAGAAGAATTAAAAGGAGATTCGATTCTTTCGCCTTCTTCGGCTCGTACGCCTCTGATGAATGTGCGTACACCTTAAGAGTTGCTAATTTGACTAGTTTTCCACGAGCGGATTGATTTAATTAGAATTTTAACGTTTTTATTTTGATGAAATCTTATCTACTTAAGGTGGTTTCAGAGTAGTCAATTTCATACAAAACTTTGACGCAGAACACGCGTAGACGGTATTAATAATAGTAAAGGTTTATATATGGAAAAATAGTTTAGAAAATCTAGATTGCGCGTCTCAAATAACATTTACAATTTATAATATAATTACGAAGGCTTTGAAATTTTGTATGAATAATTTTGTATGGAGACTGTTAGCTTCACAATCATCTTAATTCAACATATTTTTTTCGCAGAAGGTAGAAATAGTTCAGAGACTAGAAGCGTGAAGTCTATAAGTGAAGAGCGTCCGTCGCCGCTGCAATCATTCTCCGCCATGTTGGATCGACTGACGCCGGACAAGGAGAACGTTGATGAGGTAATTACGTGTAAAAGATATTTCAATACGTAAACTTAAATCAAAACCTAAAGTCTATTACTACAGAAAATGCAATACACTTGTAAACAGCTATAAACGCCTATATTCATATTCATTTTATTTCATAAAATTTTACACAAATATACACAAGCACACATCATTCAACACAACACACACCAATCATACAAACACAACCGCTGCCAACTGATCGGTGTCAAGACTCGTATTACATTTTATTCGGCAGTGTATCATCATCATCATCAGCTTATCATCGTCCACTGCTGAACATAGGCCTCTCCCAAGGCGCGCCACAAAACTCTGTCCTTGGCCTTCCTCATCCAGTCGCTCCCCGCTACTTTTTTAGGTCGGCAGTGTATGCTTTATTGGATTTATAGTGACGACTGGCGTCATAACGAGTTTATATTAATTTATTTGTACATGAGACGTTGACCGTGACTATGTTTGCGTTGACTTTAAAAAGTATCCTATATGTTAATCCAGAACATAAACATGGCATACTATCTGTGAGCCATATTTCATCCATATCCCTTCAGCTTTTATTCGTAATTTATTTCATAAACATCCAAATATTATCACATACTTTGTCATTAATAATTTTAGTAGGATATCGGATGATACACACTTCCATCCCCGTTAAAAACAAATATTTCTTACCCTTTTGACTTTATGTCTCTAAGACCTCATGTCAAAATGTTACCTATGAAAATACACTTAAAGTACAATTTCCCACTATGACTTACAAATAATGAAATATTTTAAAATATAAGATAATACAAACATTAAATCTGCAACACGCTTCGTCAAAAATGGCGACATATCCGCATCTGCAACACGCTTTGTCAAAAGTTAAACAAAAATAATTAATAAACAGGAACTCAATCAGCAACATGCTTCGTCAAAACTTAAACCTATACACTCTGAATCAGCTGCACGCTTCGTCAACCTAAAGACTAACGCACGACTAATTTCATACCAACAGCAACGCGAGACCGGTTCCTACATAGCGAGCGAGCTCGAAGCGTTGGAGAGAGAGCAGCGAGCTATAGACGAGAAGGCGGCCGCGCTCGAGAAACAGCTGAGAGCTGTCATGGAGTCCGCCGACAACACCGAGGTTTGTGTTTCATTATTGCGAGGTTTGGGCTTTTAATCCTCGACATACGGATTTATAAAAACATGGTCTGGCAACACTTTATTGGTTACTTAGTAGTGACTAATTAATACAAGGTGTTACAAATAAACATTTAAGGGGGTGGTTTAGGGTTGAACTACACATGGCCGCACACGATCGCCTTTTTCCATCGCTCCATCCTTTTCTGTCACTCAGGAACGTCATTTGCTAGAGCATATAAGATAGACGGAACGCGATCGCCTGCCGCGTGCGATCGCACGCGATCGCGTTCCGTCTGTCTTATATGCTCTCGCAAATGACGTTCCTGAGTGACAGAAAAGGATGGAGCGACTAAAAAGGGCGATCGCGTGCGGCTATGTGTAGTTCAACCCTTAGACCATCAAACTGAACAACTTTCACTATGGAACCAATATCGAAATCGCGAAAAAAAAAGATGTTCCAAATCGACTAGAGCTAAAATATGTATGGGATAGTAGATTTTTTTTTCGCGATTTCGATGTTGGTCCCATAGAGAAAGTTGTTCAGTTTGATGGTCTAAACAACCTCCTTTAAGAGTTTTAAATATTTATTTTTACTTATGTAACACCTACTGTAACACCCTGTTTAAGTGATGTAAAATGATCTACAAACAGGCTACAAACTTAAAAAAAAAAGTTGTGACTGGGAATTCGTATGCGCGTTTTAATGAAACAAGTGCCCAAAATTATAGACCGTAATAATAAGACGAACTCCAATGCCTACTACACCTATAGTTTGCGTAAGAGTCCGTAGGCGTTGCAGTTCGGTTCATAAATATGGGCCTTAGATTCTCATAACTTTTAGTCTACGTGAGTAAGCCGATTGTGAAGAAATAGTTATTTGTTATGCTAGGCTGCAAAGTTGTTTTTTGGCGCGAGTACTTGTATTGAAACCTGAGCAAGCGAAGGATTCTAAGATTGAACCACGAGCGAAGCGAAGGTTCAAATGTAGAATCCTGAGCGCATCGAAGGTTTCAAAGGTACGAGACGTACAATAACTTTGCTGCCGAGCGCAACACACAACTTTTCACCTCACAAAAGCGAGGAAAAAAAGTGAATTGCTAAAAAGAACATATTTCAAAAGTTTTTATTTCGTGCTGGCCAGTGACATGAAATTGATTGATGGATTGGCGGTATAGGAATAGGTATATTGAATAGAGAGATTCGAATTTCAAAAACTCTTTCCACGCTAGCGGATAAAATACGCTTTGGCACTCAGATTTCGAGTGATAAACAGAATCTTTCCAAGCTTGTGAGGTGAAAAAAAAAGTTCTTATTGTTAAACAAACTTAGCCCTGCGTTTTTCTGGATTGTCATCTTGATTGGTTAAGCAGTTTTTAGATAATGCGTTTTGATACATTTACAATATTTCAGAGAAAATGGCGTAGAATATTTCTAACGTGTGTCGAAGTCCCTTACGATCCGGTACCTTTCCCCACTTTGTTTTAATATACACAATTGAAGTATGTAGTATCTTAATACTAAAGTATGTAGTGCTACGAAATACTCTTTAGAACATAGACGAAAAATTTCTCGCTTACGCTAGTAGACCGAATATCAGTGTAACCGGGTATGAGATAGCGAATTATATGAAGTGACATCTCGGAGTCACGTAGTTGTCCCATACAATTTATATGAAGTGACATTTTGGAGTCAGATGGCCGAAGTACAAAAAAGTGGATACGTCGATAAGGACAGCAATAAGTAGCGGTCTCCTTTTTTAACTAGAGCGAATTTGCTATGTGCATCTCTTACTGAGTGATATGACAAGACACGTGCTTCCTTCTAGTGCCTTCTCTTTCTACGCTTTAGAAGTAAGAAAAGTTGTTAGATTGTAGATAGAGGTATAAAATTATATTGTATTTGTACCTCTCACTTTCGTAGTATATTGATTTCCTAAGGGGTCTTTTAGGGGCACTGATTATCCATAAAGATTTAAAATTAAAATCTAGATAATAATAGTATGTAAAATGTGCTTGTTGAAACTCGTTTTAGTTCTGTATTTAACACAAATGTACACCTAAAATAGTACGTTATAGTTTGTAATGGTACAGCAAAGCAAAGGCTGCCTTTCGCTACATTATAATATAGAGTAACAGTATAGACTCTGCCCCCCACCAATGTTGACCTGACCACCTCACCCCCTCACTCGCTCGGTGATACGGGAGGTGGACGACAGTAAGCAGTGCTGTATATCTCTCTTACGCTCACTCACTTAGTATACTTTACTGAGAGAAGAATAGATCACCCAATGTCTTTCAGTGAATGTCGTTGGGAGGTGACTTGGGATATGGTTACTTTTGGCGTGTTTTTACCCGACTGCGCGACGCAAAGAAAGGGTAATGTGTTTAACAGCCTATGTATGTATGTAAGTTTGTACCTTTGTGGCACACTAGAGACCAAACGCGTGGGCCGATTTTGATGATTCTTACGTCAATCGATTTGTCTTAATCTTGCGAGTGTCACTAAAGACATGACAGTAATCAAAATTCAATATGGCGACTACTTATTGTGAGAAATAAAAAAATGAAAGTTGACGAACTACCTATATCGAGGTATCATTGAATAGGTATTTCAAAATCATCTTTAGGTTTCTCTTATCATTTTTCATTTCGAATAACCATTTTTAAAAAGCCGTGGTGGTCCAGTGGCGTGTAACCTTGCCTGCCGTGCAGGAGGCGATGGTTCGATCTCCGTCCAGGCCGACTCGTACCAATGAGTTTTTCGTAATTTATGTTCGATTTGTAACACCACTGGCTTTTCGGTGAAGGAAAACATCGTGAGGAAACCTGCATGCTTCAATTTCGAGGCATGTATTCACCCATTGACCATTACAAGTGGCGACGGGCTCACTCCCCGTCACACTGGACAGAGTTTCTGTACTAGAGAAACGTGGATGTTCTGAGTTTTCAGAATTTCTCTGAGGGGGTACCCTCGGGGAATATAGTCGAGAGCTTATGACGAACTTTGCTATTATGGTGTGCAGGAAGAAGATAAGCTGATGTCGCAGTGGTTCAACCTGGTCAACAAAAAGAATGCGCTACTTCGCAGACAGATGCAACTCAATATTCTGTGAGTATTTTGTTTGTTTGTTATATAAATAATTTAAAGCCGTGGTGGTCCAGTGGCAAGTAACCTTGCCTGCCGTGCAGGAGGCGATGGTTCGATCTCCGTCCAAGCCGACTCGTACCAATGAGTTTTTCGGAATTTATGTACGATTTGTAAGCCAGTAGGGCTTTTCGGTGAAGGAAATAATCGTGAGGAAACCTGCATGCTTCAATTTCGAGGCGTGTATTGTACCCACTGACCATTATAAGTGGCGACGGGCTCATCCCCCGTCACACTGGACAGAGTTTCGGTACTACTGGTGAAACGTGGATGTTCTGAGGTTTCAGAATATCTCTGACTACCACCTCGGGGAATATAGTCGTGAGCATATGCTAAATAATTTCAGAGTTCGTGGGCTTGCTAACTACGAGACAAAAGAATACCGATTCCGCCGGCTTGGCCACCTGCATCTCAGCAGATAATATGTACTGGGTTGACCTACTGGCCGACTAGCCGACATCCAGTGGGTCGCTCCATGTATCGTTAGAACGACGTAGTGGAGGCCGACCTAAGTGAGCTTCAAGCCAGCTACTGGCGAGAGATTATGGGAACATCTTTTATTAGCATAATCTCGGTGTGTCACCATTGTTGTCGATCTCGTAACTGTATTATAGTCAACTTAATTTTTTACTGTTTGTCCTATAGAGAGCAAGAAGAGGATCTATCTCGTCGTTGCGAGTTATTAGCGCGGGAGCTGCGACTCTCGCTCGGAGTGGACGAGTGGCGCAAGACTCCCGGCCAGAAGCGCAGGGAACGGCTACTGCTGCAGGTGAATGTTTCCGCTATACAACTATACGGTCGTATAGAGAGCAGGATCTATCTCGTCACTGCGAGTTATTAGCGCGGGAGTTGCGACTCTCTCTCGGAGTGGACGAGTGGCGCATGACTCCCGGCCAGAAGCGCAGGGAACAGCTACTGCTGTAGGTGAGTGTTACCTTTATAAAGCTATATGGTCATATAGAGAGCAAGAAGAGGATCTATCTCGTCGCTGCGAGTTATAAGCGCGGGAGCTGCGACTCTCTCTCGGAGTGGACGAGTGGCACAAGACTCCCGGCCAGAAGCGCAGGGAACGGCTACTGCTGCAGGTGAATGTTTCCGCTATACAGCTATACGGTCGTATAGAGAGCAGGATCTATCTCGTCACTGCGAGTTATTAGCGCGGGAGTTGCGACTCTCTCTCGGAGTGGACGAGTGGCGCATGACTCCCGGCCAGAAGCGCAGGGAACGGCTACTGCTGTAGGTGTATGTTACCGCTATACAGCTATATGGTATAGAGAGCAGGATCTGTCTCGTCGCTGCGAGTTATTATTATTATAGGCAGAAAGTAATTATATTATGTTTCATATTTAAATCAATGTGTCTTGTATATTATTAACCATCTTTTTGTTTACAGGAGCTGTTATCAGCTGTCAATGAAAGAGATAGACTCGTTCAAGAAATGGATGAACAAGAGAGAGCGTAAGTATTATAATTATTAAAATACTAGTGTTTTCCCTCGACTTCGTCCGCACAAATTATATACCAGATCTTAAGTCAGATCAACAACAGAACAAACAAACAAACAGACAGACAAAATTTCTAAAAAAAGGTTTATTTCGAGTCAGGGATACCATAAAAACCATATCGTAATCTTTTTTTGTAATTTGTAAATATCTTCAATGTACAGACGCACTTCAGTTACAGTTTTATAATAGTTTAGATTACTATAGTAGTTGAAAGGGTCATTTTAAATTTACCTTAAGGTTTGTTGTTGTGGGACAAAGTTTTGTATGAAATTGACAACTCTGCAACCACCTTAACATTCCAATTTATATTGTCAAGGTCAATTTATATATTGTAACTTACAATATATTGTCTTTCTCATACAGGATAGCAGATGACGACGAAATCGAGCGTAATCTATCTCAAGTAGAGATCCAGAGGAAAAATAACTGTATTTTACAGTGAATAAGGTATAAATTCCTACATACAGTCAGTGTTAAGGCGCTTTTAGTTTAGGTTTTATTTTATAGTACATCGTGTAATAAATTGATTAATTTATTTTTAATTTGTAATGTGTTATCGTTGACATTTTGACTATGAAGAAGTTGGAAATCGAATAGATTTTTGTGTTCTTCTTAAGGAAATCGAGGCCCGTCTTGACGTTTCAAATTGGCAAGCGCAAGAAGCCTTTATTGTAAGGTGGGAAGGATGAAATTTCTTTATAATCAATGATTTACCGATGATCTCTGATGGATTTAAAAAACTAATAGACATAGCAGAAGGAATTAAAATCGCTTGTCAATTTTAAACTTCAAACCGGTCCTTTTAGATTTCGTTAATTATAGATTTCCATTTCTTTTTTTCAGACAGAGAAATAAAATTGTACGAAACAGATATTTTACAATACTTAGGGCCTGTTTCACCACTTATGAGTAAGTTCTTGTTAGCTTATCCGACAGATATTTTGACATAATTTCATACAAAATATGCCACACTATCTGTCTGATAAGCTAACAAGAACTTATTCATAGTGGTGAAACAGGCCCTTAAAGTACCATTCGTTCATTTTTACATAATATATGTATAATCAATTTGAAATGGTACCGTAAGGTAATCTTTTGCTTCTATTTAATTAATATTTGTATTTATGAACCCGTAATATACGTAACAACGGGTAATGTAAACAGTCCATTAGATTTTAAATTTTAAATTTATTTAACAGTAATTTTTGGCGATAAAAATTTAATTCCAAAGACAAATTCATGACTTAGCAGATAATTTTGACGGTTTTATAACATTGGATTACTTTTTGAGATATTCGTATTGACCCATTCTTAAACAAAACGTCTGATGGTTATGAATGCTGCAATGATCATGGATAGAGAAGGAGTGCGCGGTTCAAATATAAAAACTTCTGGAAATTATACAAGGTGTAAAAAAAAACCCTAGTAATATTTAAGGCCTCCGCACATTGCAGCGATATTATCGAGCAATTTTATCGAGCGATATTATCGACAGCGGTATCGCGAATCCTTACACACTGCAGCGATTCCGTGATTCGCGTCACGCATGCGCCCCACCACTGAATGTAGTCGAAAGATTTGCGATAATATCGCGGCAGTGTGTGGGATCGAGCGCGTCCCCATATAAAATGTACTGAGAACAATTATCGCAAAATCGCAGCGATATTATAGCTCGATAATATCGTGGCAGTGTGTAGGATCGCGCGCGTCCCCATACAAAATGTACTGGAAACAATTATCGCAAAATCGCAGCGATATTATCGCTCGATAAAATCGCGGCACTGAGCAGAGGCCTTTAAAGGGAGTTCACCGTTCCAGTATTTGCTAGGCTGTCACTTACACCCTGTATAGGGTCCTTAATATGCTGACACTTTTTTAAGAGGATAACCAGAACATCAAACTGAACAACTTTCTCTATGGTTTAAACATCGAAATTGCTAAAAAAATCAGCTGTCCCATACGTATTTGGCTCGAGTTTGATGTTGGTGCCATAGAGAAAGTGGTTCAGTTTGATGGTCTGATCATCCCTTTAAAAAAGTGTCAGCATATTAAGAAGGACCCTAAACAGGGTGTAAGTGACAGCCTGGCAAATACTGAAACGGTGAACTCAGACCATCAAACTGAACAACTTTCACTATGGAGCCTATCTCAGGAAACGCGAAAAAAAATCAGATGTCCCATACAAAACTGCTGTACCTACCCGACTCAAATGTATGGGACAGCTGATTTTTTTTCGCTTTTCCTGAGGAAAGGCCATAGTGAAAGTTGTTCAGTTTGATGGTCTGAGTTCACCGTTTCAGTTTGCGGAGGGCTGTCCCTTACACCCTGTATATGAAACGCGCACTCATTTATACTCCTTGGCATTGATTGCATTGAACAGTAATTAATTATTTCAAAAATTGGAT
The DNA here is from genome assembly GCA_963693445.1 of Agonopterix heracliana. Classification (NCBI taxonomy): domain Eukaryota; kingdom Metazoa; phylum Arthropoda; class Insecta; order Lepidoptera; family Depressariidae; genus Agonopterix; species Agonopterix heracliana. The sequence goes on from OY856331.1 coordinate 8,347,835, forward strand.
GTTCTTATAATTCGTAATGTAAAAATAATTATGTATAAATAAATTGTGCTTTTTTAAAATACATAATTTAAAATGTATTCAAACTTCGGCCTTACTGTTGTGAGACAGATAATACTCAATCGTTTCCTATGTTTATATTATTTTTAATTATGGCTTATTTTTAGCATCCATAGTTTTAGGTATTTAAATACAATTTTGACTTAAAAGGCGATTTTTTAAAATACCAGCTTAAATATAAATTCGGGACAAATGTGCATAAAATATTTCTAAATTAAAAAATATGTTTTTAAGAATTCCCGCAAACGTGTCTAGTATTTCACAAATGTCTGGTTAAGAGCTTCTTTGGCATATAGTCCAGTCAAATAAAGTGAAAAAAGGAGCATATCTCGAAATTAAGAGAAAATAAGCTATAAACTTGTATAAATTAATGTTACGTCATTTTATACGTTTGCTCAAGTCTCTCAAGAAGCTCTTCTCAGTCTGCTCAAGAATCTCGTGTACGCAAGTCAAAATATTCAAGGTTTTTTTGGAAATATTTTGGTATGGTAAGTACCTATGATCTAAATGAGTTTGAGCTAGCGTTTAAAATGCCAAAAAAATGATTTGTACAAGTTTATAGCTTATTTTCTCTTAATTTCGAGATTAAATCCCTTGGGTTAAAAGAAAAATTTGCCCAAAAACTGTTCCTGTTAATGTTTCCTATTCCAAAATATTACCAACAAATGCGGGAGATATGACAAGGTGTACACCGATTGGTTGAAATAAAGTCGCTAGACATAGAAGTCCTAATGCGAATTTTGCATTAAATAGTGTATGAATTTTCTCGCCCTACATTTAGCAGTCTCTATCTGCAGGGCTAGCACACGGCTCTCTACAAAGCGTCGCGAGCGAGGCGAGCTAACGAGAAAGCCACCTGGTTCACTATACGCAAACTAAGAGGGGTTTATTTATGCTGTTGTGTGGTTCACATAATATAACTCGGTTTGGGATCCGAACTAAGTAAAGCCTGACCAGAAATATAAAAACCGCTGCTTTGGGGGCGCTGCAATCGACATTAACCTTTAATGACAGTGTTCCAAGTACAAAAATTAGTTCCGATAATTTTCCGCAACATGGCGAGGTTTTTTATATTTCTGGTCAGGCTTTACCTGCAAATATTATATTGACAGGTCCTAAGATGGCAGACAGAATGACACTGCCATTTTACCTATAATAATAAAATTGTTATTTCTTTACGACCGAAGTAGTTTTGATAAATTAAACTAAAAGACAACTGCTTCATATTATATTCTGGTTGCACAATTCTTTGGCTGTCGCGTCGTTCTTGTTTGATTTTCCAATGCCGTGTGCTAGTCCTATAGATTAGTCTACGTATTTTGGTATAAGCTTACCAAAGAGTCCTTCCTAAAAATACCTAACATGTCTTATTTTTTAACCCCTTACCCCCTTTTAAAATAAATGGTGATAAATAAGTACAATATGCCATAGAGGATTTAATTTTTTTATAGAAAAGCCACCATAGGGTGGCGTTTTATTTTTTTAAGTAGACACATTTTTGAATGACGATCAATTGATTTTTTAAATTGTAAATATTAGTGATTTTAATTGTAAATTAATATTTATTTGCGGCTTTTATTATATTATTATTCTCTTGCATTGAGAAATGTTATTTGTTAGTTATTTTACCACTGCAAGTGTCATAGTGACCTTGGAAAAGAAATCCTCTGGAAATCGTGTGTTTATTTGAAACTGTCACGCTCGATAAAGCGAGAAACCCGACACGCGCGCTCGCTTTCACATACGTAAAGTAACAAAGACGGGCAAAACTAGATTTTTGTCGTTTTCTCGAGGGTGGCATGCTAGGCCCACTGAATAGAAGTGCTTTAAAATGGTGCAATATTTGTCAGTTTGAGGAGTACGTACCTACTACGTAATAAAGGTGTCATGAAAAGCAATCGTCATGCGCCACTTGCGGGTTGAAGGAGTGTGGGCGGGTGAAAGAGATAGCGATTTACTGAGTGAGGTGTGGCGATATCGCCACATTGAATGGGACAGCGTAATGAAATAAAATGTCATCATTGTTACGTACGTTTGAGACCAAGATTGTGAAAAACCCAACCACTCGTTTCAATTTACGTAATAAAAAAAATTGTTCGCTATTTCTTGAGGGTTTGCGTTTTGAGGTTTATTCAAATATTCGTTCCTGAATGATATAAATATCCAACATATTTCCTTTTGTTTCAAATGTGACAATATTGATTTAAGGTGATCGCACACTTGTCCGCGGCGAACGCGCCGAGGGAGGCGAATGAATCGAATTTAAGAATATGTTGTATGAAATCCTATGACACCTCACAAACTTATCCGCGCCGAATTGCCAGAAGAATTTGGAAGGTAAATCACAGACCTCATCAGATTCCGTGACAATGTACCAATGGTTCGCCCTGACAACACTTCAGAAATATGTAGGTAATTCTTCCGGTCATTCGCCCGATTCGGTGCGGAGAGGTATGAGGCCTCAAGAAACTTCGTTTCGTTCGATTCTTTCGGCGCGCATAGATGTGCGATTACCTTTAAACAAAAATTACTGTTTAAACAACAATAAAATTTTCAATTTGTATCTTGTATAAAGATTGTAAAATTCTTCCCACTTGCAGTGGATATAAAAATGTCGGTGCGCTATGACTGTAATCCAATGACTTAAATTGTATAAAAATATAAAATAAATAAACTTTATATTTAAGAATTGTTTTAACTATGCCTCTGATCTTAACTCTGTATAAGTCACGGGCCTTTACTTACAACAATCTGTATTTCTTTTTTTAACAAGTTTTATCCCACTGCTGGGCAAAGGTCTCAAATAATTTGTATTATCTTATTATTTTGTTACAAATCATTCGTTCCAACGAGTGCAATAAAGATATATTGAGTATGGCGTAATTGACAACATTTCATTGTAAGAAAGGTACCAAAATAAGAAAATCATTTGGAGATTATGTGATTCAAAGCTTATATCAAAATTATAAGATTTTTCTATCCATTATTTCTCGAGTTATTTGAAAAATATAGAAAAATATAATATAGGTTGAATGAGATTTTATTCCTTTGCCTGCTTGGCTTTTCTATTGTATTTGACAGTTTTTATTTTTAATGTTATTGAGGCCAAGGTATCTTAGCCTACGTTTTTAAAAAGTAAATTAAAAATAGAAATATCAGTTAAAAATTAAATAGAAAAAATTCGTATCTCTTATTTTTTACCCTATTTACTACTATTACCTACTACTATTATTACTATTTACTAGAAAATATTTTTTTTTAATCTTGCTGCTAAAATATCAAAAGTTTTTAAGTAAAGGCCCATAGATAATAATAAAAATCGTCCCCTTAGTTGTAGTCGACGTATTTTAAAATGGGATATTGAGAATATTTTTGTGCAAATCAGTTTTGTGTGTAAGTATAATCAAATTATCAGTCAAATAATATAACGGAAGCTTTAGAATGTAAACAATCTATAACTTTTTCACCTTTAATGAGCGATTTTACATAAAACTAGATTGTTTTTGGCAATAGATGGCGTCGCGGTTAACATAATATTTATTCTAATGAGATTAGGTTGGTAGTACACAAGAAGATTGGACGGTATAGAATATCTAGTGCAGTCCGTGAACACTTAGAATAGGATTCGGCTGTCGGGAAAATCGGTTATATTCGTATAATAGATAAGATCGCGGCTAGTATATAATCTTTTGGAAATCAATAACAATTAAACCCTCGAGAAGTAAATTGTACGAATGTAAACGATTTTACCCGACAGCCGAATCCTATTCAAAGAGCTCGCTGACTGCGTTATACGTGCATAGACAAGACTAAAACAGTAAGTTTTCTTAGTCAGTTTTAGCAAAGCATGCACGATTTATTAAAGTTTATGGGTTCATTGTAACTATACTTACGTTAGAGTATAAAAGCTGAATTTTATACATGCTACTTGGGTAACTATTAGATGTTTCCTCAGTAGCCCATTTCATACGTCCAACCCCTGGCCAGCCAATTTTACCCGCTACCTGCCAAGGCCACCATGACTCAAACTTCATAGTTGCTCATCATTGCTACCTGTGTTGCGCATGCGCACAGAAACTTTCAGCTTTTATAAAATAACGAAGGTCTAATCGTCACGAGCTGTTGGACTATTGACTTTCATGTGAATTTGGACAATATGAGTTTTTATTAAAGTCGCTCATTGTACAACGAATGTAATATTACGAATTTTATGACTCGAGTATTTAAAAAAAATGACTACGGGTATAGCGTTTAACTGAGAAGGCGCTTGCGGTAGCGGAGCGGTGCGGAACGGTTTAAAACATGACGAATTATGGTTCACCCGAATCTGTCAACACGGAAGCGCATTTATTTCATGCCATCTATCCTTTTGTCATTCGCTAGGAACGTCATTTGCTAGAGCGAGAAAGGTAGCATGAGTGCTATCGCGCGTGGCAGAATCGGAGATGCTGCGATATTTCTCGCACATACATTTATATTTCACACCCTCCCTCGCACCGCTCCGCTACCGCAGGCACCTGCTAAGTTAAACGCTATACCTGTAACAAGTTTTGCAAGTGGTCAATAAAAAGAATAAGCACTTGGACCACTAATTTATATCATTCGAAAACGTTGTGAATTGAAATTGTTTTTACTATGTTCAAAAATTATTAATTATTGTGCAGTTCTTTCCATATTTCTGAAGTATCCTTTCTATTTCTTATGTCGTACTTGGGGTCGCAATCTCGCAGTAAATATATATCGTACACAATGACGGGATTCAATATTTATAATTATCAAGATCCCGGTCCGTTGTATTTGTTATACTCTTTATTGTGGTATACATACAATGACATTAATATTACGTGGGATCCCGGTACATAATAATCCCGGTTTATTCGAACCGCCTAGTTCTACACATGAAATATTCCCGGTACTTCACATATGGATCGAACTGTAATTAATATTTATGAAAGCAAAGATATTCCATATGAATATTGCACTATGTAACATCCTTTAGGCCGTGGCTGACGATGATGAATCTTGGCCTTCCATAAAGCTTTCTTCCACCTCTTTCAGTCGGTCAAATAGGTTATACAACATTCTTAACTTCTAATAGAGCCAATCACAATTTGTGTTTACACATCTAAGTAGGGTATTAGTGCAATATCCATTAAGTTTATAAACTTTGTGTATAACATTGTATCAGGGAGGTGCTATAAAAGGTTTTTAGGTGACTTAGCTTCACTTTGTGTGCAATTTATAATCGTAAATAGATAGAACCGCTTCTCATTGTAATGCAGGTAGGCTTCAAATTTAGTGTTACTATTTGATTAGTGTAATGATCAATTAATATTATATTTGACACTCATGCAATTCAAGATGTGTAATAATTTAGATCCCGGTACTTATGGGATCCCACAAAAAACGGGAAAGTATAAGTATCTATTGGGAAATTTTAGTTTTGTTTAATAATTATATTGTATTAAAAAATCCAACAGATATGAAGATCAATAAAATAATGTTGTATTGCACAACAATAAAAATAAATACTTTCATGTTTTTGTTTTGTTTTAAATGTACTCTGTACCTAAATTGACAAATATTGAAGGAGGTGAGCTGCAACTTCGTTTAGCGCAGAGCGGGACGAAAATTGACGCTTTCCGCCCGGAGGGGAGAAAAATTCTTTACACGCTTTTATTTACCGACATCGTGTTATGTATAGAAATAACAGGTGCAAAAATGAATCAAATTTATTTATTATACTAATCAAATAGATTAAAATTAAGGTTCTTTTTGAATGGGTTGAATTCCATTTATTTCTATTGATCATTAAAGTGAAAATAGGTACTGTAGGTATTTAAATAAATTATTTTAAAAAAATAACAAGATGTCAGATCTCTTTGGGCTTGATTTGTCACAAATTTCAATCATGTTTTCCTTGAAGAATATTTAAATGTGAGTGAATCTTAGGATTAGATGTCTAGACTTCAACAGAATACAAAGGTCTGCCTGAATTTCATGGAAATAATGTTATATACATAAATAATGTAAAATTAAATTAAGTAACATTGTCTTAGATTTTTTTAAACTGAAATAGCATAACACAATGAACTCATTGGCATCCATTTTAAAATTTAAAAGAAAAAAGTTTTCGTTCGAATAGCGGTTTTTTCAAAGAGAATGGAATCACTACGTGACGTGGGTTTTTTATCAGACGGAAAGGCAGATTTTTCACTTGACGACTTTTAAATTTATGGTATTAAATATATATTTTAAATATTTTTAATATTAGGTATGTCAGAGATCTGACTAAGTATGTCAGACATCTGACTAAATGTGCTGGAGTGCGATTTTTGAATCTCATTCGGTGACATAGGCGAAATATTTTTCGCTTACGCTGATAGACGTAACATCAGTGTAACCGCGTATGAGACAGCGATAGTCATAAAATCCTATACAATTTGTATGAAAATAGATGTCTGACTCCGGAGTCAGACAGCCGTCGTAGAACAAAAAAGTGGCTACGTCGATAAGGACAGCAATAAGTAGCGATCTCCTTTTTTAACTAGAGCGAATTTGCTGTGTGCATCTCTTACTGAGTGATATGACAAGACACGTGCTTCCTTCTAGTGCCTTCTCTTTCTACGTTCGGTGAGCTCAGCAGTTGAAAATGTCAAAATTACTATGGAGAAACGCATCTTTTTACTGCTGATTTGACTTTCAAAAATCGAATTCCTGAAGCATGATTTTTGAGAGTCAAATCAGCAGTAGAAAGATGCATATCTCCGTAGTAATTTTGACATTATCAATCGCTGAGCTCACCGAATGAGATTCAAAAATCGCACTCCTGATCTATTTGTAAATTACCACCTATCTACCCAGTATGTACCACATTTATCGCAATAAATTTCATTTCATTTCATAAAAATATTTGAAATAATGTACTTATCCAAAACCATTCTCTTATAATATATCGATTAACAGCATTTTCATGAGATTCTGGACGATCTTTAATTTAATAGCTAACACGTTCGCGGTTTCCAAAATAAACCTGTTAACTCAAGATCAAAATAATAGATCATCGTCATAAATTACTATTCTGTTATATTTCCAATACTTAAAATAAATACACGAATTCAGGACAGTATTCTTATTCGTGGAGGTGGACGACATTTTGTTACAACTAGCATCAATTTTTCTCAGGCTGCCGATGAAAGCACTTCACTTTTACATTTTTTTGGTTTCATGGCGAAATAGCATAAAGGAAACATTAATAGTTGTAGCAATGGTACGTTCCCATTTTAATAATATATTTGATTATTATAAAACTTAAAGATTTTTCTCACTGTGCAGTCATTTGCCATGCTAAAATCTTCTTACTTAATCTTGCAGTTAATACGGTTTATATTGGACTGTGATCTTCACTGCATATTTTATTTGTAGTAATTAGTTAGTTGACACTATATTAGAGACACAAGATATTGTAAAGCCATAGTTGTCTGTATTCCTTCTATTATACAGTATGAACGCTAATGATAATTGTAATTATTATGGACCCATCATAAAAGTGATATTGTAAAATAATTTAAGACTTTTATTGAATCATCATGTATACCTACTGCTTCAAAAGTGGCTTGATAAAACGTTATAAGTGATTTTTTCTGGTGAGAGTGAATTTAGAGGTCAAAGTCGGTAAGGCCCGGGATCCACCAAAGCAAAGCATTAATAAATTAGCTTGATTCTGCCGAACGAGGAAAATTGTACAATTCGATTGCTTGATTTTACACATCTCGCTTTGGTGTATTGTGGCCCAACTTAGACTCGGCCCGGGAAGAATTCTACCAGACCAATGACATTTCAGATTAAAAAGTTGTGGACATTGGCAATGGCATAGCATAGCAAGTGAATGCTTTTGCTCTTTGACGATGACGGAATGACATTTACTTATCCCTACATGTTCTAGCTTGGGAAACGTTAGGCTTTTTTTTTGTTATTCTTATATTTCCAAAGAAATCTAAAAACATTTTTTTTAAATACGAAACACTTTTATACAGGGTGAAATTTATATCATTAGCATCGTTTTAAACCAAGAGTATACCCATCAAACTGAAGTTTTTTAGCAGTAAGCAGTTTCGCGGAACAGCAGATTTTTTTTGTTCCGATCGATTTGCTCCCATAGTACAAGTTGTTCAGTTTGATCGGTAGACTTTTAGTGTAAAAGGATGCTAATGATGTCAATTTCACGCTGCAATTTTTCGGAAATTGTCGAATAGCAGTAAAAGCTGTATGGTTCCCAAGCTTTGAAGTGGTGAAGTTGAATGTCAATAATTTTATAGCCGTTTGAAATTAAATTCTTTATTGATTATTCGTTGTACAAGCAACTATAATAATTATATAATATAATAATAATTAAAACTTAAACATTTCGATTATTTTGTTAATAACTAATAATTGTACTGGAAGAACTTGGTAAGTAATAATAATTAACAATAATTTATTTAATTTTATATATTTTTCGCTTATTTTTCATTGCCATATTGTCATTTTCATTTATTGGAATGTCTAATAAAACTTTAATTATGATGCATATTTGTCACAACGGACAATAAAATAATATTAAAACTAAAATTACTGTAATTAATTAATTAATAATATTTGAAAAATGTCAAAAATCTACATTTTCAATAATAGTTTTCGTTTACTCTTCTACTTACATAAAAATGTTTATTATTAGTGAAGTCTACTAAATGTTACGTACTTATTTAAAAATGTTATTTTGGTCATATACAAAAGTTTCTTAAAATTACCAAATACGTGGCGACCCAAACCGTAATATACCTTGAATACCTATACATATTATGCAAGTTTTTAATAAGTAAATTAAATGAACTGAACACTTGAATTATTTTTTACCCTAAAGGAGGAGAAATTTAATTTTGTTTTACTTTATACAAACTCTAAAAGGGAGGGAAATTATGTTTCATTCAGTATCAGTATTTTTCAGTAATTAGTAATTACCTATGTTGTAACAGAAACTCGAGTTTGAGAAAGAACAGAAATTTCTTTGAGTCATGTCATAATACCTAATCAGTGCCGATAGCGAAAAAATGTAAAACTCATTCCTCTGTAAATATTTGTCCACAATATTTGCCAATACTTAAATCAAGTACTTAAACGAAAAAATCACATTGCAAAATAAAATAAAATAACAAAATAGCATAATTATTAGTTTCAATTATTTCCGAACGGTCTGAATCACCCTGTATAGCGCCACAACAGATATTATTTTCCGTCTTATTACAGTTTGTTCAAATACAAAGTTAGGATTTTCTGATTTAGGGTCAACATTTAACGAAAAACCAGATTTTTCATGCCTAATCTGTTAAAAGGCTAAAAATTTGAATGTCATAAGATGCGTCGAATGGAATCCTTTCTTTATAGCCAGGAGTGCGATTTTTGAATCTCATTCGGTGAGCTCAGCTGTTAAAAATGTCAAAATTACTTACTAAGAAGATACACATCTTTAAACTGTTGATTTAACTTTCAAAAATCATACTTCAGGAGTGCGATTTTTTAAAGTCAAATCGTAAGCAGAAAGATACGTATCTCCATAGTTATTTTTACATTTTTAACAGCTGAGCTCAGCGAATGAGATTCAAAAATCGCTCTCCAGGTAATTATTTTCATAACACCAACTGTAATTTCGTGAATCCTGTGGGCTTCATTATTATTTTTAAACTTACATTTTAAAAAGTGTATAATACTTTGTAATTGAAGCACTTGGGGCTTGAAATGTACAATTCAATATTACAAAAAAATTACACCCTTGTAATTTGAATTGAAACATTACGTACTTAGATAAAACCAAAAAGGGAAGTTGCTGTTTGACCATACATTATGTATTACGCACAAATACATCATTAATTAAAGTTGTGCGAGCAAGACACGTAATAGCCTATACTTTGTCATTATTTTGGAGCCCCGCATCTTCTTCCTTTGGTTTCATCTGAGTTTACGTGTCAATACTTTCTATTTTATTTTAAAAAGACCATAAAATGGTCGGAAAACTTCGTTTGGAAGTTAAGTTTTTGATACCATTTTCTTTTCATGGCAAAAATTTTCTGTCCAGCAGATTGTTTTTCTACATCGTTATTTTAATAATAATAATTTACAAGGAATCTACAAGGCCCAATATTTATCTAAGTACACTTGTCTTGCCAATGTCATATCAGATACCTACATATTCTATCGAAATGCTTTATCTTATACAGAGGGTTAAAACTGTTGTACCGACTGGGCTAAAATGTATTGGACAGCTGTTTTTTTCGCGAATTCGAAGTTGGCTCCATAGTGAAAGTTGTTCAGTTTGATGGTCTGAAGCACCCCCTTAAGTATTACTAGGGTGTTTTGTTACACCCTGTATAGGACTAGGTAGGTACCCATCGTGAAATTAGGTGGTTGCTTGCTTGCTAATTCATACCTACATTTTATAGCCAGCGATAGAAGTTTTACCCAAAGGTTTTACCCAACAAGATGTAACAAATAGGTTAAAGCCAGCTGCTCATCAAATTGCATTTTGTTTGGGGATAAATCCGGAGAAAATAGCTAATTCAGAATCTCCTCGTATAAAGATAAATGTTTGTTTTTCAAAATTTCTAACATAAGATCACAATTCGATGGAATATAAGTCAAATATTTTTCTCAAAATATTCTTATCACCTTAGAAAAAGTATATGTCTAGAATGAGCCTCACTAATATCCCGTATAAAACAAAAGGGGCTAAGTTTCACAGGTTGGTGTGCGTGAGGCGCCCTACAAATTATGTATGTGTGCGTGTATATGTATAGGGTTTCGAAACTCCGGGTGCAGGCCCTGTACTGGTTCCGATTTTTTTCGACGTTTTCGTATCTTCGACTGTCAATCTTGACATATACTTTATCAAAGCTTATCACGTAGAATGTGACAAATCCACAAAGCCAATTATTTAGGTACTTTATCAGCAACATTTTGACGTGAGCTGTCAAATAATTCAAGATGGCGCCGTTACGCGCGCGTGTGATTGTTGGCGGTAACTGGCGGAGCCGCTTCCGCTTCTTCCGCCGCTGCTTCTGCTTTTAACTTGCGATATTTACCTGAAAAGAAATACCATATCAGTTGACAAGAAGATCTGGTTATGCTGGCGAGATATCCAGGATAAACAGTGGTGATCGGAGAAACTGAAGACAGAGAGCTATCGTTAAACACAAAGGCAGTATAATGTCCTTCGCGGCACGATTTGTCTCTTTTAAATGACAACTAAATTAAAAATCATGTCTGAGCAAAATAAAACACATGAATAAAATCACAAGTGGTCGTCTTGGGACGGAACGCCCTGCAGATGTGTAACAACGAAATACCACACTGCCGATTTCGCGCGCTTCTTTCGATCGCAGCTGTCAATAAACTATGTTAGGGGGCCTCACTTGTCCACAAGAAATCTGATTTTCCCGACATCACTCAGCCTTCTCGAGTGTCTACAGTCTACACTCATTAACTAATGAATGTAGAAAACTTACGTGATATCTTGACCATGATGACACCCCACCATATGGACCAGCCCCAGCCGACCAGACAAAAGAGCACGGTAAACAGCTGACCGCATCCAACCACCAGGTTTATCACAAATGATCCTGTGAATCGATAAGGAAAAGTTAATAACCACATGCGTGGTACCACCATGTCTGCACTAAATTGGCAGAAAGTAAGTTAAAAGATCCTCACCTATCCTATGTTTAGCACCGTCGTGGACACCGAACCTTGGTATACCGAAGCACAGGCAGAACATCCCACTGAATATCGTACCTGAAATAAAATTATTTCATAGAATTTTCTTTGTCTACTTTTTTGTGAGACTCACTCTCATTTTTTAGTTCACACCAACTCAGACGATCTAGCCCTATTTCAAGTTCCATAACCTAGTCTGATCCAGAGGGCGGCTGAGGAAGCCATGCCCAGGTGAATATTGCACCGAATCGGTTGGTCTAGCTACGTTTGCACGACAACCGTAAAACACGTACTACATTCTCGCCAAAAACAGACGAGAAAGGCCGAGAACCACAGTGTGGAGGCCCTTCATTACTATCGCGGCCACAGATTATATTAATAAGTTCTACGTCTTGGCGCCGGCGTCGTGAGCCGTAGTCATTTTCCTTGGACAATGTTACCCAGAAGTTCTCGCGAGAGTGTTAGTGTCTGACTTTAGACAATGTGTTGGTTGACTCTGCCGTGACCGCGAAATGTTGGAGTGAGACAGGCCTGACGGAAGGTTGTGGACTTACCGAGTCCCGGTACCACGATGTTGCAGAACAAGCAGATGATCGCCAGCGCAATCGGGAGCACTGGAATAGCGCCTCGCATCATGCTCGTGTGTTCTACCAGGGATGGGTCAAGTTTCGTGCGGGTGTCCTGTAATTAAATGACATAGGCTATAGCTTAGTTAGAGTAATTAATACCTATACTACGTACCTACAAGCTAAAATATACTTTAGGTTATAGGTAATATCCGGTAAACAACTTGGCAAAAACCTGCGCAGAACTAATTTGTAGGCGAAAGCGGTACGGTACTGCGCATACCCCTCACCCCCACCGAAAAGGAGGAAAAAATCTACAATTTGTATGGGTGATGTGAAATAGTTTGGTTAAATTGCATGCCGCATAGTGTCAGATTTGACGCCGTAGTTACTGGATATAGATTTTAGCACAGACAAGCCATTATGAAAGCGTCAATTGATGGTGGGGTACGGGTCAGGATTCATTGGACATAGGCCTCTCCCAAGGTTCGACACAATGACCGTTCATGCGCTGCTCTCATCCAACAGGTTCCCGCCGCCTTCACCAGGTCGTCAGTCCACCTTGTGGGGCCTACTAGTGCATAAGCTCGGCGACCGCGAGTGCCCAGATTTCTAGCTTAATACAATTGACTGTGGGTTTTAATATTTCTAATATCCTCTCTCCAATAAGTCTAATACAGTCGCCAGCAGATATATCATAGCAAACAAGGTGATCAAAATTTTCAGCGCAGTTCTTATTTTCAATAATTTGCCTTTTGCTCTGATAAGAATATGATTGCGACATATTATGGAATTAATTATCTTGCTGTGTGGTGATATTTTCTCTTCACCTCTGTATCTTCGTCTACGTCGATATCTTTCTTCATCATGTCTGTGCTAAGCTTCATAGTGTTCCTCCTAGATGGACGAGGAGAAGCTCCAAGCTTCCTCGACGGTTGGGGAGATGGTATAGGCGTTAGCATGTTCGACATCTTTGTACTCGTATTTGCGGTTGACTTGGAATTCGTGGAGTTCGATTTTTCAAGGATTCTGCAATTAGGTAGGTACGTATATGTTTTTGGGATCCACTCTTCTTTTATCTTCAGCAGATTTGGTTCGCTATTTTAGCGTCGCAACTCGGCAGTTGTCGAGTAAATAGCGTAATCTTAGAATAATTCTCCAGAATAGTTAAATTACATAATATTTTCCCAGTGTGGACTTTACTTTAGAAATCACAATTAGCAGGATGTCACCAATCCGAAAATCAGAGATAACTAGTTCTCGTGCTTTCTTCTTTTTTCCCGGCTCCGGCGCAGAACATGTACTATTGGAGAGAACGGAAATAGGCCCAACAGTGGGAAAGCTATGGCTAATATGATAAATAACAACGGTGAAGCGAAAATGAGGGTTATCGGATAGCCGTAGTTATGAGTAAATAGTTGACACTTGACACAGTTACAGATAGTTTAAAAGTCACTATTGAGATGTATGTTCCGATTTTTAATTTGTACCTAGTCGTTCGAATTATGATGAATTATTCATCACTTTGATGTTTTCACGATTAACTACCGATGGACACTAACGCAAAACTTAACAAAGTTGTTACATGCTTTTTGTTAATTAAACTTTTAGCAATTGATATCGATTGAACCCAGTTATTGTTGTCGAAAGTAACCTTGTAACAAGTAACCCATTTCTTTATAAATAGTCAAGGAAGTCGTCATAATAATGTTGTATGAAATTATAATACCTAGTCAAAGATTGGAATCTTGAAAAAAATCCTCAACTTCTCACGCGACTGTTTGTGGTGTAAAATGATTTTTGAGTCCATGGCATAGAGTTGAAATTTTAGCCCCACGTTGGGCGCCAAAAATCTTGTGCTGTGTTCGATCAATACAGAAGTCTCACAAACAAATCTATTTTCGTACTTGCGACCCAACAGAGAGCTATGAGATGACTTCTTACGTAGAATGGACTTTCTTTTCATATTCCCAATATTCCCATCTATGAATGAACAGAAATGATCTGAATATTATTTCAAACGAATTTATCTATCGTTTTCTGTAGTTTTTTTGAACAGTTAAGGTGAAGTTGAACAAGGGTGCAACATGAGAAAAATTACCGACTCGATACAGTTTCTGTTTCGTCGTGAGTTTCTGACATTCATCATCGTCAACGTCCCACAGCAATGGCAGGTTTCCTCTCACGAATGAGGGTATAAGAATGCGGGCCAAACACTTGAATTCAGACATTACGCCTACCTATAATCAATTAAAGTTTCAGTCAGATGACTAAGGTACACCTTACACCTTGCCCCATGTTGGGCGCCAATTTAAACAAAGCCTACAATAATGTTAGTTCTTTTAAAAATTGTGAGGACAACCAACAATGCTTTGTTTCTTTTACTCGCCAGTGAGTCAAGTTTCGATTTCAGTTCGCGTGTCAACTGCCCGCCACATTATGCGGGAAGGAGAGGGTCAATGATTTAGTGAGAAAATTGTCGTTAAGGTCACTCGGCGTAGAAATATGTACCCACTACCCACTCAAGAGAACTTTGGCCGCGAGTTTGCACGCAATCCTGAACCCTTTTGGAATAACCTTAAGACCTACGTTTTTGCTAAGTTCTTAGATGACAAATAGTAGGTATGTATACATTTTATAATGTTATGAAAATTATATGCAAGTTTTATCGCGGTATTAATTTCTTGAAGTCACTTCTGAGCTGCACGTTAGAAGCTCGTTTAAACCTACTCGCGATTACTTTATCAACATTAAATACTTACATGAACGTATAAAAATAGCGTAAAACTAGAAAAAAGTTTCACGGCAGGTATATCGTTTTCTCACCTAACCCTATTCTTAGGGCTACTTCATAAAATTGAAGCGACTTATAAAGATATCTGAAGTGCAGTCTTCTTGGGCTAAATACGGTACGATGCTGTGGAAAATTTCTGGTTTATTCTGCAATGACTCACCTCTGGAGGCAGCGTGGGTGAGAGACTCTTGTTCTTGGAGAACAGACTCTGTCGTCTGCTTACTGAAGCCTGCTCAGAGTGGTGGCGGCGGCAAGCGCCCCGCATCCATGTGAAGAGACGATTGTTGCAGCATCTGGTTCACAATATTATTGGCACTATAGAAGATGTACAAAGGGTTGAGGAAGGTACGCTTCGTTGGTTTTGGAGAGGAGAAATAACAACAGATGTACGAAAGAGGTTTATTGTGTGAATTTGAATGGAAGGGTCAGTAAAGAGCGCACTCGTGGGACGTTCACTGATCAAGTAAGATAAGGTAACCTAATATCCTACTGAAATGTAAGGTGAGGTGCGGAATACCCGATAATGGGGAGAAAGTATGTGCTAGAAGATGTAGGTATGGATGTCATTGAAACAAAAGTGTGTATTAGCCGGAAAAGCCAGTCAGTACCAGTCTTATAGATTTTCAAAGCTTTCTGTGTTTCTCTGGTTTCCTCAGTTAGGTAGTTATAAAATATACATATACAACCACAGAACATAATTATAAAGAGAGGCTAGAAAGGAAAAGTAGCGCTTTTGCTTCGGAGACGGCTGTCGCCACTTGTCTTCCCGCTCACGCTGCTACAACTACTCATGCCCTCTCGCTCGCACCACGCCGTGCACCATAGAACATATAAGAGCGTTGCTCATATCCTAGGCGCACCTGCCCCGCCCACAACACCATTTTAACCTCTCTTTATATGTTCTATACAACCATACATGTGTGGCTATTTAAGTCAAAAGAGTTCAATGCGTAATGTAGAGAGCCTGGCCCCATGTTGGGCGCCAAAATAACGAGTCCCCGAATTTCATTCCTATTTGCTGCCAGGGTCAACAAAAAAGTAACTCAGCTTATCAAGGCTACTTTTCCGTTCACATTAGCCCATTTTTCATGCTGAAAATTCAAACTTACGATGCAGGCGGACGGTCGCTCAGTATGCTATCCCTCCTCTCGACCTCCGGCTTCCTCTTCCCACAGCAACCAGTATCGCCGACGACCTCAGGAGCCGTGATGTCACCGACGGCAGCCATGACGTCATGACGTCGCGTCGAGACGTCGCTCACTCTGCGCTTGCTTCCACAACAGCCGCACATTATGTCTCGGAGCTTTCGTTTGCGTTTTGTTTCACTTTCGAATTCTATTGATGCTGCCTGTTGGGAGACAAAGATTAACATTGGATTATTAGTACATTATGGTACAAGTGTGTAATGTTGGTGATTACCGCTGGGGCGCCAAGAGGCGGGACGGTAATCATCAATACACACATGTTCCATACGACGTTTTTCAACACACTTGTGAAGAAAATAATAATAAAAAATAATGTTATTTAGTAGATACACAATTTATTTTGTACTGATGAACACGATCTTTTTTGTATCGAAATTATGTGCATAATTGCGGTGAAATTAGAGCCATTTAATGCGCAAGTGTGTTGAAAAGAACTTTATTTATTGTGGCATTTGCAGCGAGCAATCTTTTCTTCTTGTTCTTGGCAGTAAACTCGGATAGCAAATCAGAAAATCCCTTAAACATTAAAATTTTCCATTTATTATTCATATAGCGAATATGCATAAGACGTTAGGTTCAAATAACTAAAGCAATATTAATTTATGACACGAAACAATAACAAGTAGCGAGTAAGGTCGACATTTCTATATCTCACGCTAAAAATCATTAGAGAAGGAGCCCTTGAAAGTTCTTATTGTGGGTGGATGATTGTATTTAATTTGTTTTCTTTTTTGCATGTTCTTTTTTGCGGCAATGAACCTAATAATTAGGTTCAAACGATGCTGTCATTTATGTGGTCTTAGTCATACTACTTAATTATTTTTAGGTACTTATTAAAAACGTTTAATGATATAAGTAAAAACCGTAAGTACGTTTGTTAAAACCAAAGAATTGTAAGTAGTGGAGGAAAACCAATATAATATCCACTATTTACTGACAAACCTAATTATTTTCTATATTTTTAGTTTTATTAATTCCTTCGAATGTGAATTATTTTTATTTGTTATTCTGTGAATTGGCAAGGGCAGAGATTAACACTCAGTTGCAGAAACGCTCATTAAAGTTAGTCCTCCTTTAAATCTCTTGCTAGCATTTATTCCGTCGACAAGACAAAAAGAGACAGTAAGAGATTTAATGGAGGATTAACTTTAATGAGCGTTTCTGCAACTGAGTGTATGACTCTTAAAATGAATCCTATGACTAGTAGGTATCATAATGTTTAACTCACTTTCCCTGCAGCTCTCTCCATATCCCTGACAGCTTCTTCGTCATCCTCTACCTTTTTCCTACAACAGTTCAATCTGCTCATCGCCCCTCTCTTTTTCTCCGCGGGTGCTTCGACATCTTTCGTCTCTTCTTCATCATCCGCTGCCTTGACACAGCAAGGACAGCATTTACTCTTGCACTTGCCCATAAGTCTTTGACAGATATTGGGTTTTTTCTTCGGTGGTTCATTTTCTGGCGTGGTTTCCTTTGAGTCGTCTGGCTTGGGATCTTTAGAGTCTTCTTTTGCTTGTTCTTTGCGGTGGGCGCGCGCTGGTGGCTTTGGTGTCGTACTGGTGCTTTGTGGGAATCTGGAGGAAGTAAAATGTACCTTATTTGATGTTGGAAATGTTAAGAAAAGGTTGGCAACAGGAAATTGTTGATTGTTTTACTTATTTGCAGACTGCAAAGAGAAACAAGTTGAAATGATGTGGAAAAATTACTGTTTTTTAAGAAGACAGTAGAAAGCTCTGTTTTAACTTTCCTGGCGTGACAGATAATTTGCTTACAACTTGAATAAAATGTGATAAAAATTATAATAAAAATCTAAGAAGTTTCTCTACTTATTTTACTTTTGATTTAAATACTTGGGTAGTATTATTGCTCTAGGAAATTATATTTTTTCTCATGCACATGCTATTGTCCAAATTTTCTTATGAATTGGAATATTAAGCACAACATATCTGAAGTTATAACTTGCTTTCAAATTGATGCCATGTTAACATACAATTTTGCTATACGCAAATAAAGAATATGTACTTAGCTGAAACCAAGAAAATTATAGCGACAATGCTCACTCATATTAACACTACCAAAAGTGTGAGCAGGACCACTATACTTTTCTCGCCCACAGACGATGCCAATTCTTTACTTACGTAAGTTGTACAATTCATTTGTCTAAAATCCTTCACAGTAACTCAAATACGAAACGAAATAATCAGTGTAGTGTAATAAATTGTATAATTTTCTTAAAATTTCCACTTTCAAGCAGTATTATCAAAACTGGCGTGTTTACTAATTGTAATTGTGTTTGTATTTAACGAGAGTGTGGAGCTGTATTGCATGCGATCCTTGTTTTTATTTAGTTTGCCTTAAATTACCTTAACAGAGTTGATTGGCCGGGATAACTAGAATTTTGGAAAATTATGTTTATCAATTTCAATATTCGTCTTTTTATACTTCAACTGGGACCTATTGTTTTATCTTCCCATTGACGTTGATCAGCAACTAGTAATTTGATTAGTTTTAATAGAAACCAAAATAATATTACTTCAATAGGTCTTATTTATACTATAATTTACCTACTGACCAGAAGGTTCTTCACGGATCATAATAACAAAATAGAATCAAAACGAACAAAACAAAAAAGAGAAAATGGCGCCCACCATAGAGCACAAGGCGGCGCCCCGTGTTGGGCGCCAAAATATTGTTCAAATACCTTTTGATTCTTTACCGATTTAATTCAACAACTACATTCCATTAGGATTAGTTTTATCAAAAATAATAATACCTATTATTTATGTACCTAATAGCTCAATGCTTTCATGTTTTCATTTTAATGAAATAACGTAGGATTACGGTGACTAAGGCTACTCTTTTATCCTCAAAAACACGGCATAAGAAACCATATCCCTTGAATGATAAGATTGCATTTAAAAACAAACTGAGACACGTTATTTACCTTCGTCGTAGGCTGACTCTAACTGACCTTGAGCAAAAAAACTCAAACTACCCACAATACTATGTTCCTTGGCACCGGAAGTCAGAACCTCGTTTGCGGCATTTCCGTTTCATACAGACGTTTAAAAGGTACGTCAAGTATTCTTACTATTAGAATTGGTCCTTAACCTAGCTTAGTTTATGATTCTAGCCTAACCTAGTTCATAGAGTCTAGACCATAGATTTAATAAAGTACAGTTGACTGCACCTTTAACTATACATGCATTCTTTAAATTTCTGACTATGCATATAAAGCCTATTAAGAGATTCCATAGAATATGCCTAGTGTGGGCCCTATTATGTATGAAATCGATAATGAACGAAAACGAAATAAATGTAGAACTAAAACTGATCAAACAGTACCGATACTGTACACTTGACTTAGACAATTGGCAACATCTTGATGACAGAGCTACATACATAAAGTTATTATACCTTACAGGAATAGAGTCAGTATCATGAGTTGTCAAATGAAACAGTTTTTGGATGTTTTTGGAGACTATTCGCAGGCAAAAATTCTAATACTGTCTATAATTCTGAGTCTAACGTAAAATCGTGGATAAATTAATGAAGTAGTGTCAGTATATTTCACAAAATTATCTACGATTTCACTTTAGATTCCCAATTATTCACGATAACCGAATTGTAAAAATTGATTAGTGACTAAAAAACGGTTTTATTGATTCGCGTCACGTATCTCTTTCTTTTATACAGTGGTGCCGCTAGGTACATCTCGCTCTCTCAGCTGTATGTTCCTCTATTCCTACCTCTATGGGATTTACAATTAATAATGCACTCTAAAACATTCCTTGACCGTCAAAATAGGTCATACGTCAGAGTGCGTGCGATTCGGACGTACTGCCACGTACTGCTTCTTTCGCTATTGCTTAATGTGTTGAAGTTCAGACTTAAATAACAGCTAGTAGGTAATTAAATCTAGTAACGGCATGAAAACTCACATTATTTGGTAACTAATTGGTTTCAGATTTAATGTTCAGAAATATAACTAGGTACCTATAATACTACTAAAAGAAAATCCTTGACTTTTTACCCGACTGGGCGACGCAAAGGAAGGGTAATGTGTTTTTGTATTATTACAAACATCTAAACTTTCACATTAATAATATTAGAAGAATGTACCTGATAAGTTCCCCTTTTATATAGATATCAAAAGAGCATGATTTATTTAGCACATAAAAAAAAGAATTTATTCAACAGAAAATAAAAAAGACTGCATTCTTTGAGTACTACAGGTACTGCTTATAAAATAGGGACATTCTGAATTTACAATATTTATTATATTTTTAACTACCCTTTCTGGGAATATAGTCATGAGTTTACGCTGACAAATAGAAAAAAACATCCGTCCATAAAATTCATTGACTGCAAAGATTATACGAAAAATACAGCCGTAGTCTCTTCACCATGCATTTTTTCTAATTTGAATAGAGTTAATTATACCAATTTGCCTTATTTCGTTACACCCTGCCTGCATCATCCCCATTTAAATAAAAAAAATAAGGAAAATGGCGCCCATCATGGAGCGAAATGGCCCCTTGTTGGGCGCCAAAATATTTATTAAACCTAGTCTTTCTCCTTCGTATGTTTTTTTGCAAAGGAATAAGATTACACGTCATAAGAATATAAAAAAATTAAGAACTATTTTAACTGGTGTAACGGGAATTCAAATAATTATGAACGTCTTAAGAACATCATTATTTAAAATGTTACCCGAGATCAATGCCGTACCGCTTTGGAAGCAGTTCATTTGGTAAAATGTAAACAGTTCTATTGTGTATCATTATCAGTCACTATTCAACTAAAAGTTCCCAAAAACACCATCAAAAACGTCACATTTCACTTTCTCGATTGTGTTCGCAAATCGAGTTTTCCACGTCCTTGAAAGCATTAGCATTTTGAAAAAAGAACTTTATAGTCTTCTTTATCACAATCTCCTTTTTAAATTTCGACAAAGATTCTATCACATTTTACTGGCATTTAAAAAAACAAAAGCTTGTTTATGAAAAAGTAAACATTCGCGCCATTTTTGTTTCTTTTTCTCCGTACGGGCGGGAGTCGCGGCGGGCAATGGCGGACTACGGCCAATTTCTTGGCTCGGATCAAGTGCCAAGTTACGTGTTCCGTGATTTGCCTGAAGTAGCGTGCACGGGAACTAAGTGATATTGTCAACCTCGCACTTAACTTTTAAACTTTCGAAAGTTACAACTTTGAATAACAAATGGCAAAGGTAATCTAATCCGTACAGCCAAGCATGAAAACAAAAGAACTTAGCTACTAGTACCTACTTATGTCGACAAATAGCTATCGATTATGTGACCTTGCTTTTCTAATAATATGCATGAGATTATTACAGCATTCAGATCAACGGAACATCTATGAATTGGATGAATTTACAAAGGTAAAGGTACCTTATCACTACCTTATTTCGACCAGAGAGACCGCTTTGTTAGAAAACCAGCTGCACGGTGCGCAAAATATTTTTTGGACATAAAAAAATACGATTGGGGGCAGCACAATAGACTCGGTGCACTCTTAAGAAAGTTTACCTCACCCCCTAGTGGCAGACGGGTACAGACGGGTGGCAGAAATCAGGAAACAACAAAACAACTAAAATCAAACCATCAAACTGAACAACTTTCACTGAAGGACCAATAATGAAATCACGAAAAAAAACTGTTGTTCCATACATTTGGGTCGAGGAGGAGGTCCTATAGTAAAAGTAGTATGAAATTGCCGCCGGCCTTTGAGACCACGAGCTGTTGGGGGTCGGCGAAGCTTTGAGCTTCGTCAAAAAGTTTAGTCATCGACTCCAGGAGAGGACGAACGACGCTCGCTCAAGGCACTACCTGATGCAAAGGTTGTCGCCATCCAACCAACCAAGCCATCCATCTAACGCGAGCGCCATGGGCCCTTTTTGACTGATTAAACTGTTTTTAATTTCTTTTTCACCTCACAAGCTCGAAAAGATTCTGTTTATCATTCGAAATCTGAGTGCAAAAGTGCATTTTATCCGCTAGCGTGGAAAGAGTTTTTGAAATTTGCTAAATTGCTTAATAACTATTTCTGGCCAGCACGAAAAAAAAAGAGAGTCATTTAATTGTATATTTTTTAAGCGGAGGTTTTTTGCCTAATCTTTAAAAATTACTTTGATGTACCTAAGTATTCAAAATTACAGCTTATCAAAAAGTAGGGCACTAAGAATGAAATATGAAAAATTATCCTTTCATTCTTCAGACGTCAAAGTGCTCCATATAAGCTATGTTTTACCATTAATGTAGGTCATTTAATGTACCTACGTCATTTGCAAATAGGCACATTAAAGTTATCAACACAATAAGAATTATAATTTATACGAAAGACTGAAGAAAAATTGCTGAAAAAAACGATGTCTTTTTCGTAGTTCAAATTACATTGTTTAGTTTTTGTAAAGAATGACGTAATGTTTAGCACAAAAGGAGCATTGAATAGCGTACAGTGAAATAAGTTGTAATTCACGCTGTTGTGACGGCATTAACGTGGTTAAAGCCCTTAACTGGTATGACATGGTACGCAAAATATATTAAAAGGATAGACCAGTAAAGTTTTCTCCATACAAACGTATTCCCCTGTTTTCTCCCTGGATAATAACACTAGAGCAAATATTTTTTTACCATACAATCTATGTCACCTCTGCCATGTCCCTATGTTTTGCTTTTTTACATTAATTAATTACTGTAGGAACTAAGGACCTTCGAAAATGACCAATTTCAGACATTCAGTAAACAATTTTGACGAATATAAACAAAAAAAGCAAAACGTACAGACATAGCCAAAGTCTTTCTTATATTATTCTTGAAATAATTATTAAAATCGGTTTAGTTTTGGAGGAGAAAACAGAGGAATACGAAATGCTGTTTTCGTCGATTTTATGTAGATAAAATCGGTCCTAGCTGCAGTTGTGTCTTTTACACTCTAGTCGGTGGGGTGTATGGGTGGGGCGGATCGGACAAATATGTATACGGTTGGAAAAGTGACCTTTTCTCCAAATTAGCATTTCAGTCCGCCTATCTTCTTAAAGATTAATAAAAAAATCCCCCGAGGCGGCCTTTCGCCCAGCAGTGGGATCCTAAAGGCTACTGCAAAACAATAACCGTCGGATCCTACAGGACCTGCAGGACCTGCAGGACTGAAATGCAAAGGCATCACGATTAAGGATGAGATGGGTATTGGTAAAGTAGTGGTCGACTTGATCACACTAGCTAGGTCATCGAGTGAACATAGTTCTTAAATGAAGATTTCGGATTTACATGTCCGACTAGAGAAGGCGACGTTGGAGTTTGCTACAGTAATTTTAAATGAAATATCCCGGGTTCAAAACAAACCGGTAAGCAGCATTTATATTAAACGAAAAATTCACTCATTTCTGTAGCTAAAGACATTGACTGCGCATTGGGCTCTTGATCGGAGGTCACGAGTTCGATTCCCACGGAGGACACCTAGTGATATAGGTATAACTTTGTGCGTTTTTCCCCAGTTGGTTAGGACATTGCATGCTGAATTACCTGATTGTCTGAGAAGAAAGATGATTCCGTGCTTCGGATAGCACGTTAAGCCGTTGGTCCCGGCTACTATCTCTGGTGGTAGAAGTTAGTTACATAAAAACCACGTAGGCGGTCTGAAAAAACTCTGACACCAGGGCTTGCCCACACGATAAGAAGAAGATTGAGTCACGTTGCAGGAATTGACCCGAGCACACGTCTCGCGTGGTTTTCGCGCGTCGCGTTTTTGCCTGCCACGAGGCTCCGCAATCCTCAATCTCTTCTTGTTCTTGAACAAAAACAATCCCTGAGATTGGGATAGATACTCCCATAAATTACACTTGACACTGGCGGAAATGCGGTGCTACGCACAAGCAAAAAGCCATTAATTATAAATAAAAAAAAAAAAGAAGAAGATTAATTGCTTTTATGGTTTTGTTCTAAATAGGTAGGTACTTACTTCTGGTACCTACTTATCTATGTTTTATCGCAAATTCTAAAATATTGTAAACATTTTTAGCCTAACTACTTACGTATACCTAATCATTACTTACCATTATCATCTAATGTTATCGAAACATTGTGTTTTATTAATTCTTAAATCAAAATCACAAGATTCGTGAACCTGGTAACCTAATAGGGCTGCCACTAATGAAACATAAATTTACGCAACGGAAATTAAAGCTATTCCCCGTAATACTTGGCAAACGTTGGACCAACCTTGTAACCAGCCTTGTGTGTTATCGAAACATCACTAATAACTTTAAGTGGACAATAGTGTTATCTGGTTAAGTACACCTATTGACCCACCGAGCCGTACCCAGGGAGTTTTCCTAGGGGGCGGTCGGCTAGCTGATCAGCTACTGCAAGCTTTCAATTTTGGTAAATACGATGACAGTAGTGTCTTTGCTTCCGGGAAGCGAATGGCAACACCGGACGTCGCCGCGCACCGCAACCCGCGCCCCTCGGATCGGACCAGAGTTCAGACCACAAACTATCTTAATATGTAGTTCGGACCGGCCTGGGGCGCGATTTTTGAATCTCATTCGGTGAGCTCAGCAGTTGAAAATGTCAAAATTACTATGGAGATATGCATCTTTCTACTGCTGATTTGACTTTTAAAAATCGCACTCCTGAAGCATGATTTTTGAGAGTCAAATCAGCAGTAGGAAGATGCATATCTCCATAGTAATTTTGACATTTACAACTGCTAAGCTCACCGAATGAGATTCAAAATTAGCACTCCTGTTCGCCCGCCATCTCACACGAGACACGTGCTTACTCTTCAATCAATAAAGTATCAGTCTAGCATCAAATACAGTCTGCTTTCATTGAAGGGAACCCCAAACAGTAGAGATGGACAAAAGGCAAGCCAACCAAGAAATAAAGTGATGATTGCTAAAAAAAAATGTTCACCCTTAAAAAGGAAAAGGAATTTGAAATATGTATGAAAGCAAAGGGGGAAGTTAATTCAAATACGTATGACAAAACGCATTGAAATAAGATAGAAGGCTGAACTGAAAAAGGAAAATCTCTCTCATCAGTTTCAATCTTTCTGGCTAAAATTATCATACCTATATTATATATGGCATTATTTTACCCAATCGGTGCTCACGTCATGTATTCCGTGACCTGGCTAGATTTTTGTTGCTGACAAGTTATAGTACACCATGTTGATAAAATGTGTGTTCTCTTTAGATTCTTTCTTTTTTTCTATAATGCATAGCTCGTATTTTTACCTTGAGGAGTTTATCGCTGTCCCAACATACTAGCTAGCGGATAGTCAATGTCAACACACGGCACATAAAAACCAAAGTAGCAGCTATAAAGCGATCACTCGGGGTCACTTTTCTTTCGGTGGCAACCCTGAGTTTTAAATAAGGATGTTTGTTGTTAAGAGATTTCGGATACGGATATCACAGGGTACAATTTTGGATAAAACTAATATTTAATGTTTCATGCAAAAGCATACTTAAGCGGTACTTCTGTGCATAGCATCGCTGAATTTATCAAAAATAAAACTTTAGATAACTAATCAATTGTTCGCAATTAGTGTACTGCCATACACTACCCGTAGACTCTATACGCTCCAAAAGGCATTAAGGAAAAATAATGCTGAAGCGATAAAAATACTCGGCCAAGACAATAGTTTAACCAATCTAAGGCAGCATGCAATATGACTGAGAGTAGGCTTATCTTATACTTAATTACGTGACAGTAAGGCCTGATGCTGGGCCAAGCAAGCAGCGAGCTAGGGTTACCAGATTGGAAGACTAAAAAGTCTGGGCAAAATATAAAAAAGTCGGGATTTTGAGATTATGGTCGGGACAAGTAAATAATACGAAATATAAAATGACTTTTACTTAGAGCTGTGTGCATGAGCGTAGCAATGATTTTCTCCCAGGGGAGGCCAGGACCAGGTTAGGTCGTTGCAGTAAAATCTAAAACCAGGAGCGAGCGAAGCGAGCTCGAGTTTTATGCGACCGAATAAGAGGAACGAGCAAAGCAAGCTCGAAATTTAGCTAGACTATGAAAACATATAGGATCCAAAATGTAGAGCGAGCGAAGCGAGCTCGAGATTTCTCTTAATTCTGAAGCGTGCGATGCTAAGTGAGCTTGAAATTATACTGCATTGTGTCTAGGTCCTTGTGACTTAATCGTAGCCAGGAGCGAGCGAAGCGAGCTCGACATTTTAGTGTAAAATATTGAGATCAGTGTAATAAGTTTTAAATCCTGGAACGAGCGAAGCGAGCTCGAATTTTTCGTCCGAAAATCTGGAACGAGCAAAGCATGCTCAACATTTAACTAAACTATGAAAAGATATATGATCCAAAACGACAAAATGAGCGAATCGATCTCGAGATTTCACCGAATTCTGGAGCGAGCGAAGAGAGCTCGAGATTTTACTGCAATCTGTCTAGCCAGGAGCGAGCGAAGCGAGTTCGAAATTTAATAGCAATATAAATGAGATCGGTGCATTAGGTTCTAAAGATAGGAGCAAGCGAATCAAACTCGAGATTTTGCTTCATTATAACTCGATTTCTCCAGCAGAAGGATTCTGGGGTATCCCGTTTGGAATTTGGCTTTTGTTGTTATTTGTCGGGACATTTTGTATTTTTTCGGGACTCTGGACATCATACGAAATGTCGGGACAATCCCGACGAATCCCGACCATCTGGCAACCCTAAGTGAGACGCGTATGGACTTATGATGATAATGATCCTAGGATCATCTTTCATCTGCTAACTAATTTTTATTAAGACACTACTGTATACATGTAGTCGAAGAAACCGTTCATCTTTCTGTTGAAGTGTGAACTTTAAAAGCGTCAGACGTCAGCGTCTTGACTCAATAAACAGAAGTTCCAGCGGTGGGAATAAGTACTACTTTGTCTATGCTTGAAGTGCTTAGTGTTTTACCTGTAGGCATATTTTATATTAGACATCACAGGTAGCCAGTGAAGTCCAAAATCAAGTTCTTCGAATGTTTTCGGTTACGGATATTTCGTTTTTTTTTGTATAGCACAGGACCATCCCTAGTAGTATGCTAATAAGCGGCCGGTCACGCCACCGGCCGCTCGATACGGCACACGACCCTCTTGGAACAGTTCTCAGGAGGGGTCAAGAAACCGGGGCTTGATGAAGTTACTTGAGAGAAGTTGATGGGTTAACTTAGTTGTAGGGGGGTATTACAGAACGACACCCAAGTGGAGATCTCTTCTTAAGTAAAGATAGACCAGGATGCATGTATACGTTGTATGTATTTGCTTCCTTTTCTATCTATACTCAAAAAGAGATCTCCACTTGAGTGTCGTTCTGTAATACCTCCCTTACTTTGCTTGTTTTTGCCCTACGACAGGACGCATCTGACTGACTGTCAAATTAGGCCAACTAACTTGATAGCAACTGGTCTACCTTGAGGCAACTGACACCCGGGTTAACTAGTTTGTAAATCATATACCCAGCAGAAAGATGGGTCGATGATGTTAGGCGACATTGCGGGTAGCATCTGGATGCAGAGGGCGAAGGACAGAACGTCGTGATTATGTTTGAAGATGGACTGCTCAAGGGCTGTGATGGCTGGATGGATGGATTTTCATCGGACACAACCCCACCACACATGCACCACTGTAACTCAAGTAAACCACTATCAACACCGGCAACCACTCACAACTCACAACTATAGACAATTCTGACTGTGACGGAATGGATATCATATATTTTAAACACCAAAGTCGACAGATGTCGTCAGCGGTGACTAATCTCTTCCTTCACATGTCGTCAACTTTGAGTCACTGCATCTACCGGTCATTTGTAAAATCGGTTATTTACAGACTATTATTTCACGAATTAATCAATTACCTACCTACATATTCTGTTATCATCATCATTCTATTTACATCCCAGTGCAGGGCACAGGCCTACCTAGGATGCGACGGGCCTTAGTCTACCATGCGAGTCCAATGCGGATTCAAGTCGTCAGTGCGGATTCGAACACGGACCCTTGGGATTGAGAGTTCATACCTCTCCGCAACGCGTCACTTAGATTATAATTTGTATAATTATTGCACTTTTCACGCGGTCTTTTATACAGTATGTATGTTGTAATTTCTAGAATCGAACATTTATAGACTAAACCTCTCTGTCAGATTCCACCATTACATCACAGACTTAAAAGAAGAACCAGACGGAATGTCATCTAATCATGAGTGAAGCACCCATTTCTTTTGTGTGCGTGCTGTCACGCGGTACATAAGGTGACGGGTTGTCGGACCTGCGCCTAGAGCTAGTGCATCTGTGTGAGTGTAGGTCCCTTGTAGAACAAACGAGATTGTATTACCTTGCATGATTCACATCTTTTTAGTGCAATACTCGGTCCGTATTTCTTTCAGGTCCGTGCATTACATCATAATTATCAACGTCTGCGTATAGTCGATTAAAGTTGGCTACGTCTTGATCGACTATGAAAGGTTTTCGCAACAAGGGAAAATCTAGGGAACGTGTAGTAGGCAAAGCTGTGGCACCTTTTATTTGTTTACTTATAAGTAAGTGAAACTTCCATAGTTCCATCCAACCGCATAATAAGAAGTTAACATCGTTAATTCAAAGCAAACCGCATCGAAATCACTAGGGTATTATCGACAGTGAAATCTTTGAATCTCTAGGGTGACTTTCATTTAGATATGAAGACCGATACGAATTACAATCAAAATAGTATTGTATTGTTACGTGGTAACGTAGGAAATTGCATAACAGAATTACTTAATGGAATGAAGATTCTAAATACGTTCTTCCTGGCCATGCTCTGATTAGTAAATAACATTTTTGGGTCTTTAGACTTCATGCTTGGATTGGTTTTGTACACCAAACTTTAATGTGCCATTTGTTGAACAATATCACGTAAAAGATAACGAAATTCAAAATGTGATTATTTTAGATTCGAAGAATAAGCATAGGTAGGTACACTCACGACTATATTCTAGAAGAGGTACATACATACATACATATTCTCACGCCTGTCTCCCACTGGGGTAGGCAGAAACAACGGAACGCCACTTGCTACGATCCTGACAAACCTCCCTAGCTTCCTCCACATTCATTAGTCCTTTCATGCATGCTCGTCGGTTTCGGGTAGATCTGACCTGGCCCTTCTTAAGCACGTCGCCAATTTGGTCCGAATATGTACGTCTAGGCCGTCCCCTTCATCCATTCTTTCCACATGACCAAACCATCTCAACATACCTTTCTCTATCTTTGTCACTACATCCTCTTTCAGACCACAACGTTCTCTGATTAAACTATTTTTCAATTTGTCCATAACAGTTACACCACACATACTTCTCAATGAGCGCATTTCCACAGCGTTAATCCTACTTTCGTGCGTCTTCTGCCATACCCAAGATTCACTTCCATACATCAATGTTGGGACTAACACTCCGTTATGAACTGCCATCCGTGCCTTTTTGGACACGTGTTGACTTTTCACAAAAGAATGCAGAGCTCCATTTACCCTATTTCCTCCTAGAAGAGGTAGAGATACTATAATATTATGACATACTTACTGCATTTTCATTTGCAGCATAGCAGCGTCCTAAGTTCCTAACTCTATCCGGTGTGACAGGTAATGAGACCGACGCCAATTTAATATTTTTTTTTTGAGATAAAAAGTAGTGTTTTGTATTTAAACGATATAATGAAGGCTGAATCGTTCATTGGCGTAGTGGAGCTTCGATATTGCGATATTGGAAACGTCAGGTCCAGTCGGTCTTTGGATGGGTGACCGTTTGTGGTAATTAATGTTGAGCACCTCCGTGCTTCTAAAGGCAAGTTAATCTGGGATAGTGTATATTCACAAGCCAGGGTTGACGTCCATAAAGCCGGATTGAAAATAATCTGACAACGCCTCCATCAATCTGCACTTGGGCTGTGTGGTGGAGTATCGTAGAGGCATGAGCTAGGCGTGAGGGAGTAGAGGACCTTTCGCTGAGGCTTATTCGTGGGAGGAGGTCTGTGCCATTCAGTGTGACGTACGTTTGCAGGTAAGTTTAACTAGAACTTGAATACGAGTTTCCTAGCACAGCGACAACGTATCGAATACGTCAAAACGAAAGGACTGTTTGAAAGCGCAAATTATTGTTACAATTTTGCTTTCGATGCGATCACGTTGACCCAACTCAATGGTTTGATCTTTTAAAATGAGAATATTTTAGAATCTAAACGTGTCACGTTGGTGTGAACATTTAACTACCAATGTGTTAAGTTCAAGATGAGTAAATCTTTGATGTGATTAAGTTAGAACTTAATCAAATCCAAGATATTTTATAAAGTATAAAATAGGAACTAAAACTTACCCGCCGTTGCTCTGCGCAGATTTATCAGAAGCATTCCCGTCGGCCGTCTTGTTCTGCAGCTCCATCCTGGCGACACCTGGTGTCGAAACGTTCGAACTTTGCACTTCCACTTCAGGTTCACCTTTAACTAGTGTCTCATTAACTTTCTCCACTACTTCACTTTTATCTGGACTACTCTTCTTTTCGTTTACAACCATCACTATTGGCTCTATGTCTTTCTTAACATCAGGTTTTGGTTTTTCTTTAATTTCTTTAGGTTCTTCGACTGGCGTTATGATGCTGTCAACTATTTTGCTTGCTTCAGATCGGATTTCTGCTGTCGTTTTCTCGTTTTGTTTGACTACAGCGTCTTTAAGGTCAGTCAGTTTGGTCGCAACTTCATCTTTTGCTTCTTTGATCTCAGTTTTCGTTTTGTCTGCTACGTTTTTGAACGTAGATTTGTTGGTTTCTTTGACTTTAGTCGCTGTTGCTACGATATTTTCTGTTGACACTTCTGGTGATTTTAGAATGTCGTCGATTCTTTGTTTTACTCTTTCTACTTGAGGATTGTTATACGGTGGTAATAATGGCCTTAATTTCACATTATCTTCGACGAATACTGTACCAGTAGGTTTAAACGATTTTGCCGTTTTTTTATCATCTGTCTTTTCTTCTTCAATTTTGTCTTTATTGGCGTCTTTTGTTTCAACTTTAACTGGTTCCTTATCTTCTTCTTTTGGAGCCAAAGAATCTCTCGAACTGTTTCTTTCAAAAATACCCTTTTCTCTCGCTTTCTCAAATGCAGCAGGAAGTTGGTTAGTGACCTTAGTCACTACCTCTAAAGGCTGGGACGTTATAGCTGCAGTTGTCATAGATATTATATTTTTCTTAGTTAGAATAACTAGTTCGCCTTTGTCGTTCGTGATTTTGTCGTATTGGGTTTCGTTATCTTGTGTCGTGACTGTCGGAATGGGTACGGTGGCTTCTTTCGCTTCGATTTTACTTTCTTTCTTTTCGACTTTAGGACTTTTATCCGGTACATCCTTGACTACTTTCCTGGGGGATTTCTTATCGTCTTTGATTGGATCTTTCTTTCCAACTTCATCTATCTTATTCGTAGATTGAGCTTTTAAGTCCTGTTTACTATCCCGTTTTTTCAACAAAGGTGGTTTTTCGTAAAGCGTCTTCGTGCTCGGTGTCCTTGATAAAGTTTTCATACTGTTTGTTCTATTTATAGGCTTTTTGACGTCTGTTCTAGAAACCATTGGCTTCGAAGGTGCTCTAGTACTAACAGATCTAGCAACTGGTCTACTTTTGGCATTAGCATTGCTAGGTGTTCTATTTATCGTCGATTTAGTGAGAGGTTTCCGTTTTTCAGGACTAGGATCTCTACTGATATTTCTGCTAGGCTGTCTAGAATTCAATCTAGATGTAGCAGGTGTATTACCAGCAGTTTTCACAGGTTTTTTTGAAGCTAGAGCAGTTTTAGTCGGCGCTTTTGCTGAGCTTGGTTTCGGATCTTCAATAGGACTTTTGCTTGGTGTACCGACTATTGGAGAAAGACGTTTAGAATTGATACTCTTGTTGGATGGTGGTGGACCGACAGGTCTGCCTGGAGAAATGGGTGGCTTTCCTTTAATATGTGCCGGAGCTATGTTTAAAAGCTGAGTGCTTTTGCTCATGTTTCTCTTATCATGGGCTTGTCCTCCGATCCTGATATTTTCGTGAATACTACTGGTGCTGTTAGAAATAAACCTCTGATTTTTATTAAGATTATTTTCAACTGGCTTTCTAGAGTTAGAACCGTCTCGTCTGTTACTTCTCGTTGGTGAAACAGAGCTTTGGCGTTTAGGTATCTTTGAATGCTTTGGAGATCCGTCGTTGGATTGCGGCTGGGATCTCGATATCGATCTGACCCTAGATAAATGAGTCACAGGTTTCGACATGCCATCGTCAGCGTTAATGAATTCTTTACTAGGTATTTTTTCGAAGTGAACAATAGCAGACGGCATCATTGCCGATGGTGAATTGGAACGGGACCTCAATCTGATTTTACTGGGCGAATTACTTCTAGAGGTAGTTCTTGAACAAACGACACTTCTTATTGCGTCACTTTTCGCATTCTTATCAAGCAAACCCATTTCTATTAACAACGCTGTTTCTTCTTCTATCCTCTTCTGCTCTGCTTCTGCTTCATGCATCTCTCTGTTTAACTCACTCAGTTCTCTTACTTCTTCTATATTTTCTTTTAAGAAGTTTCTTGGGGAATGAGGTCTACTTAAGTTGAGGATTGGCTGTATGGGAGGAGGGAGGGCTGCGGTAGCCATGTTGTCGATCCGTGATAGTGAGTGGGTTCTTCTGCGCGGTGGGGAGTTGGCCCTGGAGTTTGCTGCTGAAGTTCTGGGTGTGGTGTGCCGTGACGTTTCTTCTCGGAAGCCTCGACCTTTAAAGCAACAAATAAGTATGGTTACTAACGTATAGGTATACACTTTCGTTTTATTACAACGGCAGGCGTTACATTAGTTACAGAGAATTTTAGAACAGATACTACTATTACTACTACTTCGTTTATGATTTGGTCTTTGAATTTATATATTCATAATCTTTAACATTTTGAATCAATATCAAATCATTCATTTTTAGTTTATCCTTGAAACTGCTATTAATTTCATCAACAAAATTTTGGGAGAAATTTTGGAGGAAAGACTAAAGAATAATTTTGCTAACGGAATACAATATAGGAAAAGCAATTCAGGAATTTATTAAAAAGACTCCAGAGATCATAATGCTATTTACTTATGTTATGTTCATACCCCCTGGACACATAGCTATCACTCTTCATACAAATGGGAATAACTGACCAGAGGAAAGCATACAATGGCTGATGCTGAGTGAGCGCAAGTGAGAGAAGACTACACCATTGCCTACTATTTTCTGCCACGAGGAGATGAGATTAGAATAGGGGGCAGGGAGGATCCGTAGCTTTCTTATACAGGGTCCTTTTTAATATGCTGACTTTTGATTGAGACTTTTGACTGATTGAGCTAATTTTATTTGGCGATTTCGATGTTGGTCCCATAGAGAAAGTTGTTCAGTTTGACGGTATGATCATCCCCTTATAAAAGTGTCAGCATGTTAAGAAGGACCCTATATTGTGCTAGTTTGTTCGTTCGTTAGTAGTTTGTTCCGGCTTCAAAAGGACCTGTACTTAATAATGCTTACCTTTAAAAGGGGAGACTCTGCCAGGCCTTATTTCAACAGGCAAAGACCTCGGGCTGGAAGGACGAGAAGAGATTGGAGTCTCCGTCAGTATAGCGAACGATGACTCTTTCTTTCTCTTCGATATTGGTACCACTCTGCGGGAGAGACAAGGATAACATTATAACAAAATTTGCATGAAATTTCATAATTATGCACCCAGATGTACATAGCTTTTTCATCCACAGTTACTTAGGTACCTACCTACTTATTTTAGGTTGGGGTAAGATGTGACTAAATCTTTCAGTAGCTAATCGTCAAAACTTATTCACAAAACGTGTATTAGGTAGTTACTACCTTTTTCAGATCATTTGCGGTTTCTCGTAGTTGAAATAGATTTTAAGCATAATAATATCATCATATTACCGCGAACTGGTAGGTGTAGTGTGGGACGGCCAGAGGAGTGCGATTTTTGAACATCATACGATCAACTCGGCAGTAGAAAGATGCATAATCTCCATAGTAATTTTTTGTCATTTTCTACTGACGAGTTGATCGTATGATGTTCAAAAATCGCACTCCTGCTGCCCGCTGGACAGACGACCTAAAAAAGAAGCGGGGAGCGACTGGATGAGGAAGGCCGAGGACAGAGTTTTGTGGCGCGCCTTGGGAGAGGCCTATGTTCAGCAGTGGACGATGATAGGCTCATGATGATTATCATCATAATTTTAGGTTTTCATCATCTTACTTATTTAGAGCCGCATATTGCTAGTCATGATTTTAACTTTTTACATAAAAACCGTAGTAAAAACCGAAAGGAATAGTGAAGTGACTTGCGTTTAATTGACAAAGACTCGATTACGGAAATGCGAAATGTAGGGAAATCGATTTGATGTATTTTTGAAGCAGGAAAATAGACCTCGGTCGACTTATTCTCAGAGTCCCGTCAGCTTGATTAATGATGCTCGTGGAATTAAGTACCTACATTTTGCACGGATTTTTACTTTACAAATAATGTCTTTTACATTCGTACCAGAAACTTACTTACTGTGTAAAATATTTCTTCACAGATCTTTTCATAAAAAGAAGCAGAAAAAATCCTACGTAATCATAGAATTTCAGTTGCTTTTCGTTTTATTCTCCGATTGCAAAGCACATTTTAGTATGTTGGTGAGCAGTTTCGATGCAATAGGTACTTGAACTTTATTCATATAGGTACACAACAAAACTTCGAAATTGCGAAAAATCTGCTGTTTCATACAAAAATGTAGTACCGACTCGACTCAAATGTACATAGGTTTGGCTACAATAAATTTACTAAAAACAACTGAAAGATTTTTTTTATCGTCAGTATTTTAGTCATGAGTTTATTATGTATGTTCTATCTAATGACTAGGTATGATTCTAACAATTCTCTCTCCAAACTCTGACCTTTTGAACCACCCTTAACTTTGAATCACTTATTTCATGTAAAGTATGACTATACTCCTAATGAACCCGACTCAGCACTGAAAAGGTCAAACTTGATGAAACTAAATGATGACGATACTATTTCACATAACGTCATTAGCTACGTGAAAATCCAATGCGTCACCGAAATCTAGTAACTTTGATACAATCACAAACATGTTAGACGTTCGTTGCCCCTAGAATAAAGAAGTAAGGTTAAGTACCTAAGTCTAAGAACGTCTAAACACAAGCATTTGGTACACTAAGGCCCACTTGCGCCAACCACGGGTTAGCAATTAACTCCGGATAAAATGGCTCTTTCAGTTGTTTTTCTATACAAAAAATCATGGGTTACCGACTTAACCCGGAGTTTATTGCTAACCCAGGTTGGCGCAAGTGGGGCTAAGGGTGCCTGTACACAGATGCGGAGCGAGGTGGCGAAGCGGGGAAATGAAGTTTTATACGATTGCATGAAATCTCGGAGCTGAGATTTTGGCGCTGCGCCGTTTATACAGAAGAGGCGTATGGCGATGGTGGATAGTCAAAGTAACACAATTATAAATCTTATAGTACGTAGCATAGCGTCGTTTTGAGAATAACGCCCGCGCCTCCAGGCGACGACTTTACCTGGGGGCGCGGGTGCGATCGCTATACTGCGTACGGTTTATATACTATGTACAGTCAGCAGCAAAAAGATGAATACACGTTTACTACGTCGTAGTATAAAGATGTATACACTTTCTGTCTACATCTTTAAGATAATCTCAGAACTAATAAGATGTATACATTTTAGTACTACGCGTAGTACTACGCGTAGTACTAAAGTGTATACATACATCTTTATACTACGACGTAGTAAAAGTGCATACATCTTTTTACAGTAAGGTTTATATTGTGTATTTGTGTTACTTAGATTATACGCCACCGCCACATGTCTTTTCTGTATAAACCGTGGCTTAAACGTATTTAAAAAAATCGTACATCGTTATCGTCAAAGTTTCATGAACAACCTGATGTAAACCTAAATTATTTATTATATTACTCACAAA
Organism: Agonopterix heracliana; assembly: GCA_963693445.1. Taxonomy (NCBI): domain Eukaryota; kingdom Metazoa; phylum Arthropoda; class Insecta; order Lepidoptera; family Depressariidae; genus Agonopterix; species Agonopterix heracliana. Next base: position 8,384,247 of record OY856331.1, read on the forward strand.
ACACAGTACATAACACAGATACATTTAATGCAAAACTGCATAACAGTTTGTCGGCATGCAATGAGCTCTTGATAACATACAAACAATTAACAATCATGACACTTACGCGCCAATAATGGTACAAACAAGTAAAGTAGGTACATTCGCGGAACACACCATTTAATTGACTCGCAGACAATTCAGAATGTGCCTTTTTCGGGTTCTAATGTTTTACTGATGCCTTTTTTCCTTAGACAAAGCTTTTTTTCCCCAGAGGGGTAAGCAGAGACGGGCGGAAAGTGGGGGATGTATAGTCTGAGAAAAGTAGAAAAACGATTTGCGATTCGTTCAATTCGGTTTGTTCAACATAAGCATAATATATGCTCACGATTACATTCCCCGAGGGGGTAGTTGGAAGGGAAGATATTCTGAAACCTCGAGAACTTTCTTTTTCCTCCTCCTATCTTCTTTGATTAATTCATTGCGGGTTCGAGTCATCCCCGGGCTCGCTGGACTTCATTTTCTAGTGTTGTGAATGGTCGCCGCTGTTGATCTTGGTTCACAGGAGTTACAGCGGTTGGAGTGTGTGGTGGGCCTATAAACCTCAGAACATCCGTTTCACTAGTAGTACCGAAACTCTGTCAAGTGTGACGGGGAGTTAGCCCATCGCCACTTATAATGGACATGCAGTGGGTACAAAGTAACAATGCATGCCTCGAAATTGAAGCAGGCAGGTTTTCGTTGTTTTGTGTTGTGTTGTTCTATTTTGTTTACTTCATTTCTACGAGTTGGCAACCTCAGTACCTAACAATTATTTCAGAAGACATTAAGTCCAGCCTTGACTCTACATATATTATACAGTACATACATAAACATAACAGAGGTATATAGGTAGGTAAATAAACTTGGTCCTCTAGCACCGGAGATTACGTGTAATTACATGTTGGAATATATAAAACAATTTAGATTGTTTCATTCCCTTCGGTTTTTGGCCTCAATCTGAGGTAATCTTACGATTAATAATACTGTGTTCTGGTAACTCTTGTATTTTTGTACCTTGTACCTTTCAAAGAGGGTTTGTTTAGGTTTAGGTAAAGGTAGGTACCCATACTTTTACAGGGATAACAAAACACCCTAGTAAGGGGGTGCTTCAGACCATCAAACTGAACCATCAACTTTCACTATGGAGCCAACTTCGAAATCGCGAAAAAAAGCAGCTGTCCCATACATTGTAGTCGAGTCGGTACAGCAGTTTTGTATGGGACAGTAGAATTATTTTCACGATTTCTTAGTTGGCTCCATAGGAAAGTTGTTCAGTTTCATAGGCTGAAGCACACCCTTAAGTATCTAATTACTACAATTTTACCAATCACTTTAACTAGTCAGACCACTGTGAAACTTATGTGCCATAAAAGAGATTTAGGTATACAGGGTATAAACTTAGGGTATAAATGTATACTTTAATTTAGGAGGTGCTTCAGAACAAAACTGAACAACTTCTACTATGGAACTTATATTGAAATCACGAAAAAAAAACTGCTGGTCCGTACCGACTCGACTAAAATGTATGGGACAGCAGATTTTTTAATTTTTTCTCGATGTTGACTCCATAGTGAAAGTTGTTCAGTTTGATGGTCTAAACCACCCCCTAAGTATTATCTAGAGTGTTTTGTTGCACCCTGTTGAACAGCTAGATTTTTGTTTCGCGATTTAGTGTTGGCTCCACAATCAAAGTTGTTCAGTCTTGGCGGCTGAACGCATGTGCCTTCTAGGAGATGGTTATCCAAAAGGGGAAGATCACAAGTTTCTTCCCCTGAACCGTATTGCCTCGCTCATTAAACAATTTAGCACGTTTTTTGAAGGGTGAAGAAAGTAAATAATGCAGGTCAACACAAAAGTTCCCATTGGGTCCAAAATACCTAGATCTGTCCAGGTAAAATTAGCCGAAATCAGAACAATGGGCAACAGAGGCTGATCATGACAACAAAAGCCTTGTTGAGTCTAAGTGTAATTGCTTCACAAGTAAATTAGGTTGACAACAATGGCAATATCATCAGCAAGTACTGGTGCAAGTAGCAGGCAACTGTAGCAAAGCGAGCCTGTAATCACAGCCAGTGTTATAGTACGCAATGTTAACTTTCACCTGCTATGCACTGCTACCCACGTGCGCTGCGATGCGATGCAAGTTATGCACGGTGGCGGTTTGTCTCATAATTTCCAGGCTCGTAGTACCAGTAAACCCAAACACAGCGCGCATTCTTAAACCCCATAAGACTCATAGAGAGATCCCGTGATCATGGCAGTTGTAACACTGCCGAAATATCGGGAACTCCAAAATAAATAAAAACGCGGTAAGAACCCGTTATAATGATTAACTTTAGCTCATAGAGAGAGTCTAAACCCGTATTCTTAGTTGTTTTCTTGACATTTCCTCACTCGAATCGAGGCTGTTTTTGGCATAATATAAGGGTAATTCTATGATGGAGCCGATTTAAGAAAATAAAAGTAAAAATCTACTTTTCTTTTATTATTGTGTCATAAAGTTTTAATCAGAAGTAAAGGAACATTCTAAAAATAGCAACAGAGATCAATATTAAAAATTAAATCGAAGAAACCACTTTTTTAATTTTCATTACTAGACAGAAGTGACCATAATGTCCACAGGAATGACACTTTTGGTTATAAATCGTGATTTATTCGCAAGTTTGTGATAAAATAGCAATTGGCAATAGAAACACAAAGTTATAAGTCTAATAATCATATTTTTTGTCCGACAAATTATTAAAAACAGCAACAAAAAAATTAAGTATTATGTGTCGACAGTAGTGACATCACTTCTGTCGATCAATTATAAAAAATGTATCGTCACTTGAATATGGTCGTAAACGAATACGTTTTTGGCGCACGTGTCTGAAAAAACCACCACCAGAGTCTTGAATGTCTTGATCTGTACAGTTTCCTCCATATCGGCACCATTTTCTACGCATTATCTTCATTTCCATTGTCATGTTAGCTTCTTGCCACAGTAGGTGGTAAAGTAACATTGTTTACGTTATCCCTTTACTAATCTTAATCCTTATTCTTCCTATAATTTTATTTCATATCTTTCTACCTTCTTTATTCTAATTTAGCTTGAGATAATTAGGATCTCTTTTTCTAATCCACTCCGCAGCTTTTCGCCTTCTATTTTATCCTAATGCCGATTAATCCGTTCCTTTTTTCTCTGTCTATTGATTTATTTAATTGCGTCTAAAAAAACGTAAGGCTTCGTAAGAATATACCATTTTAAGTATTATTTTATTAAATAAGACTCTATCCAGACATGACGCGTATTACTCGCGTTCCGAAGATAATAACATGATCCCAACACACTGCATTATGACCGAACACGATACTTGCAGCAATGTACTACAAAACACGTTGAAATTTGCGGCAAAACCACCTTTTCTGGACAAAATAATCATTTCTGTCGACAAACCATCGACAGGAGTGATGTCGACAGAAGTGGCAAAAATTGGAAAAGATGGCTTAGCAATTATGTTTTTGAGGCTTTGTTGAAGAAAATTTTGTCAGAGTGATGAGATCCTTCTTTAAGACAAGGCCACATGATAAAAATGGTTTATAATATGTTAAAAACATTTATGATGTTTCTTCAAGAAGTGACGCGGCAACTTTTACATGCTGTAGAACCACTTTGTAATTAAAAACACCGAGCGCAACGTGCAGGTTATAAAAAATATTATCTTTGGGTGATGACAGGTATACTAGAGTGTTGCCAAATAAGTAAATACAACACACTTATCATACATTTTTGATATATCTCACTCCAAACCTTACGAGTCGACAGATGTGATGAAAATTTTGTAACGGTTGTATAATCATCTGTAATTTCCTATTTTTCGTGGTTAAAATTATAAAACTTAGTAAATAAGTAGTTGAGGATGTGCATGATTATGCAATCAGGGAATGTTAATCTGTTTACTGAACAAATATTTTTTTATCCATCCTTAAACTTTGGGAAGGCGTTTGCGAACAGTCGACAGAGCGTGACAAATCACGTACTGTCGGCTAAAAAAATCCAATAAATTATGTATTTATGCGTGTAATTTTTGTAGTCACCTGTAGAACAAGATACCTCATTGCTTGTAACAATACTAAGCTGGTGTGAGACTCATATTTATGGAGTTATTTTGCGCGAACAAAAAAATCGGACGTTCGTAGAATTACCCATAAACGACAAAAATGATAAAAACGATCTCAACTCGAATGAGGAAGCTTTAAGTAAACGGCGTGTAAGATCACTCTTGTGATTAATTCATAGAGGGAAAAGATGGAATGCTCTTCCTCAGAACAGAAAAGATCAGATAATTGCGCTGGGCTAAGTGGGAATGAAAAATCCCACGCTATATTTAATTTTAAACCTGCCAAATCTTCTGAAATCGTAGTAAATATAATTAAGGCATCATGGGTCCTATGGTAATCAATGCCTACAAGTTTAGCAATAAGGGCTGTATAATATTATTGGCTCTATTTTTTTTTTATTATTTACTCTTGCGTTAACTTAATTGTTTTAAATTAATAATATGGTTATAGCGAAGTTAAATATTGTTATATATGGCTGCAGAACCAGCGAACCCATGGGTTTTCATGGGAATCAAATCCTATTTTAAGATCATGACAACGTTCTATGAACAGCACTGAGCGTTTCTTGCGTACTGCTTCAACTAAAAAGGGATTTCCACAACTCCAATCCTCTTGATTAAATTCATCGCTTGATTTCATTGTTATGAATGGTCATCGCTAGGATCAATATCCTAATTACTGTATACATAACCTTAGCATAAGAATTTATGTTGTAATAGTCATTAAGTCGTGTTATGCTGTAGAGTTTCTGGCCGCATCTTCTCTACAGCGACAACACGTTCCGACGCGGTGGTAGCTTAAAAAAGAATTGACGTTTAATAAGTGTGCTTCAGGCTCATATTGAATAAATGATTTTGAATTGAATAATACAGGCGTTACAAAGGTGAGAAAGGTAGGTAGGTGAGGTTCTTTATTTTGTGCTTGATAACAAAATATATATTCTAGACCACTTCTAACCGCTGCCGCTTCTGCCCTACACCACCTAACCTAAGTACGCACCGACTAAACACAGTGAAGGTAATTACTGTGCGTTATGGGCTTACAGGTTGAGAACCTCTGCCGTAAAACATAGACATTGTGATCGACTGGCTGGATAGACGGACAATGACGTTTGTCGATTGTTATTGGTGTGAGAAAAATTATGAATTGATAATGTCCTCCTTGGAAAACTGAATTAGGGAGTTACAAAACGGGATAAATTTTCTGTCGCAAGTCTTCTTCTTATCGTGTGGGCAAGCCCTGGTGTCAGAGTTTATTCAAACCGCCTTACGGCCTCTGACGTGGTTTTTACGTAACGACTACTACCGCCAGAGATAGTAGTCGGGACCAACGGCTTAACGTGCTATCCGAAGCACGGAATCATTTTTCTTTCGGACAATCAGGTGATTCAGCCATGCAGGCTAACCTACTGGGGAAAAACGCACAAAGTGACATAACACTAGGTGTCCCCCGTGGGAATCGAACCCACGACCTCCGTATCAAGAGCCCAATGGTCTTAACCATTAGACCACGGAGCCAAGTGTCGCAAGTGGCAAAAGTAGAGATACACATTTTTTGAAAAAATCTAAGTGCCTTTTCTCAAACACACGCAGCGTATACGTATGTGCTACGTTGGGGCGCGACCACTGTAATTTCAGGAGTCAAGAGTTTGGTCTGTAGGCACATTGTACAACAATAGGTAATAGGTACTAATCGTACGTACCTAAGAAAAAGAGCTTTCAGCGTTGCATTTGGCAAGTTAAGTAATAGGTACGATATAGTTTTTTTTTACATTTTTAGGGTGTGAAAACAATCTCGAATTTGGAGCAACTGAGAATGTTGACCGAGTTGCGATAAAAAAGTAAAATCCAGCCTTAATCCTGGTTTAAATATGACGAACTAACTGAATATAGGTACTGAAAGAACTGTTATTAAACATTGCCTCTTTTTTGTCTCAACAAAATCCTACTAGGGCAATACCTACAAGGGCTGCCGGTAACGGGCTATGACTCTTGGCTTACATCTTTTGAAACTCACATATCAGTATCTAAGTAAGGACAAACCACCCGATGGGCATCACTAAGATGTGCAAAAAAAAAGTGCAACAAAAACTTGGGTTCTTTAAAATTTATATTTACTTAATTCAATTTAGTTTAGGATATTTGTATCAAAACATAGGTGAGATCATTCTCACGTCATCACAGATAGGGACAATGAACTCAAATAAGCTCCTTCCCCAAATAGGGTGTGATTATATTTACCAGTTCCACCCACTGCGATGCATTTAGCATCCACATAAGCCAAATCCACACCTAATGTTATAAATATTGAAAGATATGTTGACGATGCCTATAAAATAATTAGTCGCCGCTTATAACACCCGTCTGGGTTGGTCCTATTCGAAGCTTGACACCACACGGAAGATCTCTGATGCCATGCCATGTGGCTGCCGGTTATTAGCCACTGCATCCGACGCATCATCTCATCATCATCAGCCTATACAAGGTGTTACAAAAATACAAATAAACCTTTAAGGGGTGGTGTAGACCATCAAACTGAACAACTTTCACTATGGAACCAATATCGAAATCGCGAAAAAAAAAAATTGGTGTTCCATACTCTACAAATCGACTAGAGCTAAAATATGTATGGGATATCAAATTGTTTTTTTTGCGATTTCGATGTTGGTCCCATAGAGAAAGTTGTTCAGTTTGACGGTCTAAACAACCCCCTTAAGAGTTTTACAAATTTATTCTTACTTATGAAACACCCTGTATACGTCTCACGGCAGGAAAGCCTCACCTCAGGGAGGGGTGTATGGGCGATAGTCCACCACGCGCGCCCACTGACTTTCACATAAGCATCGGAATTTTTCTTCTTCAGCGTATGCAGGTTTCCTCACAATATTTTGCTCGACGCCATCTCCAAAGCGTGAAACACACTGAAGAGGTAAGGGGTAAGGGTAAGGAACGGGCATCGTACTGCTTGGTGCCGCTTCAAAACTTTTTCATAAGAAATGTATATGCAAGCGATGCGTCGTGAATTATACTCAAGTGGTATGGAAGAGGCATGCCACTTCGATCTTCGTTGCTTACCTAATAGTACCTACCTACGTTATTTATTTCCCGTTTCAGGAGAGGAACGAGCAAGTTCATGTGCGTTCTAGCTAAATAGTGCGCTCCACTTATGCACTTAAAAATGAGGACTGGTAATATAAACTTCAAATGCTTTAAGCATTATGCTTAATAGAATGGATTTTCAGCGTACACAGATTTCATCACGATCCTTTACCTTTTGACTGAAGTCTGAAAGAAAACTTTTAAGTGAAGTCGGAATTACATGTAAAAGTTGGACAGAGAATGTATGAGAGTAGACTCACTTGGGAGATTTATCGATCCAATTTGAGCAGAACTGTCAAGAGAGGGCGTCAGAGGAGAAATTACCACGACCAAATAAATGTTCTTCTGCGAAAAGGACAGGAGCGTACACCTTCAGGCTTCAACCGACGGAAGAGCATAAAGAGATGTATGAAAATGGATGAGGCGAGAGGAGCATGTCAGAATCATAGCATGTGTTGAGCTGTAGTCTCTGCCTACCTCCGTGGGATAATGGCGTGGTTATATGTATGCATCTACTCCTAGTTAGAAAAACAGTTGCAAGTAAAAGTTTATCAACAATACTTTCCCGTTTCCGAGACATGGAAACATTGGGACCACAAAGTAGTTACAAACGACCACAGACCGCCTTCTTCGTGTTGTTCATGGCATATCGGTCACGTCGCGGCCACAAGTTAACTTTAACTGTTAAGTTAATGGTGAAAAACTTTTCTTTAACCGCTAAACGAGTTAATTGAATCAGTACGTTTTAGATTTTAAGGTTAAGGTAGATTTTGTCAATATTATTTGATACGACCAAATTGACATAATAACAAAAGTAAAGTGGTAACCAGTTCCTTGCTGGGAAATGTAAGCTGAAAACGCCAAGGGAATAAATAAAGAAAGGGTTAGTAAAAAAGTACACTGTTAAAATTATTAAGTTAGGTAGGTACTTAAAATACATCTCACTAATATTATAAATGCGAAAGTTTGTGACGATGTTTAGATGTTTGGATGTTTGTGACGCAATCACGCAAAAACGGCTGAACGGATTTGGATGAAATTTGGCACACAGATAGAATATGTTCTGGATTAAAACATAGGATACTTTTTTAAGGTCCACGCAGACGGAGTCGCGGGCAACAGCTAGTTAAGTTATAAAAACTCAATGGTACATGATATAATGTCATCCGTGCGTGCTGATTCGAACCCAGACCTTCATTATTTAGTGTTCATGCCCCTCCGCAACGTGCCACCGATGCTTTGAAAACCAAAACAAGTATTGCATTTCCTGAAGATTAATGATAAACCATAGAAAATATTTTAGAGGCTAAGCCTAACTGTAATTACATTTACTTAACCCTGAAGTACCTACCGTTACCTATCCGGTGTGTCACAAACAATTGCATACCCATTCATAATTTAGCATGTTGGATGCATGTGACCATGCAATCCATGCAATATTGCTAAACGTCTGTACCACATCCCTTAACAAACCTCTTGTTTTGAAGAAATAAGTTCGAAAATCGCTTGATTCGAGAGACTTCGTACGAGTATCTGTAATGTTCACATACGCATAGGATTTACGCAAACTGTTTCGTTTTAAAAGTCTAAACAATGAGGGTTCTGTAGGCGAAATGTGGGAAGACGAGGTTAATTTCGAAATTACGATAATGTCTTAATGAGTCATCAGGTGCATCTAGTGTGGGTGATTGATGATTGATTAGATTGTTAATCAAAATTTGTAGTACCTAGGTAGTATTCGTAGTCTATTAGTTAAAATGCTTTGATAATTTATGATGGGATGGGATGGTATCTATCGGTATATCTAGGTGTAGGTACAGCTTACCCAACTTTGAAAGTAAAAGGAAGGTTTTTGATCATAAATGTATGTGGCATAAATCAGTGCTAAGATTTACACTTATAATTGACTAAATTTTCCTTTAAAAACAAATATAACTTAAAAACTTTTGTAAGGACATTACCTACATAGGAACCTTCTTATGCTATTTATTACTTTATTTGCGATTATGAGTCTAGGCTAGATTCTGGAACTTTAACTGTGACTAGATAATTTGTGTGAGAATGTCCACGTTTTTTTTTTTTTTAATTTATTTATAGTTATGAAAACCCTCTATACTCTCTAGTGAATAATAGTAATAAAAAAGTCACAGTTAGATTACAGGTGTCATAAATGCCTAATTGCGGTGAAATTGACAACATTTAATTTTAAGAAACGTACCAAAATAAGAAAACCATTTGGAGATCATGTGATTCAAAGCTTATATAAAAATTATAAGATTTTTCTATCCATTATTTCTCGAGTTATTTGAAAAATACTGAAAAATAGAATATAGGTTGAATGAGATTTTATTCCTTTTCCTGCTTGGCTTTTATTGTATTTGACAGTTTTTTTTTAATGTTATTGAGGCCAAGGTATCTTGGCCATAAAGCCTACGTTTTTCAGAAAATTAAAAATAGAAATATCAGTTAAAAATTAAATCGAAAAAATACGTATCTTTTATTTTTTAACCTATTTTTATATTTTTCATTAAAAACTGGTGGTTAAAAAATGAAATGTTATCAATTAGAACCATTTCATGAGCAAGTGGGTTGAAAAAGACCTAACTTTTACATTCAACTCACTTCAATCTTCAAAAATTCTTCTATTTTCGAATTCCCACAACCTTTTAAAGAAATTACGCAATTTGCAATTGCTCATCCACCGAGCGTATCTACAAGCATATGCAATAAGGATGTGGGCAGACACGTCAGGTCGATGCATCTTTCATAGCGAAGGTCACCATCTCTTTGTATGAAGTTAATTATTCTAAACCTACGTCTTTCGAAATAGGACAGCCTTTTGTTTTTAAAACGAGTCTGGTGTTTATGAAATTATTGGATAGCAGGTTTTTGAATGTGTTAGTTGTTTGAATATTGCGTTTGTTGTTTTAGATAGCTTTTGTTTCCAAATGAAAAAATAAAGGTACTAAAATCGTTTAACTTAAACGGTTTTATACCAAAAATTAGAAAATAATTAGGACCCATATCCTTCTTAAACCTCAGAACACCCACGTTTCACTAGTAGTACCGAAACTCTGTCCAGTGTGACAGGGAGTGAGCTCGTCGCCACTTGTAATGGACAGTGCGTACAATACAAATGTCTCGAAGTTTAGCAAACAGGTTTCCTCAATGTTTTCCTTCACCGAAAAGCCAGCGGTGTTACAAATCTAAACAATTATAAAACTGTAACTGAAGTGTGTCTGTACATTGAAGATATTTACAAAAAAAAGATTACGATATGGTTTTTAGGTATCCCCGACTCGAAATCAACCTTTTTTAGAAATGTTGTCTGTCTGTTTGTTTGTGTGTTTGTTTGTTCGCGCATCACGCAAGAACTACTGAACCGATTTTGATGAAACTTTTTTTGTTTGATAGCTTATGATCTGACTTAAAATCTGGTATATAATTTGTGCGGACGAAGTCGCGGGTAAACACTAGTCGTATATAAATTCCGAAAAACTCATTGGTACGAGCAGGCGGTCGATTAGTTAGCATACAATTTGTCGAAAGTGGCTCGGTGTATGCATTGATGTACAGCACCTGAGACCTGTTCTACCTATTAGAGATAATGAGCGTGAGTATATGGCATAGCCTACAATCAATTTGATTCTCGGCTAACTATCAATTTAGTTAACAACTCATTTAACTGCGTAAACGAGAAATATTAATTTAAACAGTTTAAAAAAACAAGAACCTACGATGCGCGGTTATAAATAATTGGCGAAATTTACAATCCAATAATTAGAAATGAAAGTTTGTAGGGATACGTTTTCTTATCTCAAAATCGGTACAGTCTTAAAAAATAATAACTGTTTAAGATCGCCATAATTACAGTCTTATCTTAACCATTATAAAACCGTAAAATCATGAGGAACACAAAAGTAGCGGTTCACTTAATATAAACTCAAATAACACTCGATAGCGCGATTTAAATGACGTGCAGCGCCATCTATTGACAAAATTGTTATTTTGTTTGTACACGCATCACGCAAAAACTACTGAACTGATTTTGATGAAACTTCTTGTGTTTGATAGCTAATGATCTGACTTAAAATCTGGTATATAATTTGTGCGGACGAAGTCGCGGGAAAACACTATAGTATTAACTAAAGTTGGACCAATGCCTCAGAAGCCCTCTATACTGAGGCAGTGACAGGCAGATTCTGATTATATCGTTTACAAGATCGGTAACGTGCTATGACTGAAAAATGTTCTTAATATTTGATCAGTTATTCGTCGACAGCCTTCGTCGCAATGCATACGCGCGTCTGCATCGATACAAACTTGCGTGTGCATCGCTACAATCACGTTTGAATCGAAACAAAACGAATGAAGTGTAGCGATGCAGTCACGCGATTGGCAAACGCGCGTTTGTATTGCTGCAAAAAGTCGTAGTTTGTAAAGGGCTTATTTTTAACTTGACAGTTTGACACTACCATGTGAAAATCTCTAATTTTTTATTTTGTATTTGTGCCATGAGATTCTGATCCCACTAATTCGATATGTCAAGTTTTTTTGGTCGTCATTTTTATATTTATTACGGATAGAAATAGAAGACATAATTTTAAGACACCTATTTCATTCTTATTGCGATTCATTGCGTTTATCAATATAAATTTAATTTTTAAATTATTTTGATCTGTAATCTCCAAGTGCAAAAATGGTGGAGAGAAAAGAATTCGATCTCCATGGAGAAAAACTACCTACTGCTATATTTAAAAAAATTAAAACCTTCCTCCTCTTTCTAACTCTATGCTGGAAACGGCAACATCAAATGTCAAATTCTGACATTGTGAATGTATTTTTTTTCTTAATGGTCAGTTATTTTAAGTTAATTTTATGTTTACCAAGGAGTTCACAGGTATGCCAGTGACGTCACTGGACGGACCGAAAAACGACGTTATTTTATTAAAAATATCTGTAATCCTTTCATTTTAAAATCTCTGACATAGAAAATATTATTATTGAGACAATTATCTCGAAATGGTTTTCGATTCAGCCCTCCAAAAAAAAACTTGACATACCGAATTGTGATGCGGTAATAGGTAGTACTTTTCTGCATTTCGGTTTTTAAAAGTATGTTCATAAAAGACACTTTGCCGCTGACTGAACATTTACTAAAATAATAGTCAACGAACACTATTTAGCTCCAAATCGCGTGTAGGCACGGCCTTGGGGCATTTGAACCGTGTAATTTACACCATCCAACCGTTTAGACACTGTTCTATTCGACTGTACCCAATGGATTCGCAATAAACTTTGTTAATTTTAGGTATTTTAAATTATTTCCAATTGCCTATTAACTATTTACGATGCGTCCCACTGACACTGGTATTATGGTGTACCTAATTGTATAATTGTAAATGCAATTCTCTATAGATGTGGTGGATTAAGAAATGGACATAGTAATTGCTAGTTAAGCTGTGGAAGCTACTAATTATAATAATTAGACGATAAATCTATCTAGGTTTCTTTTGAGTTTCGCCTACCTTCGCTTGCCAATTCCTCTATCCTAATTAAGGTTGTCTGGACGAAATAGGTTTTTAGCGATGAGACCGCCTTATTTGTTAGGTACATTCACTGAAAGGGGGTCTGCAGAGCAAAAGCTGAAAAGATATTTCTTGGGATAGTATGGCTTAGAACATGGCTGGATTGATAAAAGAATAAAAAATAAATCATTCCGTCTGCCGCATCAGATATACGTAACTTTTCATGTTTTATTGCTTATACAAGATGTTTCATAAGTACCTAACAATAACCGTCAAACTGAACAACTTTCTCTATGTGACCATCATCGAAATCGCAAAAAAAAAATTCATATCCCATCCATATTTTAGCTCTAGTCGATTTGTAGAGTATGGAACATCAATTTTTTTTAGCGATTTCGATGTTGGTCCCATAGTGAAAGTTGTTCAGTTTGATGGTCTATACCACCCCCTTAAAGGTTTATTTGTATTTTTGTAACACCTTGTATATTTTTTTTAATAGCCTACTTCATCCCACTGTTGAGCAAAGGTCTCTCCTTTAATCTTCCTACAATCTCTGTCGTGGGTATGCTCTGGCCACTTAAATTGTCATCGAAAGTATCCAGATCGTCCGTTTTCTGAGATAAGCTTGTTTATCTTTAAAACATTTGTTTACTATTTTAATTTTCAGCATCGTCGTATGTTTTTGCTAAAGATTTGGAGCGCAGCGTAGACCAAACATAATCTTTGGTTTTAACACAAAGTAACCATCTAGAATCATTGTCCATACTACTTTTAAGAAACTGAAACGATATTTGTTTACAATAGTAGCAAGTTAAATGAACTAAAAGTAAGTCACACAGTTAACTTACGACCGTATTTCTGTTACGTTCAGTTCTGTTAAGCCTGAGGGCTATCATTAACTTATAGTTAACTTAACTGTCACTGTCACAGCTACGTTACTACGTAATGTCATTAAAGTCGTTACAATGATGGTTGAAACATAAAGTTACGACTATATTCCGACTTCCCATTTTTTTTAGATAAAATATAGTATTTTAGCGGGAGTCTCGTGGCTAAGGGGGTAACAAGTAGACGTTTCGTCGGCTTGCGATTTTATTGGCCACGTGGCTCCGCCGTTTTATGGCGGTTTCGAGTGTGTGTTTTTGTTTAAAAACGGGGCTTTGAGTTCGCCATATCCTATTACCGTACAATATCTAATAAATATATCTTCAACACTTGACACTGGCAAAATCTAACAAGGAAACGCCATTTAATAAAAATTGATTAGAAAAGTATTTTAGCCCAGTCAAGCCCACGGCTTTCTTGTTTTATCGCTTTGTAATGGGATTATGACATGCTGACACTTTTTGAAGGGGATGATCAGACCGCCAAACTGAACAACTTACTCTATGGCATCAAACTCTAAAACGCAAAAAAAAACAGCTGTTCCATACAAAACTGCAAACCTACTCGAGCCAAATGTATGGGACAGCTGTTTTTTTCCCGCGATTTCGATGTTGGTCCCGTAGAAAAAGTTGTTCAGTTTGATGGTCTGATCATCCCCTTAAAAAAGTGTCAGCATATTAAGAAAAACCCTGTATACAATACCTAACCTGGGGCCGATCGCGTTAATTTAAAACATCGATGTTTGGTGTAGATTCAGTTTCTGTTTTGGTTATGACCCAGTGTCGATTCAGCTGTGGAATTTTATATCACGCTAAACTTTTAGCGACTCTTTAATATTTGACTGACAGCAGTAAAAATTCAGTGACGATCGAGCTACGGTTTAAATTGCGATCAAATGATTAGCGCGATATATACAGAATGTGCAAAAAGTTCTGCTTCACAAGCGGTTCAGTGACGATTCAGTAGACATTTATTTAGTGCGATCGGTCCCCCTTATGGTGATGATTATCATTTGTTATGTGTTTGTTTGTTTTTTGCCTTTTTTTCGTGTTGTACAAAAGTGGTAACAGAAGTAACAAAGCGGTTGCAATCGCCTAAAACCAGAACAAAATGTACACATATCCGTAAAAAAATTGTGTCTTTTTTACCAAGTTAAATTCATGCATGGCCTAGCTAAAAACAAGTTAATATCTAGTTCCAACTTTAAATTCTAGTTACGAAAGATTATTTTAGGCAAAATCGCTACCTGTTTAACAAAACGTCTTTTTTTCGTCGTGTTTGCTTAATTAACTTAATGAGTGAGTTAGAAAGCGTACGTTACATGTAGTTTACTTAAAACGAGTAATTTCTTAGAGAAATGCATGGTTCTAATCTACAAAGGAAGTCCCGAAAACAAAGCTATTCTCGCTCTTACTGTGAAGAGTTAAAGGTTATCTGGAGAGACTCACTGTGTGATTTCAACTAATAGTTAAAATTGTTTAGTTGGTAATTGAATTGTAAAGGAAGACAGGATTTGCGTGTTTTTAGTCTATCGGTCTCAGTTCGATAGTTTAAACTTTAACTCGACTGTGAAACATGTGATGTTATCTGCTTCAGTAAGGCACAAAGTGTGCAAAAAACCACTGACATAATACAATAGCGATAGACAAGCACATACAAATATGATTTAGGAGTTTTGAGTTAAATTTGTAACACCACTGGCTTTTCGGTGAAGGAAAACATCGCGAGGAAACCTGCTTCAATTTCGAGGTATTATACCCACAGTCCATTATAACTGGCGACGGGCTCACCCCCCGTCACACTGGACAGAGTTTCGATACTACTGGTGAAACGTGGATGTTCTGAGGTTTCAGAATATCTCTGACTAGCCCCTCGGGGAATGTAGTCGTGAGCATATGCTTATGATGTTGGCTCCATAGTGAAAGTTGTTCGGTTTGATGGTCTGAAGCTCTATGTTTGATCAAAAATACAGGCTCTATTGTCTACATAGTACGAGAAACACAACAAGCCAGAAATCCTCATTGTATTGTTTAATTGAATCAACCTTTTTGATCAACTTCCGTAACAATGATTACAACAATTACGTTTTACGTAAGTCGGTTAAAATGAAAGATTGGGAGTACTAAGGGCTTGCACAGACGAAATATAATACGTGGCCAATTTTTAGTCCGTGAAAATACCAATACTGCGTGGAAGTTTATGAGGCATAGTAAATTTTGGGCGTCGCGTCGTCGCTGCAAGATCCGTAATGTTTTTTTAGGTATAATAGGGTCGTTCTTATGCTACCGGTTTTTAGGGATGATCAGACCATCAAACTAAACAACTTTCTCTATGGGACTAACATCGAAATCCCGATAAAATACTGCATTTTCATACAAAACTGAAATCACACTCGTTTTCGCACGAGTTACGCAAAGTTAAAATGCTAGATACAGTTATTTTATGCTGCATTTGCATGTAGACTGGGTTCCATTTAAATTACGAATGAAGAAGGAAGACCGTCCATTGAGAAAACGCCTTATTGAATATTTTAATTATGAGCCTTTTTGGGAAAAGGCCTGCCGGCCTGCCGGCCTGCGAATGCCTGGGGGCAGCGCTATCAGCGTCGCGTTAGCAACGCTACAGGTCGGTTAACTAAAGCTGGCGCGTGCCACACATTTACGCAATGCCTTTGTCTCACTGCACGCATAATGAAAAGTTTCTCTATCTCTATCAAGCACGGACGCAGTGATAGGAAAAACGCATTTGTGCGTGTCTGTGAACGCGCCAGCTTTAGTTAAGGCTAGTTTATCCCACTGCAAGCGTCTCTTTCTTGCAAGCATAAGTTTACAACCGCTCCAATTGAAAGCAGGATCGCAAAAAAACGTGTTTTTCGTCAATATCTTTGCTCATGGGAGTTTCTAAGCTAAAACTTCTCCTGAGTTCACTAGAAATATTTAATGTATTTAGTTAAGTACAAGAATAAAAAGTTAAATATCAGCAGTTTAATCATAGTATTGAAAAAACATAACAAAAAGGGGTAACTTTGGGATTTTTTTCTGTCGAGTAAACTTAATCTAATCGTGTTATTGAGAACAGTCGCCCATCCGCCCGATCCTTAAATAAGACATAATTCAATTTCAGACTTTAAAACACAGTTTAAAATACTTTTGTTTGTGTTCCAAAAACGGCCTCGACGGTATAACAGCGTCTTAAATCTTAAATCCAACCTGTACGTATTGTGGCGCTTTGTATTTCCATTCTAATAATCCGTGTGGCTAAATACTGGGCTGGAGAGATTGGGAATGATATGCCATCGACTTGGTAGATGAAGAAGACCCGTGGGGCATGGCCGCGACAGCGCAAAGTCTCTGTCTCTTCTTCACTTAGCGTGTAACAGAGTGAGAGAAAGGCGCGGGATAAAGTTATACGTTGTACTGTACGAGTATTATAGGCTCTGTGTACTAGAACGAGTAGATTGCACTTTTATTATCAATGACCCTAAAATTAGTTCTGACTAGGGTTCCGCAAATTTTTAAAAATATCGATACCTACTCGATACCAAGTATCGAATAAAAAGTATCGATACCGATAAAAGTATCGACTCGAAAGTATCGATACTACTTGGTATCGAGTAATATTTTTTAAATATTAGAAATCACAAGTAAATACACAATTTCCTTCAAAATTAAATTGCAAAGTATAGGAACTAACAACTAATTACTGAACCCCCAATTACGAGATTCCTAAAACTTGATAATTGCTAGTATAGCTACTAAATGTATTTACCTGCTCATAGTCTCACATGCATTATTCAAACTTGAATGGGGTTTTCCACCGAAATCCTGACTCCATCGAGAGGGACGACGCTATACATCGGAGAAGGAAGTACTATCTACTGACTTGTATCTGACAGTTTAGTGAGGCGACAAAAGTATCGAGTATCTCAGAAAGTATCGATACTTAGTAAAATATTCGAATAAAAGTATCGAGTACAAAAATACTAGGTATCGAACTAAAAGTATCGATACTACTCAGGTATCGATACTTTTTGCGGATCCCTAGTTCTGACTAAATTCATTTTTGCAGAACTAAAGTGGCTGACATAGCTCAGAAAATTAGCAAGCTGAAGTGGCAATGGGCTGGTCATATCTGCCGAAGAACTGACAACCGATGGGGTGTCAGAGTTCTAGAGTGGAGACCGCGAACTGGTAGGCGTAGTGTGGGACGCCCTGCTGCCCGCTGGACAGACGACCTAAAATAACTGGCCAAGAGCGAGGTGTGTACTCGCACATAGAGGGTTCCAAACCTAATGTTACCGTCAGAAAAGATGAGAACAGTGTTAACGAAAACCGCCATTGTTCGGAAGGTACAAAGTGGTATAGCGAGCACAACATAAAAAAAGTGCAACGATATAATAGAGAAATTATGTCATGATAATTTGATAGCTTACAGCCGTTTTAATATTATAATATTAAGTAAGTATTTAAAGTTTTAATGTTTAAAGAACATGATGTATTGTGACCATGCTAAAACAAGTGGCAATGGTCTCGCTACATGAACATTTACATCGGACAAGTTTGAGTACCTACTGCACGAAAATTTTTACGTAATATTTGGAATTTAATATGATTACTAAGAAAACCCCTGAATATCCCAATTAGAGAATAGGAGGTGGGAATAGTCTTAATGCAAATGTAGGTAAGACATCAATTTTCTTTAACATATTTATTTTTCAAGCATCTGCGTGGGTCATGAATTGTTTCCAGGGAAAGAAAGTGGATGGATAATAGCCAAGTATTTTTGTTACAAATGTGTGGGTACACCTAATACCCTCTACTGACTACCACCTGTATTTTAAGTGCACCAAGAAGTTTATGCGTTGCAATCTCATTCAATCATTTGAACTATGTTTCTAGAACATGGATATAAAAGGATTCCAAACTTCTTGGATATAAACCATGGATTTAGAACGTAGAAAGGGAAGGTATAGAAGGAAGCACGTGTCTTATATATTCACTCAAAAAGAGACGCACATAGCACATTCGCTCTAATTAAAAAAGGAGATCGCTACTTATTACTGTCCTTATCGACGTAACCACTTTTTGTACTACAAAGGCTGTCTGACTCCAGAGTCAGTCATCTAGCTTCATATAAATTGAAAAGTCATTTTCACCGCCTGTACGGAAGTTTGCTCTCCTCTCCAGGTGCTTATAGACAATGCCATCTTTCTGTTCTAGAAGTTAAAATGTATTTAATGAGGCGGGTTATTGACGAACAGAAGAACTATGTTTATCATTTTCTCATATTAGTACTAGCACCCGAGTTGGTTAGAAATACATTACTCCAGTTTGTCTTCTCGGTATGAAAGCCTAAAACCAAGAATTGTGATAATTCAATCTTCATGCCTAAAACACTAAAAGGTGCATAAGCTAGCGTAAGCGAAAGTTCATGATCAAGAAGTTTGTAATGTAAGGCACTGTCTCTAATTTCATTGCATGTTAATGATCAAGAAGCTTGGAAAGCGTTGATTGAGTATTTTATAGATCGTACCTTAGCCCGACTAAGTTGTATGATTTTGATAGCAATTTCAACTTCATCAGCATCAGCATAGCGTATACGCGTGTCTCGTTTTCGCGATTATTATTATTTTAATGCCTTTTCGAGTCATTGTATTTCTACGTTGGAAAGGTATTGTCCATGATCAGCAAGGTGGCATTGGTATTTGTCTATACATTGGTTTATATCCATGGGTCACAGCTCACAAGAAGGATCTCTTAATTCTAAAGCATAAAGTCCGCATCAATTTAAGATTGTAGTTAGTCTTTTTTCTCTTATGAGTTATATATTTTTCTCATACCTTTAATAGTAGAAAGAGATGGAACTTTAGATATTTTGTTTATGCGGCTGTTCACTTTCCACGTTTTTTGACACTTTTTGACATGCTACATGCATGTATGTAAAGTTGTGTAAGGTAGTAACTTTTTGTGCCTTTTGTCCTACCACATGACACAAAACATAAATAAACAAACTTAAAAAAAAGTGGACCGCCTTGCAAAAGTTATCCTCCCTCTATGCAAGTATAATCTCTTTGATCCATATTCCATTCACTACTGACGTATGACTGACGTATAAAGATTTTATTCCGATTTGTCCTAATCATTATGATGATAAATATTTCATTTGTGAAAATCATTATTTCAATCCATCTAATAACGTAGCTGTTGATATGACTTAATATTTTGTTACTTTCCGTAATTCTCTTATATTATGTTAGGATTTTTTCAATAATGAAATACGGTTTACTGTAAAGTTATAAATTTCAAGTTTCCTGCATTGTAAATCGGACCTCACATCCTGTCATTCAAGCAAAGTTCAAATGTTCAAATTACTGTTACCTTCTCGAAAATATTTAAATACAGTTTATTTCCAACGAAATAGTGATTTTTCACAAAAATCTTAAGCACCTTTTTGCCTACCTTTTATGCTATCTCTGGATATACTAGCTGTTTACCAAGTTTCACCGATACCGGTAGGTACACCCGTTCTTGCATGAAACCATACAAATCACAAATCAAAATATCGAAACAATTATTCATTTTGTACTTTTTTTAATGAGTAGGAATAATTGTAGGGTGTTATAGAATACATTTAGTGGAATTTAACAGATTTACCGTCTTTTAAAAATGTTTTAAGCCAAAAACAGTGACGAAATATGGCTAACAACAAAACTTCACAACGGAGTTGGTAATTCATCGAAAAACTAGCATTTTTGTTATCTTTGTTCATTTTTATGACTTAAACTAGTGTTAATTTATTGGATTTTATTTAAAATGTAATATAAAAAGTTTGTGTCTATGCTCATCAACGAAAAACATCAACTGCAACCGTAAGTTTGTTTGTACTGTATTTTTTCAAATTTCTCAAAAACTATTATCAATACAGACACCGCTATAATTTTCCTACAAAATTCAATAGTTCATCGACATATAAGAATTATTTCAGATTTTTTGGCTTTATATGTTCGGAGATCAGGGGGGGGGAACCAAAAATTTTCGTGCAGTCGGGCTTATAAATGAATAACTACGCATCACTTAGTAAAACAAACTACCAATACGAAATCTACGTTCAAAGCCCTTTCAAATGATACCAAACTCGGCTAGGTTAGAAAACTTTTTTTTTAAAAGTCATCAGTTTTTGGACCTTAAAAATTTGAAGAAAAATTATTTTCTAAATTTTTTGTTTCGCTTTACGTTTGGGTTAGCATGATTGACCACTATGCCGAATTTCAAGTCGCTAGCTTCTATAGTTGCTGAGAAAAGTGGCTGTGACAGACGGACGGACGGACACGAGAGTGATCTTATAAGGGTTCCGTTTTTCCTCTTTGAGGTTCGGAACCCTAAAAAGTAGCGGGGAGCGACTGGATGAGGAAGTCCTAGGACAGAGTTTTGTGGCGCGCCTTGGGAGAGGCCTATGTCCAGCAGTGGACGATGATAGGCTGATGATGATGATGATGATGATGAAATGCATTTGGATATAATGTAAATCGGACTTGCATTCCGGACCCATTTATTTATCTATGCATTCATGTGTGAAGTACTAAACACAGAATCTTAATTATACTCCTAGCCCGCGCAACGGCGCTAGATTCGTGAAAAAAGTTGTAATCCATTGCTTTATGGATCAAAATGGCGTGTTTACGAGTCTAGCGGCGGTCTCTGGCGCGGCGTCCCGCTTGTATGAAGCTTCCGATCTGTACGGACATTTAATCATGTGCCTAAATTATGTACACACACGGCGACAGGTCAGGTTACCCTGTTTGGTCTTAGTTGAACGGTATGGTGCGGTATGTTGTTTCGTCTTACGGCACGCTGCGCCCGCGCCGGCAGCCGCGTCTATGCAGGCTCTTTACCCCACTATTTCGTGTTTTGTACGTAGTGTAGTTATGGGTATATAGGGTGCGTAACATGATGTGTCGCCGTGTGTACATAGATGTGACGCTCACAACATACTCACAATTGCCGCCACCTCACCGCCTTGGGGTACGCAATGATCACATATCTCCACTTGCTGTGATCCTCGTACGCCCTCGCGTCTTCCACATTCTTCAGCCTCTGCTCCATGTCCATTGGTTTTGGATACATGTTTGTCTTTACTTTACTATTTTCGTTTATGTTTCTTGCAGTCCATTGTAGGCACCTATGGTTTTCAGAATCGTTAGAAAGATTTTTTGTGGTGTTTGGTGATATTTGCACTATGAAAATGCGCGCTGCATACAAACGTACTATGGTGATATTTTCAATACTAACCAATTAAAGTCAATGAAATCTTGCAGAAACAATCTAGAAACAAATTTCTATGCTTCTATAAAGTCAGATTTTCGTTAAAATATACAGTTTCAATGCTAGGATTAATTTAAGATATGTATGGAAATCTTTGAGGCACTGTAACTTGAAAACTTTAAATTTTAACAAAAATCGGACTCCATACAAGCATAGAAATTTGTTTCTAGATTGTTTCTGCAAAATTTCATTGACTTTAATTCGTTAGTATTGAAAATATCACCATAGTACGTTTGTATGGAGCGCGCTCTGAATAATATACCCTTAAGTACCAAGATTTGTATACCACTCGCAATGAGAACTAATTTCAAAATAAACTTATGAAATCTGTTGTTAGATTTAATAACATATCTACTAGTTTGAATCACGTGCTTCGCTACGGTGAATTTCAAAAAATCTTCTACTCCTATTAACATACACACCCTCGGGTCGATTTTCGTCATGCGGCTAAGTGTGATTTTAAGTAGGTACTTTGCTGTGTAAGCTTGTTTTGTTTAAAGCTTATGACGAACTAACTATACAGGGTGTTTCATAAGTAACAATACATTTTAAAAATCTTAAGGGGGTTGTTTAGACCGTCAAACTGAACAACTTTCTCTATGAGACCAACATCGAAATCGCGAAATTTATATCCCATACATATTTTAGTTCTAGTCGATTTGTAGAGTATAGAACATAATTTTTTTTCTCGCGATTTCGATATTGGTCCCATAGTGAAAGTTGTTCAGTTTGATGGTCTACACCACCCCCTTAAAGGTTTATTTGTATTTTTGTAACACCTTGTATAGTTAGTGTACTTCTAATCACACTTAGCGCACGGCGATAGTCGACCCATAAAAAACTGAAACCAAAAACTATTTCCTACTTAGGACTTAGGACCTAGAAGCCAAGATAACTGTGAAAAACTTCCAGTGTCGGCTTTATAGGTTACCTACTTACTTAAATCGAATCAAACTAACTTCGAAGAATTCAGTAGAGAACTATTGTCTTTTTATTTTTCGGCGCAAACGAGCCACCGGCCACAGCCACCGGTGGCTGTCGCGGTTGCGGACACCGTTGCCCCTCTAGCACGATTTCTCTACACCGCTGCGCCTTCACTGCTGTCCAGAAAATGACCTCTTCCCGCGCTTTTTAGAGAGCGAACGTCGCGCTTGCCGCGACAAGTAGTGTGGAAAAATTTTGAGTCGCGCGAATGTAGAGAAATCATACTAGGCCGGCTGTAGCGAGTCGCTACGAGCTAACGAGGCGGTCAGTCAGTCACTACACGTGTGCAGCGAGTCCTTTCAAAATGTATGAAAAA